>JAQPPZ010003994.1:0-600000 GCA_028583015.1 Wollemia nobilis
TGATCACATTTGGCGCAGACCGCATACGCGTCTCACGAACAGAGTGGGCCAATAGTATCCAGCCCTTATTATTTTTAAGGCCATTGGCCTTGAAGAATGGTGACCCCTGGCATCCCGGAATGAAAGTCTCCGAGGATCCTAGGCTGGTCAGATTTTATGACGCACCGCAACAGGATGCCGTCAATGTTTTTGAAGTAAAGCCCCTCGGGGCGAAGAGTGTACCTTAGTGCACCCAGCCGAAATCTCCTTCGTTGTGAGGCGTTCAGTGATCGGGACATCTTCCGGCGAAGTATCTCACCGCTCATCCGTCCAATCACTCCCCCTCCGATAAGGAGTTGGCTAGGTAGATGCGTGTCGCCGTGTCCTCCCACTTGCAGAGGAGATGCCGGCTACGACGCTTCGGGCCAATTCCTCGACACAAGGCTCGGCCTCTGATAAGCTTGGTGGGCCGTACTTCGATGTCAAACTCCTGGATCTTGGCAATCCATCCCGCTCTCTTGTGACCCGGTTCTCCTTGCAAGATGAAACTGCGAACATCGGGGTGAATCACAAAGACAGTGGTCTTGCTCTGGGAGACAAAGTGCCTGAACTTTCGAAGGGACTTCATGACCGCATGGACTCGCCGCTCTATTAAATTGTACTTCTCTTCGTGCGGCAAAATCACTTGGCTTAGGAACGCAATGGGGCGCTCCTCACCGTCGTCTCCCCTTCCGAGTCGGACCGCAACGTAACTTTCGGGTTCTCCCACCGCATACGGGATGAAGTCCTTGGAGTAGTCCGGGTTTGTCAACACCGGAGCTTGCGCATTTCGAGCCTTGATTTCCTCGAAAGCTTGCTCTCTCTCATCATTCCATTCGTAAGGTGTATCTTTCTTCATCAGTTCGGCCATAGGCTTGATCACCTATGCGAAGTCCGGGATGAACTTCCGCACGGGTTAATCTCGACCGAAGAAGGACTCGCAGCCCTTTTTATCGAGGGGGCAATGCGCATCGAACAAGGGCTTCTCGCTCTGTCAGGGTCAATGGCGAGGCCTTCCTCGGAGATGACATGTCCCGAACAGCCTTTCCTTCCTTTACCGCGAAGACAAACTTCTTCGGGTTTATAGAGATGCCGAATTCTCGACAACTTTCAAATATCCGCTGAGTGCGAAACATGATCTTCTCGTCGGTGAGAGAAAATACCATGTCATCAAGGTAGATGACAATAATCTTGTTGAGCAGCTCTCGGAAGGCCGGGTCCATGGCCCTTTGGAACGTGGCACCAGCATTGGATAAGCCAAACGGCATGCGCTGATAGGTCCCCCACTTCGTGGTAAACGCCGTCTTATGCTGGTCTTCGTCTTTGACCCAAATCTGGTTGTAGCCGGAAAATCCATCTAAAAGTGAAAATCTCTGGGCTCCAGCAACGATATGTAGAATCTGGTCAATTTGGGGAAGCGGATAGTGGTCCCGGAGGGAAGCCTGATTTAGGTTTCTGAAGTCGACACAGAGACGTATGTCGCCATTCTTTTTCCTCACGGGCACCAAATTCGCGACCCAGGATGAATGTTTGATGGGGTAGATGATCTTGGCCTCCAGCATCTTCAAGAGCTCGGTCTTCATCATGGCCTCAATCTTTGGATTTACGGCCCTTTGCTTTTGTCGGAACGGCTTGGCGCCATCCTCTAGCTCGATGGTTTGCTGGATGACAGATCTGTCATACCCCCTCAAATCCTCTTAGCACCAGGCCACGATGTCGGGGAACTCCTGGCACAGTGATCTAATCGCACTCAGCCTCCTCCGACGTGCAATCCGTTCCGACCTTGATGGTTTTACCGGGTTCGAGCTCCAGGTCAGCATATCGCCTCGAGTCTATTTTGATCCCCGTGGGATATTGCTCTGTCATTTCGATCAAAGAGACTCTCTAATGTAATCAGTCCTTTTGGGACGTGATTATTCCATAACTGTATCAACCCCTCATATTGCTCGTCATCAGGGTCTCTACCTTCGATTACACACACTTCGTTAACCAGGAATGTGACGATCTCCTCGTCACAGCTGAATACCTGCCATAAGGTATCCCTATCGTGCACTGAAGGCTCCGTAAATGGTGCGGACCGGCTTCAGCTTCTCGGACGACGTCTTCACTGAACATACCTGCTCCAACAGACGCCGTAATATCCGCCGTGCTTGTTTCTCTCACGCGATATTGCCTTAACGTTCAATGAGTCAAATGATTCCATCGAGTCCTGCACCCGATTGCGGTACGCTCTAAGATAGTGATGCTTAGACGCGCATTTATTCGTAACTTGATGACACACTAACTCGAATCTCCGAAAATTTGGAGATGCTTGATTCCGAGCCTTTCCGCCTTTCGCACCCAAGAACGGGGGCTCGTATTCCGCCGAATTGTTAGTACAGCTCCAGGCCAGCCTGTAGGCATAGTCCTTTTGGATTCCGGTTGGGGAAACCAGGAGTACCCCTGCACCGGCGCCATTCTTGCAACGCGCGCCGTCAAAGAAAAGCTTCCACAGCTCTTCGGGTGCAGGTCCTACTTCCTTCGCAACGGACACGTCAAGCTCCTCAGGCTGCTTAATGGAGTAACAGCCCTGCTCTGTCCCGATTACAGCATTGAAGTCCTGCAACGAGAACTCGTCTTCAAGCTGTAGCACTTCGAGAGCTTGCTCGGTCAGTTCTACTGTCACCAGTTCTTCCTCTGACAACTGGACCATGCAGTCCATCTCTCCTCCGGTTATCTTGTCTACTAGAAAAGGGGAAGGCTTCTCATTGAAAATTTTCGGTCTCCTTCCTTTGAAGGGCACTTCCATGTGCGAGTAGTCTAGAGACAGTACCCGCCCAACTTCGCAGATGAACTCCCGAGTGAGACACATGCCGAAGTAAGGCTCCGGGTCAACAATCACGACCTCTTGGATGACCACAATGTCGAGAGCTTTGTGTAGCCGGATAGGGATGTCCTTTATGACACCAACTCGCCTTGACAGGGTGCCATCTAATTGCAAGACACCTTGGCCGCTTCGTGTGTATTCCATCCCGATCTCATCGCAGACGGCCTTCGGCATTACGATCGAGGAAGCACCGTAATCCACCATGCAGCTAGTGAACTATGTGCCCTTGCATCCGCAAAGACAGATAAAAGGGTGGCGGTCCTGTTCTTCCCAATGGCGGAGATCTCAAAGGTTGGAACCAGGACAGCAGTCCGCATCTCGCTTGTCGTTCTTCATGTTCTTCGGTGATTCTTGCAAGCAAATCTACCCGGCCCGGAAGCGGAAGAGCATCGTACATGCTGATTCTCCGGCAGAGTCTTCTTTAACTCGTCTACAATGTCGTAGCCCGAGGTAATCGGCTCCTTCCGCTGGTTTAGCCGGTTCATACTTGGTCCGGTACTGTTGGGTGGCCTCAACTCGCTGTCTCTTGGTCAGAGACGGGTACTTCAGCTTCTCCTGGGCTTGTTCTTTGGTTTCAGCTGGGGGCTGAAGTACAGGAAGCTTAGCGGGAGTTGGGGCCTTTGCTGGAGGCTTAGCTGGAACAAGCAGCCGTCCTTTGCGGAGAAGGTTTAGCGGGAGCTTTATCTTTGGACGCCTTCTCCCGGCTGTTTAAGGCCCACAGCCGCTTGTACGGTGGCAGCCCATCGGGCTGCGGTTTTTCTCTTCTCGCGTAAACTTGCAAAGGCTTAGCCGCGTCCACAGCTCTCTTTTCTTCCTTGGCGGGCGTCACTGGATTCTCTTCTGCAGGCAAAATTGGCCTCGCCGTCCAAGATCATGTACAGCTCATCATCTTCTATAGTGCTGCCGGCCAAGGTCCGGATGTAGTGCTGGTGCAAAGTGCGGTCTTCCTCCGAATGCGGGTCATTGCACGTAGTGCACTCGCTGACCCGGTCGGGGAGGACCAGGTGGGTCATCTATAGCAAGATTTCTCGAGGCGGACGCCTCCGCGGTTGGTTTTCTGGGGCTTTATCTTTTGTCAGCGCCGGTGGCGCATACGGCCTTCTAGGAGCAAAGTCCATTTGGGCCTGCTTCTTTTTCATAGCGGTCATGTCATTGGACATGGCATGATATCCGGAGGCCAAAGCCCGCACTTCTTGTAGAATCGTGTTCTGGATGTTGCTGTCGGGAGGCGGCAACTGTGCCGGTGGAGGCAAAGCGGCCAATGGAGGAGGGTTAGAATAAAACGCACACCGCGGGGGAGCAGGAAGCGCTGGAAAATGCGGAGCGGGAGGAGGCGGATGAGGGTAATGCAATTGAGGCGGGCCGTATTGAGTTACGACCGGCGCCGGATTCCACTGCGACTGGGGTTGCTTCCCTGAAGTGGACGGCACACCGCCAGAAGCAGAAGGATACTGCGATCTGGGGAAGTCGGGATGAATCGGTTCCTGCACCCTGGACGGAAGCCTGCCGATGGAGATAATGTCGACCTTCGCCTTGTCGGGCGGCTTCGTATAGTGCGGGAACTCGTCAATCTCGGCGATCTTCAGCAGCGAGGCATATGTCTGAGTTGAAAGATCTCAGATAGTAGTGAGCAGCCATGCCAGCTGAAGGCCGAAGTTCGCGAGGTACCCGTTTCCAGGATCTCGCAAACCTAATGTTAAAATCGGACACCTCCTCTTGAGGATGTCTCTGGATTGCTTGAAACTGATGCAGTAGGGAAGTAGGATCAGCAGACTCGTTGCATCCTTTTACGAGCCTCCTGGCAAGCTGGGGCCACCCAGTGATGGATCCCTCTGGCAGCGATCTCCACCAGTAGAGAAGCTTTCCCCTCAGGGAAAGGGCCAGCAGACGGGTCTTCACACTTTCATCGGTGATGGTATGCAGTGCGGCCAGGGCAAGGATGTCCTGGATGTGCTCGTACGCCGTCTTACCGTAGCCGTCGTATGTGGGAATAGACTTTAAAGCAGCAGGGGGCACAGCTTGCTGACCGATCAGGGCCAAAGGCCCCGTAGAGTCCACCGCCGGGAAGAGATCATCGTCATTCGGCTGTTGAGCAGCCATTTCTTCTTCTTCTCCGCCGTCGGTTGTGTACTCGGTGTCGGTACTTTCCGAGGATGCAGGATTTTCCTCTTCCTTGGCCTCTTCTACTTCGTACTCGGCTCTTCCGACCTCAGCTTCGGCCTCTTCTTGGATCTCAGCCTCGGCTTCGTCGAAACGAGCTCGCGGATCAGCCGCACTGGGTATCTCGCCTCGAGCGTGGATGTCTAGTTCGTAGAACTCGGGCGGGCTTCTCGGATTTCTTGTTCGCCACCTTCTCGTGTGCATGAAGGTGACAGAACCGGTCTTCTAGACTCAGAGGATTTGTTCGTGTAGAGTCGCCAGGTGTTCAGATTTGGAACAGCAATGAAGCGAACACCGGTGCTTCGATTCTGTCGGGGGTGAGAAACTTCCTTGTCTCACCGAGAGCTCAGGAACTGTCAGCGCCAGGTGGAGACCGATCGGAAAATCTCTCGTCAGATGTGGGACCCGTGTTCCGCCGAGCGGGTCAGAAGAACTGTTGCGCTAGGTGGAAACTGGACGGGTACTCTTTCTTTAAATCGTGGGACAAGCGTCCCACCGGGCGTGCCAGAGAAACTGTTGATTACGAATCTGCCATGAGGAAAGGATTTTTGGTTAATGCGCCCAGATTCGCCCACCAGCATGAAAGGCCGGAAGGAAGAGATGCCTTCCGAGCCAATCTCCGGAGAAGGCCGGCTCCTTGGGGGGGGACTGATTTAAGCCAAAGGGAACAGGAAAGAAATAAATGAACTGAAAGAGATAAATGTACAGAAAGAGATTACAAATATGTCCAAAGGTTGGTGGGGGGAACTAACAAGATACGGGAACACACCAATCACCGCTACTCACTGCATACAAACACAGAGCATGACAAGGAACCGCAAAACCTAGGCGTACTTCCGATACACCAGACAGCGTATGCACAGACTTCAATAGCTCCCTAGCAAACATTCCCTACAAGGAACTAACAGCAGGGGATCGTATCAATCACCAGATACTTACACTGACGGGGGTAGAAAGTAAACCTAGAGATGTCAGAGCCAGGTATATGTGTTAGGCAAAGAGTTTAACCGCACAGCTTCAATGGCTCCCTAGCAAACATTCCCTACAAGGAACTAACAGCGGGGATCGCATCAATCACAGATACGGGCCAGCAACGTCACACATAACTGATGGAACTGCTACCACATCTATTATATGAATGCTTTAAAATAATGAAGTACAGAAGGTGCTTTAAACAAGCAATGCTAGAGGAACCTGATCGCCAAATGCCGAAATGAATCAACGAGCCGCGACACAGGTGGGCCTAAGGCATATAATGAAAGACAGCATAAAAGAATAAAGACAAAGAGAACGTAACCAGGGCATACAGATTGTATTTATAAGCGTAAGCACGGTTACGAAGCACAGTAGTTCCCTAACAAACATTCCCCTTCCACCCTTTACAATGAATTCAAGATGGGCTTTTATAGCCCGAGTCCCACCCGTTACATTAATGGGCACGAGTCCCGATCAAACATAAGTCGGCTGCAGCGGCGAAAGAGCTGCAAATGCCGACCTTTTGTCGGACAGGGCTGTACCCGCAGCATGGTCATCCTGGAAGCTGGACTGCTACGTGGCGGAGGGCTGGATAAAATCTTCAAGTCGGCAGGTTCGCTGGTAGCTGGAGCAGGTGAAACCTCAGATCAGCTTTGAATGAGGCTACTAGCGCAGGCGGTGCAGGGTCCATGCTTATCCCTTTTTGGTCGGCGTCTTGTTTCAAATCCCGAAGTCGGACACTTGTCTCGATGATGGGTTATGTCATGTGACACATGCCCGCCTTAGAGGGCGCTCTATCCATCTTCGCTTGGGATCGGGGCTCCTTGGGATGCGTGCAGAAATCGGTGCAGTCGGGGAAGGCCTTCAAGCCTTGGTCAAATTCCGGGTTTGTTCCCCTACCGCACACTCGTCAAGGGCGCATTCCGACTCGTTGAGAAGTCGAATCGCGCACGAGCAAACACCGGTGTCTCGCGAGCCATATGGACTCGCTCCGGCATTTTATCTTTCTTCTCGCGTTGACTCGCCATCCGCCAAGTGCAAGGTGCGCCCAGAAAGTGGGGCGAAGTCGAACTTCGCACCAAAACTGTGCGAAGTGCGAACTTCGCACCAAAACTGTGCGAAGTGCATACTTCGCCCCAAAACTGGTGCGAAGTACGCACTTCGCACCAAAACTGGGCGAAGTACGCATTTCGCACCCAGACTTAGCCAATTTTAGATAGACCTGCTGGAAAGTTGGAAAATCAACTGGGGGACTCCAAGGAAAAAAGGGGGGAGAGAAAGAGAATGGGAAAGAAAAGGAAAGGGAGAGAAGGAAGAAAAACCGAAGGAGGAAAAGAAGAGCAGCACTGTTACAAAACGATATTGAAGACATTGCACCCCGTGCAAAATGTGACAACAACTACATCCTCCAATATGAAGATGGACATATTCCTGTGAGAAATTTTAAAAACTATGTTCCACGAAGTTTTTCAAACAGCGGGATGTGTCCCTGGGAAGAGGGTTTGGCCCCAAAACCTGGGACAGCAGTGGGACAACTAGGGGACAGCTTATATATATATATATATATATATATATATATATAGAAATTACAAATATGTAACATAATATCACAACATAATTTAACAATAAAAGCTTCTAATGAACATTAAACATATCAGATGTGAACATGTAAATGCAGGCACATCTATTTTATTATTGTAATTGTTGCCACATTTTGATAGGGGCGTAAATTTTATCAGGTTGTTGCCACTCTCCTTCTTCTCCGTTCTTTCCTCATATGTCATGGTGATTTTCCTTGGTGCTTCTGCAAGGTATTTTGTTTTCGGTCCCCAACTTCTATCAGGTCTAATGCCATCATCGGCATAAAATTTGTAAAGCTTTATTAAATGTTTCCCCCTTCCCAATAGCGCTGATTTTGTTGCGCGATTTCGGGCAAAGATGAGTTTTTTAGCGACTAAGGGTCATGTTTCGAGGTGGCCAATTTGCCTAAGTCCTTTGAACCCAAGGTCGCTACCGCGCGCACTATCCGCCCGTCGCTATGGCACGTTTCAAGCGAAAAGGGGGCACCAGAGAGGAGTAGGCGGGCTCGAGATCGCCGTCGCGAAGGGAAAAAACCGCTTAGCGCGCAGGAGTTTCAGCGCTTTTGAGCCTGCGAGGTTGCGAGGGCTTTGAGCCCGAAATCGCTGTCGCTCTTCCCCAAACCCGAAGTCGCTCGACCTAACTAGCGACATCTGGCAAAGGGGTTCCCAGGCTCGAAATCGCCAGCGCCAAGCAGAAAAGCCCGAAATCGCTCATTTTGTGAGCGCTTTCGAGCTCAGGCCAAAGTTCGCCTTGGATCATCATTCCCAAGATCGCCTTCGCTATTTAGCGATTCTGGGCGCATCTTGCCTTTTCAGCGATTTTCGGCTGCTGTCAAAGAGAGCGTTTGGGATGTCTTTCCCCTCTTCTCCAGGTCAGATTTTGAAGTTCGCGCTGATTAGACTTTGGTTGAAGTGGCTGGGCATTAAAAGATAATTGTACTCCAGCTACCAAAGCTAGACGGTAGCCCCCTTTGCAGCGACCAAGACTGTCAGAAGGTGTACGAAATCAAGTGAGGGCATACTGCAAGTACAGGGATGGCCTACCGAGATCAAATCATTCCCCTTTTTGCAGCTTTTGCAGCTTTTGGCAGGTTTGGGGATCTGCGCTTCTCATTGTAATGGGGAGGGAAAATTGCTATAAATAGCAAGTGCGTCTCATTGTAAAAAGGGGGAAAAAGGGGGGATATCTTGCTAAGAAGCTTCTCTAGCTGTACATCTGCTCTTAATTCAAAAGTATATTTGGCTCATTAGTTGCATCTATCTTGTATGCTGCCTTTCTTTAGTATTTCTGCTTCATGTTGCTTATTTTTCTGATTGCTGTCATTCTGCATATCTGGATCTCAGCATTGGCAATTAAGTATATCTGGAATAAAATAGAAAGGATACATAGGATAGGAAAGTGCTAATGGTTTCTAAGTATACATTGTTTTGATTGTTGTTGGTAAAAGTGTCAGGTTAGTAACTGTGCTGCTTATCTCCCTCACCCGAAGTAAACCACATTTACATCCCTTTCTGCACCTTTTAAATCTCTTTCAGCACTCTAAACTAAATTGAAAAACATAGGAAGCCGGCCTTCTCCGGAGATTGGCCCGGAAGGCATTCCTTCCTTCTGGCCTTTCAATCTGCTGGGCGAATCTAGGGCGCAAAGACCTAAAACCTTTCCTAGTGGCAGATTCGTAACCAACAGCTTCTCTGGCACGCCGGTGGGACCCGAAGGTTTCCCACCCCAAAACAGAATCGAAGCATCGGTGTTCGCTTCATTGCTGTTAAAATCAGAGCACTTGGCGACACTGCATTACCTGAATATTCTCTGAGTCTGTAAGACTGGTCCAATACCCAAAGTGCCTTCATGCATACGAGAAGGTGGAGAGCTAGGAATCCGGGACAAGAGCCCGAGTTTTACGAAATCGACATCAACGCCGCTGGAGAGCACCCGAGGGTAGCCGATTACCAAGCTCAACAAGAAGTGGAACCTATAATTGAAGAAGTGGAAGAGATAGAGGAGGTTGAAGAGGCTGAGATCGAAGAACAACCTACAACCTCGGACGATACTGATACGGACTATACAACCGATCAGCTCGAAGAGGAGGACGGAGACATGGCAGCCCAGAATCAACAAAATGTTGCTGATCTATTCCCGGCCGTCGACTCCACTGGGCCTCTTGCTCTAGCGGGACAGGATGTTGTCCCACCTGCTGCTTTGAAAGCTATTCCAACTTATGATGGGACTCGAAAGACGGCGTACGAGCACATTCAAGACATTCTGGCCTTGGCTGCGCTTCACTCCATCACCAATGAAAGTGTCAAGACTCGTCTGCTGGCGCTCTCCTTGCGAGGCAAGTTGCTATATTGGTACAGATCCCTGCCTGAAGGTGTCATTACTGGATGGCCTGCACTCGCTGGTCGGCTATGCAAGGGATTCAACGAATCCGCAGACCCGTCTTCGCTGTTACATCAGTTCCAAACCATCCAGCGGCACCCGCAGGAGGAAATCTCAGATTTTAATGTGAGATTTGCACGATCCTTGAAAAGAGTTCCCCCTGAGCTTCGTCCTTCTGACGGACAAGCTGCTCACTACTACGTCAGGGCATTTGGCCCAGATATCAGCCTGGTCATTAAGTTGGCCCGAGTGGACACCTTCCCCGATTTGTATGAGGCAGCTCAAAGAGCGGAACTAGATATGATAAGTATAGGTAGGCTCCCGCACAAGGAGCAACCGCCCATCTACCCAGACTTTCCACAATCACAGTACCCACCAGCATCCGCCTCATCTTCTTCATATCCCGATCCAACCTGGAACCCCGCTCCGACAATCACTCATTATCCACCTAAGGTGCATCTCCCGGCTCAGTCTGTTCCTCCGCTTGCATCTCAGCCGCCATTAGCTCCGTTACCCCCACCAACCCGACCGGTGCAAACCGTGGATATGCAATCCAAGATCCTGAAACAGATGGAGTCACTGACCACCGTCTGTCAGACATTGTCTAATGACATGGCCGTGATGAAGAAGAAGCAAGCCCAACAGGAATTCGTTCCCAGGAGGCCCTACCCTCCTCCGGCACTAACAAGAGAACAGGCCGCCCAGAACCAGAGACCTCCTGCAAGGAATGCAGCCACCAACGCAGGACTCAGCTCTGCAGATCAAGTAACCTGGTGCTCTACCTGCAATGACCCTCACGGAGAGGATAGCTGTATGCTGCACCAACACTACCTCCAGACCCTCGCCGACAGCATCCCCGAGGACGACGATGATCAAGTGAATATGATCAGAGAAGAGCAAAACTTTGCGGTTTCCGAAGAGGATCCCGTTTCACTTCTGACTAAAGAAGGCAAGAGACCGATTGAGGTCGAACCTGCCCAAATGAAGCCATTGAAGGTATATGCTCGGAGGGAAAGGACACAGCCAGCTGCGGGTTCGACCGCAAATGCTCCCAACAAGACACCCCCGCTGCCATCGGCCAAAGAGAAAGTACCTCTCACCAGAGCTCCAATAAGCCAGCCACCCGTCGAAACACAGGAGCAGGCCCGAGAAAAGCTTCGGTACCCATCATTGACAAAACGACAAAGGGTCGAAGCAACTCAGCAGTACCATACTAAATATGAGTTAGCAAAGGAGGTTGATGAATCGTCCACTGCCAAATATAATATCGTTGATGAGCTCAAAAGAACTCCAGCGAAGATTAGTATGTACGATGCTCTTCGGCTCCCGGGTCAAGTGGACTTATTGCAAGAATCCTTAAAGACCGTAAAAGGGGCAAAGTCGTCGCAACCCGTGCTGGCTCAACCCCTGACAACGTCAATTACTGGCAAAAATAGACCACCCCCGTTCTATTTGTCTTTACGAATGGAGGGGCATGTTGTACACAACTGCATGGTCGACTCCGGCGCATCAACTACCCTCATGCCAAGAGCAGTTTGTGAAGAAATGGGCATGGAGTACACCCGGAGTAGTTAGGGTGTTCTGCAACTAGATGGCACTCCAGTAAAGACGGTGGGCGTCATCAAGGACATCCCCATTCAGTTACATAAGGCCCCAGATATAACAATGATTCAGGAAGTTGTGGTTGTCGATTTAGAACCCTACTTTGGCATGTGCCTCTCAAGGGAGTTCACCGCCAAGCTCGGGGGATACCTCTCGCTAGATTATTCTCACATGGAAGTCCCTTTCAAAGGAAGAAAAGTCAAAATATACAACGAAAAGCCTTCCACTTTCCTGGTCGGGAAGATACTCGGAGAGGAACAGCAGGGAGAAATGATCCTGACGTCCGAGGAACTTGAAGAAATAGACCTGGTGGACGAAACTATGGAACAATTGAGAGCAGAAGACGAATTCTCCTTGCTGGATTTCAATGCCATGATTGAGACGGACATAGCCTGCTACTCTGTTACCCAGCCTGAAAAGCCAAAGGAGACGATGAAAGAAGATATAGGTCCTGCACCTAATGAGTTATGGAAACTATATTTTGACGGTGCCAGATGCAAGAATGGCGCCGGAGCAGGCATCCTCTTAGTCTCTCCCTCTGGCATACAAAAGGACTACTGCTACAGACTGGCCTGGAGTTGCACCAACAATGCAGCAGAATATGAAGCCCTATGCTTGGGTTTGAAGAAAGCGGAGAGGCTGGGGATCAAACAACTGCAGATCTTCGGAGACTCAGAGCTGGTATGTAATCAGATCACCAACAAATGCGCCTCAAAAAAGCATTATCTCAAAGCTTATCGCAACCGTGTCTGGGATCTGATGGAGTCATTCGACTCCTTGAATGTCAAAGCTATCTCCAGAGAGAAAAACAAACACGCTGACATATTGGCTTCTGTTGGAGCCAGATACGTCCCGGCTGATGACACTATGCAAAAGCCGAAGCCGGTTCGTACTATTTACAGGCCTTCTGTGCCTGATAAAGACACCCATTGGCAGGTGTTTGATTGTGATGAAGATATCGTCACTTTTATGATACACGAAGCAAGTTCAATCGAAGGTAGAGACCCTGATGACGAGCAATACGAGGGGTTGATACAACTAAAGAACAATCATGTCCCAAAAGGACTAATAACCCTAGAGCTATATCTCACAGAATCAAGGTCGACGCCAAGCAGTATCGAGAGTTGGAACTGGAACCAGGAAAGACAATCAAAGTAGGGATAGACTGCACAGCGGAAGAGCTGGAACAGATTCGAGCCTTGTGTAAGAGATATCCAGACATTGTGGCTTGGTGTTATCAAGATCTCAAGGGGTATGACAGAGAAATAATCCAACACACCATAGAGTTGGAAGAAGGGGTTAAACCTTTCAGGCAGAAGCAGCGAGCAGTTAACCCCAAGATCGAAGTTATGATGAAGGCAGAACTGATGAAGATGCTGGAAGCCAAGATCATTTACCCTATCAAGCATTCCTCCTGGGTCGCCAATTTGGTCCCGGTGAGAAAAAAGAACGGGGACATCCGCCTCTGCGTTGATTTTCGCAATCTAAACAAAGCCTCTCTCAAGGATCACTACCCGCTCCCGCAGATCGACCAGATTCTCCATGTGGTCGCCGGAGCCCAGCGGTTTTCCCTCTTAGACGGATTTTCTGGCTACAACCAAGTATGGGTGAAAGATGAAGATCAGCACAAGACAACGTTCACCACTAAATGGGGGACGTTTGCTTATCAACGCATGCCTTTCGGTTTGTCCAATGCCGGGGCCACATTTCAAAGGGCCATGGACCTCGCCTTTCGGGAACTGCTGAACAAAATTATCGTCATTTATTTAGATGACATGACCGTGTTCTCCCACAAACGGGAGGAACACACTTCCCACCTGGAGCAAGTGTTTGAGAGATGCCGAGAATTTGGCATATCCATCAACCCCAAGAAATCTGTTTTCGCAGTCAAGGAGGGGAAGTTGTTAGGACATGTCATTTCTGAAAAGGGACTATCAATTGACCCCGATAGAGCGGAAGCCCTTCTGAAGCTCCCTCTTCCAGTCAATAAAAGGGGGCTCCAGTATTTTTTTGGCCAAATCAACTTTGTGAGAAAGTTCGTTCCTGACTTTGCTCAAGTCATCAAGCCTATGGCTGAATTGTTAAAGAAGGATGTTGATTTTCTTTGGACTGGAGAAAGAAAGAAAGCATTCGAAGAAGTCAAAACTAGAATCTCTCAAGCACCTGTGCTGGTGAACCCAGACTATTCGAAAGATTTTATCCTATATGCGGTTGGGGAGCCTGAGAGCTATGCTGCAGTCCTAACTCAAAAGGGAGACGATGGTGAGGAGCGTCCGATAGCCTTCTTGAGCCAGGTGATACAGCCACATGAGGAGAAATACAATTTCATCGAGCGGCAAGTGCATGCGGTCATGAGATCCTTGAGAAAGTTTAAGCACTTTGTCTCTCAAAGCCGGATCACAGTTTTCGTGATTCACCCAGACGTCAGAAGTTTCATTATTCAGGGTGAACCAGGCCACAAGAGGGCAGGGTGGATTACCAAAATCCAAGAATTTGACATAGAGGTCCGACCCACCAAACTTGTCCGAGGACGGGCATTATGCCAGGAGTTGGCTAGAAGTGCCGCCGCCGAAGTGTCCGCTTGTCAATGGGAAGACCCAATGATGGAGGTTAACCTTGTCAATTCATTGCCTGAAGAAAGAGACTGGGCTGATGAAACAATGTGGTATTTCAATACGGGAAAGTGTCCAGATCAACTCACCCCCTCGCAAAGGAGGAGGTTCCGGCTTAACGCTCTAAAGTACGTCCTACGCCCCGAGGGGCTGTTTTATAAAAATATTGATGGAGTCCTTCTACGTTGTGTCAAAGGAACTGAAAAACAGAAAATCCTCGACGAATTCCATTCCGGAATGTCAGGAGGACACTTTTCGGGAAGGCCTACGGCCTTAAAGATAATAAAGGCAGGCTACTATTGGCCCACTATCTTCGCGGACACCCAGAAGGCTTGCCAAAGGTGCGAGAAGTGTCAAAGGTTTGCCGGCCGGAACAGAAATGCTCCAATGCCCTTACAACCCATACAGGTAGAATTCCCCTTCCAACAGTGGGGATTGGACTTCGTGGGTAAAATCTCCCAGAATCTTCAGCAGGGCACAAATTCATTTTGACTGCCACAGACTATTTCACTCGCTGGGCCGAGGCTATACCCACAAAACATGCCGATCAAGAGACAGTTGTTGCCTTCCTGGAGGGTTTGATAACTCGCTTCGGGATTCCGGAGGCGATTGTGACGGACAATGGTCCAGGGTTTAAAGGGGCTATACCGACGGAATTCACCTGCAAATACAACATCTATCATAAAGCTTCCTCCAATTATTACCCACAGGGAAACGGCCTCGCGGAGTCTACAAATAAAAAATTAATAAATATCATAAGGAAGACCCTTGAGAAAAATAAGAGGTCGTGGCACTTACACCTGGATCAAGCTCTATGGGCAGATCGCATATCCATAAAGAAATCCATTAGAACATCGCCATATGCGTTAGTCTACGGGAAAGAGGCGGTTCTGCCTACCCACATTGAGATGCCTGCGCTCCGGTTGCTTGATGATGAAAAGGACAACCTGGATCCCCTTGACGCCAGATTAGCTCAGTTATTGCAGCTTGAGGAGCAAAGAGAGAGTGCCCATGAAGCTTTCATGAAGCACGCTAACACTACACGCAACTGGTTCTCTAAAGGGACCACAGCCCGAATTTTCAAAATTGGTGACCTAGTGCTCAAATGGGACGCATTAAAGGCAAAACCGGGCAACCATGACAAATTTGACGCCTTCTGGGAAGGCCCCTTTCAGATCGCCCGAGTCAATCAATTCAATGCTTTCGTCCTGAGGGACATGGAGGGTCATATCCTCCCCATTCCTGTCAATGGCTTTCATCTGAAAGCCTATCGCAACTAAAGCTCTCAGTTGAAGTTTCCCCTTTGTACATATTTTCCTTTATGCTTTTCCTTTTTATCTGTCTGTAAATATGCTTTTAAGTTGTTTTTTTTCTTTAGGCTGTTGAGCCAAGTAGTTCGCCGGACCTGTGGGTCCGCAAGCTTTTTATGTAGAGAAGCAAAAATCAGCAAGTCTCGCCTTCGCTCGCTAAAGTGCCAACGCCCTGAAGTCGCTTCGCCTTTTGGGCGAAAACAGGAGTCCCTTCCAAGCTATGGCCGAATTAGAGACAAACAAAAGAAAAATTGTCAAGTCAAAAGGCCCGAGATCGCTCAGATTTTAAGCAATCCCCGAAGCGCTTTCAAGATTTGAGCGATTCAGAGCACAGAGGGGAACGAGTAAAAGAGGCCCGAAAATCTGCTAAGTGTGGGCAGTCTCGCTTTCGCTCGCTAAGTGTGTAAATCCTCAAAGAGCGCTCCAAAGTTTCGACGACGGCGGGAATGGGTAAATTGAAAGAAGCTACATGCGAAATCCCGTCTGCGCTCGCTCTTAAGAGAGGAGCTCAAGGTCGCTCGACTGTTTAGCGACCTCGGCGCGCTCGAAATTTTCGAGCGATATCAAGAAAAAACGCCCGAGCGCTTTTAGGCATAAAAGTCTTGAAAGCGCCCAAGTTTTCGAATAGGCTCGAAATCGCTTATATTTCTTAGCGACAGCGGGAGTCCAAGATAGGCGTCACCAGGTTCATGAAAAGGGGCAGAATTTCCCCAAGTGTGGGTTGCTCACTTTCGCTCGCCAAACACCACTTCCCCAAAGCGCACACGTCAAAGCAGCGACAACGGGTAAGAGAAAAGGTCAAACATTTGCTTTGAATGGAAAAAGTCTCGCCTTCGCTCGCTATAAGGGCCCAAACCCGAAATCGCTCGGAATCTGAGCGATATGGAGGAGGCTATGAAGTTATAAAGTGGGCCCCGTTTCTCGAGCAAGCAAGCATAGAAAAGTGTGCCAAAAGGGGAACGGATTGCACGTATGCCATAAGTGCTTATTAAAAGGGGGACATTCAAAGACGGCAAAGGCTTAAATGTTTACACTCCCAAGAGAGATCGTGTGCATGGCCACCCTAGCTCGATATCAACTCCTACCAACCCCGCGCTCCTCGCATTGAATTTAAGGTACTCGACTGCGCCACCTATTGAAGCTTCTACCTCGAACTCTCCATATAAAATAGCGCTCTCGCGAGGGCACTTGGTCAGTCGAATTCCAGCACGCTCTGGACTGGATTATACTAACGCCATGGGAAAGAAAGAAGGACAGCAGAAAGCTGCAGCAGAAGCGTCAGCGGTGTCAGGCATGCCTGCGAGTGGGCAGAAGAAAGAGCAGAAAGATAAAGGGAAAGCTAAGTTGGCCGAGGCAGGAGAAGAAAAGAAGCCGCGGGTCGCGAAGCCGAAGCCAATTCCTCCTCCACCCTCTGACAGTTGGGTCAAGCTCAGAGATGGGATTTACTCCCAGAGCACCAGCCAGATAAGGCAGACAATTGACAAATGGCGGAATAAGTTTTCCCCTTCGAATCCTTATGCTGCGGCGTACTCGTCCAATCTCTACTGGTTCTTATGCCCCGAGGTACATCACTGCCCTGAGCTGATAGCGGCGATTGCCGAATACTATAGGCCGAGCACGAGGCAGGTATGCGACCACCAGGGCAATGTCTTGTTTTCACTATACTCTGATACCGTTGAAGCGGCCTTCGCGCCGGGCATACAGTTGAATAAGGAAGACTATATTGTAAAAGGCGTCAACTTGGGAGAGCAGACGGATAGGTATTCAGATAACCAGAGGATGCGGGATTTTATGAGCTCTCAGCTTCATGAGCCTATTCCACCGCGGCAATGGCCAAAACAGGGAAGGCCTCTGAGCGAATTCAAGAACACAAGCATATACACTATGCTGGCTTGGGTATTAGGTCTTGGCTCCGATGCGACAGTCCTCCCATACCAGATTTCCCTTGCCGAGTGTATTCTGAGAGGAGAGTTCTATGACCCAAATGAGATGACAGATAAGACCAAGCCGATTTTCTTCAATTGGGCAGATTGCGTCACCCGGGGAATGCACCAGCAGCTGCGGGAGTATAAGACCGGTGCGCGAGATGGTTTCAGGTACTGCTCGGCCTTGGCCTGGTTATTTTTATTTCATATACACAGCCGCCTGCGGTCGCTCCCTGTTCAACGCGAAGATGACAAAGGCGCACGGCTACCGGTCTATGGGTGGACCAGAGTTCTATGGAAAGAGGAATCGTACTACCAATTCAATATATCATTCTTGGGTCCAGCTCTCGCTCTACTTCAAGGTTCCTGCCCACGCGTCCCGCAAGCATTGAGGGACCAATTCAGTGATCAGAATTACGGCGACACTTTTCGCCTTACGCAAGGCCTTGTGATAAGGGTTTTCGGCTTCACGGGCAAACCTTTCTTGCTGCCCTATTATGCATCAGAATATCAGTTTGGCCTAGAGGTGTCTCGGCAGATGGATTATACAGACGCAAAATACGGTCAGGGAAGGAGAAAGGGCCATCTGTTTGAATACCCCATCACCTGGGCCGGGATCGAAGTTGACACCAATGGACAACATCAATACTTGCATGCCACGCTCTCAAGTTTCGGCTTGGTGGAGCTACCTCAAAAGTGGAAATACGACCCCTTGGACATCATAAAGGACTTCACCTCTCGCCAAGAGTTCCATGTCTGTCCTCAATTGGGGATTCTGGAAGAACGCAATAACCAAGACGAAGATCTGGAATGGTATATCGAGGACATGCAGTCTTTCCCACCTTGGCATGACTTCTACTGCGTAGAGGTCGAGTTTGACCCTGGCCGAAATATAGGGCACAGGCCGAATACAGATGTATACAAGAGATTAGAGGCAAGACTGCAGAGAAGGGGTTGGAGACTGGACAAAATAGAAGAATGGTGGAAAATGCGTGTCAGAACCGGAAAAGACAAATCCGTGAAGGACATAAAAGACGACGACACCTTTTCCGACCTCTACGACAAACATCACGCCACGTGGCGGCCAGCGGTGTTTCGTCACATCGTTCCCCCAGGTCTTCGCCTACAAAAGGGGCAGGTCCCACCTAAGCAATTGCAAATGAGTGGTGAGGGCTCCAGTCAACAGTCGCAGGAAGAGAGGGTCCAGGGGCCCAGAATGCAGCAGCCGGCCGAGAAGCAACATGATAAGGCCGCGTCATCCAAAGAAGAAGTACCCACGCACATGACCCAAGCAAAGCGGACTTCCTCGGCAGAAGTGTCCCCCGTGCTTCGAAAGAAAAAAGCTGTCAAGGTAACCGTGAGGCCCCCTAAGGCCCCCAAGAGTTCTATTAGTTTGACACCTATCACCCAAGAGGAAGAACTCGCACCTCTTAAGAGGAAGAGGTCAGAAAGGCCTAAAGATCAAGGGCCTGCGCATGAGAAGGAGGCAGCACCACAGCCGGATACCACTCCGCCGCCCAAGAAGAGCAAGGTCTTAGAAACTGCTACAGAAAAGGACGATATATCTGCATTTGCGGGCGACCAGTGGATAGACCACGTCTTCGACTCACCGGCTCAGGCGGAGCCCGCAGGTACGTTTTCTGCCCCCTCACATACTGTCGAGTCAATGCCCATGGCATCCTTAACCCCTGCTGCCTCACCCATCCCCGCCAATATCCCATCAGCTCCCAGCGCACTCGCCACTCCCTCTCTCACTGAGCCCCACGCCGGTCAAAAGGAGGTTTCACCAGTTATACCTGAGCAATCCCACCATGGCCTATCCTCTGCAAGGCCTGATACCCTTCAAGCCCTGACCAAGACTCCGTTAGCCGCCGCCGTTTCGGTCTCACCTCCTTTCCCCCACATTCCATCCGAGCATCCCGAGGGCTCATCTGTCGCTCCCGCCCAGACTGAGTCACCCCACAAAGAAGAGGAGCGCCCTTCCGCCGGTTCTCCGCGCCTGTTCATGAAAGAGGTGTCACAACAAGGTCTGCCCCTGGCCAGGTCTCTTTTTGGAGACACAAGTCTGATCCAGATAATGGAGAGCCAATCCCTCATATCGCGGCCTAATCAGCCCGCTACATCTCGCCCGAAGCGCTCCTCAGGCAAATGGATGCAGAATGCAATTAAGCGAAGAGGCGAAGAAATCGCCACAGTCGAGAAGCGCATTAGGTTCGACTCAGAGAGCATGCTCCTGTACAAGGAGAAGAAGATTCCAAGAGTGAAGAAGCCCATAAAGGACATGCTTCCTGGGGACTATGAGTATAAGAGCACGGCCAAAAATCTGGATGAGGTCAGTTTCGAGAATGAGGCACTAGCTGTCCATGATGGGACTGATACATTACGCCTGAAATATTTCCACTTACAACAACGTTATTATGAGATGGAGAACGAGAAGATGAAGTTAGAGGAAGGCATGGCCAAGGCGCAGGCTCAGTTTGAGAATTCTGAAAAAGAGCGCCTGCAACTAAGAGAGCAGCTGGTAAGCCTTCAGAAGGAGGCATCGGAGCATAAAAAAGTTGCCATGCGTCAAATCGAAGAACTTCAAGATCAACTTCAGCAAACAAAGCAAGAGCTAGGAGAAAAGGTTGTGGAGACGTTCTCCAAGGATAGTGTCAAACAGATCCGAACCAGGTTGTTGAAAAATTTCAGGCCGCGGGCTTCTAAAGCCCTCAGGGTGTTTGTATTTCTCACCCAGATTCAAGAAGCATCCGCACAGGGTAAGCCTGTGTTGGAGGAGGCAGAGCGTGAAGCAGATCGCTGGCTCGATGTTAGGATTCTACTCCTAACCATCATCCTAGTCACTTATTTGTTAATTAGTTATTACTCTCTTTCACAAAGTTGTGACCCTTGGTCACAACTCCACGCACATAGAAATAAGCACTCAACTTGGTGTAATTTATCATCAATCAAATATATATTCATTTACATTTCATTGGGTGGTCTTCCTCCAATTTAACAACGATTCCTTTATAACAACGATTCATTTCTTATTTCTGCATTTTACCTTATCCCTCCGATCGGTGTCCTAACATTTGGATCAGAGCCATTTCAATCCGCCGTCGCTGTCATAATTTTTTTTTTTTACGCATTCATCCATTACTCCAATAGATAGACTCGACCTTCCATATACTCAACACCGTAGTAGTACTACCGTGCATAAGCCTCAACGGTGCATCAACAACAACACCGTCGTTCACCCTCGCTACCCTCTACTGCCCTCACCATTCTTCACCATCCCCTACCCTGGTAAATCATCGGGTCTAAAAAAGCACTGAATACACAACGATTTAGCATCTCTGGTGGTGTCTTTGCCCTGCAACAAACAACACCGACGATTTTACGTATCTAGCAAGACAGTCGGCAGAAAAACAAGACAAGAATAAAATCAGGCCATTCACATCGAAGTAATTCATCTAGTGCGTTGGAAATACCATTCATAGTTAAAAATATAATGCAGAACAGACATAGGTGTCAATCGACGTGAGGACCTCCCTGCATCACCGACGAGGACGCCCCTGCAGTGAAATTGGTGACGTCCTCTGGTAAAGCAGAACTAGTGGCATTGACTTCCTCTGGTGACACCCTCTAGTGAGGTTTAGAGATTGTCAAATACGATACAGCTTGCCGTCTGAGTTTGTCGATGAGTCACAGAAGAAACAAGGAAAATCAAAACAAAATTCAGGTCTAAAGAGCAAATTTTATAGGTGAGCAATTGTGAAAATCTGCAAATCGGTGAGAAATCGAACGAAGCATCGAAGAAATTGATCGAAAAATAAGGAATTCGTCCCCAGCATCGTTTTTCGACAAGGCAAAGTTTAATGGTGAAAATTTATAAACAAATTAAAATATAACCTAAGGTTGCATCGTTTTCCCGATCGTCGACGGAAGATCACGGTCACCGAAATTTTAAAGTTTAAATTCCAAAGCTTTTTATCCCACATTGATAGTGTGATTGTTATTTTGGGCTTTAAAAGGAAGGAATCACAACAAAAGGGTTGTGACTACTTCATCATAGTCACGCGCACGACTCAAACACTTTCGCCCACCCTCTCGATAGTCCCTCCCATCGCCACCTGTCACCATTTGACCTTGCCATATGTTCCATCTCATAGTCTGCACTTGTCCTCGTGCTTCCCCCACCACTCGTCGTACCTCCGCCCATGCTCAGCCGCCTCCGTTCAGCCACTACCACCTTGTTCCCCTCTCGTCCCTTGTGTCCAGCCTCGTCTAACCGTGTCGATCATCTGCACCTCGTGCCTCGCGCCTGCGCCTTGATTGTCCTTTCCACCGCCTGTGCCTCCACCCAACCTTGTACCTTGTGTCGTTTGTCTCTACCCGACCCTACCGCGGAACGCCGCCACAAAAAAATTGACACCAAATTTTGCATAGTTGTGAAAAACCCTAATCTTGCAATTTTGCTAAAATATTACACAATTTTTGCTAAACATTGCCAAAATTTGCCTCTAATATAAATTTTGCGAAGACTTGTTGCTATTGCAAATTCTTGCTAAAAATTGTCAAGGCATTGAAAATTCTCGCTAATTCTGCCACTTACAAAGGTTATAAAATCTCCAAAACCTAACCGAAATGGCCGATGGAAGAATATATCATGATACCAACCTAATTTTGCTACTTAATCTCGCCCACCTACGTCAAATCACATCAGTGCGTGTATATAAAATTCAATTCCAGGATATCGCCAATCGCATCATAGGGTTGGACGAATCAGTCCTCATAAGTGGGTTCATCAATGGATTGAAAGAAGAAATTAGAGTGAAGATCATGATGTACACTCCTCGCACCCTACAGGAAGCTATTGGATTAGCCTTGTTAGCTGACGATACATTCAGTGTTCAACGTCAACATGGGGAGCAACCTATTGATAAATCGACATTCACGCACACTATTCCAAAACACAAACCCTTGCCAGTTAAGTACCTTAGCCTACAAGAAATGGAGGAGCGACGAGCGAAAGACCTCTGCTATACTTGTGATGAGCAATTTGGGCCCCTTCATTGTTGTGCTACACAAACATTGTATTTATTGCATAAAGTTGATCCCTGTCTCTCCATAGAGCAAGCAGATGAGGTAGTTGTGTCCGAAGTGACCAGTGCACCTACTCACATCAATGAAGAAGGCGAGGAAGATGTGCATGACATGACCAAAGCACCTGACCATAACAATGAAGGAAATGAGGTCGATTTGTCGAAAGTGCTCGATGCACCACGAAACAATGAGGTAGACATCCATGCAGTAAATAATGAAGGCGAGACATACACTCTCAACGAACTACACACAAGTTCATCACCAATAGTGAGTTCTCATCGTATAGGCAGCCTGATTCAGAAAGGAGGCAAAATAGTGAGTGCACCTTTATTTTCCCTTCATTCTACACAGGAAGAATCGGCTAAAGCGGAAGCCTACCGTCATCACAATTCTCCTAAGGAAAATTTTACTATTTTTCCTGGAAATCCCCCACTAACACTCCGACCTTCACGATATCCTTGCCTTCGAAAAAGTGACATCAAGATAGTACAAGAAATTGCGCAAATTCAACTTGGAAAACAAGCAACGAAGCTCCTTACTTTGAGCTTTGAGGACAAAGCTCTTTTAAGGAGGGTGGCATGTTAGGATTCTACTCCTAACCATCATCCTAGTCACTTATTTGTTAATTAGTTATTACTCTCTTTCACAAAGTTGTGACCCTTGGTCACAACTCCACGCACATAGAAATAAGCACTCAACTTGGTGTAATTTATCATCAATCAAAATATATATTTATTTACATTTCATTGGGTGGTCTTCCTCCAATTTAACAACGATTCCTTTATAACAACGATTCATTTCTTATTTTTGCATTTTACCTTATCCCTCCGATCGGTGTCCTAACACAAACAGATCCGAACCAGGTTGTTGAAAAATTTCAGGCCGCGGGCTTCTAAAGCCCTCAGGGTGTTTGTATTTCTCACCCAGATTCAAGAAGCATCCGCACAGGATAAGCCTGTGTTGGAGGAGGCAGAGCATGAAGCAGATCGTTGGCTCGATCTGGCAGTCAAGGTGGGGAACCTTGAGCGCCAGAACCTCCAAGTACCCGCTACAGATTTCGTTGCCTTTGATTGGGCAGCCGCAAGGGCCACCTTACACACATTCTTTGAAAGGTTTCAGAAGATTCAGAAAGCCAGGGCATTGCTGGACCTGTTGAACCAAGAAAAGGATATATGCTCATCCCCTTTTCTGACTCTCTCAGCGCATGGATTCCCAAACTTCACCGATAGCGAAGGCGAGTGCTTGCCAAAAGAAGCTTTGCGCCAGTTATGGGATACCTTCGCTGATGACACTTCTGAGATCGATGAATGGGAGGATCCTATCCAGCAAGAGCAAGTGATGGAGCTCACCTCAAAATTCTGTACCATTCATTCTTGTTTGCTAGATTTGGGCCAGAGGGTCGAGCAGATAGGCATAGTTCAGCTAGAGACCTTCAAGTACCTAACTAGCGACATCCGTAATATGGAGCCCTTCTCTGAAAATGCATGGGCTCAAGTGCAAGAGACATATGAGCGCATTAAGGCTCGCCTTGCCTCCGGGAGGTTCACTCCAGACGAAGATCCAGAGGAGGGAGAAGAGCCATCAACAGAGGGGTCTCAAGGAGAAAATAATGAAAATCAACCCGAGGAGGAAAGTCCTTCGAAGGAAGAGCAACAGGACCAGGGCCTACAGGAAAAGGAAGCAGAATCCGGGGGTGACTCCGGACCCAAAGGATAAAGGCATGGATTCTTGCATCGAGGCGAGCTCGATACCCCGCAAGCCGCCAGAATGTTGCCACATTTTGATAGGGGCGTAAATTTTAAGAGGTTGTTGCCACTCTCCTTCTTCGTTCTTTCCTCATATGTCATGGTGATTTTCCTTGGTGCTTCTGCAAGGTATTTTGTTTTCAGTCCCCAGCTTCTATCAGGTCTAATGCCATCATCGGCATAAAATTTGTAAAACTTTATTAAATGTTTCCCCCTTCCCAATATCGCTGATTTTGTTGCGCGATTTCGGGCAAAGATGAGTTTTTTAGCAACTAAGGGTCATGTTTCGAGGTGGCAAATTTGCCTAAGTCCTTTGAACCCAAGGTCGCTACCGTGCGCACTATCCGCCCGTCGCTATGGCACGTTTCAAGCGAAAAGGGGGCACCAGAGAGGAGTAGGCGGGCTCGAGATCGTCGTCGCGAAGGGAAAAAGTCGTCTAGCGCACAGGAGTTTCAGCGCTTTTGAGCCTGCGAGGTTGTGAAGGCTTTGAGCCCGAAATCCCTGTCGCTCTTCCCCAAACCCGAAGTCGCAGGAAACTGAGGAACGCACAGAATCTAGTGCTCATGAGAGCGAGGCACCACAAGAGCAAAGGGAAAAATCCAGGTCGAGGCGAGTTAAAGAGCAAGGTCCTCTGCCACCGCCCATCAACCACCAAATATGGCGAGTACTCCATTAGTCTTACCAAGCTGCGTCCCAATATCGCGAAGTGGGCAGGCAAAGTGTCATCCTCGCACCACATTGGGGCCGCTTATAAATCGAACCTTTACTGGTTCTTGTGCCCTCCTGTCCACCACTGGCCGAAACTGGTCGAGTCAATTGTGACGTATTACAAACCAGCCACCCGGCAGGTCTGCGACTGCCAAGGAAGGGTATTGTTTACCGTCTTTAAAGAAAGCGTACAGCCAGCCTTCGCACCGGGGCTCTAGTACGACCCTGATGCCATCGTCAGAAAAATTAATTTAGAAGAGCAGGCGGGCAGAATCAATCAAAGCAGAAGGATGAGGGAATTTCTCAATTCAGAGCTGAAGTGTCCACTACCAGCTGGACAATGGCCATCAGGTCCCATACCCCTGGAAAGGTTCGAAAACAAATATATTTATATTATCTTTGCATGGGTCCTTGGCTGCGACACGGACAGGGTGGTGCACCCGTATCAGCTGGCACTTGCAAAGTGTATTTTGCATGGAGAATTTTATGACCCCACTACGCAGAGAAGCGGAAGGCGCCCAATCTTTTTTGATTGGGCAGACTGGGTGGCGTACGCCATACATTCAAACCTGGTTAGGATACAGCAGAAGCAGACAATTGATTCCGGCACTGCTCATTCCTCACATGGTTGTGCCTTTACCATACGCATTACCGAATAAGGGTGCCCGATCTTAAGAAGGTAGATGATGCCATCGTCAGAAAATTTAATTTGGAAGAGCAGGCGGGCAGAATCAATCAAAGCAGAAGGATGAGGGAATTTCTCAATTCAGAGCTGAAGTGTCCACTACCAGCTGGACAATGGCCATCAGGTCCCATACCCATGGAAAGGTTCGAAAACAAATATATTTATATTATCCTTGCATGGGTCCTTGGCTGCGACACGGACAAGGTGGTGCACCCGTATCAGCTGGCACTTGCAGAGTGTATTTTGCATGGAGAATTTTATGACCCCACTGCGCAGAGAAGCGGAAGGCGCCCAATCTTTTTTGATTGGGTAGACTGGGTGGCGTACGCCATACATTCAAACCTGGTTAGGATACAGCAGAAGCAGACAATTGATTCCGGCATTGCTCATTCCTCACATGGTTGTGCCTTTACCATACGCATTACCGAATAAGGGTGCCCGATCTTAAGAAGGTAGATGAGAACGGCGCACCACTGCCGGTATATGAGTGGACGGAGGCGCTATATAGAAGGGGGTCTTATTATAATTTCAATTTCAAATTCTTGAGTATGACCCTGGCACTATTCAACGGCAAGGCGTCTTGCCCTCCCCTGGCCATGACGAAGTACTTGAGGAAATACAAATACGGGAATACTTTTCGGTTGACCCAGGGCGTCGTTATCAGAATCTACGGATTCAAAGGGAAGTCGTTCTTGTTGCCCTATTTTTGCACTGAGCACCAATTCGGCATGGAGGCAGCGCGGCAGATGGACTATGTCGAGGAGGAATTCGGCCAGGGAAAAAAGAAGGGCCATATTTTCAAATATCCTTTTACCTGGGCAAACATTGAAGTCCATGAAATCGGGCAGCACATCTACCTGGAGCAGGCACTCCTCAACATAGGCCTGATACAATTACCGCAACGCTGGAAATACGACCCGATTGGGGTCAGAGGAAAATTTGTACATGTTTGCCCTCGAGCAAAAATCATGGAGGAGAGGTGCAACAAGACAGGAGCAGACCCGGAGTGGCACATTGAGCGAATGCGATCATGGCCACCATGGCATGACTTCTATCGTGTGGAGGTGGATTACGATCCAGAGCATAATCCAGATCACAAGCTAGACTCGGCCGGTTTCAGAAAGTTCTTCACGAAGGTGGCGCCCCTCGGCTGGGAAAAGGACAAAATTATTGAATGCTGGAAGATGAGGTGTCGCACGCAACACGATAAATCGAATAAAAAGGCATTGGCCATAGATGATTTTTCGGCCTTGTATGATAAATACGCCGGCAAATGGGAGTCGTTCGCATTTCGAGATTGCGTTCCCCTAGGCACCAAGAAAAGATATAAAAGGAAACCCCCACCACAGCATTTGTCCATTCGAAAGCCATCCAGCAGCAAGATGCCAAAAAGCAGTCAGGTGGGCCCAATGTTGTCTCCAGCTCTCGAAAAGTCGCCTCAAACGGAGGAGCCAGAAGAGTCAACTGGCGAGGCAGCAGTAGCGGGCATCCCTCCGAAAAAGCCCAAGTACAAGCTTACCGTGGACGCCTCGTTACCCGCCGCACCAACCGTCTCCACCTCCACCGAACAAATTGTTGCTCCAGGAGAAAAGAAAAGAAAAAGGGGCGATAAGCCCAAGATAAAGGGGCCGAAAAAAGAGACTGCGCAGCAAGTAGTAGCGGCCCCATGGGCAGGAGCAGTTGCACCTGAAATAATCTCTCTGGATAGTCAAGAGAAGGAAGCAGAGGTCAGGGCAGCAGGCGTCATCCAAGCATCGGCTCAGGCGAAGCACGCAGGTACGTCCTCTTCCCCTATTTCACAAACCCTAGTTAGCCCTGCTATAACGCCTTCCTCCTCTGCATCAGGGCACGCCTTAGTCACCTCACCTATATTGCCTATCACCCAGTTCCTCCGCAGCCCCCATTCCTTTGGTCATTTTGCCCAGGACCCTAATGTTTTCCAAACCCTAAACTTCTCACCCACGGCCAGCGTTTAAGGTGTATCTATATTGCCGCACCGCTCACCCGCCGCATTCAAAACCCCATCTCCACCTCCTACGCAGCCGCCCGTTTCCCTAGGACCCGGTCGCCCTCAAAAGCGGCCTTATCTTCTGGAATATCTCCTGCTTCATATTTTTCAGGAAGAATGTCGCAGCAGGATTTGGCCTCAGCATACCCTATGCTGGCAGAGCTGGACCTAATGGGAGAACTGCAAGTTACGGACGACCAGCCTCTAGCCGCGAAGGCCGCAGGGTGTTTTGCCTCTTTCCTCCAGGGCGTAAAGAAAAGAAGAGTCGAGGAAATAGCCACCCCTGTGAAGCGCACCAAGTTTGACTTGGACAGGAGGGTGTTGCGAATAGATAAGTTAATCCCGAAATTCAAGAAGCCTCTCCGGGAGATGACTGAGGCAAATTACGAGCACCGAACCAAGGAGAAGAGTTTCCACGATATAAACGAAGAGTACGAAATCAATGGTATTCGTCGGAGGACTAATAATCTCCTTGTTAAGCGGCTCGAGAATCAAGAGAAGTTGTTTCAGCTTCAAAACAATTCAAGGCAGCTGGAAGAGGACCTGGCCAAGGCCACCACGCAGCTGGAATCTACTCAGAAAGAGATTAAAGATTTGAAATATCAGCTTGCCGCGTCCCAGCAGGAGGCAACAACACAGAGGAAGACAGCCGAACAGCTGTCAGAAGAGAAAAGGGCAGCACTGGAGCATGTTGCCCAATTGCAATATTTGTTGAAGCAGACCCAATCACAGCTGAAGGAGAAGGCGTCCCAAGTGGCTGCCTTTTCAAAGGACGAGATCAAGGAGATGAGGGCTAGTTTGTTGCGGGACTGCAGGACTAATGTGGTCAGGTCCCTGTCCGTCCTGGATTTTGCATCCAAAATTCAAGAAGTATCTGCCCAGGGAAAGCCTGCGGTAGAGGAGGCTGAACGCCAAGCGAGGCAGTGGCTGGACTTGGCAATAAAACTTGAGGAATTTGCGCGCAAGGGCCTCCGATTTCCACTTATGTCCCGAATTGCCCTCGACTGGGCAAATGCGAGGGTAACCTTGCAAAACTATTTTGAAAAACTGAGAAGATCAGAGCTGCCAGGAAGATGTTGGATGTATTGAACCACGAAATGAATATCTGCCTGGCTCCCTTCAACACTCTTTCTGTGGTCGGATTTCCGAGCTTTGTCAAGGATGGGGAATTTCTGCCCCTAGAGCAGGTAAAGCAAGACTAGCTATTTTTTGAGGCAGATACATCAGAGATTGATGGCTGGACTGATCCGGTCCAAGAGGCACAGGTGAACCAAATGGTGTCAAAATTTTGCAAAATTAACACATGCCTCCAGGAGCTGGGAGAGAGGTATGACACCATTGACGTGCATATGGTTGCGGCATTCAAAGGAGCGTTGAAAGATATCAGCGATTTAGAGCCCTTCCAGGCAGCAGCTTGGGATCAGGCCAAGACCGCCTACGAGCACGTCCGCGAGCGGGATCAGCCTGCCGAACAAGAGGGCGATGGTGGTGCTGAGCAGTCAGGCTCAGAAAGAGAAGAAGAGGAAGGATCAAGAGAAGATACTGCTAAAAGCAAGGCCGAAGAAGAACAGTTGCCCAAGAAGGGAGCTCAGTAGGAGCAGCAAGATGCAGGGGAAGGGAGTTCCTCTGCACCCAAAGGATAAAGGCCTGGTTCTTTGCATCGAGGCGAGCTCGACACCCCGCGAGCCGCCAGGAATGTTGCCATATTTTGCACGGGGTGCCATGTCTTCAAATTTTTTGTAAGGATGCTGCTTTCCCTTCCCTCTTTCTTCTCTCCCCTTCTCCACTATCCCCTTTCTTTTCTGCCATCAGTTTCATTCTCTCCATCTCCTCCCCCATATTTTTGACTGTTTCTTTGAGTGGGCAAATCTGCCCAAAAATATTCTAAGTGTTGTTGTTCGCCCGACTGCGCAGCGCAGTCGGGCTGCGCTTGCCTATCTGTGCGCACCTGGGCAGAATTGTCAAAGCGAGCCCGGAAAAATGCTAAGTCTTGAGCCGCCCGACTTCGCAGCGAAGTCGGGCTGCGCTCCTAATTTCATGCGCACCTGGGCGACGTCAATGAGAAGAATATCCAAAAAATGGTTAAGTGTTGGGACCGCCCGACTTCGCAGCGAAGTCGGGCGGTGCCCTCAGGTTTGTGCGCAGTAGGGCGGCTTGCTTGAAGATATCAGAAATTTTCCTAAGTGTTGAGCCGCCCGACTTCGCAGCGAAGTCGGGCTGCGCTCGCTGACTTGTGCGCACTCGGGCAAAGAACGTTAAAACCTGCCCAGAAAGTTTCTAAGGCACGAAGGCCTTCCCGACTGCGCTGCTTCCACCCTGCACTGCATCGCCCGGTTGCGCTCCAATTTTGGGCGAAGTCGGGCAGGAGAGAAAGTATGAGCTTCAAAGGCAGATTTTTCCCTTATCAAATTCCGACATGTGTCCAGCCTCGAGATTCGAGTCAGAGATGTGACAGAAGGTGTGCGAGCGTGAACTGACATATTGTACCGCAACTACCCTCATTCAAGCTGACTCGAGGTTTCATCTACCACACTGCCACGTAGCTGCTAGGTTTTCAGGCGGACCTTGCTGCAAGTACATTCCATACCCGCAGAGGTCGACATCAGCCGCTTTTGTCAGCTATTGTCAGGTCTGGGATTCTGTGCCTAAAGTTGTAATTGGGGGGCAAAAATTCCGCTATAAATAGCTGCGCCATATCATTGTAAAGGGTGGAAGGGGGATATATTGCTAGGGAACTGCTGTAACTGTGCGTTTGCTTCTGAATATAAAATATACTTGGCTCTATTGATTGTCTTTGTCTTGTATGCTGCCTTTACTGAGTATTTCTGCCTCATGTTGCTTATGTTATTGCTTACTGTTATTCTGCTTTTCTGGATATCGGTATTTGATAGCTAAGTATTCCTGGAATGCGAAAGTGAGGGATACATAGGATGAATGGTGTTGATAGTTTCTGCAACATATTTTGTGTTTAATTGCTGTTAGTAGTGGTGATTGGCTGTTGTCGTGCTGCTTATCTTCCCTACCCGGAACAATCATATTTGTATTTCTTTCTGCATCTTTAATTTCTTTCCTGCACTCTGAGCTAAAACCCCCAAACTGAGGAAACATAGGAGCCGGCCTTCTCCGGAGATTGGCACGGAAGGCATCACTTCCTTCCGGCCTTTCAATCTGTTGGGCGAATCTAGGGCGCATTACACTAAATCCTATCCTAGTGGCAGATTCGTAACCAACAGGTACCAACTCGTATGACTAGTGGTGAATCAAGCAAAGAAATGATAAACAGAATTTCTGAAGTTCAAGCAGAAAAAAAAGACTTATTCCATAATACAATATTAAATGTATAAAACTCTATGGTAGTGTGTATGCATTATGTCATAATAAAAGATGAAAACCTTTACAAAGGGTCTCTTTCAAGTAGTTGCCCCTTCATTTAACAGAAAAAGGAATATCAAGGGAGATACAGATTGTGAATGGCACCTAGACACAGGCACCAGAATTCCCTAGACAACTAAAAGCACCAAGGGCAAACTGTCCTGCTAGACAAACCTACAAAAGGGGACAAACTATGCCACTAGACAAACCTACAAAAGACCCATAGACCAAACAAGACTTGCACCAAATGATGCCTACAAAGGACTTTTTCTAAAAATAACTCTAATTTCAAATTTGAAATATCAAGTATTAACATGGATGGATTTCTTCAACAAATACGACACAATGTGCTCAATTTATAACTAGATTTTCTACATCACAATGACAAACAAATTGAAATCATGAAGGTATTACACCCACACACAATACCACAACGTAATATTAATAGGAGTAAGGAATCCAAAGTAAGAATGACCAAGGACTTACACCTCTATGCCTGCTACTCAATTGGCAAAAAGATTGGTAAGTGATGGGGTTCATGAATCATTCAAGTCTCACAGTGGAAGTCAACATGGGATTATTACTCACATGCAACACAATGCATATTTCTTTCCCAAGTATCTGTCTCTATCTCTTTAATGCTTTTACTGGAAGGTTGACCTTATTATTATTCAATCTGTTAAAACTTGATATGAAAAATTCTACGACAAAACATTCACAGATTGTATATGCTATCAACGTGAATGATATCCAATATCCAGTTGTATATGACCTTCAATCCAAATTAAATTTTATTAAAGACAAAAAGAAAAAAGAGAAGGAAGAAAGAATAATGTCAACCTGCATAGTATGCAATATCCAGTTATATATTACTCCAAATCCTGCAAAAATATGCAAACTTCCAACATTATGAATTGTAAAAAGAATAAAACATTACCTGATGTAATTGATAGCATGAAGATCTTGGTTTGAAATAGAACAAAACCCATCTAAAAAGCGGTATCTGACATTTACATGCCATGATTGATTAAGGCCTTGAATAATCTGTGTGTCCAATCACTTGGATCAAATCCCCTTTCAAACATTTCTTCCTTTAGCCTCTGAGCTTCAACTACCATTCCCAACTTGCAAAATCCATGTAATAGGATATCATAAGACCATGCATTAGGAACATGACCTTTCTCAAGCATTCTATCAAATAGCCCAGAAGCCACCTCCATTTTGCCTTCCATGCATACAGCTCTGAGTAATAAATTGTAAGCAAGTCTACATGGCCGAAATGATTCCTCTATAGCTTTTTCCAGGATTCCAAGACTGGACTGTAGTCTTCCTACATTAGAAAGCATTCTGACAAAGTTATTGAAGATTCTAACATCGGGAGAATTGTGTTCCTTGCACATTTTTCTAAAAAGATCCCAGGCCTTGTCCATGCTGCCTTCATTAATGCAACAACGCAAAAGTACATTGTAGATGAAGGGAGAAGCACAGCGGCCTTTCATCTTCATGTGATCAAAAACCCATAATGCCCTACTGAATTTGTTGTTTGTGCATAAAACATTAATAAGACTCCCATAGCACAGATGATTGGGAATAAATCCTTTCCCAATCATCTCTTCAAATTTTTGAAGTCCTAGCTCTGCATTTCCCGCATTGCAAAGCCCACTTACCAAAACATTGTATAGTTTAGTGCTTGGATGACGACATGACAATATTCCTTCAAAGATTGTCAGTGCATCTACTGTCCTTTTACATTTCAGGTGGCCATATAGCAAATTATAATAGGAAGTTGAATTGGGTATGTGGAGATTGTCTAGCATCTTTTCAAACACTCTTGCAGCTATGTCTGATCGACCTGCATCGCAAAGACCATATATAAAGGTATTGTACAAACTAGTATTGTGGTTTAGACATGTTACATGCATATCCAAGAGTTGAAGAACCTGGTCTGCATGACCTGTTTCGCAAAGAACCATTATGATAGCTTTGTAAATGTTGCGCGTCGCAAATAAGCCATCTTCCTGCATTTCAAGCAATATCTTGGAAGCCATCTCGCCCCTTTTTGAGTCACAAAAGCCGTATATTAGTGCATAGTACCTTTTTCTAGAGACAACCATGTCTTTTCTTTTCATTTTATTTAGAATTAAGTATCCGTCATTAACCCTACCAGCCTTGCACAGAGCAGAAATGAATTTTTTGTAAATGGAAATGGTAGGAGCCTGACACTTGTCAATACCTATGTCGATTAGGTTACACATTTTATCCAATCTCTCAGACCTAAGTAAAGCATCTGCAAGTATGAAGTAAGTCAGTTTACCCGGGAAATAACCTATCGCTAGCCCATCTTGTAGGACTCTGTAAGCTTCATCAACTTTTTGAGCTCTGCAAAGAGCCTTGATAAGTTCATCGTGAGTCAAATGATATGGAGTAAAACCAATTTCTGATTTTTCATTGAATAAATCAAATCCCACATCAACCAGACCTCCTTTACAGAAAAAACAAACTGTTGCATTTATGGTACTCTGATCTGGAATAACATGATATTTTCTCATCTCAATCAGTAAATCAAACACTTCCTCAAGTCTGTTTTCTCTGAGTAGGGCACTTGCCAATGCATTGTAACAATGATGGCCAGGAACATATCCTTCAGAAGTTATGTCGTGATAGTACTTTAATGCAGCATCGACTCTCTTCTGTTGAAGTAGAGCACTGATCCACGTATCATTAACTCTGGACATTGAGAATTTCCTCTCTTTCCTGAATTCCTTTATAAGTTCATAGGCTTCCCCAATTCTCCTCCGCTCGCAAAGTGCACAAACAAGTATGTCAAGGATAGATTCATTCAGGGCATCGTTGTTCCTTCGAAGTTCATTGAACAGTTTTTTAGCCTCCTCTAATCTATTCCGCTTGCATAGACTTTTTATCATAATGCAAGATATGTGAGAATTTGTATACCCTCTAACTGAAATTTGTCTCCAAATAATGTCAACCACGTCGAAGTATTCTTCCTCTACCAATCTATTCAACAGCACATTATATCCCTCTAAGTCCAAATCCATCCCTTGGAACCTCAGCTGCCCAAACATCTGCAGTGCCACTTCATGTTTTCCTGCAAATGCATAGCCCACAATCAGTGTCTCATAATAGCGGAGACCAATTACATCTCTTTGCCTCTGAAATGCCTCCAGCCAATCCAAAATGACTGTTGTCAATTTTGCTTGAGAAAGCAGCTTGAAAATGGTGAAGTAGGCAACTCTATTGTGGCGATAACGACTCTGTCTCGTGGCCCACTCAAAGAACTTCACCCCAGCAAACACATCCTTCTGCTTTTCAAGCACCCTCACAACACATTCTTTTGTGAGCTTTATATTAAGATTAGTTAGGGCATCGTCTGTTCCTCCACTTGAAAGAACCTCACAAATTCTCTCCACATCTTTCTGCAGCTCTGCATTTCTCCATTCACAGGGCCGAAAATTCCTGCCTTTAAACCATTCTTTGAAAGAGGAAGCAATGTCCCTCGGATTCAACTCACCTGATGCTTCTACTGCTGCTGCCGCAACAACCCCTGTGCTTGATATGTGACGACAAAGGGCCCACCAACTAGGCACTTGTGCTTGGATGTAGCAGAAGTGGGATAGCCTGCCCCTCGCTAACAAATTTAAATTGTTTCCTATAAAATTGTTTAAGCATCTCTTCAACATTTTTATACCTGCTTGTTATCCCTAGCACTCTTAGGCGTTGTGTGATGAATAGTCTTATCTTCATGGTCTAAGCACACAAAAAGCTGCATTCATTGCACCTCCAATTAGGGATAGGCCAGAAGTAAATGTTGGATCAAGATGTAATGATGATGATCCAGGTTCAAACCTCTTGGACATACTCCTCCTGTTACAGCATGCTTGTTGTGTTAAAGCCAAACGATTTGGCAGAACAAAAAAGAATCCTTCATAGAATTCTAAGCCTAAGGTGTTCTAAGCTTAATGGCCACTGAGAGTCCAAACTTGGCAGTTAAAAAATCAAAACCAGACCATCAAAAGAGCAAATAATTAGGAGATGGATTGGACTGTCCATTGATATTGTTGAGTCCAAGAGAAGATTGAAGTTGGAATAAGGTCAAGTTCACTTTATTTATTTTTAAAGTATATATACAGTGCGATTGATTGACTTACGGATGATGTGCAGGCCCTCCAAACTCTTATTTGACACAGCCAAGCCTCCTTTCTTTCCTGTTCTGGACTAGGCAATATTAGGTATTGATTCCTAAAACTTGCAACGAGACGTTATTGGTTCAGTCGTACAGTGCCCTCTGTAATAACTAACTACACTCCTCGCACATACGGGGTTCTGGGCTCTGGAATTTTAGAAAGCAAAATCCCTAATGCTGCACCCCAACAACAGGAGGAGGATTTTGATGTCCAATGAGGTTTTAGGAATTTTGTTTTATATTTTAGAAGACAAAGTGAATATCTTGATTTTTTTTTTTTTTTTTTTTCAATGGGATCTAACAGCCCATCCATCATCCGGCAAGGACTCCACCAGTATCAACTTATCCTTTTTTATAATAAAATAAATGAATAAGTAAATAAAAATAAATGAATAAGTAAATAAAAATAAATAAATAAGTAAATAAAATAAAATAAAAAGTCTTTTAATAAGGTATTTTTATCTTTTTGTACAATGTTCAATTTTAGATTTTTAATAAAACCTATGAACTTACCACTACAATATTCTAAAGGTATTCTCACAATGATTACCTTATAAAGTATGATGGTGTTTAACTGAGAAGTGTGATGTTTTTTTAATAAAAACACGATTTAATTTACCTTCAATATGGATTTTTAAAAGTTCTTTTTAAGAAAAATAGTCAATATTATATAAAACTAAAAAAAATTCATCCAGAAAGGAGAAGTACTTCCTTCTTGCCAGTGTATAAACCTTTACTTTATAAGATCATGTTATAACCTTTGGATGATAGTGGAGAAATGTTGATGGATTATGGGGATAACCTCCACTAGGGTTATAGATGTTTGTCTAACAATTGAGTATGCCTTACGAGTGATGGCATATCTATAAAGGAGAAGTACTTCCTTCTTGTCAGTGTATAAACCTTTGTTTTATAAGATCATGTTATAACCTTTGGATGACAGTGGAGAAATGTTGATGGATTATGGGGATAACCACCACTAGGGTTATAGATGTTTGTCTAACAATTGAGTATGCCTTACGAGTGATGGCATATCTATCATATTAGCAACCCAGGTGTCTCTTGAATGGGCTCAAAAGAATGTTGAGAATAATCCTCACCTATCATATTAGCAACCCAGGTGGCTCTTGAATGGGCTCAAAAGAATGTTGAGAATAATCCTCACCTTGTCGACCTGATTGAAACCAAAAAGGTTGGAGAACTTGGAGAAGAAACTTTTGGTGAACCTGCAGCATTTTGTACCCAAAACAAACATGCTACCAAGCTACGCTACATCCCTTCCAATTGTTAGACTTGAATTTTATTTTATATGACCTAATTTTTTTCCACACATATTTATCCACTCTTTTTTTTATTTGGTCTCATGAATAGACTCTATAGATGTAATAAATATCATCTAAAAATGATTATTCATTTACAAGATCTGGTAATGAAACATGTTTTGTTCCAAAAATAGGAACATCTTATATTCTTGATCATTGTACAGATATCTTTTTCGAGTTTCCTGTACAAGAGATTCATCAAATACAAAGGTGAGATTCATCAACTACGAATGTAGTTGACCATATAACATATGCATCATTATTGAAAATGAGAACTTATAAACAATGCAAGATATAAAGACATATAAAATAAAACAAGCATATATTAAACTTTAAATCTCTAAATAAAACCCAAAAAATATTCTTAAAAATCTATACAAATAATATTAACTTTAAAAAATAAACTAAATGTTAACATGAATATATATTAAAGTATAGATTGCGGCTTTTGAATGCAGCTTTTCTCCTATATTCTAGGCATCTCTTCTCCTACATAATAAGTTTTTATGATTTCAATATTATCTTAATTTTTTTTTTCTATACACTCATCCATGTTGTGGTTTGAATCTTGGACCTTCCAAAGAAGAGCCAAAGCCCGAACCGTTACGTTGTCCCCCTGGGACATGAGATTTTATTTAGAATAATAAAATATAAATTTTAGGATGTCTAAGGACAAAGACAACGTAATGGTTAGGGCTTTGGCCTTTCTTTGGGAAGGTCTAAGGTTCAAACCATAGTATATCCATACGGGGATATGTTGGATGGTAGAAATCAAGTGTTTGTCAATTGGTTGACCTAGTTTGATACCTCTAAGTTTCAGGAGTTATGTTGACCTCGTCTAATCCAACAAGCTACGGTTTATAGTGGTAGCACCTAATGTTATTACTATATATATTGATTGAGATAGAGTGTATTAATAAATTTAACTCAAGAGTTGACCAGGAGGAGATGGCAGAAGTTTTTGGAGGAGGTCTGAACAATTGGAGGAATGTTGTGATGGCGTCGGGCCCGTCACAGAGCGTGCATGCTAGTGACGTTTTTTCATCTAAAAATGATTGGAAGGAACAGGATTTCCCATTGCATGTCGGGAATCGCTTGTTAAAGAACAATGGATGTTTGGAACGATGTGAAGCCAGGCCGGTTCTAGTGGTTCAACCAGACTCGGTGGCGGAAGATGTGGAGTATTTAACCAAGCATGCGCTTATTGGCAAATTTATGGGCATCCAAATTTCTCTTCCCTTTGTGGAGGCTTGGGTTAGGAAGACTTGGAACCCTGAAGGTGACGTGGAGGTGATGTTGAGTGCGAATAGCTATTTTATGGTGGTTTTCTCTTGTCTTGCGGATCGTAACAAAGCATTTGAAGGGGGTCCCTATTTTTGTAACCAAGCGAGACTCTTTCTTAAACCCTAGCATGTGGGTTTCAACCCATCAGAGGAGCGACCATCATGGGTTCCAGTGTGGGTTCGGCTCCCATGGCTCCCATTGGAATTCTGGAGAAACGACATCTTGCATATGATTGCCCTTCTTCTTGGGAAGCCGGTTGGACCATCACAATAGATGATGGATAAAAAGGTAATCTATATTACTCGTATCTATGTCAAAATTGATTTAAACAATCCTATTCCAGATTCTATTGAAATACAATTTGGATCGACTACATGGGTTCAACAACTTGACTATGAAGCTCTTCCATTTCATTGTCAGATCTATCATGAATATGACCACCTACAAAGAAAATACCCTAAGTTTATCCCGCCCATGGCTTCAAATCCTAGGCCCTCTCGATCTGCACAAAATCTGGACAAAGGAAAAGCCCCAATAAAGGAAGGGGATCGAGATAAGGAAGGCTTTGTTCCTATAAAACCCCGAAACAGAGGAAGAAGGGCAAAAAGAGACCTTAAGGATAGCCAACCAGATGCTCTGCTCAACCATTTTGAGATACTAGATGATCTTGATCAGTGCATGGAGATACCTGAAATATCGCTACCTGATGCAGATATAACAGGGCCGAATCAGATGTCTCTTCTTGAGGTGGAACCTAAGGAATCAGATCTAGGGGGTTTAAATGAAGAACAGAGGGCTTTGGTTTCGAGTACAGGTGATATGGATGGCTCTAGCCCTAGAGGGGAAACTATTTTGGAAAGTGGCACAGATTTAGTTATGCCCTCTCCTACTCAGATACTGATGCAATCATCCTTGGACTACAAAACTCCTACGATGTTGGGATTGCAGTAGAAAACAATTAAAAAAGGTGCTTCGGATAAGAATATGAAGGTGGGTCGAAAGAAAGACCAAGATAAAATTAAGTTAATGGGGGAGACTTTGGTGGAGTCAGGCTTGGTGAGAACATTGGACTCCCATTTTTCTAACCCCTAGAAATGATTATCCTTTCATGGAATGTAAGGGGGTTGAACAACATCCCCAGACAAAAAGTTGTTCATGATTTGGTTCGTGTTCATTCTCCGGATGTGGTGTTTATTCAGGAGACTAAATTGGCTACTGATAGTATGTTCAATATTGCTCCCAAGTTGTGGAGAAGGGGTCAATGCTAGTGTATTGGTGCATGTGGATATTTTGGTGGCATTGCTTGTTTATGGGATCCGGTTAAGATCTCTCCTCTTACTTGGATTTCCAGCAGATGGTCTATTTCGATGATCGAGCATGATAATGAATCTGGTGAAACCATCCTACTTACAAATGTGTATGCTCCTATTGATTACAATGGTAAAGTGAATTTGTGGGAGCACATTGGCTTTGTGAGAAGTTTGGCTCCCTTATACCCATGGATTTTGGCTGGAGATTTCAACTCTATCACTTGTCTAGAGGAGAAACACGGTGGGGTTGATCATCTCGAGCCTTTTTCTTCTATCTTCAGTGCTCATATCTGGGCCCTGAACTTGGTTGACATCAAGCCGGATAATGGGATCTTTACCTAGCACAATAGAAGATGTGGGGAAGATTCCATCTCAAAGAGACTGGATAGGTTTTTGATCTCCAATTTTTGGATTGGTAATAACAGAAGTGCTAGTTCTATGATTCTGGAGGGTAGGGGATCTGATCATTGGCCTATCAAACTCTCTACTCTTGAGTTTGGGCTAAAGAAGAATCCTTCCTTTAAGTTTCAACTTATGTGGCTTCGGGATCCTAAGATTCATGATTTCATGCGAGGTTGGTGGACCAATGGCAAACCTTCTCATGGCACCGCTATGTATTCCTTTATGAAGTGGTTGCAATTCGTTAAGCATAAATTGAAGAGGTGGAATAGTCTAAATTTTGGGAACCTTTCCTTGGCTAAGTTGGTAGCTCTTAGGAAGGTGGAAGAAGCTTCAAGGAAGATCAGAGATCATGGACTCACGGAGGAGCTTCTCATTGAGGAATCTGAGGCTACGAAAGACCTTGTTGAATGGGAGTTGAGGGAAGAATTTTTTGGAAATAGAAAGCTCGAGTGGATTGGCTTCAGGAAGGGGATAGGAACATGACCTTATTTTTTAACTCAGTTAAGGCTCATCGTAATGGTAACCTGATTTCCTCTCTTGTGAATTCTCAGGGTGCCCTTCTCTCTTCTTTCAGGGATATTTCAGAAGAGACTAGGAGGTATTTTTCCTCTCTCTTTAAGGAGGACTCCCTCTCAGATGAAGAGGTTGAAAAGCTTATTCTAAACTGTATTCCCTCGATTATTTCTAGAGAAATGAATGAGCATTTGATGGGTCCAATTTCCCTTGAGGAGTTGGAAAATGTTATCTTCAAGATGAAAAAGGGAAAGCCCTAGGCCCGGATGGATTCTCGATTGAGTTTTATCAGGAGTTTTGGGAGTTAATCAAATTTGATCTTCTGGAGGTGGTCCATGAGTCCCAAAAGAACAAACAGATGCTAAGGGCCCTAAATGCTACCTTTGTGGTGCTTATTCCCAAAAAAGAGGGAGCGAATTCCCTGGATATGTTCAGGCCTATTTCTCTCTACAATGTTGTGTATAAGATCATTACAAAAATTATTGTCGAGAGGTTGAAGATATGGTTGAGCAAAATCATCTCTGAGGAGCAAGGTGGGTTTGTTGTTGGTCGAAAAATCTTGGATGGGGTTGTTATTGCTACGGAAGCTATTCACTCGATGGAAACTTCTAAGGAGAAATCTATGTTCATTAAGTTGGACATGGCCAAAGCCTATGACCGGGTCAAATGGTCCTTTCTTCAGAAAGTTCTTGCTACTTTTGGCTTTGAGGAGGATTGGATTAGATGGGTGATGAGTTGTGTTTCTTCTTCCTCATTCTCTGTTCTTGTTAATAATGAGTCGTCGGAGCTATTTGAGGCCTCGAGGGGATTGAGGCAAGGAGATCCTCTATCTCCTTATTTGTTTATCATTATGGTGGAAGGGTTGGGAATATTTCTCAAGTCTCAGGTTAGGCATGGTTTCATTCAGGGTTGGAAGTGGGATAGTAGTTCACCGCCTCTTTCCCACCTTCAATTTGTTGATGACACTGCTTTGTTGGGAGTTGCCACTATTAGGGAAGCTGGCAACATTAGACGGTCTCTTGACATATATCTTGGTGCTTCTGGATAGTTGATTAATGAGGACAAGTCTTCTATTTTCTTCTTCAATACCCCTCCTCTTATTCAAGCCAGGATTGCTCAAATTCTAAGATTTTAGGTCGGGACTCCCCCTTCATTTATCTTGGTATTTCGATTTCATCTCATCCTCTACCTAGATCTTCTTGGCAGTCTATGTTGGATAAGTTTAGAAGGAAGGTGAATCACTGGACCATCAGATGGCTCTCCTTTGTGGGTAGAGTGTTGCTTTTAAAATATGTTGTTCAAGCTTTACCCATCTACAGATATTTTGTGCAAACAACTCCCTCTCATTTCATCAAGGACATGGATGCTTTGTCAAGATAGTTTTTGTGGTCTGGAAAACTTGCTCAATCTAAATGGAGTTTGGTTAGGTGGGATTCTATTTGTAGGTCGGTTCAAGAGGGAGGCCTTGGGTTGCGACAGGTGGCTCTTTCTAGGCAGGCTCTGGCTGTGAAACTTTATTGGAGATGGTGTACTTCTCAAGATCATATTTGGGCTAAAATCTTATCTTGTAAGTACTTGAGAGGTATTTTTGAGGTTGAGATCCCTAGAGTCAGCTTGGTTGGGAAAGGTTCGATTATCTGGGACACTCTGAAAAGAGGGGCTAATTTAATTAAGCAAGGTTTGTTCTGGATTTGCAATCGAGGATCAGATGCTCTTTTCTGGGAGGATTCTTGGGATGGCCACCCTCCTATCTTGACTCAATATCCCAGGCTACATTCCCTAAGCATTTATTTTTTGGAAGTGGGTTGGTCTCATGTGGAGGACTTTAAAACAATCTAGTATTTTGGTAATCTGGAGATGTACAAGTGGAAAGATCCATAGGAATGGCCCCAGGGGGATTGGTCGAGGACAAAGATGTGCTTGCTCGTATTCTTGTGGGGAGACCCTGTTCTTCATTGAGGGGTAAAGACAGTTTGGCTTGGAACCCTGATCCCAAGGGAACCTACTCTGTAGCCTATGGCTACCAGGTTCTTGATATGCAGAAGTTTGGGAGCCTCCCTATCACATGGTGGAAAAAGGTGTGGAACATATTTGCTTGGCCTAAATGTAACTTCTTTCTCTGGTTGGTAGCTCGGAATAAATGCCTCACTTGGGAGAACTTGAGGAAGAGGGGATTTTAGGGTCCCTCTATTTGTGTCCTTTGTGGTAATAATGAGGATGTCTCTTCTCATTTATTTTTCCAATGCTCCCTTGCTAGAGACATTTGGCACCATTGGTGGAGTGCCTGGAACCATCCTTGTTTTCATGTGCTCTCCCTGGTGGAGTTTTGGAGTAGTCTGGGCAGACCTCCGACCAATGCCCCCTTCCTCCGAGTGGCTTGGAATTTGGGCCCTTCTTGCATCATCTGGCAGATTTGGCTCGAACGGAACCATCGCATCTTTCAGGGTAGTCATTTGGTTGTTCAACAGATCTGGCAAAGGATCCTGGGTATGGTTCAGGAAACTATCCATAGCAAATGCGATGTGAACCCTCTTTTGGACTCTAGGGAGGAGAAGGTACGGTAGGCCCTTGGTCTCTTTGGGGTTGGAGCGGACTCTTCTCACCCTAGCAGGGCTTCTCAGCTTAGCAAGAAAGTTAGGAGAGATGGTAGGTGGAGGCCGCCCCTTGGAGGAGTTTTAAAAATTAATACTGATGGGTCATCCAGGGGTAATCCTGGACATGCTGGAATTGGCGGTGTTGGGAGAGACTCTGCTGGCGTGGTCAGATTTTTCTTTTCCATTTATAAAGGTGTTCACTCCAACAATTTTATGGAAGCTCTTGCGATTCTCGAGGCCTTGCAGAGGGGGTTTTCTCTTGGCTGGCGCAGGAGCATCTGCGAGTCCGACTCTCAAATTTTGGTTAATATTTTAAACAACAAAAGGTTGGAGGATGTTAATTGGCAGTTGGCCTCTGTGGCCGTTCAGATTCTCAGAATTAGTGAAGAGTTCGAATTCATCTCCTTTGTGCACATTCCAAGGGAATGGAATGGGGTTGCTGATTATTTGGCCAAAAGGGCTTCTGAGCTTTCGGGTCCTTGGATTATGGATAACTGGGAGAGTCTCCCATCTGGGGACTCTCAACGCCTCTGGGAGTTGATCCACAAGGATGTTCAGACTTAATGTGGTTTGTTCTTGCTGTCTTCTTCGGGTTTTGACCCTGTCTGGTGGTTTTAGCTTGTTTTGTTGCTTACTTGAGCCCTGGTTGGGGGCTTCGTTGTACTCTGTAATCTTGTCTTCTTATCAATAAATTTTTACCCCTTTATTTAAAAAAATTAACTCAAGAGTTGTGACTGTTGGTCTAATTTTATGGAAAAATATTGATAAGAGAATATTTACTTATAATAATAGGTGGCTTAGTCTTGTTGGTAGACTGGTTTCGATTAAATTTATCATTGCAAGCTTGCTTATCTGCCAACTTATGATTTATCATGCTCTTGTATTAGTCCTCCAAAAAATTGATATAAAATTTCTTTGGTAAGGAGGAAGGAAATCTCATAAGAAGAAATTTCATCTTGTCAATTAAAGTTACGATTAAATTTGTCATTACAAGCTTGCTTATCTGCCAACTTATGATTTATCATGCTCTTGTCTTAGTACTCCAAAAACTTGACAAAAACATTTATTTGTTAAGGAGGAAGGCAATCTCATAAGAAGAAATTCCATCTTGTAAGTTAAAGTTAAGTGACAAAAGGAAAATGTCAAAGGGGCTTGGGTATCCAATATTCTTTTATTATGAGCAATGCTCTTAGGGCTAAACTTGCCTGGAACTTAATAAACCCTCCAATGACACTTTGGAAGTAGGTTCTTATTCACAAGTATGGTGAAGGCAATCATGGCATGCTACTACTCAAAAGTATCCACAAAAACCAAACATCTCTAAAAATTGGGCATTGATTGTTAAATCGGTCTAGATCATTAAGGATAACATCTCTTGGTGCTTGGGAAATGGTAAAAGTAGTGTTGGATGGTTCTATTCTTGGTAACAAGCCCTTAATTTCTTCCATTTCTAAGGAGTTTTTTCATTTGATGAGTCAAGCTCGGATAAACAAACTTTCTCATCTCATCACTTGGGAAGGCAATTAGCGAAAATGGATTCAACTTTAAACAAATTGAAAAATAAATAAAAATGATAAACTTAAAAAAAAATATAAATAAAAAGGATAAAAAGTACTCGTAAATTGTAAAACAACTTTAAACAATAAAATTATGGATTTGAAACGTAATTTTATTTTGTTTATCAATGTGGATGTGGAAATCAATAACACTTTTGAAAATATTTTTGAGAAGAAAGAACTAAAATATAAACTTTCAAAATTCTAGAAAGCTAATCATAATAATCCAAGCTTGGAGGAAAGGGAGTTGCTTAGTGAATATCATAATAATTTGAGTAAGAAAGAGAAAACTTGGAGATTAAAATCGAGATAGAATTGGTTAAAAAAAGATAAAAATACAAATTTTTTTCATATAATGGCAATAGTATAAAGATCAACATCCAAAATTAGTATAATTAAATCAGTAGAAGGGATTTGGATTGAAGACCATAGTGAAATTAGAAAGAAGCAAGTTTTTTTTACCAAAATATTATAGGATCAGAGGAGTTTGAAGTTTTTAATGATAAATTACTACAAGTACCTTCAATTATAACAGATGAAGACAATAGAAAATTGATGGAGCCTATTACTCTGGAAGAAGTTCATTTAGCTATTTTCTCTTTTGATAAGGATAAATCCCTAATTTCAGATGGGCTCTCTACAACATTCTATCAACATAATTGGGATATAGTGAAGGATTCTTTATTGGCAGTAGTGGAACAATCGAGGGTAAAAAAATTCATACCTTATAAAATAAATGCAATATATCTTACCCTGATTCAAAAAAAGAAGGATGCAAACTTGTTTGATTTATTTAGCCCCAAAAACTTATGTAATATGGCATATAATATTATCTGAAAAGTGATGGTGAATTGATTAAGACCACTATTAGAAAAAAATTATTTTAAAAGAGTAAGAAGGAATTGTGAAAGGGAGATAGATTCTCGACTAAATCATAGTAGATCATGAAGTTATGCACTCAACAACTTCAAAAAGAAAGAAAACAATGATCTTAAAAATTTATATAAGTAAAGTTTATGATAGGGTTAAATGGGTTTTTTTTTGCAGTATTAGAAAAGTTTAGATTTGGAAAGAAATGGGTCAGATGGATTAAAGCTGGTATCTCTAAAATTTCATATTAAGTATTGGTCAATAGGTTAGTAACAAAATATTTTAAATCCAAGAGAGGTCTTAGATAGGGAGATCCTCTATCACCATATTTGTTCATTATTATGGTAGAGGTATTGGATAGGAACTTGAAGAAGGCTAATAAATATGGGTTAATAAGTGGACTTAAGGCTAGTAATTACATCGACAACATCACCCATCAGCAATTTGTAGATGATATAACCCTTTTTGGGAGGGCAAGGATAAACGAGGCCAGAGTTTGGAATAACCTATTAAAGGAATACGAAGGAGCATCAAGGTAGAAAGTCGATAGGAAAAAATTCAAAATTTACATCGTAAACACCCCAACTAGAATCAAAGTAAGGATATGTTAGGGTACCTAGGAATAGATATTTGGGGATATATTATTATATTGTAAAAGGGTTGGCATGGGCCACACATAACCCAAGGTTGATTGTATTCTAATAGAACTTTATTCTTATTAACATAAACCATTCACCATTATGCAAAAATGTCAAATCTTTCATCCACAAATAATTATCCACAATAACAATCCATAAATGAGAGAGAAATAGATCATACCCTTAAGGTAGAAATCACCAATAATACTACATAAGAAAGGAATAACTCCACAAGATCTCCCAATATGAAAGAGCCACTTAAGGAGTGCAAAGTCCCATAAGCCACTTTATGGGAAAAGATGATTACATACGATTGATATCCATGATGATCACAATGACAAATATCTCTTTTTATATATACATATTCTCATTCTACTTTGGGGAGCCTACTACTAAAATAATATTATAATACAAGCAACCTTGGGTTATGTGTGGCCCATGCCAACCCTTATACAACATAATAATATATCCTCAAATATCAATTCCTAGGTACCCTAACAGACCACCTTCCTTACAAATGTTTTGTCCTCGAAACATGTGAAGAAACAAGATAATATGATCTGCTAAGCAATGTTAGCAACTGGTATCAATCTCGATCATCTATCCATCTAAGTGAAACACGTTGATGTCGGTATACCATTTTGTTACTTGAGTATCCAAATTTGCTTCGTTGGCTCCACGCTTTTGCTTTTGTATTTTGATAACTTGAATGATGGGTCTACTTGTTCCTTGATGTTGATGAACTGCTCTAAAAACTAGGATCACTATGCTTTCTCTGCCAAACACTGCCATAGTTGGTGCCCTTATGATTCCATGTAGAACCATAATATTGCTGCCTTGAGCCATGCCTCTAAGATTGTTGCTGATCATGGTGGTGTGGATGGCGATATGGTGCAACATTAACTTGATGTTCTACCTTCTTTGACTCCTCAACATTGGGCTCTATTATTTTAAATTATTCTACACATTGTTCTTTCATGTTCCCTTTGTTTGGTGTGTCCTTGTGCTCTTCTAACAAAGTTTCCTTGGACTCTACTACTATTATTTCCATGGACTTTATTGTTGTTGCTTCCTTCTTGGATTCTATTTCAGGTTCTTCTCTTTGTTCTTCAATTTGTTTCTCTCGCAACCACTTCTTGTTTTTCCTTGGATCCTTGCTCCTTAAGCCGAGAAATATCCTACAATGTTATCTTCTTTTTCCTGTACCATAACTTCATAAACTTATTTTGCACATTAATGTTAGTAGTACCCAAAGAATCCAACCAAGGATAACCAAGAACAATATCCTCATCATCCATCTCAATAGCATAGAAATCTGAATGTAAACCATATTTATCCATGGTGATCTTCAAATATTCAAAAAACTGAACATGCTCACCCTCTAGCTGTATGTCCTTTTTTTTTTCTTGAACTTGCAACTTCTGAGCCAAAGCAATATTAATAAAATTATATCTTCTACTAGGGTCAATGGAAATAATAACTTGTTCCTTTTGAATGCTTCCATAACCCTACAAAATAGAACTTTTAGCTGAATTTAGACCTTTTTATTTTGCTCTTGCTTATTGTAGACCCAAAGATGTGCCTTATGCATTCCTCTCATTATCTTCCCTGACCTTTTTCTCTTTTTCGTCCTTGAGTAATTTTATTTTATTTTCATAGTCTTCATTTTGTTTCTTGAGAAATTTTTGCTCTCTTTTAATTTTCGTTTGTTTGTTTTGAAGCATGTTTATTTTTTCTTCATATCCTTTGATGGTGACCTTCAAACTAGCTATCTTTTTATATGGATCCCATCTACTCAAGAATACATGCTCCATTGTTTCCCAAGTTAGTTCATCTTTATGGGTGTGAGGAAATTTACAATACCAAAAAAGAGCTTCTCCTATAAGACAACAAGAAAGCATACATTTCCAAAGAGGATTACGATGATACAAGGATTTAAAATTTTACCACCAATCCTTAACATCAATATCATCTTCTCCAAAAAAATTTGGAGTTCCATAGTTGATGCCCTAATGCAAACTAGGATTTTTTGACAATATATATCATGCCCTAATGCAAACTAGGGTTTTATGGAAATAAACATCTTCCCACTAAGTTGAAGCTAAAATTTCATAGAGACAACTAGATCTGCAATTTTTCTTCCAAACAAAATAAATTGCAACTGATTTGCTTACCCAAACTAAAAAAAAATTATCTTTCAAAAAATTATGAATTGAAAATTCGTCACTGCCCTTGTTCCAGATAACTGAATTTAGAAGGTCGTATCTCCATCAATACTACTTTTGTAGAGATATGGCTCCTAAAAGATGAGATATTTTTTCCAGAAAAATCTACAAAATTCGTCACTATCCTTGTTCCAGATGACTGACTTCAAAAGGTTGTATCTCCCTTGATATTGCTTGGATTTCTTAATATGACCACTCATTTTAAAGCTCTTCAAATTTTGCACAAACTAATCCAATAATCGCTTGAATCGGATAAACATTCATAGAGATATGGCTCCTGAAAGATGAAACATTTTTCTAGAAAAAAAATTGCCCTAATTCTACAATTCCACAAAAAAATCCCCACTTTGCCAAAATCGTTGCTCTGATACCACTGGTTGCAGAAATTTTATTAGTATAAACCATTCACTATTATGCCAAAATGTCAAATCATTCATCCACATAATTATCCACAATATAAATCCACAAATGAGAGAGAGATAGATAATACCCTTAAGGTAGGAAAACACTAATAATACTCCTTAAGGAAGGAATAACTCCACAAGATCTTGCAATATGAAAGAGCCACTTAAGGAGGGTAAATTCCCATAAGCCACTTCATTGGCAAAGACGATTACATATGATTGATCTTCGTGATGATTACAATGACAAACATATCTTCATTATATATCCATCTTCTCATTCTACTTTGGGGAGCCTACTACTAATATAATATAATATTATATTATAATATAATCAACCTTCGGTTATGTGTGACCCATGCCAACTCTTATACAATATAATAATATATCCCCAAATATATATTCCTAGGTACCCTAACAACGTTGTATCAAAAGCTAACAATGGTATTAGAGCTACGGTAGATCAAGCTATAGTATATTTGTTGGACATTTTGAGTCCTTAAGCTAAAAGTTGTCATTGATGTCAAAAGGACCTATGTAAGTAAGCACTATGATTTTTCTCCACAAAGAGCTTCGTGAGAAGCAAAGGTTTTGATCAAAGGTTCTAGAAGGGATGCATGGCATTTGGTTCCAAAAGGAGCTTCAAGGGAAGCTTAGCAAAAGGTTTTTATGAAAACCAAGGAAGGTAAGGAAAGGTTTTATTTAAAACCAATGGATGGCAAATTTGAAATGGGTTTTTCTTAAAACCCAAGTTGGCTTTTCGTTTCATCGAAAAAGGTGCCTTGGTGATGGAGAAATTTAATTTTAAAGGTTTAGTTTAAATTTAAATTTATTTAAAATTTTAATTTTAATTTTAAAATTAAATAAAAGGTTTTTCCCTCCTTTCTTATTTGCGTTGTCGAAATCATGAGGGCAATGTTAAAAGGGTCGACGTATTCGCATTGAAGGATGACTTATATAAATAAGCCAAAGGTTTTCCATTTAATAAACCTAAGGAGTGTCGCATGATTTTCAAAAACCTAAAGTGCTTGGCATCCAATATTGCGCAGTGAATTTCATGGAGTGTGACGTGGGCAGTCAAGTCATGGACGATCAAAGTTTTGGTGCCTTGTGAGGAAAGCGCACACAATTTAAGGAAGAGAGTGCCCAAGGCACTCACGTGGGTAGTGTTAGCTCACGCGGATTAGCTGTCGCTTGGCAGCATGGTGGGCAGAGGTTCGAAATGCCAAAGCCCTTCGAGGGCTCCTTTGAGGTATATGCTCCGGCTCCGATATTTGCGGGGGTCAACATTTTAATTAAAATATTTTCTTGCTATGGTTTGATTATGTTTTTGTGGGAGATATAAGGTTGAGCAAGCTTTAATATTTTATTAAGGTTTGATTATGATTTTTGTGGGAGATATAAGGTTGAGCAAGCTTTAATATTTTAATAAGGTTTGATATTTGATTAATGTGAGATATTGCCTAAGAAAGCTTTGTGATTATTTTTAAGTGCAAAAGTGTTGAAAGGAAGGATATAAAATGTTTGATTTATTTTATGGTATAAGTGGTTTGTGGAGTGACAAGGTTATGCAATGATTTAATTTATTTTATTTTATGGTTCAAGTGGTTTTAGGAGTAGTAAGGAAGTTGTGCATTAATTCTTAAGAAGGTTTTCTAATTAAAAGCCTTGGTGAATATAATTGTGAAGTGGAGTAATGTTGATTATTTTGTGATCTTCTAACCCTTGTGAAGATTGGTAAAAGAATATTGTGATTGTGGTAGATTTCCAAAGAGGCTTCTTCATCTTCATTAAAGGTATGGGCACATTCTCCTATTGATTGATTATGGTGGTTGATTTTTGAAAATATCTTTGGAGTGAAAAGGATTGATTGTGGTTTCCTTTTCGAAAGTGATTGGTTTAATACTTCAAGTTTTTCTGGATTGAGAGTTGTGATTAAACCTTGTTTTATAAGCATTGTTGTTGGAGCCCATTGGTTGTGCAAAGAACTTGAACTTGAGTTAGAAGAGAACATGAGTATCACTGTTATGTGAGATTTGTTTTTGAGCATTGTTGGAAACATTTTGAGTTGATTGATACATGCTTGGACTAGGGTTTGTGAGAAAGGGTTGTTCATTGAGGTGCTTTGTTGAGTTGAGTTTATTGAGCCTAGTCAAGTGGATGCATGTGGTTGTTCAAGTTCCATAAAACAAACTATTCTATATTCTTGATTTGAGTTGAGATTGAGATTTGAGAATAGAACATATAGAGTCTCTAACAATTTTCTTTATGCTTCTATGAGATTGATTTGAGTTGAGATTGAGATTTTAGAATAGAACATATAGAGTCTCTAACAATTCTCTTTATGCTTCTATGAGATTGATTTGAGTTGAGATTGGGATTTGAGTATAGAACATATAGTCTCTAACAATTCTCTTTATGCTTCTATGAGATTGATTTGAGTTGAGATTGGGATTTGAGTATAGAACATATCGAGTCTCTAACAATTCTCTTTATGCTTTTATGAGATTGAGTTGAGATATTGATTGAGCATTAAGTATAGAACATATTGAGTCTCTAACAATTCTCTTTATGATTCTATGAGATTGGACAAGTTTTGTGTGAACTTGTTAAGCAAATTTGAGACAAGTCTTTGAGAAGGCTTGTGGACTAATTTTGAGTAAGCTTTTGTGGAAGCTTATACAGATTTGAGCAATTCCTAGAGAGGACTTATTGAGCAAATTTGAGCAAGTCCTAGAGAGGACTTATTGAGCATATTTGAACAAGTCCTAGAGAGGACTTATTGAGCAAATTTGGACAGGTTCTGTGTGGACCTATTGAGTAGATTTGAGTAGGTTCTATGTGGACCTGTTGAGAATATTTGAACAAGTTCTGTGTGGACCTGTTAAGCAGATTTGGACAGGTTATGTGTGGACTTGTTGAGAAAATTTGAGCAGGTTCTGTGTGGACCTATTGAGCAGATTTGGACAAGTTCTGAGTGAACTTGTTGAGTAGATTTGAGAAGGTTATGAGTGAACATATTGAGACATAGCTTTGGAGGTGATAGAGTATAGAGGATAGAGTCTCAGTGGATAGAGATCCAACAACCTATATAATTGAAGACATATCTGAGTGAGGAGTCTTCAAGTGGAGAGAGATCCACTAGTCAGTGCAGTAGAGAGATAGAGTCTTCTAGAAGATCACTAGCCAGAGTAGAAGGGGAAAGAGTTCTCCTATGGAAGAGATCCATGAAATTGAGATTAGGGGATCAACATCTCATTTGGACAGAGGTCCATAAACATTGTAATTGGGAAGGATTTCGAAAGAGATTTATTGAGAAAAAATTAGTAAAATATTTCTCTGTGGAGTAGCCCACATTGGATGAACCACGTAAATTGTGGTGTCTCTATTGTGTATGGTGTTTTGTGCATTGCTTTGATTACTGCTATTGATATTGCTATATATACATTGCATAATATTGAATTGAAAGAAAAAGTAAAAAGGGGTCTTATACTGTTCACCCCTCCCTCTCAGTATAAGCTTGTGTTCTTTAAGATCAATAGGAAAATCACCATTATCATTGACCCTGAGTTTTTTGTCAACCTAATGCACCATTGGACCAGTCACTGTCAAAATTTCTTAGAAGAGTCTAGGTGATAGAATTAGGGAGAGCCACAAGTGAGGACTAAATGAAATCTTAGTTTTAGAAATACTGAGATTGCATATGGCTAGAGTCTTTCCACAGAGTTGCAGAAAAACTCGTGAAGACTAGGACTCAACATTTGATCCACTAGTTTGATGAAATAACTAGTGAAGCTCATCTAAGAGATCTGGAAATATTTACCTAAATTTTATTTTATTGCAGGGAATTAATTCTCAGATGATTGGGACACCTCCTACAATAGAAATCTAGGAGACCTCAACTTCATTTCCCGAAGGTCGAAGTGCCTTCATAGTGCAGAGATTAGTTGTTGCAGAGAGGAGAATACTTTAGAAGAAACTTTTGGAAAAGAATCATGGTGAAGTCAGGAGACAGGAGATCTCCATTGCTAGATTGAAGAACTTCACAAAAATAAAAAGGCCATAGAAGCCTTGATCTAGAATAAAAGGCCATAGAAGCCTAGAAAAGGCCATAGGAGCCTTGATCCAGAAGAAAAGGCCACAGAAGCCTAGAAAAGGCCATAGAAGCCTTGATATTGAAGAAAAGGCCATAGAAGCCTTAATATTGAAGAAAAGGCCACAAAAGCCTTGATATTAAAGAAAAGGCCACAAAAGCCTTGAAAAGGCCATAGAAGCCTTGATACTGAAATAGGCCACATAAGCCTTTATCCTGAAGAAGACTCTAGAAGAGAGTACCTAATTCAGAAGTAGATTTTAGTACTAATATTTTTGTTGCAGGTAAAGGAGATCCAGTAAGTCAGGAAAGCTTCCTACAAGAAAGTTAGGAAGAGTATCCTCTTTAGAATCAATCTAGCACCTGAAGCAAAAGAGATCAAGAGGAGATCTCATTGAAGAACTTCTAGAAAAGGAAGAAGAAGAAGGACTAGGAGAGTCCTACTCGAATCCAGAAGTAGCAGAATCAGAGATCTAGGAGAAGGTCTCACCACCAACACTTCCAGAAGTAGAAGGTTGAAGATAAGGTCTCAAGGAAGACCATAAGAAGCTACAAGATCAAAGACCTTGGTGAGGTCTCGATGAGCATCCAGTAAAAGGCTAGGAGAGCCTTTCTAAAGAAATCATCAAAGAAGAACTCACTGGAGAAATCCACTACCAAGGAGAAGCCCTTGATAGTGAAGGACTTGGGACAATTATTGCCATCCAAAAACAAGCCCAAGAGGAGGAGAATTTGGCAAGGAGTGCCAAATATGAGCGGAAGAAGAATCCAATGAAGACCTCAAGATATTCAGAATCTTGAGAAGAAGATCCTGCTTGAAGTCAAAATTTGACAAGAAGACTTGAAGATAGAAGAAGCTTACCAAATCCAGAATATTGAAGATTACCTCTCACAGAAAGAAGGCATTACTTGCTGAGAATCTGCAACAAGTTGGAGGAGACTACAAGAGGAGGACGAGCCACCAAATCCTAGTTCCTGAAAAGAAGTTTGAGACTACAATTTGGTGAAGAAGAAGTTGATCAAACATCAACAAAGCAACAAGATCTACAACCTCTACGAAAGTGTAAAGACTACAAAATCCTCAAAAAAGGTATGCAACAATTGGTGCAAAAATATTTATTATTAATAGATTCATTGGAGCACCTTATCTAGATTAAAGTTGCAACCTAAATTATAGTCTTCAAAAGTGCAAATAAGAAGGTTCCTTTTAGAGGTTCATTTGCACACTAGGAGTTGATTAGATTTCAAATATTAATTATCTATCAACTACCTATTATCTACTTTGGAAAGCGAAAAGAAGACTGAATCCTACAATACTAATTGTAGTGAATTTGCAGAATATTTGAAGGTTCATTTCAAATTATTCTTGATTAGTTGCAGTGAATTGATTAAGTGCATTTTATTGAGAGTATATTGGAGTGATAAGGTGTAATTTGTTAGTGCATTAAAAAGTGAAATTTTTTAGATTCATTTGCACTATTATTACTCTCAAAAGAAATTAGTTTTGTGTGTTGAAAAAGGCTACAAAATCTAGTTTGCATCAAGTGTCTAAAGACACTCTTAAAGCACAAAAACCTGCAACTCTTAGTGGCCAATAGAAGCCACCAAAATTGGTTAGTACAAGCAAAGAAAATCTAACCAAAAAGAAGCTTCAAATATTGAGACTTGGTGAGTCTCAAATCCAAAGCACTTAGGGGTTAGTGCAACTGAAACAAAGCTTCTATTTTATAGTGTTTACAAAGCTTGGATTCACCATAAAATATCCAAGCAAAGAGGGTAAGGAGTCTACTCAAAAGGACATCCTCAAAACCCTCATTTGTGCATTCAAAAATCTGCTACAAAATTAGACTACAAAACCTAAAAAAGGGAGTGCAAAAAGGGTGCAAAAGAAAGTGTATTATTCACAAGGTATTGCACTACATTATTTCCATAGAAAGGAAGTAGATAGAAGGTGCCATTAAAGGCACAAAGGTCACAGGGAATCCAGCCAAGAAGGACGTACAAAAAGCACTCCATATCCATGGTACAAGGAGCCATCAAAAAGGCTCATTCCTCACATATCTTGGATGGATGAACCTGCACAACACAAGCACATAGTAGAAGATCAATATCCTATAGTTACGTAGAAGAAGGAGCCATACTACAAGAAAAGGCATCACTATTACCTCGTCCAAATGTGCATGAATAGTGCTACAATTTGCACATCAAAGAGAACCAAAAGCGAGGAGAAAAGGTGCTAATTGCAAAGGTCTAAAACTTGGTGAAGAAAATCCACCAAAGGCAACATCTTCCATGCCATTCAGAGCTCCAATACCGCCTCAAGGATCGATTACGAGAGAAAATAGTTTGCTTGCACTTCAAGGAACGTAGCAAGCAAAGGAAGAGGCATAAAGGAGTTACATTCTCCTTGGAGGTGTTACAATGATAGATGCCATGCAAAAACTTTGAGTGCCACTTGGCACAATATCTCAACAATGCTTAACGTCCAAGAAACCTTACAAGGAAGGTTACAAGTACCTACTCAAATTTGAAGCATTACAACAAGATTTTGGTGCCCATAGACCACGTGGAAGAGGAGTTACATTTCTCCATTGGCGTTATCATTCGAATAGTGCAAGAAGGAAGAAGATGTTTCAGATGTTACACTTGCAATGAACATCCAAGAAAGCATTGAAGTGTAACTGAAGTGACACTTGTCACTAGGTTGACTACCTATTAAAGGCTCCTTGGACTAGCATTTGAACGTAACATTTGAATGAGGTATTACAACGCATTTACGTCCGAGATGTGGGAGCCATCATAGCGTGGAAGCAAGGTATAGAGCATTCAATGCTCTGGTTCAAACACAGTCAAAGCAGCTACAATCAACAAGTGCAACCATTACACATTTGAAATCAGCATCGATTATTGCTTGGTATGAGGTAAGGTTCATTCCTATATTTATATGCTTTCATATCTAGGGAGTTATAAGGTTGAATTTAGAGAAATATAATTATTGAAAGAAATACCTCAAAGGGAATTATTTATCAAGCTAATATAATATTTGCAATATTGAACTTAGGAGTAATAAGGTTTTCTACTAGCAATTAACCTTAATACTTGCAAATATTATTGTGATCTAATTTTTCCAAAATTAGGGAGTTATAAGGGTTACTACATCAAACTAATTAAATTGGAAATTAGATACACTTGGATTAAATCCTAAAGGGATATTTAAAGAGATTTTTATCAAAGCATTTTAAAGGTTGGAAATTTATAATATTATTGTCTCAAATCTTCTCAAATCGAGACAAAAGATCCAACATTAAAACCTCTTTAAATTTGGGAAAAGTGCTTAGTTCAATAGGAGCAATAAGGATAATAGAAGTTGATTTTGGTATTTACAAAACTTTACAAAATCAACCAAAATTGAACTATAATTTACAAAAGCACTTTATAGCTTATCCAAAACATACTAGGGAGTCATAAGGTATTCTACAAAACTTGGTAATATCAACATTTATCAAAATTATCAAGTTGCAATATATAAGATTTCTACAAAACCTAAAAATCCTTAAGAGTATATATTCTCATACTAGGGAGACATAAGGAAGCCTACAAAACCAAGGATTAATAAAGGTTTTACCAAATCAAGCTTATATACTTCTATCAAGGATCATATATCCTAATAGGGAGCCATAAGGATGTCTACCTTCCAAAATACTACAAACACCAATAAGGAAAAAGTCAGTGCCATAAAACTTGGGATCATGAATCTACTCTTGAAATCAGAAAGAATGATAGATCTAACTTCTAAAATAATCCATAGTGAAGCCTTAGAAGACAACTTTGACACTATGGAATGCTATCTTCAAACTCATCTCAATGAAGCTATTGGCAATGGAGAAAGTGATATTACACTTTCCTTAGATCTTGTGAGCATATTATATATGGCATTACTCACATATAAACACTACAAGAATGAAAATGTAGAACAAAAGGGATTGATAGAACTACTCAAAAAGAAGGCAAAACTAAGTGAGTCATATCTAGAAATTTTTTTCAATCCTCATGCAGAATTGGCACTTCAAGTTCTACTAACTCAAGATCTTATCATGATGCCCTAAGTGGTTGTTCAGAAGCATCTGTACATATTGAAGACAAGAAAGGAGAATATTCCATACAAGAACCAAGTAGCAGCACAACCACCTATGAAAAAGCAGAGACCGAATTCAAAGGCAAAGCTAAGGAAGAAGAAGGAGATGAATCCAATGAAGGAGGAATACAATGCAAGGTCAACTAAAAGAAGAACCTACAACTTCAGCCTATTTTTGTATCATATGAAGACTGAAGCAACTATAGAAGGACCAAGTACAAAGCTCTTTCAGCAAGAATGACAGGTTTTGAAGACACTAACAACTTTCTTGAACAAGTTACAGAAATCGGAGAAGAAGAATCAAAATTCCAGACTCAAGAGGAAGATCCACATTGAAGACTAAAGTCTTCAATACCCAAATATTGTAATACAAGGGGTGTTATAAATAGCTTATATTACATTATTTGGGTCATGTAAATGTACCTTCCTTGGTACATACTTAGGACATTAGATTACTTTAGGGGGAAGTTATCTAGTTACTTCATGCAATGTAATAAATGCACAAGTGTCAATGTGCAAGTTGTAAATGTGCAAGGTGTCCCTTGTACAACTAGGTAGAGTGTTGGCCAAGGAACTTATCTTCCTATATAAAGGGCCATAGATATAGAGTGATAATATAGTAGTGTAGGATAAGCATAGTAGTGTAGGATAGACACAATAGTGTAGAGTGTGTGAGCTATAAGCTTAGAGCTCATTCATTGAGTAGTAGCTTGTATCATGGAGTGTTCATTTCCTCCATAACTACTATTGTACTCATTTCCATCATTTCTATTTATAGCATATTTCAGTCATCTCACAGATTTACTTTCTTTCTTATTATTCTACATCTTGTGAATGTTATCTCCCATTGCATGTTGTATCAAAATCTAACATTGCTTATGTGCCACTATCGATATGATATATCCTTGAGACCTGTGGGACCTGCAAAAAGGAATTAGAATGTTTGGAGGCCTATATTAATTAGACCTCTCATGTCTACAGATAAAAATACTCAAAATAAACTAATTGATTGCAAAACTTATAATTTCAAAACCTGAAATTGCAGTAATACTTACCTCCTGGAGAGGTTTTGTAGCCTGTTGATGCTTGAAATTGACCCTTGAAAAGGGTCACACCCTAGGGTGCAACTATCTATTTTGGTCACAGGGTACCTTGCGACTCTGACTGTTGTTGGCAATTTTGGGTACCTTGGGTACATTGCATTTGCTCAAGTGAATAAGTTGTCATTGATGTCAAGAAGCTGTTTGAAGGAATTTGATTTGATGTAGAATAATTTGTTTTGATGAAGTTTCGGCTTGACAGGTTCGAAAGAAAGTAAGTTGGAAAAATGTCGCGATATCGCGACATGTCGCATTTTCGTGACTTAGGCAGGAGAGAGAAAGTTTTTTAGAAAAGTGTCGCGATATCGCGACATGTCGCAGTTTCGCGACTCAAAGAGGAGAGAGAATGTTCGAGTCAAAAATGTCACGATTTCGCGACATATTGCAAGGAAAGTTGAACGGACGAAAAAGTGTCGCGATTTCGCGACATAATGCAGGAGAGAGAGTCCGGGAGAAAAAGTGTCACGATATCGCGACATGTCGGGTTTTCGTGACCCGAAGAAAAGAAAAGCGCTAAGGAGAAAAAGTGTCACGATTTTGCGACGTGTTGCAGAAGAGCTAGAGTCCAGTATGAACTGTCGTGATTTCATGACGAGTTCGAGGAAAGAGAAAGCAAAATGAAAAGTGTCACGATTTCGTGACATGCTGCAGAGTTCGGGATGGGAACTGTCGCGATTTCATGACATGCAGCAAAGGAAAGTGTTCCAAGTGAGAATTGTCGTGATTTCGCGATAGGTTGCAGAGAAGTCATACGAAAGCTGAAAGCGTCGCGATTTCGTGACAAGTTGCAAAGAAAACGTACGGAAGCTAGAAGTGTCACGATTTCGCGACAAAAGCAGAGAGGAAGGCTATAAAGACAAAAGCATCACGATTTCGTGACATGTTCCAGTTTTGCGGGCGTAAGGCAGAAAAGAGCTTAAGGCAGCGTAAGTGTCGCGATTTCGTGACATGTTCCGTTTTTGCGGGTGCAAGCCGAGAAGAGGTTGAGAAAGCGAGAAATGTCATGATTTCATGACAGAAGTGAAGATGACATCAGCAGAGGCAGAAGTGTCATGATTTCATGACAAAAGCAAAGTTGTTGCTGATAGAGTCAGGGGTGTCGCGATTTCATGACAAGAGCTCAGTCAAAGTCATCAAAGGCTAAAGTGTCGTGATATCACGACAAAAGCCATAAGATAGTGTACGGTTGCAAAGGTGTCACGATATCGCGACATGTTGTAGTTTCGCGAGAAAAGCTACAGAACCACAGAGGCGGTTGAAGCCGACAGAGTTAAATTTGAGCCGACGTAGTTTAGGGTTTTGCAGCCGACGAAGTTAAGGGTAACAGCCGACTAAGACTAAAGTTTTCTTCATGAAAATTTTGCTATAAAAGGAGGGCTATTTGGAGAGTTGAGGTATCGATCGGTGTGTGCATTCGAAGTGCGGCATTTGCAGACAGTGCATAGAGAAGAAGTTCGATCGTCGAGAAGTAGAGTGCGTGAAGACGATGCTGCTGTGATTGTGCAGAGGTGCAAAGGTCAAAATTCGATCAAGTGCAGCTGTGATTGCACAAAAAGAGCGAAGGACTATGTTTTTGTGCAGACCAGAGAAAGAGGACAAGGACATTTGTGCCAGATCGAAGGACTGTGTTTGGTGCAGAACAGAGAAAGAGGACAAGGACATTTGTGCCAGACCGAAGGACTGTGTTTGGTGCAGATCAGAGAAAGAGATCGAGGACATTTGTGCTAGACCGAAGGACTGTGTTTAGTGCAATTTCGAGGACCAGCTTGGAGGTGATAGAGTTGAGGACAGAGGTCTCCAGCCAGAGCAGGGAAGACAGGTGTCTTCTGTGGATAGAGTTCCATTTGCTAAGGGCAGCGGAGGCAGAGGTTTTCTAGAGGATCACCAGCTAGAATAGAGCTAGGGGATTGGTGTCTCCTTTGGGTTGATGCCCATAAACATTGTAATCGGGAAAGATATTCCCAGAATTTGAATTGATAATTTTTAGTGAAAGCTTTTGTGGATGTAGCCCAACCATTTTGGGTGAACCACGTTAAAATGGGTCTTCAATATGTGATGCTTTCTGTCTTGATTAATGCTGTATTGATGCCACTGCTATCTAGAGTTAAAATTATTAATTGGTTAAGGATTATACTGTTCACCCCCCCTCTCAGTATAAGCTTGTGTTCTTCAATTGGTATCAGAGCAGGTTTCTCCAGAAAGAGCCTAACAGCTTGGAGAAGGATCTATCAGAGGAACATACAGATTCAGAAAGAGATAAAGAGGTTGAGTTCGATCTCAAAAGTGAATTCTTCTTGGCTTTAAGAAAGCTTGAGAAATTCAGGGAAGAGAATTCTGTTCTCAAGCATCAATGTCAGGAAGAAGAGATAGCAAGATCAGAATTGTCTCAAAAGGTTATAGATTTCAAAATTCTAGCTGAAGAAGGAAAGAAGATTGAACAGGTCCTGACAGAGGCTTTAAAAGGAAAGGAAACTGATTGCGAGAAACTAGAAGAAGAGGTTATGACTCTTAGAGTGAAGTTGGAACAGTTGGCTCTCAGATAGAATACTCCATGTGAAAAGCAAGAGAAGGATGGTTTCACCATTCATGAAATAGGGTCTTCGAGCAAGATCAATCTTCATCCTGAAGAGCGGTGGATTCCAGTCGGTCACAAGAAGAACAATCATCCAAGGCATCAAAACAGGTTACATAATACTTTCCATGGCTATTGTTTATCCTGCAAGAATTTTTGTCACAAAGCTATGCATTGCAATAAATCCTTGAATAGTCATAGTAAGGAAAATGTTAACTCTTTTGCTCCTCTTATGAATAAAAATGTCATGTGTTACAAATGCAAGAATTTTGGGCATATAGCAAGGATGTGCAGTTTAAATAGATCTAGCCTTGAGTTCACTAAAAAGAGAAATGAGATCAAATCTAAGTCAATGATAGTTCAAACTGCTTTTCATGCTCAAGACAAAGTAGAAAAATGGTATCTTGATAGTGGTCGTTCAAAACATATGACTGGTGAAAAGGAAAAGTTCTTGGTCTTTAAAGAAACAAATAGAGGAACAGTCAGTTTTGGAGATAACAAAGTCAGCTAAAATTCGTGGTAAAGGAACTCTTAGTTTGGATGGGAAATCCAAAACAAAAAATGTGCTTTATGTAGAAGGCCTAAGACATAATCTTCTAAGCGTGAGTCAACTTTGCGATCAAGGGCACATAGTATCCTTCTTTTCAGATAGATGTGAGATAAGTAAAGAAAAAAATGGAAAACTCATTGCGAGTGCTACAAGGACTCCAAACAATCTTTACATGCTAAGTGAGATAAAAAGGGAAAAATGTTTTCTATCTCAAGAAGATGAGAGTTGGCTATGGCATAAAAGACTAGGGCATTTGAGCTTTGATAATCTTGTCAATATTAGTAACAAGGAAGCAGTAAGAGACTTGCCCAAAATAAAAAGGCCCCATAACATCGTTTGCGGTCCTTGTCAACATGGAAAACAGGACTAAAACTAGTTTCAAATCAAAAGGGTATACTTCTTCAAAACCATTGGATCTTATTCATACTGATTTATGTGGCCCCACCGGAACTCAGAGCATTCAGGGGAGAAAGCTACTTCATGCTTGTTTATAGATGATTATTCTAGAATGACTTGGGTTACTTTTCTCAAAGAAAAATCGAAGCGTTTGAAAAATTTAAAGCTTTCAAAGAAATGATTGAAAATGAGACTGACAAGAGAATCAAATGCTTAAGATCGGATAGAGGAGGAGAGTTCACTTCAAATGAATTTGTGGAATACTGTGAGCAACACGAAATCAAAAGAGAATATTTAGCAGCAAGAACTCCTCAACAAAATGGAGTAGTTGAAAGGAAAAACAGAACTATTGAAAATATGGCCAGAGCTATGTTAAATGAGTCAAAACTTTTAGATGGTTTTTGGAGAGAGGCAGTCAGTACAGCAGTCTACATTATCACCAGGGCCCAACTTAGAGTCAATCATCACAAAACTCCTTATGAGTTGTGGAAAGGAAGACCAACTATAGTAAAATACTTCAAAGTGTTTGGGAGTAAGTGCTTCATCAGAAGGGAAGATCAGAATTTGGGTAAGTTTGATCCTAGGTGTGATGAAGGAATCTTTCTTGGATATTCCAAGAGGGAGCAAGGCCTACAGATGCTTCAACAAAAGAACGCATACAGTCGTAGAGAGCATAAATGTAACAGTTGATGAAAAGATAGGGATAAGAGAACCAGCTTAAGGAACTCAGTGATGAAATTTGTCAAGAAGAATTTAGAGAGGTGTCAGATGAAGAAGAGGAAAGACAACAACTGCTTCCCAAAACTCCTTCACGATATGTTCAGAAACATCATCCCAAATATTTGATCATTGGTGATCCAAACAGCAGGCAAACAAGAAGAAGAGTCATTCCTTCACACGATTCTACAAATGTTTCATTATTATCTCAGATTGAGCCAAAAAATTTTAGTGAAGCATGTGCAGATAAATTTTGGGTAAAAGCGATGGATGAAGAGCTAAATCAAATAGAGAAAAGTGAAACCTGGGATTTGGTTCCAAGACCTAAGGACAAGAATGTCATTGGCACAAAATGGATATTCAAAAATAAACTCAATGAGGATGGAAAGATTGTCAGAAACAAAGCTAGGCTAGTCTGCAAAGGTTATGCTCAAGTAGAAGGCGTTGATTTCGAAGAGACGTTCGCTCCTGTTGCTCGTCTTGAAGCTATCAGAATGTTTTTGGCCCTTTCAAGCTTCAAATATTTCAAGGTATATCAAATGGATGTAAAGTCAGCTTTTCTAAATGGGGTGTTGGTAGAAGAAGTCTACATCGAACATCCAGAAGGAGTGTCTCTCTCAGAACAGTCAAACTATGTGTGTAAACTAAAAAATGCCTTGTATGGGTTAAAGCAAGCACCGAGGGCTTGGTACTCAAGACTTGACAGTTATCTTCATGAGCAAGGCTTCAGGAAAGGCGTGGCATATAGCAATCTGTATATTAAGAATGAAGGTGATGATATGTTGATTATGGTTGTCTATGTTGATGATATTATCTTCGGGGGGAATAATACTCAGATGTGCAAAGCTTTTGCTAACACCATGCAGAAGGAATTTGAGATGTCTATGATTGGAGAGTTGTCATTCTTTTTAGGTCTTCAGATTGCTCAATCAAAATACGGTGTATTTCTCTCTCAAGGAAAGTATATCAAAGAAATGTTGAAGAAATTTGGGATGATGGACAGCAAACCAATATGTACTCCAATGATTACAGGGTGCAAGATGAGTAAAGATGATGAATCTCCAGTGGCAGATCAGAGGTTGTACAGATCAATGATTGGCAGTCTATTATATGTTACGGCTACCAGACCAGATATCATGCAGGCAGTTGGGTTAGTAGCAAGATTTCAGGCAGCTCCAAAAGATTCTCATGTTACAACAGTTAAGAGGATATTCAGATATCTGAAGGGCACTATGGATTTTGGGCTTTGGTATCCCAAAGGTGATGATTTCACCCTCACGGCCTATTCAGATGCAGATTGGGCAGGCAATACTGATGACAGGAAGAGCACTAGTGGTGGAGCGTTCTTTCTGGGAAAGAGTTTGGTTTCTTGGCTAAGTAAGAAACAACCTTTAGTTTCCTTATCTACAGTAGAGGCTGAATACATAGCAGCAGTGGTTGGGTGTACACAGGTTTTATGGATGAAAACCACCTTGGAGGATTTCAAAGTCAAGCATGAACAACCCATCTCCATATTTTGCGATAATACGAGTGCCATAAGTATTTCCAAAAATCCGGTAATGCACTCAAGGACAAAGCATATTTCCATCAAGTATCACTTTCTAAGGGAGAAAGTGCAAGACAAGAAGGTCAAGCTAGAGTATGTGCCTACTAAAGAGCAGATTGCAGATATCTTCACCAAACCTCTTCCAAGAGATACGTTTGAGTATCTAAGGGAGAAATTGGGAGTTGTACTCCCACCCCAAAATTAATCACCTCATCAGGAGGTGGGGGAGGGACCAAGCTAAGAGGCTCATTCTTAGTCCCGAGCCCCAAAGGTGACCCTTTGCCATTGATGACAAAGGGGGAGAGATATGAGTAAGGGGGAGAGCTTCAAGTGAAGAGGAAAGCTTCAAGTCAGGGGGAGCAAAACTTCAAAGACAGTTTCTCAATTGTTAGCACAGTTGGTTTCAATTTTGGCTCTTAAGACGTGTTTTTAGTAAAGGTTTGCCATCAATGACAAAGGGGGAGATTGTTGGCAATTTTGGGTACCTTGGGTACATTGCATTTGCTCAAGTGAATAAGTTGTCATTGATGTCAAGAAGTTGTTTGAAGGAATTTGATTTGATGTAGAATAATTTGTTTTGATGAAGTTTCGGCTTGACAGGTTCGAAAGAAAGTAAGTTGGAAAAATGTCGCGATATCGCGACATGTCGCATTTTCGCGACTTAGGCAGGAGAGAGAAAGTTTTTTAGAAAAGTGTCGCGATATCGCGACATGTCGCAGTTTCGCGACTCAAAGAGGAGAGAGAATGTTCGAGTCAGAAATGTCGCGATTTCGTGACATATTGCAAGGAAAGTTGAACGGACAAAAAAGTGTCGCGATTTCGTGACATAATGCAGGAGAGAGAGTCCGGGAGAAAAAGTGTCGCGATATCGCGACATGTCGGGTTTTCGTGACCCGAAGAAAAGAAAAGCGCTAAGGAGAAAAAGTGTCATGATTTCGCGACGTGCTGCAGAAGAGCTAGAGTCCAGTATGAACTGTCGTGATTTCGCGACGAGTTCGAGGAAAGAGAAAGCAAAATGAAAAGTGTCACGATTTCGTGACATGCTACAGAGTTCGAGATGGGAACTGTCATGATTTCGTGACATGCAACAAAGGAAAGTGTTCCAAGTGAGAATTGTCGCGATTTCATGACAGGTTGCAGAGAAGTCGTACGGAAGCTGAAAGCGTCGCGATTTCGTGATAGGCTGCAAAGAAAACGTACGGAAGCTAGAAGTGTCACGATTTCACGACAAAAGCAGAGAGGAAGGCTATAAAGACAAAAGCGTCACGATTTCGTGACATGTTCCAGTTTCGCGGGCGTAAGGCAGAAAAGAGCTTAAGGCAGCGTAAGTGTCACGATTTCGCGACATGTTTCATTTTCGTGGGTGCAAGCCGAGAAGAGGTTGAGAAAGCGAGAAATGTCATGATTTCACGACAGAAGTGAAGATGACGTCAGCAGAGGCAGAAGTGTCACGATTTCGTGACAAAAGCAAAGTTGTTGCTGACAGAGTCAGGGGTGTCACGATTTCGCGACAAGAGCTCAGTCAAAGTCGTCAAAGGCTAAAGTGTCGCGATATCGCGACAAAAGCCATAAGATAGTGTACGGTTGCAAAGGTGTCACGATATCGTGACATGTTGTAGTTTCACGAGAAAAGCTATAGAACCACAGAGGCGGTTGAAGCCGACAGAGTTAAATTTGAGCCGACGCAGTTTAGGGTTTTGCAACCGACGAAGTTAAGGGTAACAGTCGACTGAGACTAAAGTTTTCTTCATGAAAATTTTGCTATAAAAGGAGGGCTATTTGGAGAGTTGAGGTATCGATCGGTGTGTGCGTTCGAAGTGCGACGTTCGTAGACAGTGCATAGAGAAGAAGTTCGATCGTCGAGAAGCAGAGTGCGCGAAGACGATGCTGCTATGATTGCGCAGAGGTGCAAAGGTCGAAGTTCGATCAAGTGCAGCTGTGATTGCGCAAAAAGAGCGAAGGACTATGTTTTTGTGCAGACCAGAGAAAGAGGACAAGGACATTTGTGCCAGACCGAAGGACTGTGTTTGGTGTAGAACAGAGAAAGAGGACAAGGACATTTGTGCCAGATCGAAGGACTATGTTTGGTGCAGATCAGACAAAGAGATCGAGGACATTTGTGCTAGACCGAAGGACTGTGTTTAGTGCAATTTCAAGGACCAGCTTGGAGGTGATAGAGTTGAGGACAGAGGTCTCCAGCCAGAGCAGGGAAGACAGGTGTCTTCTGTGGATAGAGTTCCATTTGCTAAGGGCAGAGGAGGCAGAGGTTTTCTAGAGGATCACCAGCTAGAACAGAGCTAGGGGATTGGTGTCTCCTTTGGGTTGATGCCCATAAACATTGTAATCGGGAAAGATATTCCCAGAATTTGAATTGATAATTTTTAGTGAAAGCTTTTGTGGATGTAGCCCAACCATTTTGGGTGAACCACGTTAAAATGGGTCTTCAATATGTGATGCTTTCTGTCTTGATTAATGTTGTATTGATGCCACTGCTATCTAGAGTTAAAATTATTAATTGGTTAAGGATTATACTATTCACCCCCCCTCTCAGTATAAGCTTGTGTTCTTCAACCGTAACACTTTGGCCAATTTTTGGGTGATTCAAAATGATGTCCTACAGTTGTCAAAGCTCTTGTCTTCACCAAGTCACCTTCAGAACCTACAAAACATGTCAAATGGGGACACAAAAAGGGTACAAAAAGATGTTTTGATGTGGTGATTGGTGGATATGGATGACAAAGTAGGTGGTGGAGAGTGGCTTGGTCTAGCTGAATTTTGGTAGATTTTTGTTATGCAAAATGTGGGTGGTATTAAATAGAAGAAAAGACCTTTTATTTATAGAATTTGGAGAGGTTAGGGGGGTTGAGGTGTCCCCTGTGAGGTGTCCCTTGTGAGGTGTCCACTACAAGGTGTCCCCTGATGTGGCATGATGAGCTAGTAAAATAGGCTATGTTTTGATAGTTATTAACCTTATTTTCATATATAAACTGATTATTATTGAAAACATTATGGACATCTTTACTAGTTTTTGCTTAAATGAGATGTTTGCACTTAAATGCTTAATGAAATAGATGTAGTGGATAAATGTGATGATTGCTACTATCATTTGTTATATTTTTATGTGTTTTTTTTCTTTGTAGTGTTGTTGTATACACATGTCATCTTTCATTACTATAAAAGGTACTATGAAAGGATATCCAGCCACATACCTATTTCAAAAAACTAGGAAATTCCTAAAAATATGGTTATGCATAAAATTAACTCAAGAGTGTAGGGTGAAGTTTCCTAAAAAATAGGATTTAAAACCTCCTATATTTTAAGGAAATATTCCTAAAATCATGGAGCTACCCAAAGTGAATAAATGCAATAGAAAAAGGATCTGTGACCTGTCAAAAAGCAGTAGTTATAGCATATAAAGTTTATTTTGATAGTAGTATGACAACTGGGATAGTTAGTAAGTAGTTAGGAATCAATTTGGGCAGCTTACACATTTTTTTGGGTGTTAACAACCAGAAAGGGATGTTTGTATCAATAAAGTGTGATTTTATTTTCAGAAATAGGTTATAATTGAACCTCTAATTTTACAATTGATTCCTAAATCAAATTTTAGAATTTATTGAATCTATTCTACAATAAGGTGCCTGGGATGTTATAAATACCAGAGAAAGAATTGTATTTAGAGTTAGAGCAAATATAAAGAAGTTTCTTTATAAGAATCATATTCTAGTTTTTGTATGGAAAACTGTAACTGTCATTTCCAACAATGTACATAGTCTAGATTCTAAAGGAATAAAAGTCATTTTCTTACATCTTTAGTGTCTTTAATATTTATGTGATGATGTGAAATTTATATTAGTGTATTGAAGTAAGTTTTGGACCTATAGAGGAAGAGTTTTGATGCTCTTATATGTTTAGCAATGGACCACTAAACTTGGATAGTCCATAAAAACTCTCTCATGTTAGTGTTGACACTTTTTGTCACATTATACAAGGGGTAGAAGAATAGTAGAATTTTGTATAATATTTCCTTGTTGAAAGTTTTCTTTTATTTTAAGTTACAAAGAATTTTGACTCTCCCTATCGCCCCCTTTTATAAAATAGCTTCGCTACCAAACAAGCCAAGGAAAATAGTTTCGTCGAAAGAAAATAAGGAGAATGTGAAAAGAGCTTCGGGCCCGAAGCACTCTAAATCACCACTTTGGGCGAAAGCGTTGCGAAGTAATATCACCGAAGAAAATACAAAAATAACGCTTCGCACCCGAAGCATTTTCAGCAGCTGCTTCGGGCGAAAGTTTTGCGAAGCAGCATCCAAACGACTTCGTCGAAGGAGGAGAGCATAATCCGAATCAGCTAAGGCAAGGAAACTACTTCGGGCCCGAACTATTTCTGACACCTACTTTGGCTAGTTTTCACCCGAAGCAGTGGTGCCCGAAGCAAAATGACAATGTGTCAGAAATAGAGAAGTGCTTCGGGAGGATATTCCCCGAACCGCAGTTTTGAGAAAGAATCGGGCCGAAACATTTTCTAGCCAAAGCAGTTTTGCCAGCAAAGGACAAAGAACCCCATTTCAAATATGGAGCCCGCTCGACACTCGACATCCCCGAAGTAGTTTCGCGAAGCATTATTTTGCAAAGAACAAATCAAGGAAGATCTACTTTGGCCTAAGGCTTTGGCGAGGCGGAGATGTAGCAAAGCACTTTTCGGGCCCATGTTCCAAGGTGGGCAGCTTCCCAAGGTGATCGAAGGCCCCTTATAAATACCCCCTTTCTTGCCCGATAAGCCCGTTGACCATTTTTGGCAAATGAAAGGGACGTAACAGTCCTCGAAGTAAAACTCGGTGGGCATAACGATCACTCAAGCACAACATCTAGAAGCCAGGGACACTCGGGCGGCGCATTAAATGAACATTTCCATGGTTGACCTAGTCACAGTTGCCAGTTTCGACAACCAATTTGAAAGCTCAGTCGCAACAACCGCGAGGAGCCGATTTCTCAGAGCCCGAGGGTGTACTCCACCGTTTTTTGTAATAATGACTCAGAGGGTCGGGTCCTCTATAAAAACCCAGGCTTTGCAATGTAAAAAAGGGGGGGAACTTTTTGCTAGAAAGCTGCTGTAACTTGATGTCCTGCGTCTAATACTAAAGATTTTTGTACTCCATTTATCTCTTTTATGCTGCCTTTTGTGCTTAATTCTTTTGTCTATTTGCACTCGCATACTGAGACTCTGAATCCTGAATTCGGTGTGCGATTGGGGACTGTACCCTAAAATTCGCCCTGAAGGATACATAGGAGAGGAAAAATGTCGTATAAGATTTCTTTTATGTCGCTCGGTGGGTCATGGTTTCGTTATTCCCTTGTCTTAATCGCTCGTTACTCCGAACCCCGAATTCCAGCGAGAGAGAAAGGAGAACCCCGTGAAATCGTCCAGAGGATACATAGGAAAGCGAGTATCACGTTTCTTTCGTCTATTCTTGGTGTTCTTTGTCGTTATTCGAGTTATTAGCGAGTGATCGTGCTTCCTGTTCTCTCCCACCTTAAATCATCATCTTCTAACCCTTACTCTTTTTATTTCTTTCTCTAACCCTTACCTCTTTTTATTTCTTTTCCTAACCCTTACTCTGTCTATTTCTTTCCTGCACTCTTGTCTCAAACCCCAAAAAGTAGATTAGTATAGGAGCTGACCTTTCTCCGGAGATTGGCATGAGGGGCATCTCTTCCCATCGGCCTTTCAATGTTGGTCGTAGGTCTAGGGCGCGCAAACCCACCGAAAGTCCTTTCCTGTGCAGATTTGATGACCAACAGTTTCTGGCATGCCCGGTGGGACTCAAGGTCCCATATTTGAGAAAATTTCTAGCCCGTCTTCACTGGAGCCAGTAGTTCTAACAAGTTCCCGATGAGATCTGGTCAGTGTCATCTTCTGAGTAGTAGTGAGAATCGATGCTCTCATTACTAAAATACTCTTAGCATCTGGCGACTCTGTTTTACCCGAGAATCTCTAAAGTCGTGAAGACCAGTACCTAAGCCTGGTTTTTGTAACCAGGACTCCCTGTGCCTTAAAAAGGTCCGAGTTCGATGAATATCTGGCCTGTCTTCATCTGATAAAATCACCTGGCAACTCAGTTGAGCTAAAGATCCAGATTTCCTAGTCGTAGGCGCCTTTCAAATCTGAAAGAAGATATCCCGAAGGAATCGAGGTTCGGTGAGCGACCTTGACCTCATAAGCGAAGAAATAATGTTCACCTAACGACTCCAACTCGCCGACGACAACCATGATTTCTACAAGTCGCCGCTATAATGGCAGGGGTAGGTTTTCCCAGCTGGGATGACCGAGGCCCCTTGAATCTTCAAAGCTACCATAAGATTCCCGAGATCGCCTTGAAGGCATTGACTACATATGATGGCACCACGAGAATGGCCCGAGAACACCTTGAAGTTGTTGCTACCTTAGCGTTCCTCTATGACATAATCCATGAAGATGTCATGGTCAGACTTTGGCCCTGTCTCTGGAAGGAAGAGCGTTGCAGTGGTATAGACCGCTCGGACCTAAAAGCATCTACTCATGGGATGACTTGGCGGAGCACTCGTTCAAAACATTTGATGGCTCTCAGGACCCCTTCCAAATTTTGACATACCTCTCCACCATCAAGAGAGCACCTTTGGAGAGCGTCATAGACTTCAATGTCCGATTCATCAGAAGTTGGAAGAGAATTCCAAGGGAGATCCAACCGACGCCCGCCCAAGCCCACCTCTATTATGTTCAGGCTTTTCACCCAGACATAAGCCTCCTCTTGCTGTGATCTGGTGAGCAAAGATTCCCTCAGATATTCGAGGAAGCAGTACGCACAGAATAATTTTTATCGAGAAAGTGGCAGTGGGGAGAAGCCCCATCACTTTCTTCGATAGTCGTTGCTCCTGTCTATCCAACGTAGTATTCTTCATGGTAGACTCCTAATACTGAGCAGAAGCCTAAGATGCAGTCATGTGGAGCTCGAGAGGCAGATCCCATCCAAGTCCAACCATGGCAATTTGTGAACTTTGCTCCGACGATGAACAATACGGTTGCTTGCGATCTCCATCATAGGACGGGCCAGGAAGGGGAGCAGGCTCAAGTGGTAGAGCCTGATAACAAAGAGAGCGCATATGGGCACTCTTTTTGTATCCCAAAACATAGCACGCAAGTGATCAGTCAGGACTCAACAAGCATGTTTCATCGAGAAGCTGAGCCTAAAGAGATCTTGGGAGTTTGCTCTTTTCCAAAAGAGCCCTGTTACAGCATCAAGGAGATGGAAGAACTTGTACCCAGTCCACAGTTACTGGAATCTTTGATATTTTGGTACCAACTATCACTACAACCAGTACCCCAAGAAGGTCCTCACGTGGCGAACCGCTTCACCACATCCCGCATCGCCAGCCGCAGTATTGGTAGGAGCGACAAACTATTGTATTGCTTTCTGTTCACAACATGGAGAACTTTATGGAGGAGTCATCCAGACTTCAAGGATCAACTGAAGTTCAATCTAATCTGGTCCCGGCATTACAGATTTACCGAATAAATATCCGAAGCTAAGTTTGTGGTGGCAGCATGCCTATTATGCTGCAAGCTTGTGTGAATATTGTAAAAAATTTTGCTATTAAATAAAATGCTGCTCAGAAACTTAGGTTGAGTTTTACCTTGACAGCTATATACAAAAAAAAAAAAAACTCCTTTGGGAACTTGGCTTGTGAAGTAGTGGATGCGAAGTGATTCGCAGCGAAGTATGATTGGCCAAGCAAGGTTCCGACTAAGGTATGAAAGATGTTCGCCTAAGAAGAGTCTGAGCGAGCTGCTTTTAAAAGGGGAAAACAAGCTTCGCGAGCAGCCTCGCGCAGGAGGAATCACTTCGAGCCCAAACCATAAAAGATTAACTGGCGCAAAAGGTTCATCGCAAAGTATGTCAGCTCCGATTTTGGCTTCACTGACCCAAATATGCACAAGGAAAAAGCATTTATTGCTCGCCTAGAGGAGCATGCCGACAGTCGCCTTCAAAAGCGTCCGAAACAGGCGAGTTAAATGAAAAGGCGTCGGGTACATCCTTAGGGGATTCGGTTGAGAGAAAAGTCCACCCCCAGGTACCAGGTGGTGGACGACTGCGTTCCCAAAGTAGCCACGATCATCACAGCGCATGGCCCTATGTACTATGCCACTGTATGGCCAATCCGATGAACCGATGATCTCTCAGGTGAGAAGTGCAAGATTAATTATGGCACATGCCATAAATGTGGGTAGTTGTCTTTGGCGGTTATATAACACAGACTCTAAGTAGCCAAAGGATTACTCGCTCAATGACTCATACAGACCCTACTGCCAACTTGTAAACTTTTCCACTTCGCACTCTAAAGCTTCGACGCCAATTTTCTCCATACTACAAACTCCGTTGCCCTAAGCATCAACAATGGAAAGTTCCAAGGAGAAGGGAAAAGGGCTAGAAGTAGTAGCCCCAGAGAAACCAAAGGTAAAAGGCCATGGAAAAAGGTCGAAGCCAAGGCTCGTTGATTCGGGCCTCTGCCCAGATAAGCGTGTCATGGAAGAAAAGGGGGATTCCGAGGACGAGCAGCCCCTAGAACCACCAATCGACAGGTGGGAAAGAATCAGGGATACGAAGTTGTCGAAGAGCATAGCTGAGCTCAAAAAAATCATTGAGCTCATGAGAAGCAGGCTCCCGACAGAGAGCATACGAGCTACAACTTACTAATCCCAGATATACTGGTATTTGATGCCCTCCACTCACCACTGCCCTGAGCTGATCAATGCCATCGCGCAGAATTACCAACCCGCCACTAGACAGGTGTTAGACACATTTGGCTAGAAGCTATTTTAAATTTTGAAAGAAGATGTACAGGTAGCTTTTGTGCCACAACAAGGTCCACCCGAGGGATGTATGGTTCGCAACATTGTTTTGAGCGAATAAATGGAGAGGTTCACATCTGCTGGCTACATGATAAAAATTTTGTAGCAAAGCCTCAAAAGCGGGCTCCCTTCGGGCAAATTTCTTTGGTAAGGAGGAAGGAAATATCATAAGAAGAAATTTCATCTTGTCAATTAAAGTTACGATTAAATTTGTCATTGCAAGCTTGCTTATCTGCCAACTTATGATTTATCATGCTCTTGTCTTAGTACTCCAAAAACTTGACAAAAACATTTATTTGTTAAGGAGGAAGGCAATCTCATAAGAAGAAATTCCATCTTGTAAGTTAAAGTTAAGTGACAAAAGGAAAATGTCAAAGGGGCTTGGGTATCCAATATTCTTTTATTATGAGCAATGCTCTTAGGGCTAAACTTGCCTGGAACTTAATAAACCCTCCAATGACACTTTGGAAGTAGGTTCTTATTCACAAGTATGGTGAAGGCAATCATGGCATGCTACTACTCAAAAGTATCCACAAAAACCAAACATCTCTAAAAATTGGGCATTGATTGTTAAATCGGTCTAGATCATTAAGGATAACATCTCTTGGTGCTTGGGAAATGGTAAAAGTAGTGTTGGATGGTTCTATTCTTGGTAACAAGCCCTTAATTTCTTCCATTTCTAATGAGTTTTTTCATTTGATGAGTCAAGCTCGGATAAACAAACTTTCTCATCTCATCACTTGGGAAGGCAATTAGCGAAAATGGATTCAACTTTAAACAAATTGAAAAATAAATAAAAATGATAAACTTGAAAAAAAATATAAATAAAAAGGATAAAAAGTACTCGTAAATTGTAAAACAACTTTAAACAATAAAATTATGGATTTGAAACGTAATTTTATTTTGTTTATCAATGTGGATGTGGAAATCAATAACACTTTTGAAAATATTTTTGAGAAGAAAGAACTAAAATATAAACTTTCAAAATTCTAGAAAGCTAATCATAATAATCCAATCTTGGAGGAAAGGGAGTTGCTTAGTGAATATCATAATAATTTGAGTAAGAAAGAGAAAACTTGGAGATTAAAATCGAGATAGAATTGGTTAAAAAAAGATAAAAATACAAATTTTTTTCATATAATGGCAATAGTATAAAGATCAACATCCAAAATTAGTATAATTAAATCAGTAGAAGGGATTTGGATTGAAGACCATAGTGAAATTAGAAAGAAGCAAGTTTTTTTTACCAAAATATTATAGGATCAGAGGAGTTTGAAGTTTTTAATGATAAATTACTACAAGTACCTTCAATTATAACAGATGAAGACAATAGAAAATTGATGGAGCCTATTATTCTGGAAGAAGTTCATTTAGCTATTTTCTCTTTTGATAAGGATAAATCCCTAATTTCAGATGGGCTCTCTACAACATTCTATCAACATAATTGGGATATAGTGAAGGATTCTTTATTGGCAGTAGTGGAACAATCGAGGGTAAAAAAATTCATACCTTATAAAATAAATGCAATATATCTTACCCTGATTCAAAAAAAGAAGGATGCAAACTTGTTTGATTTATTTAGCCCCAAAAACTTATGTAATATGGCATATAATATTATCTGAAAAGTGATGGTGAATTGATTAAGACCACTATTAGAAAAAAATTATTTTAAAAGAGTAAGAAGGAATTGTGAAAGGGAGATAGATTCTCGACTAAATCATAGTAGATCATGAAGTTATGCACTCAACAACTTCAAAAAGAAAGAAAACAATGATCTTAAAAATTTATATAAGTAAAGTTTATGATAGGGTTAAATGGGTTTTTTTTTGCAGTATTAGAAAAGTTTAGATTTGGAAAGAAATGGGTCAGATGGATTAAAGCTGGTATCTCTAAAATTTCATATTAAGTATTGGTCAATAGGTTAGTAAAAAAATATTTTAAATCCAAGAGAGGTCTTAGATAGGGAGATCCTCTATCACCATATTTGTTCATTATTATGGTAGAGGTATTGGATAGGAACTTGAAGAAGGCTAATAAATATGGGTTAATAAGTGGACTTAAGGCTAGTAATTACATCGAAAACATCACCCATCAGCAATTTGTAGATGATATAACCCTTTTTGGGAGGGCAAGGATAAACGAGGCCAGAGTTTGGAATAACCTATTAAAGGAATACGAAGGAGCATCAAGGTAGAAAGTCGATAGGAAAAAATTCAAAATTTACATCGTAAACACCCCAACTAGAATCAAAGTAAGGATATGTTAGGGTACCTAGGAATAGATATTTGGGGATATATTATTATATTGTAAAAGGGTTGGCATGGGCCACACATAACCCAAGGTTGATTGTATTGTAATAGAACTTTATTCTTATTAACATAAACCATTCACCATTATGCAAAAATGTCAAATCTTTCATCCACAAATAATTATCCACAATAACAATCCATAAATGAGAGAGAAATAGATCATACCCTTAAGGTAGAAATCACCAATAATACTACATAAGAAAGGAATAACTCCACAAGATCTCCCAATATGAAAGAGCCACTTAAGGAGTGCAAAGTCCCATAAGCCACTTTATGGGAAAAGATGATTACATACGATTGATATCCATGATGATCACAATGACAAATATCTCTTTTTATATATACATATTCTCATTCTACTTTGGGGAGCCTACTACTAAAATAATATTATAATACAAGCAACCTTGGGTTATGTGTGGCCCATGCCAACCCTTATACAACATAATAATATATCCTCAAATATCAATTCCTAGGTACCCTAACAGACCACCTTCCTTACAAATGTTTTGTCCTCGAAACATGTGAAGAAACAAGATAATATGATCTGCTAAGCAATGTTAGCAATCGGTATCAATCTCGATCATCCATCCATCCAAGTGAAACACGTTGATGTCGGTATACCATTTTGTTACTTGAGTATCCAAATTTGCTTCGTTGGCTCCACGCTTTTGCTTTTGTATTTTGATAACTTGAATGATGGGTCTACTTGTTCCTTGATGTTGATGAACCGCTCTAAAAACTAGGATCACTATGCTTTCTCTGCCAAACATTGCCATAGTTGGTGCCCTTATGATTCCATGTAGAACCATAATATTGCTGCCTTGAGCCATGCCTCTAAGATTGTTGCTGATCATGGTGGTGTGGATGGCGATATGGTGCAACATTAACTTGATGTTCTACCTTCTTTGACTCCTCAACATTGGGCTCTATTATTTTAAATTATTCTACACATTGTTCTTTCATGTTCCCTTTGTTTGGTGTGTCCTTGTGCTCTTCTAACAAAGTTTCCTTGGACTCTACTACTACTATTTCCATGGACTTTATTGTTGTTGCTTCCTTCTTGGATTCTATTTCAGGTTCTTCTCTTTGTTCTTCAATTTGTTTCTCTGCAACCACTTCTTGTTTTTCCTTGGATCCTTGCTCCTTAAGCTGAGAAATATCCTACAATGTTATTTTCTTTTTCCTGTACCATAACTTCATAAACTTATTTTGCACATTAATGTTAGTAGTACCCAAAGAATCCAACCAAGGATAACCAAGAACAATATCCCATCATCCATCTCAATAGCATAGAAATATGAATGTAAACCATATTTATCCATGGTGATCTTCAAATATTCAAAAAACTGAACATGCTCACCCTCTAGCTGTATGTCCTTTTTTTTTTCTTGAACTTGCAACTTCTGAGCCAAAGCAATATTAATAAAATTATATCTGCTACTAGGGTCAATGGAAATAATAACTTGTTCCTTTTGAATGCTTCCATAACCCTACAAAATAGAACTTTTAGCTGAATTTAGACCTTTTTATTTTGCTCTTGCTTATTGTAGACCCAAAGATGTGCCTTATGCATTCCTCTCATTATCTTCCCTGACCTTTTTCTCTTTTTCGTCCTTGAGTAATTTTATTTTATTTTCATAGTCTTCATTTTGTTTCTTGAGAAATTTTTGCTCACTTTTAATTTTCGTTTGTTTGTTTTAAAGCATGTTTATTTTTTCTTCATATCCTTTGATGGTGACCTTCAAACTAGCTATCTTTTTATATGGATCCCATCTACTCAAGAATACATGCTCCATTGTTTCCCAAGTTAGTTCATATTTATGGGTGTGAGGAAATTTACAATACCAAAAAAGAGCTTCTCTTCTAAGACAACAAGAAAGCATACATTTCCAAAGAGGATTACGATGATACAAGGATTTAAAATTTTACCACCAATCCTTAACATCAATATCAACTTCTCCAAAAAAATTTGGAGTTCCATAGTTGGAGTTCCATAGTTGATGCCCTAATGCAAATTTGGAGTTCTCCTATGGAAGAGATCCATGAAATTGAGATTAGGGGATCAACATCTCATTTGGACAGAGGTCCATAAACATTGTAATTGGGAAGGATTTTGAAAGAGATTTATTGAGAAAAAATTAGTAAAATATTTCTCTGTGGAGTAGCCCACATTGGATGAACCACGTAAATTGTGGTGTCTCTATTGTGTATGGTGTTTTGTGCATTGCTTTGATTCTCTGCTATTGATACTGCTATATATACATTGCATAATATTGAATTGAAAGAAAAAGTAAAAAGGGGTCTTATACTGTTCACCCCTCCCTCTCAGTATAAGCTTGTGTTCTTTAAGATTAATAGGAAAATCACCATTATCATTGACCTTGAGTTTTTTGTCAACTTAATGCACCATTAGACCAGTCACTGTCAAAATCTTTTAGAAGAGTCTAGGTGATAGAATTAGGGAGAGCCACAAGTGATGACTAAATGAAATATTAGTTTTAGAAATACTGAGATTGCATATGGCTAGAGTCTTTCCACAAAGTTGCAAAAAAATCGTGAAGACTAGGACTCAACATTTGATCCACTAGTTTGATGAAATAACTAGTGAAGCTCATCTAAGAGATATGGAAATATTTACCTAAATTTTATTTTATGGCAGGTAATTAATTCTCAGATGATTGGGACACCTTCTGCAATAGACAGCTAGGAGACCTCAACTTCATTGCCCGAAGGTCAAAGTGCCTTCATAATGCAGAGATTAGTTATTGCAGAGAGAAGAATACTTTAGAAGAAACTTTTGGAAAAGAATCATGGTGAAGTTAGAAGACAAGATATCTCCATTGCTAGATTGAATAACTTCACAAAAATAAAAAGGCCATAGAATCCTTGATCCAGAATAAAAGGCCATAGAAGCCTAGAAAAGGCCATAGGAGCCTTGATCCAAAAGAAAAGGCCATATAAACCTTGATATTAAAGAAAAGGCCATAGAAGCCTTGATATTGAAGAAAAGGCCATAAAAGCCTTAATATTGAAGAAAAGGCCACAAAAGCCTTGATATTAAAGAAAAGGCCACAAAAGCCTTGAAAAGGCCATAGAAGCCTTGATACTGAAATAGGTCACATAAGCCTTTATCCTGAAGAAGACATCAGAAGAGAGTACCTAATTTAGAAGTAAATTTTAGTACATATTTTTGTTGCAAGTAAAGGAGATCTAGTAAGTCAGGAAATCTTCCTACAAGAAAGTTAGGAAGAGTAGCCTCTTTGGAATCAATCCAAAACCTGAAGCAAAAGATATTAAGAGGAGATCTCATTTAAGAACTTCCAGACAAGGAAGAAGAAGAAGGACTAGGAGAATTCTACTTGAATTCATAAGTAGCAGAATTAGAGATCTAGGAGAAGGTCTCACAACCAACACTTCTAGAAGTAGAAGGTTGAAAATAATGTCTCAAGGAAGACCATAAGAAGCTACAAGATAAAAGACCTTGGTGAGGTCTCGACGAGCATCCAGTAAAAGGCTAGGAGAGCCTTTCTAAAAAAATCATTAAAGAAGAACTCACTGGAGAAATCTACTACCAAGGAGAAACCCTTGATAGTGAAGGACTTGGGACAATTTTTGCCATCCAAAAACAAGCCCAAGATGAGGAGAATTTAGTAAGGAGTGCCAAATATGAGTGGAAGAAGAATCCAGTGAAGACCTCAAGATATTCAGAATCTTGAGAAGAAGATCCTGCTTGAAGTTAAAATTCGACAAGAAGACTTGAAGACAAAAGAAACTTACCAAAACCAGAATATTGAAGATTACCTCTCACAGAAATAAGGCATTACTTGCTGAGAATCTGCAACAAGTTGGAGGAGACTACAAGAGGAGGACGAGCCACCAAATCCTAGTTCCCAAAAAAAAGTTTGAGACTACAATTTGGTGAAGAAGAATTTGATCAAACATCAACAAAGCAGCAAGATCTACAACCTCTATGTAAACTACATCCTCAAAAAGGTATGCAACAATTGGTGTAAAAATATTTATTATTAACAGATTCATTGGAGCACCTTATCTAGATTAAAGTTGCAACCTAAATTATAGTCTTCGAAAGTGCAAACTTAGAAGGTTCCTTTTAGAGGTTCATTTGCACACTAGGAGTTGATTAGATTTCAAATATTAATTATCTATCAACTACCTATTATCAACTTTGGAAAGCGAAAAGAAGACTGAATCCTACAATACTAATTGCAGTGAATTTGCAAAATATTTGAAGGTTCATTTCAAATTATTTTTGATAAGTTGCAGTGAATTGATTAAGTGCATTTTATTAAGAGTATATTGGAGTGATAAGGTGTAATTTGTTAGTGCATTAAAAAGTGAAATTTTTTATATTCATTTGCACTATTATTACTCTCAAAAGAAATTAGTTTTGTGTGTTGCAAAAAGACTACAAAATCTAGTTTGCATCAAGTGTCTAAAGACACTCTTAAAGCACAAAAACCTGCAACTCTTAGTGGCCAATAGAAGCCATCGAAATTGGTTAGTACAAGCAAAGAAAATCTAACAAAAAATAAGCTTCAAAGATTGATACTTGGTGAGTCTCAAATCCAAAGCACTTAGGGGTTAGTGCAACTGAAATAAAGCTTCTATTTTATAGTGTTTACAAAGCTTGGATTAACCATAAAATATCCAAGCAAATAGGGTAAGGAGTCTACTCAAAAGGACATCCTCAAAACCCTTATTTTTGCATTTAGAAATCTGCTACAAAATTAGACTACAAAACCATAAAAAGAGAGTCCAAAAAGAGTGCAAAAGAAAGTGTATTATTCACAAGGTGTTATATTATTATTTCCATAGAAAGGAAGAAGATAGAAGATACCATTAAAGGCATAAAGGTCACAGGGAATCCAACCAAGAAGGACTTACGAAAAGCACTCCATATCAATGGTACAAGGAGCCATCAAAAAGGCTCATTCCTCACATATCTTGGATGGATGAACCTGCACAACACAAGCACATAGTAGAAGATCAATATCCTATAATTACGTAGAAGAAGGAGCCATACTATAAGCAAATGCATCACTATTACCTCGTCCAAATGTGCACGAATAGAGCTACAATTTGCACATCAAAGAGAACCAAAAACGAGGAGAAAAGATGCTAATTGCAAAGGTCTGAAACTTGGTGAAGAAAATCCACCAAAGGCAACATCTTCCATGTCATTCAGAGCTCCAATAAAGCCTCAGGGATCGATTACGATAGAACATAGTTTGCTTGCACTTCAAGGAACGTGGCAAGCAAAGGAAGAGGCATAAAGGAGGAGTTACATTCTCCTTGGAGGTGTTACAACGATAGATGCTATGTAGAAACTCTGAGTGCTACTTGGCACAATATCTCAACAACGCTTAATGTACAAGAAACCTTACAAGAAAGGTTACAAGTACCTACTCAAATTTGAAGCATTACACCAAGATTTTGGTACCCATAGACCACGTGGAAGAGGAGTTACATTTATCCATTGGGGTTATCATTAGAATAGTGCAAGAAGGAAGAAGATGTTTCAAGATTTACACTTGCAAGGAACATCCAAGAAAGCATTGAAGTGTAACTGAAGTGACACTTGCCACTAGGTTGACTACCTATTAAAGGCTCCTTGGACTAGCATTTGAACGTAACATTTGAATGAGGTATTACAACGTATTTACACCTGAGATGTGGGAGCTATCATAGCGTGGAAGCAAGGTATAGAACATTCAATTCTCTGGTTCAAACACAATCAAAGCAGCTACAATCAACAAGTGCAACCATTACATATTTGAAATCAGTGTCGATTATTGCTTGGTATGAGGTAAGGTTCATTCCTATATTTATATGCTTTCATATCTAGGGAGTTATAAGGTTGAATTTAGAGAAATATTATTATTGAAAGAAATACCTCAAAGGGAATTATTTATCAAGCTAATATAATATTTGCAAAACTGAACTTAGGAGTAATAAAGTTTTCTACTCGCAATTAACCTTAAATACTTGCAAATATTATTGTGATCTATTTTTTCCAAAATTAGGGAGTTATAAGGGTTACTACATCAAACTAATTAATTTGGAAATTAGATACACATGAATTAAATCTTAAAGGGATATTTAAAGAGACTATTATCAAAGCATTTTAAATGTTGGAAATTTATAATATTATTTTCTCAAATCCTCTCAAATCGAGACAAAAGATCCAACATTAAAACCTCTTTAAATTTGGGAAAAGTGCTTAGTTCAATAGGAGCAATAAGGATAATAGAAGTTGATTTTGGTATTTACAAAAATTTACAAAATCAACCAAAATTGAAATATAGTTTACAAAAGCACTTTATATCTTATCCAAAATATACTAGAGAGTCATAAGGTATTCTACAAAACTTGATAATATCAATATTTATCAAAATTATCAAGTTGCAATATATAATATTTCTACGAAACCTAAAAATCCTTAAGAGTATATATTCTCATACTAAAGAGACATAAGGAAGCCTACAAAACCAAGGATTAATAAAAGTTTTACCAAATCAAGCTTATATACTTCTATCAAGGATCATATATCCTAATAGGGAGCCATAAGGATGTATACCTTCCAAAATACTACAAACACCAATAAGGAAAAAGTCAGTGCCATAAGACTTGGGATCATGAATCTACTCTTGAAATCGGAAAGAATGATAGATATAACTTCTAAAATAATCCATAGTGAAGCCTTAGAAGACAACTTTGACACTATGGAATGCTATCTTCAAACTTGTCTCAATGAAGCTATTGGCAATGGAGAACTACTCATATTATATATGGAATTACTCATATATAAACACTACAAGAATGAAAATGCAGAACAAAAGGGATTGATAGAACTACTAAACAAGAAGGCAAAACTAAGTGAGTCATATCTAGAATTTTTTTCAATCCTCATGCAGAATTGGCACTTCAAGTTCTACTAACTCAAGATCTTATCATGATGTCCTAAGTGGTTGTTCAGAAGCATTTGTACAGATTGAAGACAAGAAATGAGAATATTCCATACAAGAACAAAGTAGCAGCACAACCACCTATAAAAAAGCAGAGACCAAATTCAAAGGCAAAGCTAAGGAAGAAGGAGATGAATCCAATGAAGGAGGAATACAGTGCAAGTCCAACTAAAAGAAGAACCTACAACTTCAGCCTATTTTTATATCATATGAAGACTGAAGAAACTATAGAAGGTCCAAGTACAAAGCTCTTTCAACAAGAATGACAGGTTTTGAAGACATTAACAACTTTCTTGAACATGTTACAGAAATCGGAGAAGAAGAATCAAAATTCCAGACTCAAGAGGAAGATCCACATTGAAGACTAAAGTCTTCAATACCTAAATATTGTAATACAAGGGGTGTTGTAAATGGCTTATATTACATTATTTGGGTCATGTAAATATACCTTCCTTGGTACATACTTAGGACATTAGATTACTTTAGGGGGAAGTTATCTAGTTACTTCATGCAATGTAATAAATGCACAAGTGTCAATGTGCAAGTTGTAAATGTGCAAGGTATCCCTTGTACAACTGGGTAGGGTGTTGGCCAAGGAACTTCTCTTCCTATATAAAGGGCCATAGACATAGAGGATAATATAGTAGTGTAGGATAAATATAGTAGTGTAGGATAGACACAGTAGTGTAGAGTGTGTGAGCTATAAGCTTAGAGCTCATTCATTGAGTAGTAGCTTGTATCATGGAGTGTTCATTTCCTCCATAAATACTATTGTACTCATTTCCATAATTTCTATTTATAGCATATTTCAGTCATATCACAAATTTACTTTCTTTCTTATTATTCTGCATCTTGTGAATGTTATCTCCCATTGCATGTTGTATCAAAATCTAACATTGCTTATGTGCCACTATCGATATGATATATCCTTGAGACCTGTGGGACCTGCAAAAAGGAATTAGAATGTTTGGAGGCCTATATTAATTAGACCTCTCATGTCTACAGATAAAAATACTCAAAATAAACTAATTGATTGCAAAACTTATAATTTCAAAACCTGAAATTGCAGTAATACTTACCTCCTGGAGAGGTTTTGTAGCCTGTTGATGCTTGAAATTGACCCTTGAAAAGGGTCACACCCTAGGGTGCAACTATCTATTTTGGTCACTGGGGTACCTTGCGACTCGATCGTTGTTGGCAATTTTGGGTACCTTGGGTACATTGCATTTGCTCAAGTGTATAAGTTGTCATTGATGTCAAGAAGCTTTTGAAGGAATTTGATTTGATGTAAAATAATTTGTTTTGATGAAGGTTTCGGCTTGACAGGTTCGAAAGAAAGCAAGTTGGAAAAGTGTCGCGATATCGCGACATGTCGCATTTTCGTGACTTAGGAGGAGAGAGAAAGTTGTTAGAAAAGTGTCGCGATATCGCGACATGTCGCAGTTTCGTGACTCAAAGAGGAGAGAGAATGTTCGAGTCAAAAATGTCACGATTTCGTGACATATTGCAAGGAAGGTTGAACGGACGAAAAAGTGTCACGATTTCGTGACATAATGCAGGAGAGAGAGTCCGGGAGAAAAAGTGTCACGATATCGCGACATGTCGGGTTTTCGTGACCCGAAGAAAAGAAAAGCGCTAAGGAGAAAAAGTGTCGCGATTTCGCGACAGAAGTCAGAAGAAAGAGAGGAAGCAAGATGAAAGTGTCATGATTTCGTGACATGATGTAGAGTTCGAGATGGGAACTGTCACGATTTCATGACATGCAGCAAAGGAAAGAGTTCGAAGTGAGAAGTGTCATGATTTCACGACAGGTTGCAGAGAAGATACGAAAGCGTCGACGATTTCATGAAGTAAAAAAAGTACGAAAGCTAGAAGTGTCATGATTTCATGACAAAAGAAGGAGGAAGAGCTTAAAGGCAAAAGTGTCATGATTTCGTGACATGTTCCAGTTTCGAGTGCATAAGGAGAAAAGAGCGTAAGGAAGAGAAAGTGTCACGATTTTCATGACATGTTATTTTAAGTGCAAGCGAGAAGAGGTTGAGAAAGCGAGAAATGTCATGATTTCATGACAAAGTGAAGATGACGTCAGTAGAGGAGAAGTGTCGACGATTTCATGACAAAAGCAAAGTTATAAGAAAGAAGTGTCACGATTATCACGACAAGAGCTTAGTTAAAGTCGTCAAAGGCTAAAGTGTCACGATATCATGACAAAAGCCAAAAGAAAGTGTACGGTTGCAAAGGTGTCATGATATCATGACATGTTGTAGTTTCGCGAGAAAAGCTACAGAACCAGAGGCGGTTGAAGCCGACAGAGTTAAATCTGAGCCAACGAAGATTAGGGTTTTGTAGCCGACAGAGTTTAGGGTTACAACCGACTAAGATTAATGTTTTGATCTTGAAAGTGTTAGTATAAAAGGAGGGCTGTTTGGAGAGTTGAGGTATTGATCGATGTGTGCGTTCAAGTGCGACGTTCGAGATAGTGCGAGAAGAAGTTCGATCGTCAGAAGAGAGTGCAAAATTTGCTTGATTTGCAGAGTGCAAGGTCAAATTGATCAAGTGAGTGATTGCAAAAAGAGTGAAGAATGTGTTTGGTGCGATCAGAAAAGAGATCGAGGACATTTGTGCTAGACCGAAGGACTGTGTTTAGTGCAAATTCGAGGACCAGCTTTGGAGGTGATAGAGTTGAGGACAGAGGTCTCCAGCTAGAGCAGGGAAGACAGGTGTCTTCTATGGATAGAGTTCCATTTGCTAAGGGCAGAGGAGGTAGAGGTTTTCTAGAGGATCACCAGCCAGAATAGAGCTAGGGGATTGGTGTCTCCTTTGGGTTGGTGCCCATAAACATTGTAATTGGGAAAGGTATTCCCAAGAACTTTGATTGATAAATTTTAGAGAAAGATTTTGTGGATGTAGCCCAACCATTTTGGGTGAACCACGTTAAAAATGGGTCTTCAATGTGTGATGCTTTCTATCTTGATTAATGTTGTGTTGATGCCACTGCTATCTAAAGTTAAAATTATTAATTGGTTAAGTCTTATACTGTTCACCCCCCCTCTCAGTATAAGCTTGTGTTCTTCAATTGGTATCAGAGCGGGTCTCTCCAGAAAGAGCCTAACGACTTGGAGAAGGATCTATCAGAGGAACATACAGATTCAGAAAGAGATGAAGAGGTTGAGTTCGATCTCAAAGGTGAATTCTTCTTGGCTTTAAGAAAGCTTGAGAAATTCAGGGAAGAGAATTCTATTCTCAAGCATCAATGTCAGGAAGAAGAGATAGCAAGATCAGAATTGTCTCAAAGGGTTATAGACTTCAAAATTCTAGTTGAAGAAGGGAAGAAGGTTGAACAGGTTCTGACAGAGGCTCTAAAAGGAAAGGAAGCTGATTGCGAGAAACTAGAAGAAGAGGTTATGTCTCTTAGAGTGAAGTTGGAACAGTTGGCTCTCGGACAGAATACTCCGTGTGAAAAGCAAAAGAAGGATGGTATCACTATTCATGAAATAGGGTCTTCGAGCAAGATCAATCTTCATCCTGAAGAGCGGTGGATTCCAGTTGGTCACAAGAAGAACAATCATCCAAGGCATCAAAACAGGTTACATAATACTTTCCATGGCTATTGTTTTTCCTGCAAGAAATTTGGTCACAAAGCTATGCATTGCAATAAATCTTTGAATAGCCATAGTAAGGAAAATGTTAACTCTTTTGCACCTCTTATGAATAAAAATGTCATGTGTTACAAGTGCAAGAATTTTGGGCATATAGCAAGGATGTGCGGTTTGGATAGATCTAGCCTTGAGTTCACTAAAAAGAGAAATGAGATCAAATCTAAGTCAATGATAGTTCAAACTGCTTTTCATGCTCAAGACAAAGTAGAAAAATGGTATCTTGATAGTGGTTGTTCAAAACATATGACTGGTGAAAAGGAAAAGTTTTTGGTCTTAAAAGAAACAAACAGAGGAACAATCGAGTTTTGGAGATAACGAGTCGGCTAAAATCTGTGGTAAAGGGACTCTTAGTTTGGATGGGAAATCCAAAACAGAAAATGTGCTTTATGTAGAAGGCCTAAGACATAATCTTCTAAGTGTGAGTCAACTTTGTGATCAAGGGCACATAGTATCTTTCTTTTAAGATAGATGTGAGATAAGTAAAGAAAAAAATGGAAAACTCATTGCGAGTGCTACAAGGACTCCAAACAATCTTTACATGCTAAGTGAGATAAAAAGGGAAAAGTGTTTTCTAACTCAAGAAGATGAGAGTTGGCTATGGCATAAAATATTGGGGCATTTGAGCTTTGATAATCTTGTCAATATTAGTAACAAGGAAGCGGTTAGAGACTTGCCCAAAATAAAAAGGCCCCATAACATCATTTGCGGTCCTTGTCAACATGGAAAACGGACCAGAACCAGTTTCAAATCAAAAGGGTATACTTCTTCAAAACCATTGGATCTTATTCATACTGATTTATGTGGCCCCACCGAACTCAGAGCATTCGGGGAGAAAGCTACTTCATGCTGTTTATAGATGATTATTCTAGAATGACTTGGGTTACTTTTCTCAAAGAAAAATCTGAAGCTTTTGAAAAATTTAAAGCTTTCAAAGAAATGATTGAAAATGAGACTGACAAGAGAATCAAATGCTTAAGATCGGATAGAGGAGGAGAGTTCACTTCAAATGAATTTGTGGAATACTGTGAGCAACAAGGAATCAAAAGAGAATATTCAGCAGCAAGAACTCCTCAACAAAATGGAGTAGTTGAAAGGAAAAATAGAACTATTGAAAATATGGCTAGAGCTATGTTAAATGAGTCAAAACTTTCAGATGGCTTTTGGAAAGAGGCAATCAAGTACAACGAGTCTACATTATCACCAGGGCCCAACTTAGAGTCAATCATCATAAAACTCCTTATGAGTTGTGGAAAGGAAGACCAACTACAGTAAAATACTTCAAAGTGTTTGGGAGTAAGTGCTTCATCGGAAGGGAAGATCAGAATTTGGGTAAGTTTGATCCTAGGTGTGATGAGGGAATCTTTCTTGGATATTCCAGCGAGGAGCAAGGCCTACAGATGCTTCAACAAAAGAACTCATACAGTTGTAGAGAGCATAAATGTAACGAGTTGATGAAAAGACAGGGATAAGAGAACCAGTCAAGGAACTCGGTGATGAAATTTGTCAAGAAGAATTCAGAGAGGTTTCAGATGAAGAAGAGGAAAGACAACAAGCTGCTTCCCAAAACTCCTTCACGATATGTTCAGAAACATCATCCCAAATATTTGATCATTGGTGATCCAAATAGCGGGCAAACAAGAAGAAGAGTCATTCCTTCACATGATTCTACAAATGTTTCATTATTATCTCAGATTGAGCCAAAATATTTCAGTGAAGCATGTGCAGATAAATTTTGGGTAAAAGCAATGGATGAAGAGCTAAATCAAATAGAGAAAAGTGAAACTTGGGATTTGGTTCCAAGACCTAAGGACAAGAATGTCATTGGCACAAAATGGATATTCAGAAATAAACTCAATGAGGATGGAAAGATTGTCAGAAACAAAGCTAGGTTAGTCTGCAAAGGTTATGCTCAAGTAGAAGGTGTTGATTTCGAAGAGACGTTCGCTCCTGTTGCTCGTCTTGAAGCTATCAGAATGTTTTTGGCCCTTTCAAGCTTCAAATCATTCAAGGTATATCAAATGGATGTAAAGTCAGCTTTTCTAAATGGGGTGTTGGTAGAAGAAGTCTACATAGAACAGCCAGAAGGAGTGTCTCTCTCAGAACAGTCGGACTATGTGTGTAAACTAAAAAAGGCCTTGTATGGGTTAAAGAAAGCACCGAGGGCTTGGTACTCAAGACTTGACGAGTTATCTTCATGAGCAAGGCTTCAGGAAAGGCGTGGCGAGATAGCAATTTGTATATTAAGAATGAAGGTGATGATATGTTGATTATGGTTGTCTATGTTGATGATATTATTTTTGGGGGAAATAATACTCAGATGTGCAAAGATTTTGCTAACACCATGCAGAAGGAATTTGAGATGTCTATGATTGGAGAGCTGTCATTCTTTTTAGGTCTTCAGATTGCTCAATCAAAAGATGGTGTATTTCTCTCTCAAGGAAAGTATATCAAAGAAATGTTGAAGAAATTTGGGATGATGGACAGCAAACCAGTATGTACTCCAATGATTACGAGGGTGCAAGATGAGTAAAGATGATGAATCTCCAGTGACAGATCAGAGGTTGTACAGATCAATGATTGGCAGTTTATTATATGTTACGGCTACCAGACCAGGATATCATGCAGGCAGTTGGGTTAGTAGCAAGATTTCAAGCAGCTCCAAAATATTCTCATGTTACAACAGTTAAGAGGATATTCAGATATCCGAAGGGCACTATGGACTTTGGGCTTTGGTATCCCAAAGGTGATGATTTCACCCTCACGGCCTATACAGATGCAGATTGGGCAGGCAATACTGATGACAGGAAAAGCACTAGTGGTGGAGCATTCTTTCCGGGAAAGAGTTTGGTTTCTTGGCTAAGTAAGAAACAACCTTCAGTTTCCTTATCTACGGAAGAGGCTGAATACATAGCAGCAATGGTTGGGTGTACACGGGTTTTATGGATGAAAACCACCTTGGAGGATTTCAAAGTCAAGCATGAACAACCCATCTCCATACTTTGTGATAATACAAGTGCCATAAGTATTTCCAAAAATCCGGTAATGCACTCAAGGACAAAGCATATTTCCATCAAGTATCACTTTCTAAGGGAGAAAGTGCAAGACAAGAAGGTCAAGCTAGAGTATGTGTCTACTAAAGAGCAGATTGCAGATATCTTCACCAAACCTCTTCCAAGAGATACGTTTGAGTATCTAAGGGAGAAATTGGGAGTTGTACTCCCACCCCAGAATTAATCACCTCATCAGGAGGTGGGGGAGGGACCAAGCTAAGAGGCTCATTCTTAGTCCCGAGCCCCAAAGGTGACCCTTTGCCATTGATGACAAAGGGGGAGAGATATGAGTAAGGGGGAGAGCTTCAAGTGAAGAGGAAAGCTTCAAGTCAGGGGGAGCAAAACTTCAAAGAAAGTTTCTCAGTTGTTAGCACAATTGGTTTCAGTTTTGGCTCTTGAGAAGTGTTTTCAGTAAAGGTTTGCCATCAATGACAAAGGGGGAGATTGTTGGCAATTTTGGGTACCTTGGGTACATTGCATTTGCTCAAGTGTATAAGTTGTCATTGATGTCAAGAAGCTTTTGAAGGAATTTGATTTGATGTAAAATAATTTGTTTTGATGAAGGTTTCGGCTTGACAGGTTCGAAAGAAAGTAAGTTGGAAAAATGTCGCGATATCGCGACATGTCCATTTTCTGACTTAGGAGAGAGAAAGTTTTAGAAAAGTGTCACGATATCGCGACATGTCAGTTTCACGACTCAAAGAGGAGAGAGAATGTTCGAGAAAATGTCACGATTTTGTGACATATTGCAAGGAAATTTGAACGGAAGAAAAAGTGTCACGATTTCATGACATAATGCAGGAGAGAGAGTCCAGAGAAAAGTGTCACGATATCATGACATGTCAGGTTTCAGACCGAAGAAAGAAAAGCGCTAAGGAGAAAAAGTGTCACGATTTCAGACAAATGTTAGATAAAAGAGAAAGCAAATAAAGTGTCACGATTTCATGACATGCTACAGAGTTCAGATGAGAACTATCACGATTTCATGACATGCAGAAAAGAAAGGTCTAAGTGAGAATTGTCATGATTTCCACGTGAAGAAGTACGAAGCTGAAAGCGTCACGATTTCAGACAGGTGAAGAAAACGTACGGAAGAGAAGTGTCACGATTTCATGACAAAAGCAGAGAGGAAGGCTATAAGACAAAAGTGTCATGATTTCATGACATGTTAGAAGAAAAGAGTAAGGGAGAAGTGTCACGATTTTGACAAGAAGAGAAGAGGTTAGAAAGGAGAAATGTCATGATTTCATGACAAAGTGAAGATGACGTAGAGAAGTGTCACGATATCAGACAAAGAAAGTGAAGTGTCACGATATCGACGACAAGAGCTAAGTTGAAGTCGACAAAGGCTAAAGTGTCACGATATCATGACAAAAGCCAAAAGAAAGTGTATGGTTGCAAAGGTGTCACGATATCACGACATGTTGTAGTTTCACGAGAAAAGCTATAGAACCACAGAGGCGGTTGAAGCCGACAAAGTTAAATTTGAGCCGACGAAGATTAGGGTTTGCATCGACGTAGTTTAGGTGTAATAACACGACTAATATTAAAGTTTTGATCTTGAAAGTATTATTATAAAAGGAGGGCTGTTTGAAGAGTTGAAGCATCGATCGATGTGTGCATTCGAAGTGCGACATTCATAGACAGTGCGAGAGAAGAAGTTCGATCATCGAGAAGCAGAGTGCAGTGAAGATCATCCTATGATTGCGAGAGGTGCAAAGTCAAATTATCAAGTGATGTGATTGCACAAAAGAGCGAAGTTTTTATATTTGGTGAATGAAAAGACGATCGAGGACATTTGTGCTAGACCGAAGGACTATGTTTAGTGCAATTTTGAGGACCAGCTTGGAGGTGATCAGAGTTGAGGACAGAGGTCTCCATAGGCTAAGCAGTGAGGACAGGGGTCTTCTATGGATAGGAGTTCCATTTGCTAAGGGTAGAAGAGGGAGAGGTCTTTCTAGAGGATCATCCAGCTAGAATAGAGCTAGGGGATAGGTATCTCCTTTGGGTTGAGGCTCATAAACATTGTAATTGGGAAAGGTATTCCAAGAACTTTGAATTGATAACTTTTAGAGAAAGATTTTTCGTGGATGTAGCCCAACCATTTTGGGTGAACCACGTTAAAAATGGGTCTTCAATATGTGATGCTTTCTATCTTGATTAATGTTGTGTTGATGCCACTGCTATCTAAAGTTAAAATTATTAATTGGTTAAGTCTTATACTTATTCACCCCCCCTCTCAGTATAAGCTTGTGTTCTTCAATTGGTATCAGAGCGGGTCTCTCCAGAAAGAGCCTAACAGCTTGGAGAAGGATCTATCAGAGGAACATACAGATTCAGAAAGAGATGAAGAGGTTGAGTTCGATCTCAAAGGTGAATTCTTCTTGGCTTTAAGAAAGCTTGAGAAATTCAAGGAAGAGAATTATGTTCTCAAGCATCAATGTCAGGAAGAAGAGATAGCAAGATCAAAATTGTCTCAAAGTGTTATAGACTTCAAAATTCTAGTTGAAGAAGGGAAGAAGGTTGAACAGGTTCTGAAAGAGGCTCTAAAAGGAAAGGAAGCTGATTGCGAGAAACTAGAAGAAGAGGTTATGTCTCTTAGAGTGAAGTTGGAACAATTGGCTCTCAGATAGAATACTCCATGTGAAAAGCAAAAGAAGGATGGTATCACTATTCATGAAATAGGGTCTTCGAGCAAGATCAATCTTCATCCTGAAGAGCGGTGGATTCCAATTGGTCACAAGAAGAACAATCATCCAAGGCATCAAAACAGGTTACATAATACTTTCCATGGCTATTGTTTTTCCTGCAAGAAATTTGGTCACAAAGCTATGCATTGCAATAAGTCCTTGAATAGCCATAGTAAGGAAAATGTTAACTCTTTTGCACCTCTTATGAATAAAAATGTCATGTGTTACAAGTGCAAGAATTTTGGGCATATAGCAAGGATGTGCGGTTTGGATAGATCTAGCCTTGAGTTCACTAAAAAGAGAAATGAGATCAAATCTAAGTCAATGATAGTTCAAACTGCTTTTCATGCTCAAGACAAAGTAGAAAAATGGTATCTTGATAGTGGTTGTTCAAAACATATGACTGGTGAAAAGGAAAAGTTTTTGGTCTTAAAAGAAACAAACAGAGGAACGATCGAGTTTTGGAGATAATAGGTCAGCTAAAATCCGTGGTAAAGGGACTCTTAGTTTGGATGGGAAATCCAAAATAGAAAATGTGCTTTATGTAGAAGGCCTAAGACATAATCTTCTAAGTGTGAGTCAACTTTGTGATCAAGGGCACATAGTATCTTTCTTTTCGGATAGATGTGAGATAAGTAAAGAAAAAAATGGAAAACTCATTGCGAGTGCTACAAGGACTCCAAACAATCTTTACATGCTAAGTGAGATAAAAAGGGAAAAGTGTTTTCTAACTCAAGAAGATGAGAGTTGGCTATGGCATAAAATATTGGGGCATTTGAGCTTTGATAATCTTGTCAATATTAGTAACAAGGAAGCGATTAGAGACTTGCCCAAAATAAAAAGGCCCCATAACATCATTTGCGGTCCTTGTCAACATGGAAAACGGACCAGAACCAGTTTCAAATCAAAAGGGTATACTTCTTCAAAACCATTGGATCTTATTCATACTGATTTATGTGGCCCTACCGGAACTCAGAGCATTCAGGGAGAAAGCTACTTCATGTTGTTTATAGATGATTATTCTAGAATGACTTGGGTTACTTTTCTCAAAGAAAAATCTGAAGCTTTTGAAAAATTTAAAGCTTTCAAAGAAATGATTGAAAATGAGACTCACAAGAGAATCAAATGCTTAAGATCAAATAGAGGAGGAGATTTCACTTCAAATGAATTTTTGGAATACTGTGAGCAACAAGGAATCAAAAGAGAATATTCAGCAGACAAGAACTCCTCAACAAAATGGAGTAGTTGAAAGGAAAAATAGAACTATTGAAAATATGGCTAGAGCTATGTTAAATGAGTCAAAACTTTCAGATGGCTTTTGGAAAGAGGCAATCAGTACAGCAGTCTACATTATCACCAGGGCCCAACTTAGATTCAATCATCATAAAACTCCTTATGAGTTGTGGAAAGGAAGACCAACTACAGTAAAATACTTCAAAGTGTTTGGGAGTAAGTGCTTCATCAGAAGGGAAGATCAGAATTTGGGTAAGTTTGATCCTAGGTGTGATGAGGGAATCTTTCTTGGATATTCCAGTAGAAGCAAGGCCTACAGATGCTTCAACAAAAGAACTCATACAGATGTAGAGAGCATAAATGTAACAGTTGATGAAAATACGGGGATAAGAGAACCAATCAAGGAACTCAGTGATGAAATTTGTCAAGAAGAATTCAGAGAGGTTTCAGATGAAGAAGAGGAAAGACAACAACTGCTTCCCAAAACTCCTTCACGATATGTTCAGAAACATCATCCCAAATATTTGATCATTGGTGATCCAAATAGCGGGCAAACAAGAAGAAGAGTCATTCCTTCACATGATTCTACAAATGTTTCATTATTATCTCAGATTGAGCCAAAAGATTTCAGTGAAGCATGTGCAGATAAGTTTTGGGTAAAAGCAATGGATGAAGAGCTAAATCAAATAGAGAAAAGTGAAACTTGGGATTTGGTTCCAAGACCTAAGGACAAGAATGTCATTGGCACAAAATGGATATTCAGAAATAAACTCAATGAGGATGGAAAGATTGTCAGAAACAAAGCTAGGTTAGTCTGCAAAGGTTATGCTCAAGTAGAAGGTGTTGATTTCGAAGAGACGTTTGCTCCTGTTGCTCGTCTTGAAGCTATCAGAATGTTTTTGGCCCTTTCAAGCTTCAAATCATTCAAGGTATATCAAATGGATGTAAAGTCAGCTTTTCTAAATGGGGTGTTGGTAGAAGAAGTCTACATAGAACAGCCGGAAGGAGTGTCTCTCTCGAACGAGTCGGACTATGTGTGTAAACTAAAAAAGGCCTTGTATGGGTTAAAGCAAGCACCGAGGGCTTGGTACTCAAGACTTGATAGTTATCTTCATGAGCAAGGCTTCAGGAAAGGTGTGGCAGATAGCAATTTGTATATTAAGAATGAAGGTGATGATATGTTGATTATGGTTGTCTATGTTGATGATATTATTTTTGGGGGAAATAATACTCAGATGTGCAAAGATTTTGCTAACACCATGCAGAAGGAATTTGAGATGTCTATGATTGGAGAGCTGTCATTCTTTTTAGGTCTTCAGATTGCTCAATCAAAAGATGGTGTATTTCTCTCTCAAGGGAAGTATATCAAAGAAATGTTGAAGAAATTTGGGATGATGGACAGCAAACCAGTATGTACTCCAATGATTACAGGGTGCAAGATGAGTAAAGATGATGAATCTCCAGTGACAGATCAGAGGTTGTACAGATCAATGATTGGCAGTTTATTATATGTTACGGCTACCAGACCAGATATCATGCAGGCAGTTGGGTTAGTAGCAAGATTTTAGGCAGCTCCAAAAGATTCTCATGTTATAGCGGTTAAGAGGATATTCAGATATCTGAAGGGCACTATGGACTTTGGGCTTTGGTATCCCAAAGGTGATGATTTCACCCTCACAGCTTATACAGATGCAGATTGGGCAGGCAGTATTGATGACAGGAAAAGCACTAGTGGTGGAGCATTCTTTCTGGGAAAGAGTTTGGTTTCTTGGCTAAGTAAGAAACAACCTTCAGTTTCCTTATCTACAGTAGAGGCTGAATACATAGCAGACAGTGGTTGGGTGTACACGAGGTTTTATGGATGAAAACCACCTTGGAGGATTTCAAAGTCAAGCATGAACAACCCATCTCCATACTTTGTGATAATACAAGTGCCATAAGTATTTCCAAAAATCCGGTAATGCACTCAAGGACAAAGCATATTTCCATCAAGTATCACTTTCTAAGGGAGAAAGTGCAAGACAAGCAGGTCAAGCTAGAGTATGTGTCTACTAAAGAGCAGATTGCAGATATCTTCACCAAACCTCTTCCAAGAGATACGTTTGAGTATCTAAGGGAGAAATTGGGAGTTGTACTCCCACCCCAGAATTAATCACCTCATCAGGAGGTGGGGGAGGGACCAAGCTAAGAGGCTCATTCTTAGTCCCGAGCCCCAAAGGTGACCCTTTGCCATTGATGACAAAGGGGGAGAGATATGAGTAAGGGGGAGAGCTTCAAGTGAAGAGGAAAGCTTCAAGTCAGGGGGAGCAAAACTTCAAAGGAAGATTCTCAGTTGTTAGCACAGTTGGTTTCAGTTTTGGCTCTTGAGAAGTGTTTTCAGTAAAGGTTTGCCATCAATGACAAAGGGGGAGATTGTTGGCAATTTTGGGTACCTTGGGTACATTGCCTTTGCTCAAGTGTATAAGTTGTCATTGATGTCAAGAAGCTTTTGAAGGAATTTGATTTGATGTAAAATAATTTGTTTTGATGAAGGTTACGACATGACAGTTCAAAAGAAAGTAAGTTAGAAAAATGTCGCGATATCGCGACATGTCATTTGACTTAAAGGAGAGAAAGCAGTTAGAAAAGTGTCGCGATATCGCGACATGTCTTTGCGACTCAAAGAGGAGAGAGAATTGTAGTAGAAATGTCATGATTTCGCGACATATTGCAAGGAAAGTTGAAGAAAAAAGTGTCACGATTTCATGACATATTGCGAGAGAGAGTCCAAGAGAAAAGTGTCACGATATCATGACATGTCTTTTGTGACCCAAAGAAAGAAAAGCGCTAAGGAGAAAAGTGTCACGATTTCGCGACAAGTACAAAGAGAAAGCAAGATAAAGTGTCACGATTTCTGACATGCTAGAGTTCAAGTAGAACTGTCATGATTTGCGACATGCAAAAAGGAAAGGTCTGAAATGAGAACGTCATGATTTCATGATGGTTGCAAGAAGCGTACGAAAGTAAAAGCGTCACGATTTCATGATAGGTGAAAGAAAACAGTACGAAAGTAGAAGTGTCACGATTTCATGACAAAACAGAGGAAGGCTATAAAGAAAAAGTGTCACGATTTCATGACATAAAGAGAACTATGAAGAGAAAGTGTCACGATTTTAAAAAAGAGTAGAGGAGAAATGTCATGATTTCATGACAAAAGTAGAAGGAGAGTCGAAAGGGAGAAGTGTCACGATATCGATGACAAAAGCAAAGTTTTGAAAGTGTCACGATATCATGACAAGAGCTTAGTTGAAGTCGACAAAGGCTGAAGTGTCATGATATCATGACAAAAGCCAAAAGAAAGTGTACGGTTGCAAAGGTGTCATGATATCATGACATGTTGTAGTTTCACAAGAAAAGCTATAGAACCACAGAGGCAGTTGAAGTCGACAAAGTTAAATTTGAGCCGACGAAGATTAGGGTTTGCAACCGACGTAGTTTAGGGTAGTGCAGCCGACTAAGATCAAGGTTTTGATCTTGAAAGTGTTATTATAAAAGGAGGGCTGTTTGGAGAGTTGAGGCATTGATTTGGTGTGCATTCAAAGTGCGACGTTCGTAGATGAAGAGAAGAAGTTCGATCGTCGAGAAGCGAGTGTGTGAAGATGATGTCGAGATTGGAGAGTGTGCAAAGGTAAAGAGGAAAGAGAACGAGGACATTTGTGCTAGACCGAAGGACTGTGTTTAGTGCAAATTCGAGGACCAACCTTGGAGGTGATAGAGTTGAGGACAGAGGTCTCCACCGGAGCAGGGAGGACAGGTGTCTTCTATGGATAGAGTTCCATTTGCTAAGGGCAGCGGAGGCAGAGGTCTTCTAGAGGATCACCAGCCAGAATAGAGCTAGGGGATTGGTGTCTCCTTTGGGTTGGTGCCCATAAACATTGTAATCGGGAAAGGTATTCCCAGAATTTGGATTGATAAAATTTAGTGAAAGATTTTATCCGTGGATGTAGCCCAACCATTTTGGGTGAACCACGTTAAAATGGGTCTTCAATGTGTGATGCTTTCTGTCTTGATTAATGTTGTGTTGATGCCACTTGCTATCTAAAGTTAAAATTATTAATTGGTTAAGTCTTATACTGTTCACCCCCCCTCTCAGTATAAGCTTGTGTTCTTCAACTGTAACACTTTGGCCAATTTTTGGGTGATTCAAAATGATGTCCTACAGTTGTCAAAGCTCTTGTCTTCACCAAGTCACCTTCAGAACCTACAAAACATGTCAAATGGGGACACAAAAAGGGTACAAAAAGATGTTTTGATGTGGTGATTGGTGGATATGGATGACAAAGTAGGTGGTGGAGAGTGGCTTGGTCTAGCTGAATTTTGGTAGATTTTTGTTATGCAAAATGTGGGTGGTATTAAATAGAAGAAAAGACCTTTTATTTATAGAATTTGGAGAGGTTAGGGGGGTTGAGGTGTCCCCTGTGAGGTGTCCCTTGTGAGGTGTCCACTACAAGGTGTCCCCTGATGTGGCATGATGAGCTAGTAAAATAGGCTATGTTTTGATAGTTATTAGCCTTATTTTCATATATAAACTGATTATTATTGAAAACATTATGGACATCTTTACTAGTTTTTGCTTAAATGAGATGTTTGCACTTAAATGCTTAATGAAATAGATGTAGTGGATAAATGTGATGATTGCTACTATCATTTGTTATATTTTTATGTGTTTTTTTCTCTATAGTGTTGTTGTATACACACATCATATTTCATTACTACGAAAGGTACTATGAAAGGATATCCAACCACATACCTATTTCAAAAAACTAGGAAATTCCTAAAAATATGGTTATGCATAAAATTAACTCAAGAGTGTAGGGTGAAGTTTCCTAAAAAATAGGATTTAAAACCTCCTATATTTTAGGGAAATATTCCTAAAATCATGGAGCTACCCAAAGTGAATAAATGCAATAGAAAAAGGACCTGTGACCTGTCAAAAAGCAGTAGTTATAGCATATAAAGTTTATTTTGATAGTAGTATGACAACTGGGATAGTTAGTAAGTAGTTAGGAATCAATTTGGGCAGCTTACACATTTTTTTGGGTGTTAACAACCAGAAAGGGATGTTTGTATCAATAAAGTGTGATTTTATTTTCAGAAATAGGTTATAATTGAACCTCTAATTTTACAATTGATTCCTAAATCAAATTTTAGAATTTATTGAATCTATTCTACAATAAGGTGCCTGGGATGTTATAAATACCAGAGAAAGAATTGTATTTAGAGTTAGAGCAAATATAAAGAAGTTTCTTTATAAGAATCATATTCTAGTTTTTGTATGGAAAACTGTAACTGTCATTTCCAACAATGTACATAGTCTAGATTCTAAAGGAATAAAAGTCATTTTCTTACATCTTTAGTGTCTTTAATATTTATGTGATGATGTGAAATTTATATTAGTGTATTGAAGTAAGTTTTGGACCTATAGAGGAAGAGTTTTGATGCTCTTATATGTTTAGAAATGGACCACTAAACTTGGATAGTCCATAAAAACTCTCTCATGTTAGTGTTGACACTTTTTGTCACATTATACAAGGGGTAGAAGAATAGTAGAATTTTGTATAATATTTCCTTGTTGAAAGTTTTCTTTTATTTTAAGTTACAGCAATTTTGACTCTCCCTATCGCCCCATTTTATAAAATAGCTTCGCTACCAAACAAGCCAAGGAAAATAGTTTCGTCGAAAGAAAATAAGGAGAATGTGAAAAGAGCTTCGGGCCCGAAGCACTCTAAATCACCACTTTGGGCGAAAGCGTTGCAAAGTAATATCACCGAAGAAAATACAAAAATAACGCTTCGCACCCGAAGCATTTTCAGCAGCTGCTTCGGGCGAAAGTTTTGCGAAGCAGCATCCAAACGACTTCGCCGAAGGAGGAGAGCATAATCCGAATCAGCTAAGGCAAGGAAACTACTTCGGGCCCGAAGTATTTCTGACACCTACTTTGGCTAGTTTTCACCCGAAGCAGTGGTGCCCGAAGCAAAATGACAATGTGTCAGAAATAGAGAAGTGCTTCGGGAGGATATTCCCGAACCGCAGTTTTGAGAAAGAATCGGGCCGAAACATTTTCTAGCCAAAGCGGCTTTGCCGACAAAGGACAAAGAACCCCATTTCAAATATGGAGCCCGCTCGACACTCGACATCCCCGAAGTAGTTTCTGCGAAGCATTATTTTGCAAAGAACAAATCAAGGAAGATCTACTTTGGCCTAAGGCTTTGGCGAGGCGGAGATGTAGCAAAGCACTTTTCGGGCCCATGTTCCAAGGTGGGCAGCTTCCCAAGGTGATCGAAGGCCCCTTATAAATACCCCCTTTCTTGCCTGATAAGCCCGTTGACCATTTTTGGCAAATGAAAGGGACGTAACAGTCCTCGAAGTAAAACTCGACGGGCATAACGATCACTCAAGCACAGCATCTAGAAGCCAGGGACACTCGGGCGACGCATTAAATGAACATTTCCATGGTTGACCTAGTCACAGTTGCCAGTTTCGACAACCAATTTGAAAGCTCAGTCGCAGCAACCGTGAGGAGCCGATTTCTCAGAGCCCGAGGGTGTACTCCACCGTTTTTTGTAATAATGACTCAGAGGGCTGGGTCCTCTATAAAAACCTAGGCTTTGCAATGTAAAATAGGGGGGGAACTTTTTGCTAGAAAGATGCTGTAACTTGATGTCCTGCGTCTAATACTAAAGATTTTTGTACTCCATTTATCTCTTTTATGCTGCATTTTGTGCTTAATTCTTTTGTCTATTTGCACTCGCATACTGAGACTCTGAATCCTGAATTCGGTGTGCGATTGGGGACTGTACCCTAAAATTTGCCCTGAAGGATACATAGGAGAGGAAAAATGTCGTATAAGATTTCTTTTATGCTGCTTGGTGGGTCATGGTTTCTGTTATTCCCTTGTCTTAATCGTTGTTACTCGAACCCCGAATTCCAGCGAGAGAGAAAGGAGAACCCCGTGAAATCGTCCGGAGGATACATAGGAAAGCGAGTATCACGTTTCTTTCGTCTATTCTTGGTGTTCTTTTGTTGCTATTCGAGTTATTAGCGAGTGATCGTGCTTCCTGTTCTCTCCCACCTTAAATCATCATCTTCTAACCCTTACTCTTTTTATTTCTTTCTCTAACCCTTACCTCTTTTTATTTCTTTTCCTAACCCTTACTCTGTCTATTTCTTTCCTGCACTCTTGTCTCAAACCCCAAAAGTAGATTAGTATAGGAGTCGACCTTTCTCCGGAGATTGGCATGAGGGGCATCTCTTCCCATCGGCCTTTCAATGTTGGTCGTAGGTCCAAGGCACGCAAACCCACCGAAAGTCCTTTCCTGTGCAGATTTGATGACCAACAGTTTCTGGCATGCACGGTGGGACTCGAGGTCCCATATTTGAGAAAATTTCTAGCCCATCTTCACTGGAGCCAATAGTTCTAACAAGTTCCCGGTGAGATCCGGTCAGTGTCATCTTCTAAGTAGTAGTGAGAATCGATGCTCTCATTACTAAAATACTCTTAGCATCTGGCGACTCTTTACCCGAGAATCTCTAAAGTCGTGAAGACCAGTACCTAAGCCTGGTTTTTGTAACCAGGACTCCCTGTGCCTTTAAAAGGTCCGAGTTCGATGAATCTCTGGCCTGTCTTCATCTGATAAAATCACCTGGCAACTCAGTTGAGCTAAAGATCCAGATTTCCTAGTCGTAGGCGCCTTTCAAATCTGAAAGAAGATATCCCGAAGGAATCGAGGTTCGGTGAGTAGCCTTGACCTCATAAGCGAAGAAATAATGTTCACCTAACAACTCCAACTCAGCGACGACAACCATGATTTCTACAGTTGCTTGCTATAATGGCAGGGGTAGGTTTTCCCAGTTGGGATGACCGAGGCCTTTTGAATCTTCAAAGCTACCATAAGATTCTCGAGATCGCCTTGAAGGAATTGACTACATATGATGGCACCACGAGAATGGCCCGAGAACACCTTGAAGCTGTTGCTACCTTAGCGTTCCTCTATGACATAATCCATGAAGATGTCATGGTCAGACTTCTGGCCCTGTCTCTGGAAGGAAGAGCGTTGCAGTGGTATAGACTGCTCGGACCTAAAAGCATCTGCTCATGGGATGACTTGGCGGGAGAACTATTCGAAACATTTGATGGCTCTCAGGACCCCTTCCAACTTTTGACGTACCTCTCCACCATCAAGATAGCACCTTTGGAGAGCATCATAGACTTCAATGTCCGATTCATCGAAAGTTGGAAGAGAATTCCAAGGGAGATCCAACCGACACCCGCCCAAGCCCACCTCTATTATGTTCAGGCTTTTCACCCAGACATAAGCCTCCTCTTGCTGTGATCTGGTGAGCAAAGATTCCCTCAGATATTCGAGGAAGCAGTACGCACAGAATAATTTTTTTCGAGAAAGTGGCAGTGGGGAGAAGCCCCATCACTTTCTTCGATAGTCGTTGCTCCTGTCTATCCAACGCAGTATTCTTCATGGTAGACTCCTAATACTGAGCAGAAGCCTAAGATGCAGTCATGTGGAGCTCGAGAGGCAGATCCCATCCAAGTCCAACCATGGCAATTTGTGAACTTTGCCCCGACGATGAACAATACGGTTGCTTGCGATCTCCATCATAGGACTGGCCAGGAAGGGGAGCAGGCTCAAGTGGTAGAGCCTGATAACAAAGAGAGCGCATCTGGGCACTCTTTTTGTATCCCAAAACATAGCACGCAAGTGATCATTCAGGACTCAACAAGCATGTTTCATCGAGAAGCTGAGCCTAAAGAGATCTTGGGAGTTTGCTCTTTGCCAAAAGAGCCCTGTTACAGCATCAAGGAGATGGAAGAACTTGTACCCAGTCCACAGTTACTGGAATCTTTGATATTTTGGTACCAACCATCACTACAACCAGTACCCCAAGAAGGTCCTCACGTGGCGAACTGCTTCACCACATCCTGCATCAGCAGCGCAGGTATTGGTAGGAGCGACAAACTATTGTATTGCTTTCTGTTCACAGCATGGAGAACTTCATGGAGGAGCCATCCGGACTTCAAGAATCAACTGAAGTTCAATCTAATCTGGTCCCGGCATTACAGATTTACCGAATAAATATCCGAAGCTAAGTTTGTGGTGGCAGCATGCCTATTATGCTGCAAGCCTGTGTGAATATTGTAAAAAATTTCGCTATTAAATAAAATGCTGCTCAGAAACTCAAGTTGAGTTTTACCTTGACAACTATATACAAAAAAAAAAAAGAACTCCTTTGGGAACTTGGCTTGTGAAGTAGTGGATGCGAAGTGATTCGCAGCGAAGTATGATTGGCCAAGCAAGGTTCCGACTAAGGTATGAAAGATGTTCGCCTAAGAAGAGTCTGAGCGAGCTGCTTTTAAAAGGGGAAAACAAGCTTTGCGAGCAGCCTCGCGCAGGAGGAATCACTTCGAGCCCAAAGCATAAAAGATTAACTGGCGCAAAAGGTTCACCGCAAAGTATGTCAGCTCCGATTTTGGCTTCACTGACCCAAAGATGCACAAGGAAAAAGCATTTATTGCTCGCCTAGAGGAGCATGCCGACAGTCGCCTTCCAAAGCATCCGAAACAGGCGAGTTAAATGAAAAGGCGTCGGGTACATCCTTAGGGGATTCGGTTGAGAGAAAAGTCCACCCCCAGGTACCAGGTGGCGGACGGCTGCGTTCCCAAAGTAGCCACGATCATCACAGCGCATGGCCCTATGTACTACGCCACTGTATGGCCAATCCGATGAACCGATGATCTCTCAGGTGAGAAGTGCAAGATTAATTATGGCACATGCCATAAATGTGGGTAGTTGTCTTTTGCGGTTATATAACACAGACTCTAAGTAGCCAAAGGATTACTCGCTCAATGACTCATACAGACCCTACTGCCAACTTGTAAACTTTTCCACTTCGCACTCTAAAGCTTCGACGCCAATTTTCTCCATACTGCAAACTCCGTTGCCCTAAGCATCAACAATGGAAAGTTCCAAGGAGAAGGGAAAAGGGCTAGAAGTAGTAGCCCTAGAGAAACCAAAGGTAAAAGGCCATGGAAAAAGGTCGAAGCCAAGGCTCGTTGATTCGGGCCTCTGCCCAGATAAGCGTGTCATGGAAGAAAAGGGGGATTCCGAGGACGAGCGGCCCCTAGAACCACCAGTCGACAGGTGGGAAAGAATTAGGGATACGAAGTTGTCGAAGAGCGTAGCTGAGCTCAAAAAAATCATTGAGCTCATGAGAAGCAGGCTCCCGACAGAGAGCATACGAGCTACAACTTACTACTCCCAGATATACTGGTATTTGACGCCCTCCACTCACCACTGCCCTGAGCTGATCAATGCCATCGCGCAGAATTACCAACCCGCCACTAGACAGGTGTTAGACACATTTGGCTAGAAGCTATTTTAAATTTTGAAAGAAGATGTACAGGTAGCTTTTGCGCCACAACAAGGTCCACCCGAGGGATGTATGGTTCGCAACATTGTTTTGAGCGAATAAATGGAGAGGTTCACATCTGCTGGCTACATGATAAAAATTTTGTAGCAAAGCCTCAAAAGCGGGCTCCCTTCGGGCAAATTGCCCCAAATGCCCCTTCCCTTGGGGGCATTTAAAAATGTCGACCTCTTTTCCATCATTGCATGGGTGGCAGGCCTATCTACTGACGCTTCTGTATATCCATGGCAGGTGTCCCTGGCCGAGTGCATTTCCAGAGGAGAGTTCAATGCCCTCGATACTTCGAAACCCAAAATTGACCTAGTATTTGTTGACTGGGCAGAATGGGTGGCCAGGGGCTTACACGCACAACTCACCAGCATGAAGAATGTTGGGACCAACCAACGCTTCGGGCCCTGCTCCTTTCTTGTTTGGCTATTTTTCTTTCATGTTCATAATAGTTTTCCTCACATTGCCATTACGGCAAGTGGCGAGGATGGAAGTCCTTTGCCAGTATATTAGTGGACTCCCCTACTGTTGATATCGGAGTCCTACTATCCCTTTAATCAACAATTCTTGGGACCCGCCATGCGTATGTTAGCAGGGTCCTCCCCGAGAGTTCCCCTTGGCTTGAGAAACATAGTGGTCCGAGAGAAGAGGGGAGACGTTTTTCGACTAACGCAGGGGCTGGTGATTCGCATCTTCGACTTCATAGGGAAGCCCTTCTTACTACCAGTTTACCCCTTCGAGTATCAATTCACGTTGGAAGTCACGAGGCAGAGCGATGCAACTAATGCCATCTACGGCAAGGGTCAAAAATGGGCCCACACTTGTGACTTCCCTCTAAGGATAGGAGTTATCGAAGTGTTCCCCCTGAATAAGAACGTCTTCTTAGAAGAAAAGCTTGCCAAGTTCGGCCTGCTCCAAATTCCCCAGCAATGGCTTTATGATCCTTTGGGAGTGATGAGGGACCACATACGGGTCAAGAGCTTCCATGTTTGCCCCTATCCCAAAATTGTGAAACAAAGAAATAATCCTCGAGGAAAGGATCTGGAGTGGCATCTGGAGAGGATGGAATCCTTGCCTTCATGGCACGAATTCTACCCAATGGAGGTCGCATATGACCCAGATCGGCATTCACTCCTGAGCCCCAATTCCACCTTCTAGAAGAAAGCGAAAGATGACTTGAAGGAGGGAGTAAAGAATTGGGACGCGGCTTAGTTGAGAGAGTGGTGGATAATGAGGGTCCACTGGCAGAAAATGAACTCTTATGGATTCTTGGCAACAGACAAAGACTTCGTCGAAATTTACAAAGCCAACGTTGGAGAGTGGAAGCCTTTGTCCTTCGCTGCCCTCATCCCTCCAGCTACCCCAGGTTCGGGCGAAATCCCAAAAAGAGATGATATTACTTCGGGGAGGGGAATGGAGGAGAAGGCCCAAGCTACACATCAAAGATCACCTCAGGTACCTGTAGGAGGCCACGACTCAAGCTCCGAAGAGTCAGAAAAACCACTGGTGAGAACCAAAAGAAAGAGGCCAGAACAGGGCCCACTGCCCCCGAACTATCCAAAGTGACCCCGCACAGGATTTGTAAGCCTCTCCACTGGGCGATTGATATCAGGCCCATCCGAAGCAAGTGTCGAGGTCACAGCACTGCCGAGTTTTGAAACCACCCTGGGTGTCAATGTCACCAATGTGGGGAGAATCCCCCAGATGGAAGGGACCCTCGAGGTAGAAATCATGGGAGTTGGGATTGCCCAGGCTGAGAAAGAGCAAGATGCGACTACACCAGAAGTCACCACTACCACAATGCCAGGAGGGCATGCAGGTACACATTCTCCACCCTTTGCCATAGTCTCACACATTTTTGCCATAACCCCAGCTGAGGGTTCTCACCAGTCTCCCCTACATAGCCCATCACCCCATCACACGTCACCTATTGCTGGTCCGGTCTCATCCCATGATTATGACGGGGTAAGACCATTGACCCTACTTTGCCCTTCCACACTACCATCCCCATGGTCATTAGCAGAGGCAGGGGTCTCACTTCGACGTCGAGTCCCACCCTCCAACCCCTTGTTTCATGTGAGGTAGCCCCAGTTGCCGAAATTCCCACCATGCTTATCGCCGAGCCTTCTGGTGAGGCATCCCCCACGCATTCTTTATATTTGTTTACTCCCTCGACTGGAGATCTAGCCTTGTCCAAATTAGAGATGTCCTTAATTAAGGACCGCCCCCTTGTCGAGAAGCTATTCCAAGCACAACAAAACACTGAGCAAATACTAAGGGAGGCAAGGAAAAGAAGAGGGTGCTCAACGACATCAGTTGAAAAATGCACCGTTTTTGATTTAGAGGCCAAAAAGGTGCATAAAATCAAGAAGGTCCCAAAGGTACAAAAACCTCTGGATGAAATGACTCCAGCGGACTACGATTATCAAGAGACACCTAAGGACCTGGAACACCTGAATGTTGACAATGAATCGGCCTCTATGCATGTCCGAATCGAGACTTTTCGGGCACATGCAACCATTGCTAACCAGCGCAGGTTTGAAGCCGAGGCCGCCAATGTCAATTTAGAGGAAAACCTGGCAAAGGTCCACTTCAAATTAGCAAAAGCTGAGGAGCAATGCAAATTGATGAAGAAGGAGATGCTCGACCTAAAGCAACAAGTTCAACAGCTCCAGTCTCCAGCCGAGAGCCAAGCGCAGAAACAGACCGAGAGTGATCTGAAGGCCAGAGATCTTGAAGACAAAATCGCACAGATGCAGACTCCGCTGTATGCGAAAGAGGATCTAACACTGTTTGATAGGGCCATAATTAAGGAGATTCGTGTGCACTTGCTAAAAAATTTTTGGCCTCGATGCGCCAGTGCTTTTTCAATTTTGATGTATGTCACCGAAGCACAACAGGCTATTGCCAAGGGAGGGCCAGTCGTCGACGAGGTCACATAGAAAGCCAGGAGTCGACTTAAGCTAGCGTTCAACGTCCAAAATGCTAGATATCAAGACTTGCAGATCACTGTAATGTCTCGGACGACTAGAGATTGGTCGACGACACGGGCTACTGTTCGCGCTTTCTTTTCCAAGGTAAGAAAAGCGCAGAAGGCAAGGAATCTCCAGGATATGTTCGATAATGAGCAGCATGCAAAAATATGCCACTTTCAATATCTTTCTTCCCTGGGTTTCTCGAGTTTCACAGACGATGATGGAAACCTTCTAAGCAAGAATGACCTCAAGCCAGTCTGGCTGCAATTCGAGAATGATGTCTCGGAGATCGATGGCTGGGAAGAACCAATTACAGAAGGGCAGGTGACAGATTTCATCCTGAGATACTATAAGATCATGGCTTGCCTCGATGACCTATTCACCAGGGCTAAGAATGCTAACATCGGGCAAATCAATCGATTTTGTGACTTGGTCAAAGCGCTACAAGATCAAGATCCGTTTCGAAAGGGCGCCTAGTCCCATGTTTGAAGAACGATGAAGTGCATCCGTGACCGCCTCGAACCATCACCACAACCAGAGGCTGCGCTGGAGGAAGAAGAAGAAGAAGAGGAACAAGAAGAGGGACAGACCGCAGAAGCAGAATCCGAGGAAAACCAGTGACTCCGCAGCCCAATGGACCAGGGCTAAAGGGTTCTTTTGTCGAGACGAGCTCGTCACCCCACGAGCCGCCAAGAATGTTGACACTTTTTGTCACATTATACAAGGGGTAGAAGAATAGTAGAATTTTGTATAATATTTCCTTGTTGAAAGTTTTCTTTTATTTTAAGTTACAACAATTTTGACTCTCCCTATCGCCCCCTTTTATAAAAGAGCTTCGCTACCAAACAAGCCAAGGAAAATAGCTTCGTCGAAAGAAAATAAGGAGAATGTGAAAAGAGCTTCGGGCCCGAAGCACTCTAAATCACCACTTAGGGCGAAAGCGTTGCAAAGTAATATCACCGAAGAAAATACAAAAATAACGCTTCGCACCCAAAGCATTTTCAGCAACCGCTTCGGGTGGAAGTTTTGCGAAGCAGCATCCAAACGACTTTGCCGAAGGAGGAGAGCATAATCCGAATCAGCTAAGGCAAGGAAACTACTTCGGGCCCGAAGTATTTCTGACACCTACTTTGGCCAGTTTTCACCCGAAGCAAAATGACAATGTGTCAGAAATAGAGAAGTGCTTCGGGAGGATATTCCCCGAACCACAGTTTTGAGAAAGAATCGGGCTGAAACATTTTCCAGCTGAAGCAGTTTCACCAGCAAAGGACAAAGAACCCCATTTCAAAGATGGAGCCCGCTCGGCACTCGACATCCCCAAAGTAGTTTCTGCGAAGCATTATTTTGCGAAGAACAAATCAAGGAAGATCTACTTCGGCCCAAGGCTTTGGCGAGGCGGAGATGTAGCGAAGCACTTTTTGGGCCCACGTTCCAAGGCGGGTAGCTTCCCAAGGTGATCGAAGGCCCCTTATAAATACCCCCTTTCTTGCCCAATAAGCCCGCTGACCATTTTTGGCAAATGAAAGGGACGTAACAGTCCTCGAAGTAAAACCCGATGGGCGTAATGATCACTCAAGCACAACATCCAAAAGCCAGGGACACTCGAGCGGCGCATTAAATGAATGTTTCCATGGTTGACCTAGTCGTAGTTGCCAGTTTCGACAACCGATTTGAAAGCTCAGTCACAGCAATCGCGAGGAGTCGATTTCTCAGAGCCCGAGGGTGTACTTCGCAATTTTTTGTAATAATGACTCAGAGGGTCGGGTCCTCTATAAAAACCCAGGCTTTGCAATGTAAAAAGGGGGGAACTTTCTACTAGAAAGTTGTTGTAACTTGATGTCCTACGTCTAATACTAAATATTTTTGTACTCCATTTCTCTCTTTTATGCTGCCTTCTATGCTTAATTCTTTTGTCTGTTTGCACTCGTATATTGAGACTCTGAATCCTGAATCCGGTGTGCGATTGGGGACTGTACCTTGAAATTCGCCCTGAAGGATACATAGGAGAGGAAAAACGTCGTATAAGATTTCTTGTATGCTGCCTGGTGGGTTGTGGTTTCTGTTATTCCCTTGTCTTAATCGTTGTTACTTTGAACCCTGAATTCCAGCGAGAGAGAAAGGAGAACCCTGTGAACTCGTCCAGAGGATACATAGGAAAGCGAGTATCGTGTTTCTTTCGTCTATTCTTGGTGTTCTTTGCTGCTATTCGAGTTATTAGTGAGTGATTGTGCTTCCTGTTCTCTCCCACATTAAATCATCATCTTCTAACCCTTACTCTTTTTATTTCTTTCTCTAACCCTTACCCCTTTTTATTTCTTTTCCTAACCCTTACTTTGTCTATTTCTTTCCTACACTCTTGTCTCAAACCCCAAAAGTAGATTAGTATAGGAGTCGGCCTTTCTCCGGAGATTGGCATGAGGGGCATCTCTTCCCATCGGCCTTTCAATGTTGGTCGCAGGTCCAGGGTGCACAAACCCACCGAAAGTCCTTTCCTGTGCGGATTTGATGACCAACAGTTAGATGTAGAATAAAGTAGGTTTGATTTATGTTGAATGGATTATTTTTAGTTGTTAAAGTAGGATTTGATTTATTGTCTTTTCAACATTGATTATAAGTAGTATGGTTGCAGCCAACCTAGTTAGCTATTAGACTAGATACAGGCCTGTGTAGGTTTTTATTTCAGCACATGTTTTGCTTTCAATTTGTTTCAAGTTTTTCATGCTTTACTACTGCTTTCCTAGGAAGGAATCACTTAGTGTATGCAAGAGAAGATATTGGCTTATATTGAGCAATGTACTTTTTAAATCAAACCTGGTTGATAATTTAAGTGGTTAGCACAAACTTGTCACTTTTTAGCATCATTATCAAGGAAGGTGTGCAAACAATATTAGATATTGCAAAAGCTAAAGACTTTCCATGTTGAAATACTTGAAGAGGTTGTTTGGTTTCAATCGAATCAACAAGAAATTCTCAAGTGGATAAAGGCATCGAAAGTTAGGTTCTTAAGTAATTTTACTACTTTTTAGGATATAATTTTATTGTTTTCTATAATAAGTTTCGTTCCTACAATTTTCATGTATTTATCTTTATTTTTTATTCTGCAATTTTCTTAACAGGGAGGAGAATTAATGAATGAGTTGACCACGAGATGAATGTGGAATATTCATCACTCAATCACCCCCTAAGCAAAAACTATAAAGAACTAAGTAGTAAGAAGAGAGATTGCACACCCAAAAAATTAATATTTCCTCTAGAATTGAGCACCAGTCCTTAGGGGGTGAAGATCAACTTCAATCTCTCTAGGAAAGGACTCATGTGATTATTGAAGAAATCACCCATACACTTGAAAAAGGAGGACAAGTTGAAAAAGAAAGTGAAGGACACAAAAGGCAAAGTGAATCATCTAGTCCTAATCCTTCCACTACTCCAAGGAGAAATTACACCAACCATTTGTGGACTTTGTGGGATTATCACATGGCTGAAGAAGAACCAAGACAACCATGGAGCACTTTCAAGTTCCCTATATGCCTCCCAAGGGTAGAGGAAGCTAATGTTGGTAATGGGCATATGAAGAATATCTCTCCATCAACCATACCCACTTTTAGAGGACTGGCAACTAAATATCCTAACACATTTATTTTTGAGTTTGAAGTACTTTATCACACTTATGACTACACCACTGATGCACAAAAGCTAAAATTATTCCCAACCACTTTGAAATATGGTGCATTACATTGGTTCATGGACTTAGGTGAAAATTATGTCACTCCTTGGGATGAAGGCAATTTTATTGGATAAATACCAAGACTATTGTTGTGTGAGAGATTGTCAGAGCAAAATTTTCAAGATGACTCAAAAAGAAGGTGAAGGGCTTGAAGACTACATTGAAATATTTTAGTTTGTAATGAAGAGAGGTAACATTGAGTTGGATGATTTGTTGAGAACTATTTTTCTAAAAGGTTTAAGAGATGAGACCATTGATATTCTAAATCTAATGGGAGGAGGAAACATTTCTAACCTTCCTTTTCATCACATTTTGGAGTTATGTACCAATTACTCTCGTACAAGGCCATATTTGCAAATAACAAGACAACTAGAACTAATGGGGGAGTTACAAGAATTTAACTCAAAAATATGTTGGAGGATATAAAAATAGATGTGGTGGGCACTTTCACCTCTTCCATGGATATGTTGTAAAAGAAACTTAAAATAGAGGTGATCTATTATCTTCATTGTAAGAACAAGTATGCATTATGTGATTGTCCTTTCAACAAGACCATCATTTGTAGCATTTGTGATCAACATCATGCAACAGAAGAGTGCCAACATTTACCTATAGTAAAAATAGCATTGAAGGAACCATATTTTCAAGAAAAATATATTTTCATTGTTGCACAAAGGAGACCATTCCAATGAGACAATCAAGGATGATATTCAGGTATGCCTAATCCATATTCTCGTTCTAATTTTTAGCATTATAATCAGAATTGGTCAAATCCACAATGGTCCCAATGGTCTCAATGGTCTAATAATGTTCCACCTTGGTCACAACCAAATTAACCAATCAATATTACCCACAACAAGGTTGGCAAGGCTAGTAATGGTCATATCCACAACAATATCAATCCAATCCATCATAATTTCAAGGACAAGTTCCTCAACAACCTCAACAACAATAATTGTTACCTCCTCCACAAGGGAATAATAGTCATGCACCACCCAAAAAACCTCCTCTTCCTATGCCAATGCCTAACCCCAATAATAGACCTACCCAATAGCCATTCTATGAAGTTAAAGGTACCTATCTAGTCAATTTCCTATCTTGCAGTGAAATCCAACTCAAGTCAAGGGTAAATTTACCTAATCCTACTTCTCCTATCATCACTAAAGAGGAAAATGAGAATCCAATAGAAACTGACCTTCCTACTATCAAAAGATCATAGTTTGCTATTATTACAAGACATATTGTAGAAAAACCTATAGTACCTATAGAGAAATTTGCAGGTATTACATGATGTTTTGTAGGGCCTACATAAACAACAAAACATTCTCTTATAGCAAAAGGTGAACAAAAAGAGTCAAATGAACCTCCTTTTCTTCCAAGGTTGATGGTAACTAGGGAAATGCCCAAAGCTAATTTTGATCTAATGTAAGAACTGTGCAATATTAGAAAGTTATGTATTAAGCACCTAGGTAAAAATAGACTATTCATGTCATTGGGTAACTTTTTGATCTGATGATAGGAAAAGTACCAACCCATTTCTCACCACATGAATGATACAAACTAATCCATGAGAGTGCTCCATACACTTGGGTAGTAGATGGTATTTTATTTAAATTTTATCCTAACCATGTAATTCATAGATGTATGCAGGAAGAATATATCTTTGATATTTTATGTGCAACACACTATGAACCATGTGGAGGACATAGTACAACCAAGATAACCATCTACAAAATCCTACAAATAGATTACTATTGGCCAATAATGCACTATGATGCCAAAGTCTATCTCTTGATGTGATCCTTGCCAAAGGATGAGAAGACCAACACCTTTAGTGGAGATACCTCTTCATCCTCAAGTGGTCTTGGAATCTTTTGAGAGGTGGAGACTAGATTTTGTTGATCCAATTTCTCCTTTAAGTTAGTTCAATGAATACATCCTATATTTTGGAGCACCATGGGAGATTGTATCAGATCAAGGACCATAATTCATGTCTGATGTAATAGCTTACTTTGTGTATAAATATCAAGTGACCCATAGAAAATCTTCACCATACCATCCTCAATCTAATGGTCAGGTGGAGGTTACCAATAGGGAGCTTGAGAATATCTTGACAAAGATAGTTACTTCATACAAGGTAGATTGGGTGATTTCATTAAGCAAGTGATTCAAAAAGCATAACTATAGTTCATTTTTGACCTACAACCTTCTACTAGTGCTTGATATGTTTCCTTTAGCAAGCATATATATAAAAAAAAAACAACAATAAATTTCTATGGTAAAAACTTGAATTGATGCCATAGGACCAAGGAGGAAGATGAAAACTAGTTTTTTTGGCTCTTTCCCCTTGAAAAAATAAATTCTATTTGTGAAAACCAACTCACTAGCGCAAATGGATAGTCAATTTCTAAAAACCAACTTGCTGGAGGGGATTGTATCCAAAAAAAAGGATAAAAAAATAGAGGAAAAACAAACAATAATAAGAAGCACCACTAGTTCAAACTTATTTTCATGATGTCGGGTATATGCAGTTTACAGCTGAGTATGGACGTCTTCATTATGCTACTATCACAACTCCACCAATGCTCTAGAAGCCATAAGCAAACAATGTATCATTATAGGTATCTCTCATATTTTCATTTTGCTTTAAGTTGTATATATTTTATTTTTGCAAATACTCTTAGAGATGGTCCATTCCATTCCTTCCCTCATCCCTGTTCTACCCTATTTACCCTACTCTTCCCCAAGGATGTGGAAGAATTTTTAGTTGGGGGGAAGGGGATGGTCATAAAAATTTATTTTTAGCATTTATCTTCAATATGATGAGAAAGTCTAAAGAGTATTGTCTATGTTGAAACAAGGATTTCAATGTAGTCATATTGATGATCAATAAATATTTGACCATTTTATCATAAAATGACATTCAGCCACCGTGACAATGGATGATAGTAGTCCAGTTAGCATAGCCATGAATTCCAGTCTAGTTAGCATGGTCGTGAATTACTTAGAAGAAACTAATATGTACAATGAGGAGGTAGAACAAAGTGGAGATGAAGGGTATGAGAAAGAGGAGAAAGAGGCAGAAATAATGATGAGGACTATGCTGCCCCATTAACTCCTTTGTCACTTGCACACTCAATACCTAAGGCTGCTACTTCTTTAAAATCAAAAGAATCAGACAAGAAGGACAACCACGAAGCTTTGATTGTTAATAAAGACAGAGTGTAGGATAGAAAAAAGGCCCTAGGTGTAAAAAAGGCACCTTCTAAAACAATTTCTAGACCTAACCACACTCCAAAATCCAAAACTCTAGCCACTACATTATCTCCTCCTAGAACCAAGTCTTCATTTTGGATATAGTCAACCCAAGCAACTCTAAATATTAAGTCTACTTTGATAGACATTGTTGATACTAGTGAGGAAGAACCAAAACCTCAAAGTAAGAAAACAACAAAAGGAGCAAGAAAAAAAAAATCCAACATAGTCATTATGGTACAATAACTTAAGGAGGAGTTGATGGAGTTGAAAAAGGAAACTAATGATAAAATTGTAGAGGAAAAGAGGTTGATGGATTTGGAGGCAACAAAAATCCTACAGATAATGTACACTCAAGTTGCACCCTTAAATAGAAAAACAAAAAATGTTGTAAAAAAACTAGCTCCCTCACCTATTACCAAACCTACAACAGGTGTAAAGAGAGGAAAAAGAGTAAAGGAAGTGTTGAGGAAAAACCAATAGAAGAGTGAGGAACAACTCCAAATCGCAATAGGAAACACCTATAGCTACAAAAAAGGCTACAACATCAGGAGTTAAAATGAGACCCAAGAAAATGGCCAAAAAGAACTATGCTTTAGGAGAACTGAAAGCATTGAAGCAAAAATGGGTCAAAATCCCAAGTATAGGAAAAAGTGTTCTCAAAATTGAGGGTGGTTTAGTAAAGAGAAAGTCTCCAACTAAACTAGCACCTCCTCTAGCTAAAACAACACCAACCAATTCAGCCAAGATTGTTAAGAAAATAGTCAAGAAAAAGAAGGATTGATAGTGGTAGTTGATAGGGTGAAAAATTGCATGAGGACATGCAATTGAGTTAGTTGGGGGGAATGATGAGCTAGGAAAATAGGCTATGTTTTGATAGTTATTAGCCTTATTTTCATACCCAAACTGATTATTATTGAAAATATTATGGACATATTTACTAGTTTTTGCTTAAATGAGATGTTTGCACTTAAATGCTTAATAAAATAGATGTAGTGGGGATACCCCTGCCTCCTTGGGTCTTACCCGAAAGTGGCATCCCTTTTGGGATGTTTTCCACAAATAAAATAAAATAAAATAGATGTAGTGGATAAATGTGATGATTGCTACTGTTATTTTCTATATTTCTATGTGTTTTGTTTCTTTGTAGTGTTTTTGTATACACAGGTCATCTTTCATTACTACAGAAGGTACTACAAGACGATTTCCAACCACATGCCTCTTCCAAAAAACCAAGAAATTCCTAAAAAATTGGTTATGCATGAATTAACCTAGGAGCGTTGGGTGAAATTTCTTAAAAAATAGGATTTAAAACCTCCTATATTTTAGGGAAATATTCCTAAAATCATGGAGCTACCCAAAGTGAATAAATGTAGTAGAAAAAGGACCTGTGACCTGTCAAAAAGCAACAATTACAACAAACAAAATTTATTTTGATAGTAGTATGATAGCTAGGATAGTTAGGTAGTAGTTAGGAATCATTTTGGACAACTCACACCTTTTTTTGGGTATTAAAAACTAGCAAGGGATGTTTACCTCTCCTTTTGTTAGCAATAAAGTGTGATTTTATTTTCAAAAATAGGTTGTAACAGAACCTTAAAATTTAACAACTAATTCCCAAATTAGATTTCATAATTTATTGAATATGTTCTACAAGAAGGTTCATGGGATGTTATAAATTCCAGATCAAGCATTGTATTTAGAGTTAGAGCAAATATAAAGAAGTTTCTTTATAAGAATCACATTCTAGTTTTTGTATGGAAAACTGTAACTATCATTTCCAACAATGAACAAAATTTGGATTTTGAAGGAATAAAAGTCATTTTATTGCATCTTTAGTGTCTTTAATATTTATGTGATGGTGTGCAATTGATATTAGTGTCTTGAAGTAATTTTTAGACCTGTAAAGGAAGAGTTTTTATGTTGTCTAAACCTGGATAGTCCATAAAAACTCTCTCTTGTTAGATGTAGAATAAAGTAGGTTTGAGTTATGTTGAATGGATTTTTTTTTTTAGTTGTTAAAGTAGGATTTGGTTTACTATCTTTTCATAATTGATTAAAAGTAGTATGGTTGCAGCCAACCTTGTTAGGTATTAGACTAGATACAAGCTTGTGTAGGATTTTCTTTTAGCACATATTTTGCTTTCAATTTGCTTTAAGTTTTTCTTGCTTTACTACTACTTTCCTAGAAAGGAATCACTTAGTGTATGTAAGAAAAGATATTGGTTTATACTGAGCAATGCACATTTTAAATCAAACCTGATTGATAATTTAAGTGGTTAACACAAGCTCATTATAGCATACCCCATAAGTGCATTTGGGTGAGAGAATCCCTCACCCATCTACCTGTCATGAATGAATATGGTAATGTGGAGTGGGATAATATTCTAACCCTAATTATGGTAAAGTTAACCCTAGTTTAATGGTTGACTTGGGTGATGTGGAAGATTACTCACCCATGACCCATGCCTTGAAACCCAAAAGTCCTCAAATGTCATTTATGACTTTAAATGCACATGGGGACTTAAATGGAGCAAGGGTTAGTTGTGACTGTTGGAAATTTGAGTGATTTTATGTTGTCATTGATGTCACATGGATCACATTGAGTTTTGGTGGCCAAAGCATTTCATAAATAAGCATTTATGATATTTTGGAGAGCATGGATATATGCAGGGTTTTTGTGAAAACCAAGGCAGGAAAAATAAAAGGTTTTATTTAAAACCATGGATGGCAGATTTGAAATGGGTTTTTTTTTAAAACCCAGGTTGGCTTTTCGTTTCGTCAAAAAATGTGCCCCGGTGATGGAGATATTTAATTTTAAAAATTTAAGTTTAAATTTTAAATTATTTTAAATTAAAATTTAAAATTAAAATTAAAATTTAATTTATAGCGCCGACGTCAAAGAAAGGAAAAGGCATAAAACTAATATTTAAATTATAGCGCCGACATCAAAGGAAAGGAGGAGGCACACACACACACACACACACACACACACATATATATATATATAAGCCCAAAGTTTCGATTTATTTCTCTAAGCACTCAATTTTGATATTTGGATTTGGATGGTAAAAGAGCATGTGTATCGTGTATCAAAGTGTGTGTGAAAAGGGTTTTAAAAGGCTTACGATTTTCGCATTCGTTGAAGAGACTATTATGGAGTAAAGCCAAACGTATAGGCCTCCTTGGCCTAGTGGTTCGTGCACTGTGTGTGAAGTAGGAAGTCCTGCGTTCGATTCTTGTCGAAGGTGTTTTGCTATGTTGAAATGCGTGAAGCACGTTTTGTTTTTGAAGGGCACAAATATTCGCGACATAAGGTTTTGTTGTGTGATCCTTTTGAGCATGTGAGGACGTGTGGCCCAACGATAGGTTGGCTATGGTTAAGCCGTTGAGCAAGGAAGGTCACGAGATCGAATCCCGTCAGGGACAGAGGCAAGTTAATAATTTTTAGATATATTTTATTTTTCTAAAGTTGCCCTAGGAGGAATAAGGGTTATGATGCATGTTTAAAGAATGAGAGATTTTTGGTGATTTGTTTTTTAGAAGTATATCATATTATATATCGTTGGAAAGCTTATTCCGAGATATATTTGATTAACTTTGTTAGGGGGAGAAATAAGATGTGTGTAAAGAGATATTTCTTATTTTGTAAAGAGGTTCAAAAGAGAAGGTTGCTTTGTTCTTTTTCAAAAGAGATCAATTCATTTATGAAGTGACATGGTGTATGTTATTGAGTAGGAGTAATAAGGTGTTATTTGGATGTTATTGTTGTGTTATTAATCAAGATCTCTAACCCTTGTTGAAAGTTGAAAAAGAAAGTGTGTTGAGTGAGATAGATTTTGTGGACAACCAAAAGGCTTCTTCATCTTCATAAAAGGTATGGGCACATTCTCCTATTGATTGTTTATGGTGGTTATTTCTGAAATATCATTGGAGATAAAAGGATTAATTGTGGTTTCCTTTTTGAAAGTAGTTGGTTGAATTTTTCAAGGTTTTCTAGGTTGAGAGTTGCTATTAAACCTTGTTTTATAAGCATTGTTGTTGAAGCCATTAGTTGTGTGAAAAACCTGAGGTAGGGTTTGAGAAGAACATGAGTATCATTGTTTTGTGAAGAATGTTTTATTAGCACTGTTGTTGAAACCCATTGGTTATGCAAAGAACTTGAACTTGAGAAGAACATGAGTATCATTGTTATGTGAGATTTGTGGTTGAGCATTGTTGGAAACATTTGAGTTGGTCGATACATGCTTGGACTAGGGTTTGTAAGAAAGAGTTGTTTCTTGTGGTAGTTGGTTGAGAAGAGTTGTTTGAGCCTAGTCAAGTGATTGTTTGAAGTGGTTGTTCAAGTTCTATGAAATAAACTATTCTATATTCTGGATTTGAGTTGAGATTGAGATTTAACGATAGAACATATTGAGTCTCTAACAATTCTCTTTATGCTTCTATAATATTGATTTGAGTTGAGATTGAGAATTGAAAATAGAACATATTGAGTCTCTAACAATTCTCTTTATGATTCTATAAGATTAATTTGAGTTGAGATTGAGATTTGAGTATAGAACATATTGAGTCTCTAAAAATTCTATTTATGCTTCTATGAGATTGAATTATTGAGCAAATTCTTGGTGAGCTTGCTAGAGCAGATTTGGGCAAGTTCTTGGTGAGCTTGCTAGTGCAGATTTGGGCAAGTTCTTGGTGAGCTTGCTAGTGAATATTTGGGCAATTTCTTGGTGAGCTTACTAGTGCAGATTTGAAAAAGTTATGTGTGAGCTTGTTGAGTAGATTTGGACAAGTTCTGTTTGAGCTTGTTGAGCAGGTTCTGAGTGAGCCTATTGAGCAGGTTCTGAGTGAGCCTATTGAGCGGGTTCTGAGTGAGCCTATTGACAGAGCTTTGGAGGTGATAGAGTACAGTCTCAGTGGATAGAGATCCAACAGCCAGCACAATTGAAGACATATCTGAGTGAGGAGTATTCAAGTGGAGAGAGATCCACCAATCAGTGCATCAAAGAGATAGAGTCTTATAGAAGATCACTAGCCAGAGTAGAAGGGGAAAGAGTTCTCCTATGGAAGAGATCCACGAACTTGAGATTAGGGGATCAACATCTCCTTTGGACAGAGATCCATAAACATTGTAATTGGGAAGGATTCCCAAAGAAATTGATTGAGAAAGTTTTAGTAAAATATTTTCTCCATGGAGTAGCCCACATTGGGTGAACCACGTAAACTATGGTGTCTCTACTATGTATGGTATTTTGTGCATTGCTTGATTACTGCTATTGATACTGTTATCTATACACTACATAATATTGAATTGAAAAGAAAAGTAAAAAGTGGTCTTATACTGTTCTCTCCCCCTCTCAGTATAAGCGTGTGTTCTTCAGTGACTAGAGTTAGGTTGACCCTAGGTGAGTTGAATTTTTGGGTGAGGTGGAGGGTGAATCACCCTTGACCCATGTCTTAGGGCACAAAAGTCTTCAAAATCCAATTAAGATCTTAAATTATTATGGGGAGGTGTGTGGAGCAAGGGTTAAGGTTAACCTTGCTTAGGTTGACCTTAGGTTAGATCAAGGTCAAATGGATGAGGTGGCACCTAGGCTAGTCAAAGAGTAGTCTAGGTGAGGTGGCCATGAGTTATGTTGACCATGGTTAGAATTTTGACTATGAAGTGACCTTGACCTAGGTTAAATATTAATTAGAATTAGGTAAAGATGATGGTCACATGGGGACCCTGAGTTAAGCATAGGAAAAGGCTTAAATGGCCCAAAGGGGGCTTATGAATAGTGTATAAATAGTGATTTTAATAAATAAATAGTGTTTTGAAGCTAATTTATTTAAATTTTATGGGTTTTACAAATTGATCAACCATGATGATGGGAGAAGTGGTAATGTGTAACTTTTTGGTGTCTAAATTTACCCCTTTTTATACTACATTATGTGAAGACACAATCCAATGCAAAGATTTGTGTCACCAGTTGGTGGTTTGATTTCAAAGATGATTGATGATGAATGATTGTGGATGATTACGACCTTTGTCATGCCATGATGGTTGTTAAGAGAGTATATGCAAGGGTTCCTTACTGTCATGATCAATGTAAGAAGCCCCAATTTGTGGAAGGGATGCATGTTATTGAAACTTTACCTTTGATAAATTGGTAAGTCTTTCAACCCTTAGTAGATTTGTATCTGGTGCTTCATTTGTGAGTGGTCTTATGACTGCCACTTTGCGAAATGGAATCCATGATTGATCTACAGACTCAGGCATTGGGCCCATCAAATATTTATTTGAATTAGAGTTTTGTTGAGAAGAGAGATTCTACTTTTGTTTACCCCAGTAAATAAGGGCTTAAGGTAATCACTGGCAAGATTTCTTGGACAAATACAATTTCCAAGATTGAGTGTTTGTTTATTGATCATGCACGAGGTAACTTTTGTGTATGTCTACCCCCTCAAGTGATGAGGCTATGAGAGGAGAGAATATGAAGCAACGGTGAAATGCTTGATAAAGTGGTTGATGGGACGATAGAATGTATCAAAGCACATGATAACAAAGTGAAAAAGTAGAGCATGTAGGTAAATGTAATGTTTGGCACTGATGTGGACCAAGTGGTAAAAGTTAAAACATATTAGTTTGGGTCGCAAGGTACCTCATGAATCTCGTAGGGTATGCCAAAACCCTAAGTCACAAGGTACCGTGCAACCCAAAATAGTCATAGGGTACCCTACAACCATATGGCATATGCATATAAGAGCTTAATCGTAAGATGTGTGATTCATTTGGCACATATGCGAATGTAAAAAATTGCAAGGTGAGGAGAGAGGAAGAGGGGTTGGCAAATGGAGTGCTACCAAAATTAATATTGAGATGGATGAGATGACGAGAGGTGCAACACAAATAGGTATTAGAGGGAGTGCAGTTGTGGTGAGTGGACCACACAACCCTCGTTTGTAAATTTTAAATAAAAGGAACCCTAGAACCTTTTTGATAGTGAAATGAAATGGTACCATAGATGATGTATGTGAAATGAAGATGGTGTGTATACATGTATTTGTATATGCATGGCCCTTTTTTTGTAATTTTTTTTTTGAGATGCATATGTACATGTGTGTGTGCCTATTTGCACATGTCGTGAGTGTAATTTTTAATAAATTTTGATATGTATGTACAAACGAGCCAAATGGGTATTCAAATCTACCCTTAGTCATATAGTTGCAAGGTACCTTATGACTGTACATCGTATGATCACACGATATCCTATGACCATACAGTCGTATGATTTTTGTATGAAATTTTGTACGAATGTACGAAATCATACATAATTTAGTACATGGTATGGAAAATTTGTTTTTTTTATGGAACACGTTGTTTGAGATGCATGTGTGCATGTGTGTGTGCCTTTGTGATCGCTAAAAATTTTGCTTTTTTTAATATCGACTAAGTATTGATATGAAACAGGTGAAGAAGATAGGCCTGAGTCACTAATTTTACTTGTTGCTTGAGGATCTAAAGGGGATGTTTGGCATTGATGAGAGACAATGGCTATGAGATGTGAGATTTCATGGAGTAGTGGAGATGTGTATGATCCATTGTGTTCATTCATACTTGGCTGCATTGTGTGAGCGATAGGATCCTGATCGAAACACCTTCGATTTCCTAACAAGGGAAATGACGATCACTTTAGAGGATATATATCGTATATATTGATTGCTCATAGAGGGATTTACTATTATTATCATAGGGAGGGGGTCGAAGCAGGCCATATTGCTATAGATTTTTGGGACAAATGAGAGGGTGTGAAAGTGAGCAGTGGAGGTGTAGCATATGAGGAATGTTGGTATAACAAAAAGATATTATTGAGACACTGCATGGCAATGATCATGATTTCTAACTATGTGCTACCTGGTGTTTTTGGTCATTGATTTACATGGAGGATGATGAGGGTGGTATATGACATGGTGGAGCATAAGCATCAGTTTGCATGGGCTTATGCATTACTAGCATAGACCTTTAGTGAGTTGCATGCACTATGGAGGATGACATGGAGAGTGATGGGGAGAAGCTTGCAAGTACAAATTTGGGGTTGGGAGCACATAGTGATGCTGAGACCAAAGGGACTAACATACAGGGTGCATGACCTAATGGGAATGGATGTACCATATGCATTGAGGTGGTAGACATATATGGAGGTATGGTTGCATAGGTTTTATGAGAGACAATCACTCTTTTATAGAGGAGAGTTTGAGGGATTATGGTAGGACATCATTTAGTGACCATGGAGAGGGGCACTATATAAGGATGAGATGGAGTGTGAGCTTTTTCAAGTGAGGCATGGGCAATGGGTGACTAGATGGGAGGTATCATAGACAAAGTACTTCCCTTTCAATCGAGTGTTGCAATAGTTTGGATTATGATAGAAGGTGCCTAATCCACTAGTGGTTATTTGGTGGGTCAAGGGAGATCGAGGGAGATAATCATAAGTGGGATCCTTGGATACATCAATGGATGTGGATGTCAATATTCTTGTTGAAGATGATACATAGACCATAATAGAGTATGATGTGTGGTGGGCTATATAGAGTTGGGAGCCTAAGAGAGGGGTGATAGATGGAGTACGTGGTGTAGCAGTGACATCGAATAGGGGCCTACAGTGGGTCACAAGAGGTGTAGTAAGACATGAGCACAACTTAGGTGGAGAATATAAGGTAGGGGTGAGTATCCTAGGTGGTATGGGATATGTGGGAATAAAAAGTCCTTGTAGGGCAATAGGTGAACCGGATGTTGAGATCGAAGAGGCCAATGAGGAGGAGATAGATGTAAAGTTAGTACAATGTATGAGGCAACAACTGGGTAGTGGATTAGGCCCACTTGAGGTTGGAGGGGTAGATCTATTAGTAGTCCTAGAGGGGACCAATAGTATAGCTATGATAGATGTGGATATGATCATCTATTTATGCAACATGTTGGATGCATATGAGGAGGCCCACATGTTGCAGGATAGGGTACAATAGTTGGAGATCTTAATGGCTCAACGAGAGATGACATGTAAATAGGAGCAGACAATGTTTATGGTAGAGAGGGATGCAACTATGTTGGGTTGATTAGATGTGGAAAGGGATGGAGAGAGGTAGGGTGTAGATGGAGGGAGTGCAGCATGAGCGTGATGTGTTGTTAGTGATATTGGATAGGGCTACAACTAATGTTACCTTATTACATGTGGAGGTGGTGCAACAACAAGGGTAGATGGAGGTGATGGCAGTAGAGATGGCACAATTGCATGAATAAGCCACATAATAGAGGGTTTAGAGTGAGGCCACGATGATAGAGATGTCATAATTGCATTAGGAGACCGCATAATAAAGGATGTAGAGCAAGGATATGGTAGTAGAGTTAGCATGATTACAGGAGGAGGCTGTTTAGCATCATGTGTAGAGTAAGACCATGGTGGCCTTATAGGTCAATCTTGAGGGGATGAACTAGGCAAAAGAGAATTTTGAGAGACTGCTCCATAAAGAGGGGAGGAAGGTGCACATGTTATAAGGATAGCTGGTGAGTCAAGGGATAAGTATCCCAACATCTATAGAGTCTATATTGTAGTACTATTAGATTAGGAGGATCACACACCTTATTATGGTATTGTTGGCTAGGGGAGGAGAGCAAGCAATTTCACAGGGAGAGGGAGTTACCCCAAGAAAGAGCAGTGGAGGAGGCTCGAGGAGGATCGAGGAGTCTCATGACCAACATGAGGGGAGTGGAGAGACTCCTAATGGGAAGCGAAGCTAAGATAGTATACTTCTACTCATTTTGGTGTGGTGAGTGTACCACCAATTTTATATATTATGATAGTCATTGATGAGGCAATATATATGCGATGTAACCTACAAGTAATTTTTACTATGTACAACCTAGTTTATGATATGATATATACATGATGAGTTCTATTGATGATGTACAATGATGTGATGTGTATTTAATGTGTATGATGTATGTTCATAATGATTTAATACATGTGATTATGCATTGATGATGTTGTTTGATACATAGTATATGATATGTAGCATTGATTTGACTAACTATGAGTATGCCAAAATGAAAATGTACTAATGTGAGACATGAATTATATGTATGCGTGAGATGTATGTATGTGGTCACACTTTTGGAAACCCGTATTTAGTGTTTGACTATCTCAAATAATTGAATTAATCAAATACAAAGGAATAGTTGTGTTGATCATGTACCCTATTATGAAACAAGTAAACATGCAATGTGTATGATGAATGTAATGTGACAAGTATCGATGCAAATAATGTGACTGATGCTTTGAATATGTAGCAAATGGTAATGTACAAACATGGTGAAGATAACACTTGTTATTGGTAGCACTCGTAGTGATGCTATTTGCTCCTTGTTCCCAATACTATTAGACGTTTGGAAAAGTTCCTAGAAAGTCAAACACCATAGTGTGATCAATAAAACTCATCGAATAACCAATGAATATTTTGTAGAAATCTTGGCTATCCTAACTGAGATCAAGCCTATCATGGACCTGTGTGTGCACATGATGTTCATTTAGCCATTTTGAAGAAGGTTGGACTAACTAGTTGTAAACTTAGCCGATTAAGCTAGCTCATCCACAAGCATGCGGTGATTTGTACAAAAGGTTGCTAATGTGATAGATGTGTTGCCACTTGTAAGGCATGCTACACTGCCAGTCAGGCATCTATAGTATCGATGGAGATTAACCTTGTGAATTTATGGACTTGAGGACCTCAAGGATTCAAGTTTTTTAATAGTGCTTTTTTTTTCTTTTTATAGTATTCTTTTGGCTTTTGTTTTTATTTTCTACCTTTTTTTTTTTGGAATAGCTTATCCTTTTATCGATCCTCAAATTTTGGATCACACAAATGATAAGATGAGTAGGGAAAATAGTTTGCTTTATGGCAAGGCTTACGCAAGGTGTTGTCCTCCCTATACTCAAAATTTGCTTAAGATGTGAGATGCATGATTGGTCCATGAAAGAACTCAAGTCAACTAGGGGAAATATTGAAATGCTTTAGAATTTGATGGCATTCAATGGAGGTTGATTAGACTTACTATGAATGGTTGAGCAACAAAAAAGCTTCCTGTTACCATGCAACTAAGAATAGGATTGGACACCACTGCATGCATGCTAACAAATGTATGTTTAACCCTTCAATGGTTTGTTGTATGCAAAATGATGTATGCATATGTACAAGTAGAATGATTGACATGATAGAATCCCTATGAATGTGGACTAAAGTGTGATGACACTTGTTCTTGAGTAAGAAAACCAAGTGATATAATTGAACATGAATTTGTGAATCCAAATGATTTCTCAAATTAATATAGATAAATCATGATGGTATGCATGGATGTATATGATGAGAGAGTTGAATGCCAATGTTTGGCAGCATAAACATGATTGATGAGTGCAGATGAATATGGAAGAGGCTAGAAAGTAAGCATGTGAAACATATGGGAAATAGAAAGAGAAGAAAGAAGGGAAAGAAAAAGTAGAAGGAAGAAGCAAGAAGGAAATGTAACAAATCAAAGGTATGTAGCCACTCAAAGCATGACCACACAATATTGACCAAAAACTAAAAAAGAAAGAGAATAACAAAATAAGAGAAAAAATAGAAATAAATCAAAGGTATGTAGACACTCAAAGAGTGACCATACAACATTGATATAGATCCAAATGAGGTAGATGTGGAGGAAAAAGGAAGTAGAAGACGGAGAGGAAAAGAGAAAAATGGAATGCAAGATACTTCACTGATGGACAGTTTTGGTTTGTTTGCATTTTTATTATTGTTGTTATTGCTTTCAAACTTTGTACATTTGAAATAGCATCATAGAATGATGGTGGATGAAGAAGTGATGTGGATGTGAATCAAGTGTAAAATGCATGAAGGTGAATTATATTGAGAGGATCATGCTTCTCAATTCCTTCAAGATTGGCTAAATGATAGGAACCAGAACCAAATTTGCTTATGATGATATAAGGCCCTAACTTGTTTGGTGTAAATTTATCATGAAGATGGTGTGGTGGACTGGTGTTTTGCTCATTTTCTTTGAGGACCAAATCACTAATTTGGAACTCTCATTTATGGACCTTATTGTTATACACACATCGGAGGTGATCTTAATAAACATGTGTGTGTGTTCAATAGCATTAATGGGACGCTCATCTAGAAGAGTAAGTTGATCTAAGTGGGCTTGATGAGTTGTATCATCATCAATGAATTCTTGTAGGGAGATCCTTAAAGAAGGAATCTCTAGCTCTAAGGGCATAATGGCTTTTATGCCATAAACTAGTGAGAATGGTGTTGCCCTTGTAGGTATTCTAATATTGGTTCTATAGGCCTAGAGTGCCAAAGGCATTTGATTATGCCAATCACGATGTGACACTGCAATGGTTTTGTGAAGAATGGTGTAAATTATTCTATTTGTAGCTTCTACTTGGCCATTACCCTGAGGGTAGTATGACATTGAAAAGCTATGTTGAATATTGTATTTATCACATATTGTGCAAACATTCTTGTTCTTGCATGATGTATCATTATCAAAAATGAGTTTTTAAGGAATACCAAAATGACAAATGATATGTTATGTAATAAAATCAACAATTTTAGACTTAGTCATTTGGATAATAGGAATCGCCTTAACCCACTTTGTGAAATATTCAATAGTGGTAATAATGAATTTGTGATTGCCAGAAGAGGAGAGGGTGATTTTTACAATGAGGTCCAAGCCCTATTGAGAAAATGACCACATGGATTGGATAGATTGTAAAGCCTAAGATGGTAGATGCGTGATATTGGCATGCTATTGATATTTGATGCACTTCTTGACATATGTACAACAATCGTGCTCCATGGTGGGCTAGTAATAGCCCATACGAAGGATGCACTTTGTAATGGTGATGCCACTGAAGTGGCCACCATAGGTGCCATCATGGGCAATCGTAATTACATGGTGAGCTTCTTGTGGTTCGAGATAATTTAGAAGAATGTCATCATAACCATATTTTTTTAGGATGTCCCCTAGCAAAGTGAACCAAATTACCCTTTGTTTGAATGCATGCTTTATCATGTGAGGTAAATCAGGTGGAAGAATACCTAATTTGTTATAATCCTTAACCTAAGAAAACCAAGGATTTTAGGGTTTAGCTTGAACAAAAATGATGTCGGTATCAGAGGAATTTGCTTGCAGAGCAATAGATGATTTATGGATCATTAATATAGGCACATGAGTGATTTCATTGTGTACATTTTGTGGTATCAAAGACCCAAGAGAAGCCATGGCATCTACAAAACGATTGCTTGAGCGTAAAATAGCATCAATGTTACACTACTCGAATTGGTCAAGGAGCTAATAAACAGCCTGCTTATATTGCTTGAGCACTAGGCACTGGCATTGGAATATGCCCTTCACCTGATTAAAAATGAGTAGGGAATCACCCTAGATTTGTAATTTCTTGATGCACATAGCAAGTGTTGTCTTAAGGTCGAGGATAAGCGCTTCATATTTGGCATTGTTGTTCATGCAATGAAAGCCTAATTTAAATGAAAATGGAAGTGGTACCCCTTATGGTATAAATAATATGATATCGGTATTGACCCTTCACTTCAGTGAGAGCCATCAAAGAAGAGGGTTAGATCTGCTTTTGTCTCATGTTCCACCTGATGTTTAGTTTCGTAAATATGAAATACTAAGTTGTCTAGAAGCTCGATGAAAAGTGGTTTATAATTAGGTAAAGGGGCTTTCATGAGGTGGTTGATGATGACCTGACCTTTAATGGATTTTTGACTAATAAATTCGAGATCTAATTCAGTAAGTAGCATGATCCATTTGGCTATCCGACTATTGTTATAACTTCTACCCATCATGTATTTGATGGGATTGTTGTAGGCGATAATGTAAGTTGTATGATTGAGCATGTAGTGATGCAACTTCTTTGTGCCAAAGACTAATGCAAGGTATAGTTTCTCCATATAAAAATATCGTGTTTCATAGATTACTAATGTGCAGCTGATGTAATAAATTGCATGCTCTTGGCAGACCTCATTTTTTTGAGCCAACAACATGCCCAACGCAAAATTTGTAGAAGATATATACATATGGAAAGAAAAATCAGGGTGAGGAAGAGAAAATACAGGCGATGAAGTGAGGTAGGTCTTGATGTCATCAAAGGTAGTTTGACACTCATGATCCCAATTGAATGGTACTCCTTTCTGTAATAGATGGTTGAAAAACTTGTATTTATTTGATAGTTGGGTGATGTAATGATGAATCGCTTGAACTTTTCCTTGCAAGTTGTGCAATTATTTGAGATTGATAGGAGGTGGTATAGCGATGATAGCCTTGACCTTCTTTGGGTCGACTTCGATTCCTCACTGAGAAATAATGAATCCAAGAAGCTTGTCTGAGGTAACACCAAAGACAAAAAAAATTAGATTTAGACATACATTGTGTTCAAGAAGTCGATCAAAACTTTGCGCAAGTCATCAGTATGTTGATGATATTTTTTAGATTTTTCCAATAGATCATCCATATAATAGTCCATGATTTTGTGTATGTAATCATGAAATATATAAGTCATGGCACATTGATATGTGGTGCCTGCATTCTTAAGGCCAAATGACTTGACCTTGTAATAGAAAGTCATCTAAGAAGTTGTAAAAGATGTTTTATGTTGATCATCAGGATTAACCCAGATTTGGTTGTATCCTGAAAACCCATCCAAGAGAGGCAACATTTCATGACCTGTTGTGGATTCAACCAGTATGTCAATGTTGGGAAGGAGGGAGTTATATATAGGACATGCTTTATTAAGATCTATGAAGTCTATGCATATCCAAATTCCTCCTTTAGGTTTTACAATGGGGACCATGTTGGAAACCCATTCAAGTTAATAAATTGGTTGGATGAATCCCACATTGAGGATTTTTTGCAACTCCTCCTTGACCATTAATGCAATCATAGGATGCATATTTCGAAGCTTCTATTTAATGGGTTTTGCACTACTATCAAGTGTAATATTGTGGACAACCATAGAGGGGTCAAGACCTGGCATGTCAGTGTATGACCATGCAAAAACTTTCTTATACTTTTTGAGAAGTGTTGTAAAGCTTTTTCTTTCTTTAATGGAGAGGCCCTTGCCTAGTTTGATAATATGTAGGTTAGAAGTATCATTGTCAATGTCAACATTAATAGCGTTCTCCATAAGCATGTGGTAACAATCCTTGAGTTGAGTTGGGATAGGGATGAGATGTAAGTCCTATACAACATGGGGAGAGGAATTTCATCATCGTGAGTGATTTTGGTATTATGGATGCAATGAGCCTGAGAGGGGGTGGAAGAAAATGGAGCATTAGTAGAATGTAGTAAGTGCTCGAATAGAAGGAAATCCTTCGAAGAAAGTTCAAAAGAAATATGGTTGAAATTGATATAATCTGGATTGGTACAGATAATCCGATCAGGATGGGAATCATAACAAAGTGGGGCGAAGAGATCTACGAAGATCATGTTCATCGATATGGTGGAAGCAGGACAAGAGGGCAAATTAGTAAAAGTAGTATAATATGAGGTCAAAGATATGGGTTGATTTAAACAAGGCCAAAAAATTATGGGCGAAGAGCGAGGATAGTGGGGAGACGATTGAACTCGATGTTTATTATTTGAGTGAGAGTATGGATAGGCAAAAAAGAAAAAGGTGGGAGTGGAATTAACATCCATTGGGGATGATGTAAGTGATAATGATGCAAAATCCTTGATGAGATCCTCAATTGTATAATAATAAGGAATGATGTATTATGAAGAATCTTGAAATAGTTGGTCAAGAATATCAATGATAGAATGAGGTGATGGGGAGTCACTTTGAAAATTTAATTCAAGTTCAATGTCATACCCATGCACTATTAAATTTAGAGAAATATGAGGAAGCTCATCTTCTAAGACATGGAGAGGTGCATGTTATAACGCAAGACAAATTTATCTCCATGTTGATAAAGTGGGTTGATACAGGTTCTAGACCTCTATTGATAGTGACCCAAACCAAACCCTTGCCAGTGGAAGCATTGCAAGTAACGTCTAGCAAAATTAGGATTTGATAGATAATCGAGATTACCACAAAACTTGTCTTCAAATAATTTAGGCTTAGATATGGAGGAAGATGTATTGACACCCCCATAGATGAATTTTGTGTGATTTATGGGTGGGCCAAGAGGGATGAAAACTTTGATTGTGAAGGGAGCATTACAAGGGTGACCGAAGTCATGAATGGATTGGATGTTGGGAGGAGAGACACAAGTATTATGTATATCATATTCTCCTAGACCAAGATTGGTTGTGAGTATAGACACATGTGGTATCCCATAATGCTCATAGTGGGGTGGTGATCCCTGATGTGATGAAGAAGATAATGGTTGTGATTCTAGAGGGATTAATATGAAAAGAAGAGGTACGATGGACGAAGGGGATTTATTGAGTTAGGCATCAAGTTGAGCAATGTTTTGTTCCCATGAATGACACCTAGTTGGATTAGATAAGATAAGATGATTGGCATGGGGAAATTGTGAAGTAGATGGGGATGATGAGCTATAAGAGTGAATATCGGATCAAGGGAGATCCAAAAACATTATGGGTGAATGAGCAGAATGTTTGGAATGGGTAAGATGGGACTGTTAGGAATAGAATTAGAGAACACTAGAGGTTGTAGCCTAAGATGAGTAGAGTATGATGATGGTGGTGAAGAGTGTTGGAGAGATGAAGGAGAAGGAGGTCTTGATGATGGAGGAGATGGGGGTCACAAATGTGAATCAGGATGACAAGAAGAGTTTGCCAATGTGTTGGCAAAAGGAGTAGGTAGGATTGGTAAATTTGATTTAATGGAAGATGAAGTGGATGAATGGTCAGATAGAGCAAGTTGTACTATAATATGTGTGAATTCAGTAGAAGATAAAGGTGAAGTTTATGGTGGGGCGACTGCATTACAAAATTGAAAGGGATCATCATTCGCCTCAATGCGATGGACTTGGCCATCATGAAGATACTTCAAGCAGTAATGTAGCATGGAAGGGACACATTGCATATCCCAAATCCATGAGTGTTCAAGGAGGATATTGTATTGCATTTCTTCCTCATTGACATAATATAGAGTGGATATCATCTTAATACTAGCTCGAATGAGTAGGATAATGGACCTGACTATTTTATGCATGGAACTATTGAATTCTTATAGATACAAAGTAGGCATATCGATATGGGTAGGTGTAATGTTGAGATGTTGCAAGGAAATAGTAGAAATGATGCTAATAGAAGAGCTTGTGTCGATCAAGGCATGCTTATAGGTGGTATCGTTTATACTAGCTATAATATTCATGGGAGGATCAACACCCTCAACTTCAAGGACTATAATTTGATGGTCATAAAATATGATTGAAGGTTGCATGTATATCCACACATTATCAATGAATTGTACAAAGGCATTGGTGTCATGTGCTTCCACATTGATTGACCATAGAATATCATTTAAAGCCTCACAATGGGACTATGATTGTTGCAAGAGGTCGTGTTGTGGCTGCTCCACAACGTACCCCAAAATTGGGGACCCACCTTTTTGCATGTTTTCCAAGAAGACCGAAGTGGCCCATATGCTAAAGATCAAAGAAAAAGCAAAACACCGCAAGGAGAAAAAGTGTCGCGATATCGCGACATGTTGCATTTTCGCGGTCCAAAGCAAAGAGAAAAGGCAAGGAGAAAAAGTGTCGCGATATCGCGACATGTTGCATTTCAATTTGGAAAAAGTGTCGCGATATCGCGACATGTTGCATTGTCACAGCCAAAAGGAAAAAGTGTCGCGATATCGCGACATGTTGCATTGTCACGGCCAAAGAGAAAAAGTGTCGCGATATCGCGACATGTTGCATTGTCGCGACCAAAAGAGAAAAAGTGTCGCGATATCGCGACATGTTGCATTGTCGCGGCCAAAGAGAAAAAGTGTCGCGATATCGCGACATGTTGCATTGTCGCGGCCAAAAGAGAAAAAGTGTCGCGATATCGCGACATGTTGCATTTTCATGGCCAAAAGAGAAAAAGTGTCGCGATATCGCGACATGTTGCATTGTCACGGCCAAAAGAGAAAAAGTGTCGCGATATCGCGACATGTTGCATTTTCGCGACCAAAGAGAAAAGTGTCACGATATCGCGACATGTTGCATTTTCGACTCAAAGAAAGAAAAAAAGTGTCGCGATATCGCGACATGTTGCATTTTCGTGACTCAAAAGGAGCAACAGAGAAACAAAAGTGTCGTGATATCGTGACATGTTGCATTTTCACGACTCAAAAGGAGCAAAAGAGAGCAAGGAGACAAAAGTGTCGCGATATCGCGACATGTTACATTTTTGCCAAAAGGAACAGAGTAGTAGGAGCAAGTGTCGATATTAGTGATGAACACCAGGATAGTGAAACTGAAGACTGCATAGTGACGTGGACATAAGGACAAAATCCAATGAATAAGACAAAACGTTACATAAGGAATCTTTAATGATTTGAAATCATTTAAGATGGTCGTTACACATGGAAGGAAACAGACGCAAGCCCATGTGGAGAAAATGAAACGAAGGGCCACAAAATAGAAATGAAAAGCCTTTTTGGAAACCAAAACACATGCATGCACAAGGGAAGGTGAAACGAACAACCATTGGAAAATGAAACGAAAAGCTTCCTGAAAATTTTAAATACGCCAGGCAAGGATGTTTTGAGGGGTTGGAAACTGCTGCAAGCAGAGTTGCAGATTTGAAGGCAAGAGGGCCATTCTGGACCTGTTTGGGCTATTTTTCTTCCATGGACTGGTTTGGGAAAACCAGAAATTTTGTTATTGTAAAATGACAAATTTTTAATACAGAAAGTTTCAGAAAGTTGCATCTTATGGACAAGAAAGAAGGAGTCATTTTCTGCATGCAAGATTAAATGTCTATTTTTCCCCTTTTCAGATTTTAGGCTTGTAAATGGAGTTTATGCAAGTTTTCTTGGTTGCTTCATGCGAATGTTTAAATCTGAAAACCTCATTTAAAACCCTAGGAGCCAACACTTAGCTTATCCGGATTGTGCTTGTTTTGCAAGTCCAATAGGTTAGGTTGCATGCATGAAAACCTCACATCTTCGGTTTTGTCGAAATAGGATAGCATCATACTGAATGCATCTTATTTTCAATTTTCTGCATTTCATTTTCATTTTTCTGCATTTTATTTTTCCAGAAATTTTAACTTTTTTTTAATTTTCAAGCATTAAAATAAACATTTAAAAATTTTCAAAATCCAAAAATAATTTCACCATTGCGTAGGTTATACTTCATACTTCCAATACGCACTTTGAAATTTCATTTTCGGAGTTGTTTAGTATTTTTAAAAATTCATCGAAGTTGTTGTTTTATTACAGATTTTAAAAAATCCGAAAATAGAAAATTTCCATTTTTGGGCCGAATTTCATTTTTTCAGTTTCATGTTTCATTCATGAGCCTATGATGACATTCCCTTCATGAAAATTCCAATTTCATTGAAGGAGTTATGTTTTATGGCATTTCACAAATTTCCATTTTTGGAGCCTATAAATTACCCCCTCTTCATAAAAATTCTAATTTTACGAAAGAGGGGTAATTTGAGCATGCACTACATCGTGGTCATATGAGGGCCAACTCACATTTGCTTTATTTTGGTTCAATGAACAATCACTAAAGTTTCATGGTAAAATAAACCAACATTGCCCCTTGTTTACGATTACTTGCAATCACTAAGGTGTTCCAAGCATTTAAATTGAATATCTTTATTTGAGATTACTAATACACATATGCAAATGCTAATATAGCGGAGACCTTGGAGAAGTTGTTTGTTTAACTTCTTTGCAAGAGGGGATTTGGAACCCAAATCCTAAGGGAGAGTGTACTTTCACAATTGGGTGAAAATACCACTCAACATTTTGGCGCTAGAAGGAGGGCCCGAATTGGTTTATTTCAGTGTGATTTAAATGCTATAGGGATTTAAATTTTGAATATTTCATGCCCTATTGATTATTATCTTTAGCCCTCTTTTAACAATACAACCTTGTAGTGTTAAAAGGAGGACATGAATTGCTATGCATTGTTCTAACGCTTTTGATTGTTCATACAGGAATAATGTGTTTTGATTTGATTTTGAAAAATTTTGGTCTTGACTAACGAGGTTGTCTCCATGCAATTACTTTCATTTGATTTTAATGGATACATCTCTTGGTTGATGCTAACATGATTATTCATACGTTACATGTTTGATATTTGCTAGTCATTTCATGCTTATTTGTAAGGAATTATTTTGTCTAAAATGTATTTGTTGTCGGTATTATGCTCTTCACTTGCGTGTAATGTGATCTTGTGAATCGGAAAGCCTACAACACTAGGAGTATGCTCTTCACTTGCGCATATGCGATCTGGTGAATCAGAAACTAATTTACATTTTTAGAATATTGCTTTGTCATGGTTCCTTCTTTTATTCATGACTAACAAATTGGTTTTGAAGTTATTCTTTGAGTTTCATTAATGGCTACAACTGCAGGAACGTGGTATGGGATACATGTTAATCCTTTGAACATTAGTGGAGATTCTCATGATTTACCCAAGAACGTAGAAAAACGTTTGCCCAAATTTAAACACAATGGTCCAACATTAGCCGAGGAACATATTCAAGCCTATGTGGATATCCTAGTTAGATGGAATGTCGAACATGAGGATGTGGCATGTAGAATGTTTCCTGGAACCCTAGATGAGGTGGCATATGATTGGTACATCAATTTACCCACTGGTTCTATTACATCTTGGACTCAATTGAAAGATGAGTTTTATCAATCAATTTAGGTTGCTCATTGATCCTCTCACGATATATCAACAATTTACTTCTTGCAAAAGAGAACCTAATGAGCCGGTGAGAAGTTTCAACTTGAGGTTTCGAAAGCTTTATGCGAGATTAATTTCTCCCTATACTATTGAGGAAAGTGGTGCTCTTCAAATATACTTTCGAGCATTGGATCCATTGTTTGCCATATTTGTTAGGATGAATCCCTTGGTTACTGATCTTGCATCGGCCTACACAGAAGCTATGATTGTAGATCAACAATTGAGGCCACAAGGTTATGGAATAGAGCAATCAACTATGGTAGGACAACTAGGGGCTTGCAATCAAACCTCGATGGTAAATCAAGCATGGGCACAACAAAATTTGATATCAAATATTTTTCCCTACAATCAACTTTATCCTACCATACCAACTTATGCTCCCACATGTGCTTATACAAGTACTTCCATCCATCCAACTATGCCTCAATTAGAGAATCATGTGGTCACCCATGGAACCATTGCAACAAATGTTCAAGCTTTGTCCATGGATATAAATCCAACTAATCCTACTACTTCTACCACTCAACCCAAAGAGTTCGTATCGAAAGTAAAAGAGCAAAAGAAAGTGGTTAAGAAGGTATGTAGGCATGTTCCACCACAAAAATGAGCACGTCAATGTATGCATCCAAATCATCCTAGGAAGAAAATTCATAATGCCGATCTTAATGATGTTTCATGTTATGCTTCTTCAAGTGATACAAGAGATTTTGAGGTGACTCACGTTGAAGTAAATACCTATTCGAAAAGTCTTGAAGAGCATGAAGTTTTTGGAGAAGAAATTCTATGGATGGGTAACAAGAAGTTGGAATCAAATGATCACCATCTTGTTTTGGAAAAGAAATATCTAGAATCATTACCCAAAAAGGAGGATTTGGATGAACAAACTTATGTGGACATGATTTGGTCAGATGTACTTGCAAAGGATTGGAGCAACTATATGACACGAAATTCAAAAATCGATCCCATTATAGAAGCTCCTAAGTCATCACAAGTGGCTGAAAATGAATCAACAAATGAAGTTCACCACTTGTTCCCGAAAGACACGTTGGATGATCTTCTCGAAAGTGATGACCAAGAGGATCCACACCTTCCAAATCGTGATAAAATTGAATCATGGGTTACAAATTTGGATTATGATAGCTTTACCAATTTGAATTCAAGAGATAACCCACTTTTGGAAATAACTGAACCATCTAAGGAAGGTGAAGATGAATGGGATGAGACGCAAGTGATTGATCATGAAGATGAGTTACTTGACATACACTTTGACCAAAAATATTTGAGGGTTGAAAAGGATGGGCATGTTTTCAATTGGGTGCCCAATTTTGGTATGTTTGATGAACAAGTAATCAATGAAGAATATGAAGACCATGAGGTAAAAGAGGGAATTGCAAATCCTCACCAAGTTTTGGTAAATGAAAATGTGAAAAAGGTAAAATCTAAACCTTTGTGTCCAAACATCCAAGATTTAGGTGAAGATTTGTATAATTCAAATGATATTTATGATGAAATGCCATTGAAGGTGAATGAAGAACAAGAATTAATTTCTAACCACACCTTTGATAACGTTACTTTAATGAATGAAAAGGAGCTTGATGCACTTAAATTGCTAAATCAAATTCATCAACAATTAATTCTTGAGTCTAGGATAAAAACTTCTAATGATCCCCATTTAGTAAATATCCTAGATGCTTGTAAATTGTTGCACAATTTTGATTGGCCTAAGAACATGGAAAATGAATTAGCCTTGAAATTTTTAGAAATAGGCTCTTGCTTACAAAATTTCATTTTGAATAAAGAAAGCCTAGTTCTAAATCATGAATGGAATGATGAAATTTACACCTTAAAGAATAGACAAGAAAGAATTGAAAATCAACCATTGTCTAATCAATTAGGTAATTTGAATCTCACCTATGAGAATACTAATGGAGCTAAATCTAATTGGTGGGGTGAGAGAGGAAAGTTGAAGTTGGTTGCATTGTTTGGTCTAGTCTTGTTTTTGTTTGATTCCTTCCACATTTGGCATGTGTATCACATTATATGTCTTTTGGAATGCTCAAATCAGGTTTGGGATCCGGGAAAATGATAATCCAAACTTTGCACCATCTTGTATTATATTGTACATTTGTATATAGATTTTGGTTGTTGGTTTTGGTTTGTGTTTTCAAGTTTCGTTTTTGGGATTGCTTTTTGGATTTGGTTTTAAGTTTTGTGTGTTGGTCCTTTGGACACTTTTGGTTTGTCTTAAAAAAAAAAAAAAAAGTCAACTTATGTCAACTTATGTCCTTATGAATGTTGACTAAGACTAAGAGAATATGAAACATCGGAATTGTATTGCAGAAAGCTCCACGAGTATCGCAAACACATTAAAGAATATCGTTTGGAACTTGTGATGCATGAAGTTGTCAGTTTTACAAATTATGGTAAAGTAGGTGGTATACTCCATCCGCATTTCAAAAAGAGCAATGCATTCATCCATATCTCATGTTACATTCGACATTGCATATACATTTCATCTCAGTTGCATCTACATTTCAAATACAATCATTGAAAAGGTGTCGAATCCTCTTAGGGTTATTACATAACATATATTAAAAAGGATCCTAAGGTTGGGAACTGATGCCCGAACTATCTTGAACCAAGCACGTTCTACACATATTAAAGAGGATCTTGAGTAAAATGGTCAAAACCATACTTGGAAGAAAAGGTGAGGCGAAAGGAGTATTTCGTGTCTGTCCTATCATGCAACATAATCCTTAAAACAATGGTTTTTACCACTCCCATAGTGCTTAAAGTCTAAAATCAGAGTAGTAAGGATAGGGTTAAATCCTCATCGAACTTAGGTTGAGGATCCAATTCCCCAAAGCTCTGATTTGACCTTCATGGAGTAGTAAGGATAGGGTCTAATTCTCATCTCGCTTAGGTTGAGAATCCGATTCCCCAAAGCTTCTATTTTGCCCACTCAAGAACTTGAAGTTCCAAAGCAAATATTTTTCATTCTACTTTTATTGCATCATTGATATTGGATTGGAAGGATCGTACTACATGTCCCTTGCAAGGATGGGTAGTCATCCCCAAGGTTCAAGAAATCAAAAGTAAAGTCAAATCCTGGATTATGGGGTTGATCTCCACCGGGGCTATAGATGCCTGACTGGCAGTGGAGTATGCTCATGCGTGGCAACATGTCTTGTCTAAAAGCAAGACCATTGACTACTCAAACGGACAGGCTAGCCTGACAATTTCATCCATAACAGGTTAAATCATTTTGTTCAAGATGAGGTAATGAACTCCAGATCAGAGTAGTAAGGATAGGGTTAAATTCCCATCTCGCTTAGGTTGGGAATCCTATTCCCCAAAGCTCTGATTTCACTTACACTTGCACATGGGTTCAAGATGGTAGTGACACATAACCAACTTTGGGATCTAGTAAATTAATTCAAGTATACACATATTTGGTCCTAAGAGGGTTTGACAGTTTTAATATGTTTGTTCATGATACTAGAAAGTTTGAGCCTTTGCAAAGCAGGTTGTTATATCTCTAGCATCTTCACCATACATTAAATCCTACAGGAATCATCCATAACTTCTCATATGCACGAATCATAAGTGAAACTAACAATGGAAAGTTGAACGAGTTTCAAACGATAGGGAATGAAGCACATTGCACACACCGAGCTGATGCTTAATAATTCTAATGCTTCATGTATTTCTCGTCTAGTTTCATTCTTGGGATATTTGCTGACGCTTGTGTTTGAGTTTTGAAGGTGTTCAGGTTGAGTTCTCACCGAAATGCTCAGGAGCATTTCCCAATAGAGTCGCCATTTGTTGTGGCTGCTCCACAACGTACCCCAAAATTGGGGACCCACCTTTTTGCATGTTTTCCAAGAAGACCGAAGTGGCCCATATGCTAAAGATCAAAGAAAAAGCAAAACACCGCAAGGAGAAAAAGTGTCGCGATATCGCGACATGTTGCATTTTACGGTCCAAAGCAAATGGAGAGGACAGAAGAGAAAAAGTGTCGCGATATCGCGACATGTTGCATTGTCGCGGCCAAAAGAGAAAAAGTGTCGCGATATCGCGACATGTTGCATTGTCACGAAAAAAAAAAGTGTCGCGATATCGCGACATGTTGCATTGTCACGGCCAAAAGAGAAAAAGTGTCGCGATATCGCGACATGTTGCATTGTCAGGCCAAAAGAGAAAAAGTGTCGCGATATCGCGACATGTTGCATTGTCAGGCCAAAAGAGAAAAAGTGTCGCGATATCGCGACATGTTGCATTATCGCGGCCAAAAGAGAAAAAGTGTCACGATATCGCGACATGTTGCATTGTCGCGGCCAAAAGAGAAAAAGTGTCACGATATCGCGACATGTTGCATTTTCTGCCAAAAGAGAAAAGTGTCGCGATATCGCGACATGTTGCATTTTCGCGACCAAAAGAGAAAAGTGTCGCGATATCGCGACATGTTGCATTTTCGGCCAAAAGAGAAAAGAAATATCGACATGTTGCATTAGCAAAAAGAAAAGTGTCACGATATCGCGACATGTTGCATTTTACAAAAAAGAAAAGTGTCGCGATATCGCGACATGTTGCATTTTCGCAACTCAAAAGGAGAAGGAGAGAGACAAAAGTGTCGCGATATCGCGACATGTTGCATTTTCGCGACTCAAAAGGGCAAAGGAGAAGAGACAAAAGTGTCGCGATATCGCGACATGTTCATTTTTAAAAGATAGTAAACTGAAGACTGCATAGTGACGTGGACATAAGGACAAAATCCAATGAATAAGACAAAACGTTACATAAGGAATCTTTAATGATTTGAAATCATTTAAGATGGTCATTACACATGGAAGGAAACGAACGCAAGCCCATGTGGAGAAAATGAAACGAAGGGCCACAAAATAGAAACGAAAAGCCTTTTTGGAAACCAAAACACATGCATGCACAAGGGAAGGTGAAACGAACAACCATTGGAAAATGAAACGAAAAGCTTCCTAAAAATTTTAAATACGCCAGGCAAGGATGTTTTGAGGGGTTGGAAACTGCTGCAAGTAGAGTTGCAGATTTGAAGGCAAGAGGGCCATTCTGGACCTGTTTGAGTCATTTTTCTTCCATGGACTGGTTTGGGAAAACCAGAAATTTTGTTATTGTAAAATGACAAATTTTTAATACAGAAAGTTTTAGAAAGTTGCATCTTATGGACAAGAAAGAAGGAGTCATTTTCTCGCATGCAAGATTAAATGTCTATTTTTCCCCTTTTCAGATTTTAGGCTTGTAAATGGAGTTTATGCAAGTTTTCTTGGTTGCTTCATGCGAATGTTTAAATCTGAAAACCTCATTTAAAACCCTAGGAGCCAGCACTTAGCTTATCCGGATTGTGCTTGTTTTGCAAGTCCAATAGGTTAGGTTGCATGCATGAAAACCTCACATCTTCGGTTTTGTCGAAATAGGATAGCATCATACTGAATGCATTTTATTTTCAATTTTCTGCATTTCATTTTCATTTTTCTGCATTTTATTTTCCAGAAATTTTAACTTTTTTTTAATTTTCAGGCATTAAAATAAACATTTAAAAAATTTCAAAATCCAAAAATAATTTCACCATTGCGTAGGTTATACTTCATACTTCCAATACGCACTTTGAAATTTCATTTTCGGAGTTGTTTAGTATTTTTAAAAATTCATCGAAGTTGTTGTTTTATTACAGATTTTAAAAAATCCGAAAATAGAAAATTTCCATTTTTGGGCCGAATTTCATTTTTTCTATTTCATGTTTCATTCATGAGCCTATGATGACATTCCCTTCATGAAAATTCCAATTTCATTGAAGGAGTTATGTTTTATGGCATTTTCACAAATTTCCATTTTTGGAGCCCTACCTAAATTACCCTCCTCTTCATAAAAATTCTAATTTTACTAAAGAGGGGTAATTTGAGCACTACATCGTGGTCATATGAGGGCCAACTCACATTTGCTTTATTTTGGTTCAATGAACAATCACTAAAGTTTCATGGTAAAATAAACCAACATTGCCCCTTGTTTACGATTACTTGCAATCACTAAGGTGTTCCAAGCATTTAAATTGAATATCTTTATTTGAGATTACTAATACACATATGCAAATGCTAATATAGCGGAGACCTTGGAGAAGTTGTTTGTTTAACTTCTTTGCAAGAGGGGATTTGGAACCCAAATCCTAAGGAAGAGTGTACTTTCACAATTGGGTGAAAATACCACTCAACAGAGTCGTATATGGACAACCTAGCAGGTGCTATGCAAAATTGATGAGTGAGACTACTATGAATGGTAAAAATATTAAGTGATTTCAACATAGGGTTACTTTGTATCAATAGTGTGAATGAAGGAGTGGTGATAATGGGTCGATTTTCTTGATGATCAAGACAAGTGGGGTAGCGGTCACTTCATGTAATAAAATTGGCCATGCCCATAATGCCCTTCTAGGATGGATCTTGATTTACCTAATTGACCTATCAAGGTGCAGGTTGAGAAGTGGAAGCATTAAGTTGCATTTGGGGTTGTCTATGTTTTGGCAAAGGTGTCTTATAGATCCTCAAATTTTGATTTGAAGGGGCTAGTGGATTTTTGGTATGGATAACCTTATTATCAATAAGATCTTGCACCAAATGGTGAAATGTGTGATAGTTATGGATATCATACCCTTGTTGCCTATGCTACAAGCAAAATGTGTTCTCATTATAGTTCTTGAGCTTTGGTCGATTTGGGTTGTCTAGTTTTGCTTCTAGTAAAGCAATGTGTGTAGCATCATACAACTTTCAAAATATATTTGATATTGACTCCAACAAAGGAGTTTAATTTTGTGGTGAGCATTGTTGACATTGTTATCATTTTTGGGCTTGATTAGCTAGGGAAGGAGCCCTAGATTATTGATACCCCTGTTGGGGTTGTCGAGCTTGTTGTGGAGGTGGAGTAGATGTTGAGCCCAACATAACCTGATTGGCCTATGGTGATTTTGGAGGATTTAAATTTTGACCACCTCTACTGAATCGAGTATTGGGGCACCATCAATCTTCTTACAAAGTTTTATTTCACCTTCTTGCACCTTTATATCCTCAATTATCTTGGCTTGAGAAATTACATCCTCAAAATATCGATGTTGTTGTATTTGGAGCATAGTTGATATGTGTTTGGCATAGATTTTTGTAAATATTTTGACCAAATATGGGGGTGGTATTGGAAAATTTAAATTATGTATGATCCCATGCCATCAAGCAACATACTCATTTACTGGTTCATCATAAAATTGTCATAGGCTATAGACGTAGTGACGTATTATTTTTTATGTTGATGGAGAAATGCTCAAGAAATTGATTGGTCACATGTTTGAATGTAAATAGTTTATGTTTAGGAAGGTTGATGAACCAATCAAGGGCCTGACCACCAAGGGATAAAGGAAATGTACGAAGCATAAGTGCATTGCTACCTTGAAGTAGGTGGTAAGCATATTGATAATTACACAGGTGCTCCTGAGGATTCTTTTTACCTTTGAACTTATCAAATTTAGGAATCTCACATTTTTGAGAGTATTGATGAAGGGCCATAGATGGATGATTAGGGTCATTGAATATTTTACTGTAAGTTGGTTTCTGTAGCCCATAGCCACTAGTTCGTAACTCTAAGTTTTTAAGTTGTTCCCTCATGAGCTGAATTTTAGTTGGGGGTGCTTGTGATGTAGAAGTGGAGAAAAGAGTTTATCCCCAAGTGGTTGTTGAGACAAATAATTATGAACACTAGTAGAATGATGTGGGAATTATTGTATGAGATGCTCAAGAGTTGATTGAGTAGTGAATGATGTGGGATTGTGTTGAGATGATGAAGGTGTTTGTTGTTGTTGTTGCAATTGACATTGTTGTTGCTACTATTGTAGCTATTTTTGTTGTTGTTGCTACTATTACAACAAATTTTGATAGAGTTATTATAAATTGAACTGCTCTTGATGGAGTTGCTCCTACTAGAGTTTTTATTGATGGAGTTGCTCTTGATGGAGTTATTGTTGGTGGAGTTGATATTGATGAAGTTGTTGATTTTGAAGTTGTTATTGATATGATGGATCCATGGAAGGCTTATTTGGATCATTAAGATCTTGTTGTGATTAATATGGCACTTGTTGGAGATCTTGACCAAACTCTTGGAAAGGTGGATGGTATGAATGTTTAATATAACCTTGATTGACCTATTGAACAAGCACTTGGGTTGATGCCTGTTGGTAGGTAAAAGGTCACTCATACTAGGATGTAAGAAGGGGGTGAAAATATGATGTTGTTGGCATTGTAGAAGCCCATGTCGATGGTGAGGTGAAGAAGTTACTCTAGTTTGAAATTGATGTGGATGTAGATGGGAGAAATTGTGATGAAGGGTAATGCAGGAATGTTGTGTTGAAACATTTTAATATATGTTTGTGGAACGAAATAATGTGTAGGTGGATTTTGAAGGATTTGTGTATTTTGAGAGTATGTGGGTACTTGTATATAACCATTAGTAAAAAGGGTTTGCATATTGATGTTATACAATTTTTTGGGTAGGACATTAGAGGAATATTGATCGATGTTAAGCAAATCAGCTTTGAGAGGTGGATTGGTGAAATAGGAGGAAGAAGGTGGTGTCAATGAGATGGAACTAGGAGAAGGTTGTGAGGGTGGATTGAAGAAGAGGTTTGAATCTATGATTATAGAGGAAGAGGCCCCTTGAGTATTAGGTGGAGTTGTGGTAGCGAAGACCATAACTAATTTTTGAATGGTAGCCTTGACATTTGGGTAAGTAGGGAGGAAACATCCCTTACCATCCAATAGATGTTGTGATGATTGTTTTAGGAATGGATGGGAGGAATGAGTGGAGGATGAAGAAGGATATTCCTTATAGGTATCAGGTTCAAAGTCACCAAGCATAAAGTAAATGACTCCAAGGAATGAAATGGCTTCATGAGTTGATTCTTTGGAGGATTGAGATGATGAAGTATCAGTTGGATGTTGAATGATATCTTGAGTGACACTTGGTAAAGTTTAAATCAGTTGAGACTAATCAAGAGTGTGGGTTTCAGGATATGGTACAACAATGGTGCCCACTTTCATAGAAGAAACCATGGATTGAGAAGTATTTGAACAAGCAACCTCCATCACAAGATGAGCTTGCTCATGAGATTGACTATGGATAAAAATCATTGTTGGGCAAAAACAAGCTGAAAAGCTTAGTTTTTACCAAAATTAGGTTGGGGAAATAGTAGGAATGGTGTTTCTAGAGTTACTAAACCTTTCTATAAAATAAAGGTTTGGGTCGCAGGGTAGGGTGCAACTATATTTTATGGTTGTAAGGTACATGTGGTTGTTTTTTGTATCCCTCTCACACACTTAGTTTCATTTTTGTAAACTATGACCAAAAGGCAACAAAGACAAGTATAATAGCATCCAATAAAGTTTTTCTATAGAATGGAAGAAGGTCGATGATTAAAGACCCAAAATTATTTGTGGGAAGCAGCATTGCAACAATCACGATTATCTCTAAGTCATGACCAAAGGTGCTGAGAAGTACTCTCAGAGAAGGCTCAATTGCAAGTAAGTGTCGTAGAATTAAGACAAGATAGGATTCCACTCAAGACGAAGATCGAGAAGGCCCAAGGACAAGTAAAGGTCATGAAATCACAAAAAGACATGATTCTACTGGAGATGAAGATCGAGAAGGCCCAAGTGCAAGTAAAGGTCATAAAATTGTGACAAGATAGGATTTCATTAGAGACAAAGATCGAGAAGGCCCAAGTGCAAGTAAAGGTTTTGGAATCATGACAATATAGGATTCTATTGGAGACGAAGATCGAGAAGGTCCAAGTGTAAGTAAAGGTTATGAAATCATGACAAGATATGATTTCATTGGAGATGAAGATCGAGAAGGCCCAAGTGCAAGTAAAGGTCACAAATTAATGACAAGATAGGATTCCATTGGAGACGAAGACCAAGAATACCCAAGTGTAAGAAAGTATCACGAAATCATGACAAGTCACTATGTCACGATCACCATACCTCGAGGTAGATCGAATATTTTATTATAATATAGCCTGTTATAACCGTTACAGATTGAGGGATACCGAGTGGGCTCAAGAATGAAGAGTGGCCTTGATTTCAAGATTTTTACATTACTTTGTAGCATGCATGAAGCACTCAAATTAGCGACCAGATATTGAACGTCCCATTATATTTTTTTAGATTGACAAGTACACAGTTGGTTAAAAGAAAATGTATGCAAATAATAGGTAGTGAAGGGTCTTAGAAATATGGAATTTTACATGTGCCATGCGAAGAGTTGGTGTGTCTTCCCATGACTAAAAAAATAAGATCAAATTCTTGGCTTACCTTTTACACCCAAGATACGACCATTTCAGAAACAGAAGGAGATCCCATATATAACAATTGGGCATAATGGCAAATGGAACATCAAGAGCAGCTAAAATTTGGAACCATGTGGTATGGGTATTGTAGATTCATGGTTTAGGTTTGCAAATGAGCTCTAAAATATAGACGTGAGAATACACGTCACATTTTATGTACATATCTGACATATATATAACGCGACTGGCTATAGTCATTATTAATAAGTATGACTATTTCAGATCGAAGCATGTGTCTTGTAGCATTCTATACACTCATCTCAAATGAATAGAGGATTAATCAAGCAAATAATATTTCAAGAGATCAAAATTGCAAAAATATCAAATGAATCACCAAACGCAACCACTGATGTATGAAGCATGACAATGTTAATTCATGTTTCTTTTTCGTATTTATTTTTGCAAAGTTTTCCTATGACTCTGTAACCCAATGGATAAAGGCAGGTAAATTTTGAAATAACATATAGATTTCTTGAGAACGCAAATCCACTAAAGCATATTCAAGATAAGTATGAAGTAATGAATCATGTAATATGATGTCATACTGGATCGAAAAAAGTGTGCAAGGAAGTCCTATTTGATGCAGAAGCAAGTGAAGCAACGTAAGTGAAGAGGTCAACTCATGTATGAATACCGTTTAAGTGTGTAGAGGATTACTCAGAATATGTGAAGCATATCTTCGTAATCATTCACTGACGGGATGCCTACCTCAGCTCAATCATATATAAAAGAGAAATAATCTTAAGAAATTGAAGGATGAAGCTCTCGGTGAAGAGAATGGGTCTGATCGTGTAGATGGGAAGTTGTAGAAAAACGTATAAGTACTGGAGGAAGATTTTGACTGTTTGTCTTAGGTAGAGAAAGAGACACAAAAAAGATATACGGTCACCACCAAAGGGTGTTATTTCATGGCAATCTCTCTACTCTTGGAAGGGATCTATGCACCAATGGAATATATTTACAAGGGTAGGTCCTTTTTGGAAAAACTTTGAACACCAACAAAATATATTTATAGAGATATGTTGTTATTGGAGGCTTTCCTATTTTGTGTACCTCCAATTCCTATATTTTTGTTCTTCCTTTCTCTACCTTCAACACTATAATATTGCTTTTTGCTGCTCACTTGTACAAATCTTCCATGCTTTTTATTTTTTGATATCCTCCTTTGTTTTCGGTGGAGTCCTGTACTTTGTATTGGGTATATCCATCGTTGTCCTCCACCATTTTGAGTAATAATATCAGGTTATACTTAGTATTCCTCTCCTACGGTCCCTTTTTGTGGATTTTCATACATTATTTTGAGCTTCTTGCTTGTCTCTCTATATATCCTTTCTTTCTTCCTTGTTGATCTTCTTGTAAAATAAGCATCCTACTTCCCCAGAAATAGCTACCTCTTCGCTTAGTTTACATTTTTGTCCTATTTTGGGATGTTGATCTGTCAATGAATTTAGAAAGTGTTGGCCTGGACAAGGTGATATGGGTTCAACAAACCTTGCAAGCAAAAGTCCCCCTATGAGTCACCAAAATATGGGTGTTTTTTGTGTCCCTCTCACCCACTTAGTTTCCTTTTTGTAAACTATGACCAAAATGCAGCAAAGACAAGTATAACAACATCCAGTCAAGTTTTTCTATAGAATGGAAGAAGGTCGATGATTAAAGACCCGAACTCCTTTGTGAGAAGCAACATTGCAATAATCATGATTTATCTCTAAGTCATGACCAAAGGGGTTGAGAAAGACTCTCAAAGAAGGCTCACTTGCAAGTAAAGGTCGTAAAATCATGACAAGACAAAATTCTACTAGAGATAAAGATTGAGAAGGCCCAAGTGCAAGTAAAGGCCGCAAATTCACAACAAGATAGGATTCCATTGAATATAAATATCGAGAAGTCCTAAGTGCAAGTAAAGGTCACAAAATCATGACAAGAAAGGATTCTTCTATAGATAAAGATCGAGGCCCAAGTGCAAGTAAAGGTTGCAGAATCATGACAAGATAATATTTCGCTAGAGATGAAGATCGATAAGGCCCAAGTGCAAGTAAAGGTCGTAGAATCATGATAAGATAGGATTCCATTGGAGATAAATATCGAGAAGGCCCAAGTGAAAGAGAGTGTCATAGAATCATGAAAATTCACTATGTCATGACCACCATAGCTTGAGGTAGATAGAATATTTTGTTAGCATGCAGTCTATTATAACCATTTTAGATCGAGGGATATTGAGTGGGCTCAAGAATGAAGAGCAACCTTTATTTCAAGCTTTTGTCCATTACTTTATAATAAGCATGAAGCACTCAAATCAACATCCAGATATTGAACGTTCCGTTCTATTTTTTTTAGATCGACGCTGCTACACGATGTTTTTTTACTAGCTTAGCCACCTGGCTTTTTGTTGTAATGGTTTTGATATAAGATATTTTAGATATTTTAAACCATGGAGGTCATAAATAAGAGCATCTACCTCTTATTTAGGGCTCGACTCTTAGGCGTTTACAAGTTGTATGGATTAAGACTTTTTGGAAGAAGCAACACAATAAATATCTTCATTTAACCTTTGGTTCAAATATCTTGCAGAACATGTATGTATGAATAGATGAATGTTTCCAATTTAGTTAAGTAAATGTGCATGACATTAATTCTGTTTTATGGATTCTTGTTCATGTTTATTTATTAGTCCTAGTACTACCAATATGTAGAGCTAAACATCAATTATACGTTTTTATGTATATGATAAATACTTGGCTAGTCTGTTAGGAGGTTATAATGATTACTTCGTTCCATGGTCTTATTTTATTTCTTGTTGTTGCTTAATCTACACCATATTAAGTTCTAGCCTCTACTACATTTAAATATATTTCAAGAACTCTTATATCTCCCCCCATTACATTTTTAGCTAGTTAGAACTTCTTAAAGGAACCAACCTTCTCTGGATATTGAACCATTTAAACCTTATAGTTTGACTGTTCATTCAATGTTGGCCATGTCTTAGGTGCAATAATCAACCATAGGCAGATTTTGGACCAAGAGTACACTATGATATTTTTGAGGATGTGTTCGAACTATGCCTAGGGATGTGTAGAAACTTGTTTTTGTAGGTTTTGTAACCTATTTTGAGTGTTTTGTAAGAAAAACCAACCTATGCAACAAGAAGAGGAACAAACAATCCAATTTTGTAAATATGTGTTTAAGATGTTCAGACAAACCATAAAATAGAGAAAGAGGTGGTGGATTTGACCTATGAAGGTATTTTCATACACAGTTTCCTCTTATACCCAAAGGTATTTTAGGGGTAACTACGCACAAACAGGTGAATGGATTCTAATGAAGGTGATGGCTTGGAAAACCTAGAGAAGATATATACAGAACCTCTTAAGAAAGAGGTGGCATTGTCTAAGACTTACTACTAGCCCATATAGGGTTTTGCTTCACCCTTATATGGGCTTAGTCACAAATTATAGTTGCACACTCACTAATTATATGAAGCCCTATGAGCAGGGGTATCTAATCCTAACCCAACCTGAGAATCTCTCAAGAGTAGGGGATCCTCTAGTGATGAAGTCCATAAAACCACTTGTGAGGGCTACTATGGTATTTAAGGGGGTGATCTAGTGAAAGGAAATGAATTCCAACATCGCTAGGCTCAATTTGGGGTTGGTAATAAAATCTAACCTTACCAATGTGAAAAAAAGTGTGGAGTGTGTGTGGATGCTATTTAGGAAAGTTGGAAATTCTGAAAAGGAAAACTAAACTAAGAAAAAGTAAAGCCCTTTTTTTTTTTTTTTTTTTTTTTTTTTTAACTTTTTATAAAGTGAAATACTTTTGAGAATAAAAAATATGTAAAAGCAACAATGAAAATTGCATTTTTTAAAAGAAAAAGCAAAACCTTACACAAAAGGAGAGACGATAGATGTCACTTGATTTTAGCGAGCTACTCTAAGACATGTTTTAGCATAAATCTATTTTTTTTTAAGCAAAAAACCCCTTGCAGAGCTGCCTTGGTCTAAAAGACCATGAACAGGGGGTTCTACACTGTCAAAGTCATCCAGGAGTCGCACCCGACCCTGCCCGCACCGACATTATCAATTGGATTTTAGATACCCAATTCAATTTTTTGGTAGGGTGGAGATTTGAACCTGGGACCTCCCTTGGAGGATTGCCCTCTCCTCTCCAACTCACCTACAACACCTAGGTAGCATAAATATATTTACACTAACAAATATGTGCTTATTAAGGTTATGGCTAGATGTCTCTTAGAGCTTTATATATGAGGTAAAGATCAAAATCTTGTTCTCAACTCATAGAGATAAAGAAGTTTGAAGGCCTCTTAGCACCTTATCAATGCTTTAACTCTAAATAATGCAACTATTTAGCCTTTTAACATGCATAGAAGAAAATAAAAGTGTTTGAAAATGTGACCAAAGTGATTTTGGAGCCTTTTCTAAGTAATTTTTAAGTTTTTTAAAGAGGCTTAAAGTGTCTCAGGGTTTTTTGTGAAAGCAAAATATGTTAAAATTAGATCAAAACTTGTTTTTAGTACAAGGAAAATAGGTCTTTGAGAGTTACCTATGGTCTCTAGCTCCTAGAAGTACTTGTGAATGTATTACTAGGGTTTAAATGTATCTCAGCTCACGTTGAAGGCTAACCTATGATTGAAAAGGTCGCACTCTACCCTACGACTCATTGAAAACTTGAAATTTTTGCTAGATCTGGGCTTGTTGATAATATTTGTGGTACAATAGCTGGTTTGTGTATAGGTACTTGCAACAAAAAAGGATAGAATATCAATTTTGTAAATAAAAATACCATTTAACAAATATCCATGAAAGATAAAACACAACTTTGTAAGATGGTACAATATCGAGTTTTGCAAAACCCTAAAAGTAAGTGAAAAATACTCGATTACACTTTTATGGATGCCATTATTCTTAGGAATTTTTGGCCTATGAATGCAATTTAGATAAGGGATATATCAATCTCCTCTAAGGGCAAATCAATTCCCCAAACTTACTCACAACTATGGAGTTGTTGTTGGTTGTGTAGAACTTGGTTTTTGAACTAGTTTTTGGATTGCTTGTTTCAGTCGCACAGTACCTTACAACTAAAAATGATTGCACCCTACCTTGTGACCCTGTCTTGTAGACCAAAAAGACTTTTATCTTGGACTAGAGTTGTGTTGCAAGGTTTTTGTAGAGTTCTATAGCACAAAAAATCAGGATAAATTAGTCAACTTATTTGAGAAGTTAACTAAATAACATCAACAAGGTGGGGGTCCCATCGAGTGTGCCAAAATGAACTCAAGGAAAATCGATGTTATTTTCAATATATGGTCAAAAGGGTTACAAGAGGGTCCCATTTTACAAAAATACCTTTGGAGACTTTAAAATGGGGTTTTGTGAGGTGAAAACCCGCTCTTCAATTAGGAGGTCAAAAAAATGACATCAATATTCCAAAATATCCTCAAGTTGAGTGGGTTTATTACTCATGTGCCACTATCAATCCGACCTGTTCTCCAAACCTGTGGGACCTACAAGAAAGGTTAGAATATTTTGGTATTATCTTAATCAAACCCCTCGTGTTTACAGATAAAAAGACTCAAAATGAACTAATTGATTGCAAAAGCTATAAAATTGTTTACAAAACCTAAAATTGTAGTAATACTTACCTTCTGGAAAGGTTTTGTAGCTTGTTAATGCTTAAAATTGATGCTTGAAAAGGGTCATACCCTAGGGTGTGACTTTCTATTTTGGTCATAGGGTACCTTGTGACTCTAACTGTAACACTTTAGCTAATTTTTGGGTGGTTCAAAATGTTGTCCTGTAGTTGTCAAAGCTCCTGTCTTCACTAGGTCACATTCAAAACCTGCAAAATTTGACAAATGGGGACAAAAAAAGGTGCAAAAAGATGTTTTGATGTGGTGATTGGTGGAGATGGGTGGCAAAGTAGGTGATGGAGAATGGCTTAGTCTAGTTAAATTTTGGTAGAGTTTTTCTATGCAAAAGGTGGGTGGTATCAAAACAAAAGAAAAGGCCTTACATTTATAGAATTTAGAGAGGTTAGCGAGGGGATCGAGGTGTCCCATAATATGGCATGCCTCATAAGTGCATTTGGGTGAGAGAATCCCTCATCCATATACCTATCATGAATGAGCATGGTGATGTGAAATGGAATAAGATTCTAACCCTAACTATGGTAAAGTTAACCTTGGGTTAAGGGTTGACTTGGGTGAGGTGGAAGGTGACTCACCCATGACTCATGCTTTGACACCCAAAAGTCCTCAAGTGTATTTTATGGCTTTAAATGCACATGGGGACTTGAAATAGAGCAAGGGTTAGTTGTGACTAGGGTTAGGTTGATCCTGGGTGAGTTGTTGACTTTTTGGGTGAAATGGAGGGTGACTCACCCTTGTCCTATATGTTGGGGTAAAAAAGTCTTCAAAATCCAATTAAGGCCTTAAATTATCATGGGTAGGTGTGTGGAGCAAGGGTTAAGCTTAATCCTGCTTAGGTTGACCCTAGATTAGATCAAGATCAAATGGATGAGGTGGAACCTAGGCTAGTCAAAGAGTAGACTAGGTGAGGTGGCCATGAGTTATGTTGACCATGGTTAGAAGTTTGACTATGAAGTGACCTTGATCCAAGTTAATGATTAAGTAGGGTTGGGCAAAGATGACGGTCACATGGGAACCCAAAGTTAAGCATAGGAAAGGGCTTAAATTGCCCAAAGAGGGCTTATGAATAGTGCATGAATAGTGATTTTAATAAATGAATAGTGTTTTGAAGCTAATTTATGTAAATTTTGTGGGTTTTGCAAATTGATCAGTCGTGATGATGGGAGAAGTGGCAATGTGTAACTTTTAGGTATCTACATGGAGGAAAATTTAACTCCCTCCTTATAGGCTTTGGATTTCAAATGCCCTATTTTGAGGAGGGTGGTCTCTACTCTTTTAGCTATTTCAATAGCATATTCAAAAGAAGATACATTGGTCATATTTAAGTAGAAGGCAAACTGCTCATTCAAGTTACCTACAAATATATCTAGAAGATCTCTTAATGGGGGGACATATTGGAGTCTCCCCACCAAGGTTCACCATATTGTAAAAACATCATCAAAATTCTTGTCCTTAGATTGCTTAAGCCTATAGATGTCACTAATCATGACCTTCTCTTCGATGTAGATGAAAAATTGCTTAACTTGATAAGATATCTAAAGCTTCTAAGGGAATGTCTTGGTATTTTCTAATACCACTCCAAGGCAGGGCCACTAAGGCTCTTGGAAAATATCTTTAGTAGCAATGTTTTGTCATAGTAAATATTTCTAAAGGAGCTCCTAAACAACCTAAGATGTTTTATGGGATCTTCATTTCCATTATACATTTGAAACTTAGGCATTTCAAAATTGGGAGGAAAGGGATGGTTAGCTATGAAGATATCTAGAGGCTGGTTGCACAAGTCCTCATAAGAGTACTTCTAACTGGAATAAGATCCCTGTATTGAGGCCATCTATTGTTTCAACAATTTCAACTAAGAGGTTTAAATTTACAACTCGAAATAAACTATATTTGATGGTACATGAGGCATGTGTTGAGAGACCAAAGGAATTTGATAGTTGATAAAATAATAATATTAGGGCATATGATGTTTAGTTATTTTATGGCTCACCCTTAAGCTATTTGACACAAAGGATTAGAATATGAAATATGGAAGGTTATAAGAATAAGATTTTGATCAAACACTATACTCATAATTTTAGGGATAGAAGAAAGAGTGTTGATAGGGGGATTAGATATTGGGGAAATATGAGGTAAACTTAGGCTAGTAGTATAACTCATGCCCACTTGTTGAGGTACAAGACAACTTACATTGACTTGTAACAATTCCTCAAGAGGAGATGAGGATGAATGATTTCTTGAGGATGGTGGGATATTATATGTCCCATTATCTATGGAAGTGGTGATAATAGGAGGATTAGAGTTAGCATGATTATAGGTATATGCATTAATATTTATATCTAAGGATATATTAGAGGCCAAAGGGATAGAGTTAGGCTATTGGGGACAGTCCAAGAGTGAACCCTCCCCAGCAAATACAACTTGGTTGTTGTCACCATCCCTAAGAATGGTTTCTATGACTTCCTTATGTCTTTGTAAGAAAGAATCCATGTGATCAAAGGATTTGAAGAAGGTTAGATAACTCAAGGGGGAAGCTCCCTCATCTTCTTCTTTAAAGATAATATTCTCAAATATGGTTAGGTCCTTGGTATCTTCCACTATAGGGCTGGGGTTAATGGCCAATCGAGCAACACTATAGGTGAAGTAGCATCTCTTAGTCATGGTTTGATAAGGAAAGGGGATTTCAATTAGTTAAGTTTTAAGGTTTATAATATTATTTATAGAAGAAAGAGAAGATATTTTGGCACTTTATATCTCCTTTCCTCGATATACCTAATCTAACCTAGAAACTCAATGACCTCCCTATATACCTGAAGATCCTATTATACCCAATCAATATCTATATACCCATTGGTACGTGAGAGAACCAATATGTAGGACAATAATAATATGTGGAAGTGACCCTCTAGGTACATGGACCAAGATGGTATGTTAGGGGTAATGATGTACCTCCTTATGGCTCCCACTATCCCACTACGATATACTCCTCACTAAACATAAGTACACATATGACCCTATGTGGGTGGCTAGCAGTTTAGGCTCACAATATACCCAATATAGCTTAGTGATTCATACAAAGTTACTTAAAGGATCATAAATAATCCTAGTAGAACTAGCCTTTGGTTAGGTTCTTATTATCTTAAATTAATATGATCTAAACAAAACACATAAAATTAAGTGATCTTAATTAAATTTGACAAGTTTTAGTCTTGATTAAGGTTTTGTCTAGGAACCCAGGTGTTGTAGGTGAATTGGAGAGGAGAGGGCAATCCTCCAAGGGAGGTCCCAAGTTCAAATCTCCACCCTACCAAAAAGTTGAATTAGGTACCCAAAATCCAATTGATAATGTTGGTGCGGGCAGGGTCGGGTGTGACTCCCGAGTGACTTTGACGGTGTAGAACCCCCTGTTCATGGTCTCTCAGACCAAGGTGGCCCCACAAGGGGTTCGCTTTTAAAAAAAAAAAAGGTTGTGTCTAGAACAAATGAGATCTTGGAAACCATAGTGGTGTTTACGTCAGGTTCACCATAAATGTAGAATGGTGAAAAAGGATCACAAGGGGGATCAAAGGAGATATGATGCTTTTTCTCTCTTTTTACTTCCCACCTCATGGTTAGGGGATGTTATGATATTCCAAAACTAGTTTGATGGGTTATTTTGTAAACACCTATATTTTACAGGAAGCTAAGTTTCCTATTAAGATTCCTTCTATCTAAACCTTAACATGATCTATGATGCACATACAATAATGCAATAGATAAATACCTAAGACTAATATGATTCTTTGTTTTATGATGATAAAAATAAATGATTTCCTTTCGAACAAGGGTACACAAAGTAATGCAATAGATGAAGCCTAAAATGTAAGCTAGTGCAAGTTCAAATAATACCTAAAAATAAAAAATATTCAATTTATCTTCTATGTGATTATGACTAAGATAGGTTTAATATTTTTTCTTTGTCAAATTAATAACAAAATAGAAAAAATTCTAACTAGACATACAACAAACATAAACTTATCCTAACTAAAAATGATAGAAGTAAGGAATATAACAACATATTTTTGATGTTGAAACAAAAGCACCACCTGCTCGTAGAAGCGTCATCGATGCTATTATCTCTTATCGATGTTGTCACTCAAGTTTACAAATAGACACAAGCTTTAAAAATATATAGCAAAAAAATTATCAATGTAGAGTGGTTTGTTTGATCTAGCAAAGAATAATAACTTCTTTGTTATAAATATTAGACCCTTGTTTAAATAGGTTAAAAAAAATTAAAAAGACAAATACTATGAATAATTGTTAAAACAAACATTGCTTAACAATAGCATTGAGGTATTGTCACTATATGCTATTATGTTCTATGTAAAACATAGAGCAATAGTGCCACCGATTTGCATTTTGGAGGCTCTATTGTCTCTAAGAATAAAATAACAAGCTAAAATGGAAATATTACTTAAGATTATAACAATTAATATTAAGGGCTCTAACCAAGGGGTGCAAAGGCTTAATTACATAGCAAAAAGATAGAGGTTTAACTACTTGAAACTAAGATTTTAATGATCAAAATGATAAGCCTAACAATATTTAAGCAATGAGATACCAATATTAGCTAAAAGGAAGAAAAATCAAAGATTATCCAAGTGATAGAAAGCTACAAAAAAAGAGAGATCGATAAGCAAATGTAAAGGGCAAGGGCACAACTCAATGTTTTCCCTCCTTGATAGGGAATTATTAAAAAGCCTACTAGTTGTTTAATGATAATCTTCCAAATGCTTGATGCTCAATGGAGACGAATTAGAGACCAACTGCTTGAATTTGAGTGTTGGATAAGATCTTGAATGCTTTTTGAGGAAAAATATCTTGAATGCTTGATACAATATTGAAAAAAACAAGAGTTTGAAATGTCTGAAGTCTTAGAACAATTTTGGCAGCATTTTAGTATGCAAAAGATAATCTAGAATGATTTTGGAAGATGTGGATGCAAAAAATATTCATGTTGAGAAGGCCATCCCAAAGGTTGCTTTTATAGACATCCCAAGATCCCTTGGGGATCATTGGGAGGATCTGCCAATATTGGAAAAAAGAGAAGGCATACTTGCATGGAGTGATTAGAGTTGATTTAGGGTAAGACTAAAAAATATGGATATACAATCGAAGTGGGAAAATAATATGAGAGAGTTAGAGATAAGATTTGCCAAAATTGTGAGGCTAGGTTGGTAAATGAGATTTACGAGACCAGATCCACAAATCATGGGTAGAATAGGGAGATAAACATCCAAGAATCTCGATTTTAGCATAGACAAGATAAAAATATTGGAAGGTGAGCATCTTCAACGCTATCTAGCTTGTGTTACTGCCAATTGACCATTGGAGGTCAAAAATGAGTAGGAAAAGGGTAATGGTCAAGGATTGACAAAAGCGTTGTAGGGGTCATGATAACATCGCTAGCACTATCGCTCATGTAATCAATGCTTCTGCTTTTGGAGCAACAAATACTCCAAGTTTGGGTGTAAGGATGGTTGAGTTAGTTTAGCTGATTAGAAGGCTGGTTGATGAGGGTAATCGTAAATATTAGCCATGTGTTGTAGAATTGGTTATCTACAAAGGAATTAAGAACAAATATCACATCTTCTAGAGCACTTAGAAGGAAGATCTATAATGTATAAAAATGTTTTCTAATCTCTCTTATTTTTAGATGCTTGAACTAATGGTTCATTTCATTCCTATGTTTTTGAAGGAGCACAACCACTTAACCTTGATGAAATATTTTCTCTTCTAGTTCACTTTCACGTAGTGATGAGGAATTATTACAATTCTTTTTAACATATAGGTTTATGTAAATGATTTAAAACCTTCTAAGGTAAAGATCAAGTGGCCCAAGAATAATTTGAAGTCTTCAAAGAAATCAAAACCTAATTGAGAATACTGTAAGATGAAATTTCATCTAGCCAAAATTTGCCTTGTGATGATAAGGTAGATTTGAAGACGTCCTATCAAAGTAAACCAAATTATTAGATCTTCCATTAAGGATGAAGAAATCATTAATGTCTTGGCACCTCAATTTAGAGTATAAGGTCTTGAAATGTGTATAATATAATCTATTATGCAACCCTATGAGTCCACATTATATAATATTGGATAGGGTTTAATGTATCAACCTGCAACCCCATAGTTAACTTTGTAAGGTTAACTTTATTATACCTTAACCTTTATGTTAGTTAACAATTATATAATTAATTTATAATTAATTGAAGTACTTAAATGTTTATTGAACCAATTCATTATATTGTTATAGGGTTATTTATAATTATTGCTAGTGTTAGGGCACCTAACAACATCCTTCTATCTTTGTGTTCTCTATCTTTATCTTTTTGCTCTCTATTACTCTTTTAATATGACATCTTAACAATGTATCGGATTTTAAAATCTAATAGCAAAAGGTTGTAATAATTGACACTACATATTTCTAATATCTTACTCATATTTGATAATTGTCTTTTTTTTTTTTTTTTTAAGTATGTAATTATTATCCATCTTTATGATCTCATTTATCTATATGAAAGTAGTATACAAACCAAAAATGTTTAGATAAAAATAACAGATAATCGACTTCCCATCTACATGAAAAGCATGAATGTTTTAGAAATTAAAAAAAAAATAAGTTAATGTATATTTGAAATATTTTTAAGGTAGTCTAGGGTAATAATGCAACCGTGTAGGGTTTGGCTCTTCTTGGAGAGGTTTCAACCTTCTTGGAGAGGTTTAAGGTTGAAAGGTCCAAGTTTGCATGGGGTTACGTGTTAATCTTCAATTGATAAATTTAGCTCTCGACCTTATAAGGGATCATGGCATGGAATACCTAACCCTCAGCATTAGTCAGCCTTAGGGGTTTCTCACACTAACCAATTTATATATATATATATATATATATATATATATATATATATATATATATATATATATATATATATATATTTATTTATTTATTTACCCAAAATATTTTATTTTATTTTATTTAAATTGAAATTTTTTATATGAAATGTCAGTGGCTAATGACAAATGGTTATGAAAATTTAGATTTTATTTTATTTTTATAATTGATCATCTAATAAACCTTACAAGAGATCATGATTGGGATGAAAATATTTAACCCAAATTTTATTTTATTTTATTTAAAATAAAATCTTTTATTTAAAGTATTTAGCTAATAATAAATGGTTATGAGAATCCAAATTTTATTTTATTATTATAATTAAAATATTTTATTTTAAGAATTTTTTTATTAATAATGGTTATAAAAATCCTAAGCTGTAAAGAATACAATTCTTTAAAGACATTAATTTTTAAATCTCAAAAAATTAAATAATATGATTTATCACAAAATGATTAAATTAATATTAGATGATAAGTATTAAATTTATGATCATATGACCATTAATTTATGTGAGATTGCTTAAAGAGAAATCGGAGATCCACAAAAAAGATTATCATTCTTCCTTCAAGATTTGAATAATCACTGAGCCTTATGATCTAAGCCAAGGACAATCGTGCAATGTTTAATGAAAGAATGTAGATGGATAGTTTTATAGGGGATTTACATTTTTAACGTGCCAAAAAAATGTAAGCTTATGTTCAAGTATGTATTTAAGAAGATTATAAATAAATAAAAATTATTTTTGAAGTTTAAAACTACATGATCTGTTAGATTCGTACTTTTTATAATAGGATTAAATGATATTGGGTTGATTATTTAGATTTTTATAATATTTAAGGATTTAAGTTAGAATCTTATCTAATATTTAATATGTTATAATATCATTATATGAATATTATATTATAAAATATAATATAATTAAAACTTGTATAATTTCATATAATCAAATAATATATATATAATAATATAAATTCTTATTAAAAAAAAATTCAAGAAATAGAACCGTGTACGAACCAGTATACGAGTATACATATTTGCATACACACATAGCAAAATTACAGAAGATATCAGGCATATTCTATGCACTGATTTAACGTGGTGTAAAAGTCAATTTGAGAAACATAACCATTTGTAACCTTGAAAATGGATTTCCATTGCTCAAAATGGCCCTTCACGAGGCAAGGACAGGAAGAATAAAACACCATATGAAAAGGAGATTTGAATTACATTGCTCAGAAAAGAGGAAGAGTTGATTATATATGTATTTAATAATTACATCTGTTTTTGCGACCCAGCCGGCCCGCCCATAGAAGGGGTATGAGCGGTAAAATTTTGGTTCTGTATGGATGCATCGAGGATGAAGTTCAAAGGGTGCTCGACTTTTGTTTGTAAGTCATTATGATGATGTGAGGTGTTGCTGTTCAGGGGCTCTGATTTTGGCTTTTCATAGTTTGACTACTGTTTCGGTTTCCTGTTTTGTCTGCCCAAGCAACCAACTTTGCGACCCAATCTGTTCGCCTTTTGGAATGGAGTTTGAATGACTTCGATTTGACCATTTTTATGTGTTGCTTTTGCAGGAGGAATTCAGGGGGAACTACCGATGATAAAAGATTTTTTATCCTCTCTGTCTGGTTTATGCTTTGCGATGACATCCTCGCATACTTATGCCTCACTGGTGTGCCAGTTTTTTCTTGTTGTCTTTCCACTCCCAACTAGTTTCGCACTTCTGTTTTTTTTGTGGGAGTGAGAACCTATAGAACCCACATTATTCCATTAAAAAAAACATGGTATTACTGTTAGCTATCATATATAAAATCATGTTAAGAGCCTTGTTGTAAATGTACACACTATTACAATAATAGAAAATGAGCCAGTTAAAAAAAATACATTATAAAATTGTAGGCCTATCCTCGTGAGTTTGTCTACCGTAACGAAGCTAGTTGCATTATCGGTGATGTGATCCGTGTTCAATTCTCACGGCTGTCAACTTCCTTAAAAACAAAACTTCGATATAATAAAATATGAGATGTCTCTATTTATGTCCACTTTTGATTATAACAGTCAATAGCTTTACATGCAAGTGACCACCCAAACTAGAATCAATTACTTTAGCGAATGAACGGGAGCGGTGAATGATTATGGGAGCAAAGGAGTGCTTTTTATTATACACCTATCTCATCGGGTAAGCACATTTTCCTTCTTCTTTCGATAAATAAAACAATTTAAGTAAAACATTGTTAGACAGAGCAAGTAGAGGGTTTGCAGTGGAGGAGGGTTTGCAGAGCAAGGAGAGTTGGGTTTTATTATATATTTATTTCATCAGATCAATAGTATAAGGGGGTTTGACAAGGGCTTGTAGCGAAGGAGGGTTTGCAGCAGAGGAGGGTTTGTGGCAGAAGGTTTTATTACATATCTATTTCATCGAATCAATAATATAGGGGGTTCAACAATGGAAGAAGGGAAGCAACAATTGCAAGAACCAATATATGTCAATGAGAAACAGTACTGGAGGATAATAAAGCGTCGACAAGCTCGAGCAAGGGCAGCAGTAATGAAGAGGACTAATTGTAAAATAAAAATAAAGAATATTCTACCACATAAACATGTGGAGAATAAAGAACAAACAAAGGCACTAACCATCATCGGACGAGGAGATCAGTCAGCCCAACAGAGGGGACAAAAAAAGGAAGATAAAAGAAATATAGAAGGAAAAACAAGCGAGGAGAAAAAAATAAAAAATAACTGCAAGAAAGCATTCAACATGGAAAGTGGAGGTCACCAAAATGAGTTTTCAGATGAGGAAGAAACTTACAGTCCCACAACCACACCACTTATGTGGGCACCAAGACTTTATGTGCAAGAGCTAATGAAGATGAAAGAGAAACTTGAAAGCATGGAAAGGAGGGAGAAATTAAGAGATACTAAATCACATGAGATTATAAACACCATTCAGAGGCTGGAAAAGGAAAACAACCAACTCAAGGAGCAGGTGTCAAAGCTACAAAACCTTGCGAACATGGGTCAGCGTGAATGGCATGTCCTCAAACAAGCCATCCACCCCCCAAACAATGATGCAATAGAGGTGGGAAAAACAAATGCAAGTCAAATAAAAGAGGTACGGGAAACACTCCGAAACATGGAAACAAGAGAAAATGAGCTGCGAAATGAATTAGCAAAGGCAAAGACATGGTCTCAAGTAGTAAAAGAACCAGTCAATCAACAAAAAGAGTTGATAGAGAAGCAAGTAAAAATTCAAATAACAGAAGAGAAAGAAAGACATGAGAAGTTATCAAATATAATCATCAAAGGGTTGAAAGATTATGGGGATAGGGAAGACACAAACCGTTTAACCAGGGACTTCTTGTCAGATCGGTTACAATGGAAAGGTCAAATAAAAAAACAAGCAGAATTGGCAGGCTGAGAGAAGGCGACAGAGATAGGCATATCCGGGTCACATTGATGAGCTACGAGGACAAAACAAGGTTACTAAAAAATAGAGGCATGCTGAGAGGGTCACAATTCTATTTAGATGATGACCTAACATTTTTACAGTAGGAAGAAAGAAACAAGGAATGGGAAAAGGTGAGGGCAACAAGGAATGAAGGGAAACAGGCATATTTAAGAAATGGAAAGGCATACATCACATCTAAACAAAACAAATAGGGAGTATGGCCCGCTCGGGAACATCTTACGATGGTAAGCTGGAACTGTAGAGGTTACCCTTGGAGAAGAGGACCCGGGTTAGGGCCCATTGCTAGAGACAAAGATATAATCATCCTGACGGAAACACATGAACATGATGGATGTAGGACTCCAGAATTTGTGGGATACAAAAAAATAGCAGTATGGAATAAAGCAGCAGAAAATGGCAAAGGGCATGGGGGTATTATGGTTTTAATAAAAGAGGAATGGGATAGGGTCATTAAAATTGAAAAACAGGATGAAAACAAACAATACATCTGGATAAAGATCCTACAAAATAAGTCAGTTATTAGCATAGCAACATGTTATTTTGCTCCCAAGAATTCTAAATTCTATAAGAAACATGACCTTAACAGAGAAGATCCATACTCCTCCCTAAAAAGAGATATTTCAATATACAGTAAGTTGGGGGAGATTATATTAATTGGAGATTTCAATGCAAGGACAACAAATAAGCAAGCTAACATTCTAGAAGGAAGTGAAGATATTGAGATGAATCCTCTTTGGATGCCAGAAGAGGAAAATCAGCAGTGGACCAGGACTTCAGAAGATGAGCATGGGGCTATCACGCAATATGGAGAAGAGTTGTTAGGCCTCTGCAACATACACAACTTGATTATTTGCAATGGGATGAACAAATGGAAAAATTCAGGAAGGTATACATGCAAAACATATAAGGGACAAAGTGTAATAGACTATGTAATATGCTCACAAAATTACATACCAAAAATAGAGGAGCTAGAAGTGGAAGATTCTCCAATGGAACTTAAGTCAGATCACAACCCAATTGTTATGAAACTTCGAATGCAAGGAGACAAACCAAGGGAAAAACACTTGCAAAGCAATCAAAACAAATATCCTCACAAGGGAAACATTCTCTTAACAGATGAAAATCGATAGAATTTTAGGGCAGTATTAAATAACAAGTTACAGGAAAGGGAGAAACTACCTCATAGTAGCAGGGATTACAGTAAGAGTGAATGGTTAATGCACATTATCCAAGAAGCTCTAAACAAATGCAAGAGAGCTAAACCTCAAAAGAAAGAAAGGAATAGCTTCCCAACCAACCCATGGTTCGATGAAGATTGCAAAGAAGCGCGAAGATTACTAAAGGAACCAACGGGTAAAACAAGAGAAAACAGAAAAGCATATGAGAAACTGGTAAGGGCAAAAAAAGAAGAATACACTAGAACAAGGAGGAAAGAACTGATTTACTTAGGGAAGCATGAACCAAAGAAATTTTGGAAGGAGCTAAGCATAAAAAGGATGCAAGCTGAAAATAGCATAACAGTTAATCAGTGGTTGGAGTATTCAAAACAATTGTATCAGCGTAGTAACCAGAAGGAGACACCCCCTATTATCACTGTCAAGAAAGAACTTTTCACAAATGAAGACATTATTCAAGGGATAAAAAAGTTAGCAACTGGTAAAGCCCGTGACATAGACAATCTTCAAGCAGAGCATATAAAATGGGGGGTAGATATTCTGGCACCGTAGATCAAAGAAATTTTCAATGAGGTCATACAAAATGGTTTCCCTACCGAGTGGACAACTAGCTTGACCATTCCTTTGTTTAAAAGTGGAGATGTAAATAATCCCTCAAACTATCGAACTATCATGATCAACCCTCTCTTTGCAAAGTTGTTTGGGAGTATGATAGAGCGTAGGATCAGTATATGGGCAGAAGAAAAGGGAAAGAGAGCAAAGGGACAAGCAGGTTTTAGGCCCAAGCACTCAACTATTGATCACTGTATCACACTCAGACACATAGTGGAAAAAATATGGGACAAAAAAGAGGAGGCTTTCTATTGTTTTGTAGACTTCAAAAAGGCATTTGACACAGTGCCAAGGAAAAAATTATGGAGCAGAATGGAAGAGCTAGAGGTTCCAATTCACTACAGGGCAGCAGTTCACAGATTATATGAGCATGTAAAAGCTAGAATCAGAACACATGAAGGGTTATCTGAATGTTTTGGTAGTGACATAGGTGTCAAACAAGGTTGCCCTCTATCTCCTACCTTATTTGGGTTGTACATTGACAAGTTAGAAGAATGGATAAACAAATTTGGGGGAGAGGGTGTGCACTTAGCCAAATATGTGGTAAAACTCCTCATGTATGCAGACGATGTAATTCTTGTGGCCAAAACAACCAAAGATCTAGGAGATCACCTTCGAGCTCTAGAACTCTTTTGTAAGGAAGTTGGGATGCAGGTAAACACAAGCAAAACAAAAATCATGATTTTTTCAGCAAAAAAGAAGAAGCAACAACTCAAATTTTAGTTTGCAGGAGAACCACTTGAGGTAGTAGTAGAATACAAATACCTGGGCATAGACTTTCATGACAAACTCAATTGGAATACATGTAGGATGAAAAGAACTCAAAGCGGTTGGAGAGCACTGTATGCACTTCAAAATAGGTGTAGGAATGCCGAGTTGTGGGACTGGAAGACCACCAGGGTTTTATTTGGCCTACTTGTTACACCGGTTTTGTTGTATGGTTGCGAGGTGTGGGCTAGTGGCACAACAAAGGCAAAATGGAGGCAAATAGAAAGGATTCAAAAATATCTAATCACAAATTTTCTCAAAATTAAGGCCACAACCCCTTATGAAATTATTCTAGCTGAAACTGGAATGTTTCCTTTAGAAGCAATTGCTATGACCAAGTTGTTATGTTACTTGAAAAAAACAGAAAACATGAAAAACGACAGATGGCCAAGGGCAGCTAAGGACGAAGAGTTGCATAGGCGGAAGAACACATGGATGAAACAAAATCAGAAATGGATGAAACGTTGGGAAATCAACATAAATGAATGCCCAAATTTCAACAAAGACATCAAAAGCTATGTGAATGAAAAGTTTAGAAGTGGAATGTGGAAAAATGCAAGCAGGAAAAGACAATATTATATTGCAAAGTTTAACCCAACATATGATCACAAGGAAAAAGCATATATAGGCGCTGAAATCAAGTGGAAGGAAAAAATCCTCATTGCTCAGATAAGGACTAGCTCTCATAGGCTTAGATGTGAAACAGGGAGATGGACAACACCCAAAGAACAATGGGAAGAAAGGATATGTACTTTATGCAGCACAGGGGCAGTAGAGACAGAGGAACACTTCATCTATAAGTGCCCGAGTTTTTCAGACATCCGTGGCAAATACAAAGAAACACTTGGAAACGGGTCTATGACAGAGTTATTTGAAGACAATAAAATAAAAAAAGTTGGGGAATTGCTAACCCAAATCAGCAGGAGAAGGAACAACCTTCTCAAAGATATTAAAGATCATATGATATGATTTGAGCAGTTGTACTTCCATATTTGAGGTCCCATAGACCATATTTGGGTCTCGCGGACGTAATTAAAATCTTTCATTTCATTTCTATTGCTAGCAATCACTCTAACATCTGGTATTAATTGATAAGTAATTAATTCAATTACTCTATTGTTAGCAATCAGCGTTAAGAGGTAATGGTGCTTTGAATGAGTTATTAGATTAATTACTTGTATTTTGCCTTATATAGGCAAGCTTTAAATTAAAATAAAGGTAAGGTTAATCAACCTTAATCTCTAAGTAATTATTTGGAGCTTATAATATTTTAAAAGGGTATAAGTTTAAAATGTGTTTGAATGATAAAATCATTAGCTTAGAAAGAAGGCCCTTGTGTGAGTTGGCCATATTGGTATTGTAGGAAACGTCAGCATCATGCACGACGGATGGTTGTGCATGGGCGCCTTTATGAGTGTGTGGGGTAGATGGCTCTTGGGATATATGTTATATGTTGTGGTGCTTTGGGGTGACAGTTTTTTTTATTTTTTTATTTTTTTTAATCTCGATAGTAATAGAGGGGAAGGAATTTTGGGAAAAGGGAGAAGTCAAAAAAAAATAATAATAGAGGGGAAGGAATTTTGGGAAAAGGGAGAAGTCAAAAAAATAATAATAGAGGGGAAGGAATTTTGGGAAAAGGGAGAAGCTAAAAAAAAAAAACATTGCAGAGGAGGTCATCTTTACATGTTCTACTTTGAATGAGTTGCTCTCTACATGTTCTAGTTTGAATGAGTTGTAATCCAACTTGATTAGATGACATTGATTTTATGCTTGTAGAATCTTCATATTTGCATTGATTGCATGGTTTTGTTATATCAAGTTTACGCTTGAATGAGCTTTGAATATTGTTATATGGAGGTTCTCTTCTTTGATTGCAAGCCTAAAGCTTTAGCACTTGCCTTCTAGTTTCAATTGATCTCTGGATCCGTTGCTTCCACCAGTTATGTTGGGATGCATTCGTTTGGGTTCTTTTGAATTTGTGGTGGCCTTTAAACCTGTGATGTACAGTCAGTTTGGTTGCTTCTTACATGTACATCTTATCCTGTTAAGCGCCTTGAATTTGCATTTGTTTCAGAGTTCATTTTGTTGTATATGCATGGTGTTAAGAGCGTTTTGGTTGCACCGGTTCATTGCATTATGTTCAATTTGTTTTTGCATTTTCAATCCTACACTCTGCTAGTCTTATTAGTTGACTTCTTTAGCTCCCTTGGTGTATCCTTGCATGAGTAGCTTTGGTTTGCATGTTATGTTTTTAATCCTTCCATAATTAAGAATCTTAGCTTCTCTATTGATGTTGTCTTCTTCAAAAGGTGGTGTAGTGCCTTCAAGCGGCTGTAGTGTTAAGGAAGCTTTTAGGACCCTTATCTTTATTACTTTTTAGTCGCTTAGTTATGATTTTGAGAAGAATGTTTTTCTTAATGTTTGTTTCCCTTTATATGAAATATCATTGGTTTTCTTTAATGCTTAGTTTCTTTAGAGGGAATAATGTTTGCGTTCTATTATTAAAGAAATATTATTTCGAATTTTTTAATAGAAGAAATTAAGGTTGGGTTCCTTTTTCGAAAGAATAGCAATGGTTACTTTTTATAAGGGTATGATATTTGGAATTGCTTGGGAATAAATGTTAAGTTTGGTGAAAGGAAAATATATAAGACTTTATTATATTGGTGTATTGTTTTTTTAAAGGAAATGATAGTGTTCTTTAATGTTATAAATAAAGTTAGAGATCACCTATTTTTGTTGGTTGATTGAATAATTGGGATATGGGATTTTTCTTTTATGATTTTGGTAAATATTAATAATGGTTTCTTGAAACTTTAGTAGGTAGGGAAACTATTATAGAAAAGTATGAGATTCTCTCCTTGATTGCTTGAAATATCTTTTTGATAAAGTTTAAAATTAATTTAATTTTGTAATATTCAATATTTTATTATAATTTTGTAAAATTTTGTAATATTAAATATTATAATATAGGCCACCTTTATAACATGGCCTTATGTAATATTGGTCATCTTTTCACCTTCATGGCCTTTTAATTCTACCTCACTAGCCATGTGGAAGATAGTGGTTTTCTTGAATGTATATGTAGCCTTATCGAGGGATATCAAGCCTCCACATCATTTGCTTGATGTACTTCATTTACATAATGTACTTGCCTATTTACAGCCACTTATGGATAATACAATGCTCAGACAATTTTCATTTAATTCTTTGGCTTGTTGTGAGTATCCATATCAAATTTTTGGTATCAGAGCATTTATACGATTGAGTGAAAGTATCCTCTGTTTCCAATCCAAGTTGGTTCAGTTTAAATAAGAGAAATTATTGTCGTAAGTCTTAGATAGATAAAATGTTGCCTAATTTTATCCATGTCATTATAGTGCTAATAAATGCTTAACTCTACCCAATTTCCATGGCCCATGTCAGTGAAAGACGATAGTAATTGCATTGAACATAACAAATAAATAATACATGCTATGCCTAATTAGTCCGTAGAAACCGGATCTAACACGCCCACAATAGTAGGCAGTTCGAACAGTAGCTAACAGTTTGAACAGTAATACTAACAACTAACTTAATAATGTAATAATAGATAGTATATACGCTAACATCCCCTCTTATTACATTATTTGTGTAATTGAATAACTACTAGCTATGCTATTATCCCCCATACAACAATATTTGGGTAAAGTATATAACTGCCCCAATACAGTGAAAAAGAATAAGAGAAATGAAAGAATGGTGGCTCGTGCTTTGTCTTCGGCTCTGGCTCTGGCTCATGGCTCTGGCTCTGGCTCTAAGCATACCTCTAGAATTGTACCTCTGGGTCTATCTCGAGATCTTCCTGTGAATCTGCCTCTGGATCATTGCCTTTGGATCTCGCCTGTAGATCTGCCTCTGGAACTGTCTCTGGGTCTGTCTTTAGGTCTATCTCTGGGTCATTATCTCTGGGACTGCCACTGGATTTGCCTCGAGGTCTACCATAGGTTTTACCTTTTTGGTAGAAGCCATACAACATTTCTTTCATCATGGTCCATTGTTTGAGATTGGTCCATCCACAATCAATATGAACCTTGTTGGTTATTTTCACTTTGTACCAACATCTTGAAGAAGAGTGATTCGTACATCCACAAGAATCACAAGGATGTAATCTCCAACACTTAGCTGCAACATGTCCTGTCTTTCCACAATGACTGCAATAATGATTTTTAGGAGTTGTAGGAGATTTAGGTTTTACAAACATAGAATTACTGGTACTTGCATGTCCAATATAGCCAAGGCCTTCATTCTTTGCCCTGACATTTAGCATTATTGGATTTTTAATGCCTTGTTCCTGTTTACCTAATCTCTCACCATTGAATCCCATTTTCTTCATCATTTTGGAACCAAATCCTTTGGTGTGCTTTTCAAAACACCCAATTTCATCATCTTCATCAATGCTTTTAACAATATTGCATTTGTCGCTATTGATGAGATTATGGAGCTCTTTTTGAGGAGGTTTAGTTTTTAAGTCACTAGTGTCACAAGCAAAATCTGCTACTGAAATGAGATCACCTGTGCTACAACTGATATCTACCATAGAAGGTATGAGGTCGCTTGTATCACAACAAGCATGTGCCACAATGGGTTGAAGGTCACTTGTGTCACAACAAGCATTCGCCACAATGGGCTGAAGGTCACTTGTGTCACAACAAGCGTTCGCCTTTAGGACCTCGCTTTCCTCACTAATGTCCCTTTTCTGTTGTGCTTTGTCAAGAGCATAAAATGACATGAATATGCCCATTATAGCACCAATAGGGATTAGAACACCATTTTTCTGCATGTCTCCACAAGACGCAGAATCATTGATTATGGCATTTACACCACTCCTTAGTGTACGAAATGTGCCATCTTCATAATAATCTATCCCTTCCAGGTGTGGGGAAAAATATGGGCCTTTAACTGATTTTGCAACATCATCAGTTTGTTTTGGGATAGTTTTCTTCTTTGATCTACCCATTCTTAAAGTGTCGATCTCTGCCGAAAATGCACCTTTTACAATAAAATTTTGCAAAATAATTTGACTAAGGTGTCGGTCACTGCCGAAAATGCACCCTTATAAGTCTTCCCCCCTTGATTTTGCAAAAATTATATCTCCCCTGTACGGGGTTCCAAGGGACAAAATTTTCTGGAAGCGCAAAATGGGCGCTCCAGAAAGCTTTTTTTTACTGGTTTGTAAAAAAATTACAATATTTGCCTCTTAGGCAGATTAGCACAAAAATGTCATGTTGATTGCCTTTACAAGAAAACAAATTGCTCCTTTGCTTTGTAAGTTGTTGATGGTAATAATTGTTTTGCAAATATTTTCAATTTAATTATTTAAAAAAATAATTTAATAGAAGCTTAAAAAATAATTAAGTTTAACCTATAAAGGTTAAAAAATAATTAACATAAGCTTGAAAAGATTAAATTATTTAAATAAATAATGAAAAGAAAATAAATAAATTGCAAAACAAAAAAATATTTTACCTTAGGTTTTCGCAGCAAAATATTTATTTTGAACTGCGTGGGGTTTGAACCCCTGACCCTGCGGCTGTTAGCCCAACGACTGGCGCTCCTGCCAGTCGGGCTACGTCGCTCGACGAGAAGGAAAGGGAAGCTCCTTCCCTTTCTTCCTGTCCTCGACGTGAAGCGAGAAAAAAAATCTCGTGGGATTAATCCCACATCGCCCCTGCGGGCGATGCTTCACGGGGATAAAAGGGCAAACTCGCCCTATTTGTTTCTATTGCCTGCGGGAAATCGGATGTCCCGCGGCTTTTTGTTGCGCCAAGTGGCACGTGGCCAGTCCACCACGCGTCACGTCTGGGTGGTGTGTGGCCAGTCTGCCATGTGTCACCACGTCATCTGTCCTGGTGGCACGTGGCCTATCCGCCACGTGTCACCTCGACCTTGGGTTCTGTGCCTGGGGTCCATGTCCAGTTAGCCTCGGGTTCTATGCCCGATCTACCGCCTCAAAAAATGTGTCAGTCCAGGTGTCGGTCTGACCTCGAGAAATGTGCTGAGTCAGAACCAGTCCAGATTGACCTCAAGATCCGTGTCCATTCAACCGTAGTCGTTAGATCTTAGGATCTATACCTGATCAAGCCAGTCCAACCACCCTCGTTTTGAGTGCAGGTCTAGTTTTGACGCTTCGAGATGCATGCCCGAGTAGGTCTAGCCCTGCCTTGGGAAACGTGCCCGTGTCTACGCCTGTCTCCTCTCAGTTCTCAAAAAAATGTTCCCGAGCAGGTCCCGAGCAGGTCCTGCTCTGATACCATGTCAGTGAAAGACGATAGTAATTGCATTGAACATAACAAATAAATAATACATGCTATGCCTAATTAGTACGTAGAAACCAGATCAAACATGCCCACAATAGTAGGCAGTTCGAACAGTAGCTAACAGTTCGAACAGTAATACTAACAACTAACTTAATAATGTAATAATAGATAGTATATACGCTAACAACCCATTCACTGTGTCTCAGTTGTCTTTGTCAAATTTTCATGACTCATTCACTATGTCCCAATTTTCCTCAACGTCTGCTTGAAGAAAGTTTCACAGTCAATTTTGCTCAACCAATCAATAAGCTAAATTCTACCTTCTATATGAGATCTTGACATGTCAACCCACAGTCGTTCCCTATAGGAACTCGACCAACGAAGGTGCTCCAAATTCAATAGAGGTGTTCCACGTCAGCTTGGTCCAAACAGGAATGCTCCACTAAGTTGTGGTATAAAAAAATCATTTTACGTTGCATGTATTCAAGTTCATATCTGATCCTATATAAATATCTTTAGTTGACTAATTACAAGTTCTCCTTGAAAAAAAAGTTGACCATTTTAAAAGTGGGCCCTTATTGTTTAAAAAACAAAAGTTGACCATATAGTTTACTGTTGTAAGTTGATATTTTACTTTAAAAAGCGGGTCATAAATTTTACTTTGATAAATTTAAAAGTTGACCTTGTACCTATCCTTGGTCAACCTTAGAATTCATTCTGGCTCACTCTAGGCAAATGGTTGTTACCCAAGCTCTTACTGAAAAAATAACTGAAATCACTTCTTTAGTTTCCTCTCTAGTTGACTAGATCAAAGATATTAGAGTCCACCCCCTGTCTAATAGTCATCATCATGCAAAATACGAAGTCAAAATTTATGAAGGCTTTAGGGATATCGAGGTCCTCAACAGCTGGATCTTAGACATGAAAACATGGTTTACCTATAGTCAAACAATGGATGATGAAAAGTTTATTTTGCCAAACTTAAACTTTTTGGCATGGCAAAGGTACTCATCACCAAACACCAAGGAAAACAAAATCCCATCACCACTTGGAATCAATTGGTTGTCGCCCTAAAAGCTACCTTTTATCCATCCAACTATGGCAAAGTTTTACTTAGTCAATGACTTCACCTCAAACAAGGACTCCATACTTATGTGCAAGATTACATCTTTTAGTTTAATCGATTAATCGGTTATGAATCTTGCTCTGTGTGATCAAACTTGTCGCCTCTCTCATACCAAAAATTCAAAAGTGGACTTCTATAGCACATATATTGGGAGTTGAAATATACTTCCTTTAATAGTCTTGATGCAATGTTCAAGGCACAACTCATGGAGGAGAAGCTTGCAGATCAAGTGAAATGGGACACGATATTATTCAAGTGGCTCCAATCCACTGCCTCATTCACAAACTCAGACATCAAAAAGTATTCTTATTCTTCTCCTACTCCCGCTTCTACTCAATCCTATGCTTCTCATGCGCAGAATTATCATCATTCTTCTTCTTCCTCCTCTACTAAGCCCAAGTTCCAAAATATTGTAGTAGTTGTAAAAGAAAAGGGTATAAAAGATCTGAATGTTAACTTTTGTAAAAGAATAGGAAGAAACAATTGCGTGTACAACAGGATGAGGGTACAAGCGAAGACCCCATCAAGACTATCAGAGAGGTTGAAGTATATGAGGAGCTACGAGGGAATCTCAATTATGTAACCTTGTTGTATCATTAACTCACAGCCATAACTGGAGCCCGTAAAAACCTCTTTATCACGCATGCTCATATAACTCATAATATTGTTGTTGATTGTATCATTGATAACGGCTCACAGAAAAACCTCATCACAAAGTCCATCGTTGAAAAGCTTAAACTTTCTACCAAACCACATCCTCATCCTTACTCGTATGGAAGGATGTTAAGAACTCTTAGATCACACACACATGCTCTCTTGTTTTTTTTCCTTTGGTCCTAAGTACACAGATACGGTCACATGTGATGTGATAGAAATGGATTGTTGCTTGGAAAGGCTTATCGGTACAATAAACGAGCTCACTATGATGTATATCACAACATATACACATTGTAGAAAGATAATAAGCAATACATTGTCAGAAGCACCAAGCAAACTTCTAATCTAAATACTCAAGCACTAGCCCTCATCTTCATTCAACCACAACATAGGCACTCCATAACAAAAGTCCCTCAAAGCACTCAATCCACAACATTGGAAAACCCCCTTGCAAAAATACTCACATGTTTTTTAGGAGCCCATTCCATTGCCTCTAGAAGGAGCCATAAATCATAGCATTAATATCATTCTAGCAGCATCTCTACCTACTACTTTCCACCCCCAACATTTGCAGCAACAACAAAAAGAGACCACATACCAACACCATGTACCTCATCACTTTCAAATTAGGAATAAAGTTTGGTTGTACCTCGACAAGCATCAATTTCCAAAGAAGGCACTTAGAAAAATCAAACATCTATGTTATAGGTCTTATTCCATTTTGACTAGGTGTCCAAGAATACCTTTTGCCTTGATCTTCCAAAACATCTCGACATTCATGATGTGATCAATGTCGAACTACTCATGTCATACCACGAGTCCACACTGGAGACACCTCCAGTCATCACCCATCCAGTTGATGTTGTACCTAATTTCCAACTTCCACTTGATGTTGATCACGTGTACGACACTTGGACTCTCCAACCTCATCACATTTCATCTACTTCTTATCTTGAGCCCGACAAGGCCATATTCCACATCAAACTCATTGGCTCTCTCACCATCAAATGGTTTGAGACTTTCCACATCTTTTGTCACCATTGGAGTCCAATGCTTCTACAATGGGAAGGAATGATAGGATTTCAAATTAATGTAATTCTGTAATATTTAATATTTTGTAATTTCATTATAATTTTATAAATTTTATAATATTTTTGTAATATTAAAATATCATAATATAGGCCACCTTTATAACATGGCCTTATGTAATATTGGCCACCTTTTCACCTTCGTGGCATTTTCTTTCCACCTCACTAGCCATGTGGAAGATAATGGTTTTCCTGAATGTATACGTAGCCTTATATAGGGATATCAAGCCTCCACATCATTTGCTTGGTGTCCTTCATTTACATAATGTACTTGGCTATTTATAGCCACTCATGGATAATACAATGCTCAAGCAATTTTTGATTAATTATTCGACTTGTTGTGAGTATATGTATCAATTTCACATGGTTGCTTGCATTTATACATAGAGCATGTTAAGTTGCATTGCATTAAGATTTATCCTAATCCCTAAGTTTTCTTAAAGTCCATGGGAGATTTCTTCATGAAGAGGATTGTGAAAAGAAGGTGGTGCAAAGGCCACTTGGGTGGGCTTGCTCTAATGTATTTGGGAATGAAAAGTTGTTATGTAATTGAAAGTTTGGTTATGTAACACTTGGTTATTTTTGATAAGGCTTGGAAGCCTTTATGTAAATGTATATAATACTTGGTTTTGAGCATCAAACAAAGGAAATTATATGTTAGCATTATGAGCTATTTTCCTTAAGCTTGCTTTTAGCTTAAATTAAAAAGGATGTTTTATGTTAGCCTTTTGGTTGGATGTTAGCATTATGAATAATTTAGTCATGATTTAATTAGAGAGATGTTTCCATTATGTTAGAGTTCATGTTTTATTTAAGTAATGGTTGTAAATGTTTTATTTAAATCCAAGATCTAGCTTTGTATTATGACTAAGCATGTAATTTTTGTTATAGCACTTTAATTATTTTCATGGAATAGATGTTATAATATTTTTATGTAAATCTTGGATTTGGTGGGGTTTTTAGGGTATAGATCTAGAACCTTATTAAGAACCCTGAGTCAAAAGATAACCAATCTTGGGAGGAGTTGTGGTGATGCAATAACTAAGTAGTTGTAAGTCCTAGAAGGAGTTGTGGTGATGCAATAACTAGGTATTTGTGAGTCCTAAAAGGAGTTGCGGTGATGCAATAGTCAGTTACTCACAAATCTAAAAGTATTTGCAGTGATGCAATAGCTAGATACTTGTGATTGATACACCTTGAACAGTGAGGATCGGGTGTTCCTTAACTATGTAGTTAATGGAATCATTCACAAATCAACAATGGTGGTACCTTGAACGGTGAGGTTTAGGTGACCATGTTCATTACCATGTGAGTGGTAATGACCTTAGTTAGCCCACATAGATGTGGTAACTGAGCACCAAGGATTTACTCTAGAATAACCTACATAGATGGACTTATGGTTAGGTTAGGGAATAGGTGTCCCTTTTTAAGTGTTATGGGTCTTAAAGGATAATCCCTACACTGTGGTCAAATTGCCCTATGTCGGTGAGGGTATGGGAAAGGTGGGGGACCATTGTTACATCCTTTTAAATGGTGAGGTTTAGTAAGGTGAACCCCATAAATACAGGATGTTGGTCACTTCTGTCCACTTGAGTGTCATCTGCAACAACATTGAACTCAAATGTGGTGAAGCCTTGAGAATGCTGAAAATAATATTGGGACTTCTTTGTGAACCTCGCATGTAAAAAAAAAAAAAAAAAAAAAATATATATATATATATATATATATATATATATAGGGTTGATTTTGGTGGGTTGTTACATATTTGAGCAATGGAGGCATGGTAAGGATGGACAAGGGAACATAAATGAGCATACTTTAAGAGACGGTCCACTACCACAAAAATGGTTGATTTTCCTCCAAATTTAGTAAGTCCTTCAATAAAATCCATTGAGACATCAGTCCATACATAGTCTAATTTTTAACATTGGTTGTAGAGTGCTTAGAGTACGAAATGTTTCACTTTTCATCCGTTAGCAAATTTCACATTCGGCCATAGAAGTTTGAATTTTTTTTTCATTAATGACCTTTTAGCTCTCTTATATGTCTTCACCAATCCTGAATGTCCTGCAATAGGTGAAGCGTGCATCTCCCTCATAATATATTCAGAGAGTGATGAAGGTTCGATGACCATAATGCAATGTTGATATTAAAATAGGTGTCCATCCCATGAATATTCGACATGCGAATTGGGATCCCTTTGTAGTTGTTCATGTAAGGTCTATAAAGATCAATATTTGGTCGCCTCTTGAAGTTGGGAGACCCATTGGAGAGGAGGAGACGAAAGGGTATACACTATCACTCGATCCTCAAACGGACAAGAGAGGGCATCTACTTCAACATATTCCTTTGCTTTCTTATACATGATGTCATTGTCATACCCCAACAATTTTGAAACTCATTTTTCATTTTTTTTTTAATTTACATGGTGGAATCGATAGCCACCACGAGTTCAACTTTTATGGCCGCCACAGTAGTCTATGTTGTCTGCCTCGGAAGCCGCCACACAGTTCTTCGCACAGTCCGCCCCTATAACCACCATTCCACAATCATTTTAAATCTTTTATGTCGTTGAAAGCACTAGGAAAAAGACAAGCATTTAGTCCGACGAGGCCCGAGATTTGAAAGTCATTTTTGTTGTGTTGGAGTAGAAACCCATTGTTCCAGGAAATATTTCAAACTCTATTTGTCCATTTTAATAGAGAAATGTCTCCCAATGAGATATGGTCACCAATGATTAACAACATGGAGGATGGCCATCATTTCTTTTTCATAAGTAGATTTTTCCAAATTTTTAAAATTCGTCCTTCTATACAACCCTAATGCCATAACCCAAAGCATCACTTTCAATTATAAATGGTTTGGAAAAATCGGGTGTAGCCAACACCAAGATCAAAATCATAGCCTTCTTAAGATCTACAAACACTTATTCTATAGGAGTTGACCACAAAAGAATTCTTTTTCAACATGGTTGTTAAGGAGGTAGCTATTTTTCCATAATTTTGTACAAATCGATGATAATGGCCTGTGAGCCCTAAAAACCCAAGAAGCGCCTTGAGAGTTTGTCGCTTAGGCCATTTCTAAATAGCTTCAATTTTCTTGGGGTCAAACTTGACTCCCTATTGTGAAACAATACGCCCCAAGTATTCAACCTCCTGCATGCCAAAGGAACTTTTGGATCGTTTGATAAATAACTAATGGTCCTGCAGTAATTTCAAAGTTTGATTCAGATGTTGTAAGTGTTCAATCCAAGTGCGACTGTAGATGAGAATGTCATCAAAGAAAACCAAAATAAACTTTTAAAGAAATGGGTAGAAGACATTATTCATGAGGCTCTAAAATGTTGATGGTGCATTAATTAGGTCAAATGACATGATTGAAAATTTGTAATGGTCCTCATGATTTTGGAATGTTGTTTTAAGGATATCTTTCTCTTTGAGCCTTATCTAATCATAGCCAAAGCGGGAATCTAGCTTGGAGAAAAACTTTGCACCATGTAACTCATCCAACAATTCATTGATCATAGGGATATGAAAATTGTCCTTAATGGTGAGCTTATTGAGCTCATGAAAGTCTATACATAGCCACCATGACCCATCTTTCTTTCTAACCAATAGTACCAGAGAAGAATAAGGACTATTACTAGGCCAAATTACCCCTGTTTTCAGCAATTCTTAAACCAACTTCTCAATTCCTAACTTAAGTGCATAGTGGTATCTATAGGGTCTGATGTTAGGTGACAAGCTATCTGGTACCAATAGTATTGCATAATTATGGGAATGATGTAGGGGTAGTTTTGTTGGTTTTGCAAAAACTACATTATGTTTAGTCAAAATAAGTTGCAAATCCCCTTAGGGTTCTTCTATTTCTGAAGTCTATGGTTGAATGGAAAATAATTGGGCTACTACCCCATGTGAGGATTTTTTTAATAACTTCTCCATACGACTTGAATTGATAACCTGCAGGGATCCTATCGGTGAACCATAATGTAGGATTTCCCATTCTACGAGAATTGCATCCATAATTTGGCAAAGTTCCAGGATACTGTTCCCAAGGTACGTAGCCACTGTGCTCCTAGCACAACATCATATCCTCCAAGTGGAAGAGTAAACATATCAGTTTTGAGTTCACAATCCCCTATCTTCAACTTAACATTGCGGCATTTATCCTTACAAAGTAATGTTCCCTCGTTTGCCACCATGACTTCAAAAGAGTTGAAAGCATGTATGTAATGATTTGTTTGCTTAATGACTCGAGGATCAATGATATTATGTGTAATGCCTAAATCAATAAGAATTGTAATTCATTGCCTCTTGAAGAATCCTACTATCTTCATCGTCTGAGGGGTCAAGCCTCCTGCAAGTGCATAGACAAAAATCTCTGGTTGTGGTTCTTCATGTACTTCACCCTCATCCTAAGGCTCTTCCTCCTCCGATTCTAGTTCATCAAATATTTCATTCACTATTGATTCATCCACATCCAACAAAAACTTTTGTTGTACGCATTTATGCCTCGACAAATATTTCTCATCACAATTATAACATATACCTTGTGCTCTACAGGCATCCATTTCCTCCCTAGTCAATAGGTTGATTGGTGGAGATTTATGGTTTGTATTCGATGTAAACTTAGATGGAAAATGTAGGCTTGGCCCATGGGAATTTAGATGACCACCTCAAAACAAAAAAAATCCTTCACTAGTCTAGCCAATCATGTGGCTCGCATCAGACTATGGTTTGAACATTTTTACTTCTACCTTGATATCTTCTTTCAACCCACTGACAAAACTAACTCTAAAAAAATCATTTCATTCAAACCCTTTGTCCTATTAGCCAATTTCTCAAATTGAGTCTGATATTCCCGGATAGTAGAGGTTTGTTTCAATTTTGTTAAGGCTCTCGTAAAGTCCTCATACTCACTAGGGCCAAAACGAGTGAGTAATTAGGACTCCAAGTCTTCCCAACAAGGGTTAGGACTTAGGAGTTGTGTTTTGTAACCACTAATACCATTGTAGGGCCTCAAATTCAAAGTTAAAAGATGCCATGGTGACCCACAAATATTGGGGAACATTATGGAGTTTGAAGAATTGATCTGCTTGACACAACCAACCATTAGTGTCCTTGCCATTAAACTTGGAGAAATCTAATTTGGGTATTTTAAACGGGGTATTAGTGTCAAAAAAGGGCATGACGGGTTTCCTCATCTCTATTTATTTAACTGCCACCCGATCCTTCAATGTTAATATGTTGGTATAATTCCAGGCCTTCTTTTAACCACTCTTCAACCTCAAGGAATTTTGCCTCAATCTTTGTTTTGACTTTAAGTTGGTCAAATTTCAAGACCTGCATATGATCTTTCATTTGTCTCATTTATGTTCCAATGTGTGACATTTGGCTTTGTAGGTTACTAAGTGTTTGATTTAATTGTTCCATATATTGGCTTTGTTCCAACTCCCTCATTGCTCCTCTAGTCCCTCCAACCATGTGCGTGTGATTTGCACCACCCCAACTGACTTACTAAAAACATTGTTCTATGAGTTACTATTTTTAGTAGCGGGTTAGAAAAAGTGTTTGGGTGTTATATATCAAATCGATTAGCTTAAAAAGGCGCATATAATGGGTTATGTCTCACAATGACGTTTTTGGCACCCCCAAACTTTTTTATAATTATTTGTCAAGTGATGTCTTCAAATGTTGTTTGTTTTTCTCCGAAAGCTTTCTTTCACCTAAAAAAACAACTTTCTCTGGTCCCCGACAACTGCCATCTTAGTTATTAGTCAATCTGTTATCTTCAAGTATCTTGTCAAATTCTATCATTAACACTGCCCTATCTGACACTACTACTGTTACTAACATTGTCCAGACTGTTATGGACAACTGTCTGTCTGATATTGTCTTCATTATTGCTAACTGCCCTGACAATTGCCTTGTCTAACTATGTTCTTCACTATTACCATCCCCAACAGTTTCTTCTTTAGCAAGAAATTTTTACAGTATGTCAAATTTGTGCTAGGTGTAACCTCAACAATATGTTCAAATCTGTGATTAGGGTTTTGGAGGTGTGACATATAATTGTAACAGGGTAACACTAGGCCAAGGTGTATGATAAGAAGGGTTCCACAAATACCCGTGAGCACACTACCGACCTCTCAGACAATACCGAAGGCTAATCTTTTTGAGTGTTGTAGATACACGATCGAAAATCTTCTTACAACTAAAGGGTTCTAATCCTAAGGGGTCTCCCAATATACTCGAAGACATATGGGAGCTCAAGAGCTCAAGTCCGGAAGCCTGATTGCCCTAGACGCTTTACGGACAATCTAACTCAACCAATAACAACTCCTCCGTGATCCCAAGCACAAGGTTTCTAAACTATTAAACTAAAAACAAAGAAAAAAATGGCTTGATTTTTGTTCTTTTTTCTTTATAGGAAAATAAAGAGGAAAAGGAAAACAAGGAAATTTTATACCTAACAAGTTGAAATGACAGAACACGAACGCAACCCTGGAAGCGCTTTGATACCACTTGTTATAAACTTTGCAATAAAGTAAACGCACATCCACACTATAGAGCAATAATAATAATAAATAAGCTTGAAATTAATAATATTGCAAGATGAAATGAAAATGCAACAAATTATATTGCAAAAAAACAAGAACACATTATAGAACCGCAAGCCTCTTCGAGGGGGCAATCTCCTTAGAAATAGAGCTTCAAAACAATAAAATATGAGATGCCTTCATCTATGCCCCTTGCCTTTTTAACAACTCTTCGTAAGCCTTTTTAAATACTTGATTGGCTCCCCATGCAAGTAGCCACCTGAGCTAGAATCTTCTATCAAACAAGTAGTTACATCTTTATAACAGTTGCAGTCAATGGCCCCACTTGTCTAGGCGCCTCAAATGCCACATACACATTACAAAACATTACATAATATTATTAAGATAGGGGTCCCCTTGTTAGGAAGGGGGTAATTACATTATAAGGTTAGGATGGGGTCCCAACAAATCACCTAACCCATCTCTAACACCATAAATACCTCTTCACCATTGATTGTAAACAACGATGCCAATAAAGCATACTTAACTTACAAACTCGAGTAATAATCCACATTTCTTTGGAAACAACTTTTAACCTGGATATGTGCTCAAACTATTTGCAGGTCTGAGCATGAACGTACTGCAGTTCAGCTTATGTCCAAGGAGGCCACAAACTAGAGTACAACACTTCGATTCAATCTTTTATGCCGTTAAGATCCGTATATGCAGTGCAGGAATTTCTTCAAGCTCGTCCTATGTTAATATGCAAAAACTTGACGTATGTCTTACCCCTCTTGAAGACATGCCATCCAATTGTTAATGCAGGTGTGTCTGTCAGGTCTCACATATCAATAGGTCATTAAGTAGATAGGGGCTCACATTACATTTCTTCCCACCATATTGAATACAGCTAAGTAATCCAGGCAAGGGTGAGTAAAGATCGTCATCTATGTAAACTAATGCTGATCTCAGTCAATTTGAAACTGATAGATTACACCTGAAAACAACAGATGAATTCCAAACATATTCCGTTCAACTCAAAAGTTTGCTCCCCATACGAATATTTTTGCATCTCAAAAATCCAAAGCATAATAAGCTGAAAATATTCCACATCAAAACTAGAAGCGGAATAGAAATTGTGAAACATTATTGAGATTGTCGTTGTTCAGCTTGGTCAAAGAAAATTACTAATAAAGTGTTGCCAGTATATGTGAGATAACCAAAGGGCAAGATACACAATAACGTTTCTTGTACCTTACAATATGGGAAGCAAAATGACCCCATATAATTGGAATTTGAAGTCTTCAGAACATTAGAAGTAAGATGCTGTTAAACACCATTTTGCCAAGTATCATTTACAACGTAATTAGACCAGCTATTCTGTTGATCATGGAAATGGTACAAATAAATTCTCCATGAATTGCAAGCTTACTCATATATGACTTAAATTATTTTGTTTCTTATGTCTTCTAGCTTCTTCAATATTTCTCCAGGCGTCCGATCCAGCTCATCTGCAATTTTGCGCTGCAAATCAGGAGCTAGAGTGGGAAACTGTTCACAAAGGTCACCATCAATCACATCCTGCACAAAGAAATTCTTCATGTAATTAGTCAGGAAAAACAGATATGTTCTCATTCATATTTTGCTAAGAAAATTACATCCACCACTTTGAATTTTGGATACAACAGCCTTACCTTCACTGGAAAATATGCTGATCTATAAGCCATGTGATCTCTACCACATAAAGGAGGATGTTCCTGCCTCAAATGCATCTCCAAGTGTGAGAAGAAATCAACATCTTCTCTTGAGGTAAAAGGCAACAGAGACCCAACGCTTCCCATCACAGTGCCATAAATGACACATTCACCACCTCCAGGTATAAGAGATGCCTTCTGCAAACTTGACACCACATCACCTACATGAAATTGTATGATTTCTTCAACTTTGTTGGGTGCCCCATTCAGCTTGCCTTGTTCCCACTTGATTTTTCCACCAGTTGGGTCATCTTCAATCTCTTCTGATACATCTTGTGGTAGACGAACAAGGTAAACATTTCCAAACTTATCTGCGCCTGCCATGGTATCAAAATCTATGTGCAAGGAAGATGTTAACCAACGGGGAACACAATCATCTGCAAATATATAAAGCTGATTCTCATCCCGTCGATACTTTGTATAATGAAATGACTGCACAGCCACAATTAAAAGCAGTTAACAAAACCATCCTACATACATATGTATGCTACAGACCATACGGTGGTCCAATTTATTAATCCCATGGAACAAGTACACATTACAGAAAATTAAAACAGAATTGCGCAACTTAACAATGTTTTGGAATTTAAACAGCTATTCTATATTCTCAGCTGTCACTCTAGGGACTTGCCTAAAATTCTTCAAAAGTGCAACATTTAGGATTTCTAATCTTCCCACAAAAAAACAAATTTACTCCGTACCGTGTAATCCAGTACTTCATCCTGAGGAAGTGAGGCTCAGGTCTTTATAATGTGCTTGCCATGGATAATATGATAGCTCTTAATGAAGATAGAAATATATTTTGCAATCAGAAGTCCTCTGCATAATGATGTTGATTGAAATTTGACATATTCACCCGCAAAATTAACTTTTTGGATGGCAAAAGAACTGCAAAGGGATTTTTCTATGGTACATGATCTAGAAATTTAGGGAATGCACAAAGTGATCTTAACTAGAAAACTTTCTTTACACTTGAATTGTCAAAATACACCAACCTGTTTAACATGCATTATGAGAGAGATCTTGAAGGAGACAAACAAAATATCAAAGAATAAAAACAAATTAAATGACAAAAAATTATTTGCAGAAGAATGTTTTTTGGGGGGTAGGTAAACTTCTCTCTTTTGGAACCCTTAGGGTGAGAGAGCATGGAGAACCCCGGGAGTGAAGACCAAAGATAAGTCGACTACCAGAGGCAAGGGGGACTCAAACCTAAGCCAAGGTGGATATGGTCCTGTGGCTTATCCATTGGATCCCAGCACTGGGCTTATTTGCATAAGAATGTTATTGGTAACATAACTATTTGATGAACTGTTTCATAAAAACAGAAGTATTTTCCTGGAGAAATTTAAAACGGCATATGATCTCAAAATTTCTGAAATAGCAGTTTATAGGAGATATTAGGCTCAGTTTGATGAAGTTTCATTATGACATCAAAAGAACAACTATTCAGTCAAAACTACAAAAATGAAATTCAGCATATTTACAAGTAATTATCTGAAAATATGACAATTACTGGTCTCTCCAACAAGGGATTCCAATCCCATCACAAATCCAATAAAACTCCGCTAGACAAGATATAAATGTTTATTTTTCTGAAAATGAATTGAGAGTGTAACGCAAATAACCAAACATAAAAAGAGAAATTTTTCCAAAACAAAGACATTACAACATGATAAGCAATCAGACAAATACATCATGTACATTTTTTTATTCTAAAAATGATGAAAATTGGGGACAACAGGGGCTCATACCTCTTGAATATCTCCAACATAAATCCGGTCACCATATGTGTGGATGGACACAATAGTACTTGGGAAGAGCTTATTCTCACATTTCCTAAGTAATTTCTTTTTTCCCAAGTCATAGATTCTCAGAACCTGCCCAATTCCAGCCAATAGGCGTCCTTGGAATTGACATAATGCCACAGGGACTCCACCTACTGGTGTCTTATGCAGAAGTTCAAGAGCTTTCCCATCTTCCACAAATCTGTAGATATGAATAAATCCCCCTGAACAACCTTTCTTTGGCCAAAATTCTAAATCCTTTGCAGTTCCAATGGCAACAAGAGTTCCATGTTCTTTGTCATGAAAATTGACAGAACAAATGCTAAATGCAGCTTCATTATCCTGCAGTGCCAGGAGGCATGTAGTTTCACCAGATTTAGGATCTAAAACTCTGATGCAAGATGCCCACTTCTTTGATTCTGCTTTTGGATAGCCATACTGCTCATCAGGAAGAGGATCTTCCTTCTCTTCGTCATCACCATTGTGCTGCTCAGTCTCCATGTTCCCATTCTCCCCTAATCCAGCAGCTTCTAAACATTCCTTTTTGGCACCTTCACGCTCCTCTGCAGTAAATGCTCCCTGATCACTTTCGATAATGATTAGAGATTTCTGCTTGGGATGCAAAATGAACTTTCTTGGAGTATATCTCAGAGGCATAACAGTCTCATTAAATGTTTCTCCCAACCTTTCAATGGTAAAAACTCTTAATGCATCCCCAGCAACTGCAACCACACCTTCAGCACACTGATCAGAAGAAAATGAGGCAGCATATTCCAGAGTCTCATATGAAAGAGGAGTTAAAAGAAAGTGACCCTGATGGATGTAACCTAGCCAAGGCCTGCTGGATAGACAGAGCATTGCCTGCCGACCTCTCACTATTGTAGAGAAAAGTTTTGGTGCTCTCAAACCTAAGAATCGTGTACGTGTGTCTGAAAGCTGTCCAGTGACCATATCCACCTCAGTTCTAAGTAGAACACCATTCTGCAAACCAGCATTCAAAAACACGCTAGCTGGATGATCAGCACCATCCTCACCACCAATAGAAGCTTGAACTTCCAACAAGAGGAGAGATTCTGGAGGAGAAGTCACAGCCTGGACACTCAACATCTGCATACAGTCATCAGGATCTAAGGATAATATCCGAATAGTACTGTCATATAATCCTACAGCTAAGAATCTGGACCTTTGTCTGCCTTCAGGAACAGGAGCAATATCTAGACAAGCCACTTCTCCAGGCATGGAATTTTTCAACTCCTTTGAAGACTTCATCTCTTGCAATTGCCCTGACATGTCCATCTCAAAATAATGAAGATCTCCCCCATCCACAGCAACTACAACCTGCAATCTATTGCATCCAACTTTTAGAATTGTCTTTTTTCCAGGGGGTTTCCATTCATTTATACGTGAATCTGCCCTAATATGCCGAATTCCATTGGGATGCACCTGCATTAAGGAGTCCTCTCCTAGGAGAGAAACAGCCAATGAAGGAGTAGTATCCAGAAATCCACTGTCACTAACTTCTTCAACTGTCTCACCAATAGACAGCACCAGAGTGGCGTTGGCAAAAGATACAACAATGTATGCATCAAACTCATCGCTTACACTCTTTTTTACTGTCCAAACAGCACTAGGAATACCTGGTAACTGTGACACAGCCATTTCAGTAACAGCAAGACCTGGCCTCAATATTCGTAAAGAAGAACGCGGTCCCCTCCCACAAAGAGAAAAAATTTGTGGGGTTTCTTCCTCAAAGAGATTAACAACTTTCATGTCCATTATTGGCATGAGGCTCTCTATGTCATCAATCTTAACAAGGTTTTTCAGGCCTCTAGGCTGGAAAAAAACGGGCTGAAATCCCTCTTCAGTTTCCATAAGTGTTGCAGAAGATGACTCAACATCTGCATCATCCCCTATTCCCTGGAACTGATAGAGGGCATGGTTTCCAAATTCCGAGGCAGCGAAGAGAAACCCTGACTTAAGAACACACATTGCTGCAGTTACAGGAATTGTATCAAAATATTTTATCTTCAGTTCACTAACCTGCAAGAGAAGATTATACAAGCATTATTTCACATATGTGAAATATAATTGCAAATGGCTAAAACTAAGTTTATAAAAAACACACACAGAATATTCATCCAAGGAAACATAATAAGATAAAAACATTCAGTTTTTTGCATAAAGTCATAGAAAATGTGAAAAATAGTATATTAGAGCATGTTAGTAAATTAACTTTCTGTGTTTTGTGTTGAACAAAGACCATTGACATAATAGGATCGCCTAAGATAGGTTTATTCCAAGGTTTTGTGTCATGAGATGTTGTTGCTGCTTATAGATACCTGAATGGCATGATCAGCGTAGGCAGGGATGCTAACTCTAGTGACATATATAATATTCACCTTAAAGACAGATCTCCAGATTAAGGAACATACTATAATAATATTCATCAAAAAATAGCCTAAAGAGGTACAAAGCACTTCAGAGCAATGGTAAATAGGAAGCAATGGTATAAGCACAACCCAAGTTCAAGTTCCCACAATGTGACAGACAATCCTGCAATAATGTTGCCCATGATTATATGGTTTGTTTTAAAACCATGAAAAAGCGGTTTGTTAAAATTATGTAATAATGCATTCAGGATGTAACAGGGGTAGGAACCTTTTCAATCCCATATAACCAATTGGGGAGAAAAGGTTATTGCATAAAAAAAAAACAATGGTCAAAGTGAGAGGATATATTAAAGAGATAGTAATAAGGAGGGTGTGCCTTATGATGTTTCCTATTGAATTAATCCCAGGCCTGAGCAAGGTCCTGCAAGGCCTGGAAATTGGACAAGGCAAAAATGCTCCCTAATGAGAGAATGCAACATAACATGTAACCCAGTGCTTTAAAGCGTCATAATTAGTAGATTTCAGTACAAAAGGGGTAACATGGGGAGGCACTAGAAGTTTTTGAGGGCAACATAAAACATAATGCTTCTTTTCATGATGCACGTGTTGGCATCTTTTCAGATGGCAGCTTTCAGACTGCCAGCAGGGTTATGAGAAGTATGTTGTAGACAGATGTGAACAAAAACCTCAATCTTATATATAGGGTTTTAGTTCTTCTAGATAATGGGTAAATTTAGTCTTTGACTGGATGTTTGATGAATGTTGTGTCCCAGACTTCAATAAATTCTTCTATGATCTTTTGATAAAAATGTTAACCTTCAGCAGCTCAGGTACTGTTCCGTACAAGAATTGTTACAACATAAGTATTGCAACCCATAACACTGACATTTGAATTGATAGAAAGTTGACAAGGTTGTTTATCTCTTGCATCCAATAAAAAGATCAAAGGTAACTCACTATATCTGACCTGCTGTGACACATTGACAGGGCCTTCAAGCAAAAAGTAATGAGGCATAGTTTTTTTTTTTTTGTGTGTGTGTGTTGTGTGTGGTGTGTGGTTGGGGGGTACATCGGAAAAGCACAGAAGGCAAATATTTTAAGAGTTTTAAGCATCACAGATACTCAAACTATAGGACGCTGTTTAGAGTCTCAATTGTGAATTCTGAGGTAAATAAGTTTCAAAAGAAAAAATGGATGCTGTCCTAAGAAACTGTGACAGTTTATATTTATCTGATAATTTCGTTTAAAATGAAGAACTGAAATTAATATGCCTTTGATCTTTAGTTCGAGCAACAAAAGTCTCATTGCAAATTGAAACAGCCATCATTAAAGATTTTCAGCTGTCTTTCTTCTTATGTTGATTGGGACAAGAACTTACTGTTTTCTTGTTCGTTACATATGGGTCCATTGCTTTTGTCATATGGCTATTCACAGAAGGGTGGATTTTGTGTCGATGTTATTCTTCTCGGATAGCATATGTAGGGTCAATGCTGATATAGAAAATCAATAATTCTGCAGTAATTTGCAACACACATTATTTTGTAAACAAAAAATGTTAATTTCTTGTTAGCATATCCAAAATTTGCAACACACACTATTTTTTCAACAAAAATTGTCAACAGCTTTTTGATGATATGTTTGGAAGAACTCTGAGTTGACATACCCAACGTCCGGTCATAGATTAAAAACCTAATCAATATGATTGGTAAGCCAAAGTTTGTTACACTTTCTACAAGTTAAATGTAACATTAAAAAAGTATCAAAAAGATGGTAACTATCTCATTAAGTTTTCACTACGCCTCACCTGATCATTATCATGGTCTAAAGTAACCTTGAAAATGTCCCCATACTCGGTCTGCAGTAAGAAGAAGAACATCGACTTCTGTTTGTGAGTCGCAGCAGACACTATCAACACACCCCTCTCGGCTGGTAAATCTGCTCTCCGTGGAATAACCGCACGCACGTCTGGATGCCCCTGATTCTTGTAAATAACAAAATTCTCAGCACACACAAGAATACCGCTAGGACCATCTGCCCCTCCAGGCACAGTGACAAGCATATTCGCACCATTATCTATAGGCTCAGACCATTTGCGAGCGACATGGTTGAGACCAAGATCAAGCTCATAAAAGGTCAAATGCTTCTGTGCCTCATTTGCTGCTTGTCCAGTAGAATCCTGATCGGCTTCGGAATAATCAAGCTCTATCGCGGCAAAAACAGGGTTATCAAAACCACAATCAACCCCGGAAATGGAGTAAACTATTGTGTGTGATTTGTGGGCTTCTAAGGGAGATGAAATGGTAAGCCTGGCAGCATTATCCCTGTTAAGAACATAAACAAGCTTCTGCTTTTCACAAGCCCCAATCATAACAGCGCGGCCCTTTGGGTCCACTGCCAGATACTGCCCCGGCACAATTCTCCTGCACCCCGACTTGCCAAAGGTCTCCTGATGAACCTTCTCGAAGATGTTTTTTTCTTTGTTGTATTCGAGTATCACGATACGCCCAGAGTCTGACCCGACAACGATGTAATCCTTGTGCGAACCTGTGAGTCTGAATTGCGCCAGCGAGCGGATGGCACCGAAGACTTCAACAGAAAGAATGGTCTGCAGCTTCCCGTTATCATCAGGGCGCAACAAGTCCAACACTTTCCCCCTGGCAACCAATATTTCCTGAGTTTTTCCTCCCATGAAGTTCCCATAGGTTGCACACACTACGCCTGTGGCTTTCTGAAGCGTTAGATTATAGAGAAACATTGTTACTTCGCCCTCTCAAAGGCGAAAATGAATGCTCCAACACTGCCTATTCCGCTTCAGAACCAGATTCTTCGAATGCTAAACCCTCAAAAAACCCTTTAGCATATGAGAAAACCAGTATCTAGGGTTGCACTCAGTTCCCAAAATCGTGGTGTGCGTATCTCACTTCAAACTTTGTCTCTGTATTCAAAATAGAAATGGAGAGATGATTAATACGCTGCCAAAACAGAAACAAAAACCATTCTTGTAAGGACAACAAATTCTAAACAACAGTACAAAAACTAGAAGAGTTTTGAAACCCTAGACCTTTAACCCTGAAACCAGGGTTTCTCTCTAATTCATTGCAGAAGTCAAAGCATATCCCTTCCACTCCTAACCTCTCCTTAAACCCTAGTGCTTTTATATGTAACTCTAAACCCTCAAAGTGAAAGAGAAAAAAAAAAAATTAGTGGCAGTGTTTGCGGCTATTTTTGTTAAAAAACTTACCTTTTACAGGACAGAAATTACGTGTGCAGAGAGACAATATTCCAGGGGTTTCAATGGAGAGCTATATACACATGCAGTATGCGTTAGCTTAGCCCCCTGAGACATTTGTTGTCGACGATGAAAATTTCGTCGGCGACTTAAACTCCGAGAAGAAAGGAAGCACGCATCGCGGGTTCTCAATGCTTTTATATTGAAATCCAGAAACTGCAGGGAGCGTCCATCTTCCATTGTGCCAATCACCTATTTTTTTTTAAATGAAAAGCTAAAATGTTTTTAAAAATAAAATATTAAAATAAAAAAAATTATATAAATTTTAATTTTAAAATTTTATTTGAAGTTTTATTTTTTTTTTTCGCCGTTCAGAGTAACCTCAAAGCGTTTCCCCCCAATGATCAATAACTTCTTGAAAGTGAGAGAGGACTCTTGTAGCATGCTTTCAACTATTATTTTAAATATGTAATTATATTATTGTATTTACAAAAATTAATAATTTTGATTTGTTGTTAGTTTTTTTTTATAAATAAGTTGGAATATTTGTATTATAGTAATTTTTTTATGGTTGGTTTTTTTGGTTTTGTAGTGTAATATTTTTTTTGTTGATGGTTTTGGCCACATCAAGTATTTATTTATTTTTTATTTTTTTATAAATATTTATTTATTTGTTTATTTTTTAATAAAAATGTATTTTATACTTCTTTAATATAATATCTTTTTACACCAAAAATGTTTTATTTTTATTTTTTTTTTGATGAGGAACCTTTTATATACAACATATCCGCAACATGTGAGGGGAGAGATTTGAACTTGGGCCTCTCGATAACTGGAGAGTGTTAACTCCCCACTTGCTCTCCAACTCCTCTACATGAGTGGATTTATTTTTATTTTTTAATTGAACAATGTTTTATTTTCTTTATAAGTTATATAAGGCTTTTATTGAAGCTACTTTCATTAAAATGTCAATCTATTCTATTTTTTTTTTAAGTGAGTCGTGTTGGCTTTGGTTTGAGAGACCATGACCAAGGGTTCTACACTCGTTAAAGTCACCCGGGAGTCGCACCCGACTCTACCCACACCAACATTATCAATTGGATTTTAGGTACCCAATTCAACTTTTTGGTAGGGTGGAGATTTGGGACCTCCCTTAGAGGATTGTCCTCTCCTCTCCAACTCACCTACAACACCTAGGTGTGTCAATGTATTCTATTGCTTCTTTATTACATTAAAAAAAACATATATTTTTAATAAGTTATATAAGGTTTTTATTGAAGTTATTTTTATTAAAAATGTCTTTTACATTATAATAAGTTATATAATGTTTTTTTTAACTATTTTCATTAAAATGTCAAAAATTTATATTTGTTGTTATGTTAGTTAAACCATATCCAACACCCAAACCTACCCGAACCAACATTATCAATTGGATTTTAGGCACCCAATTCAACTTTTTGATAGGGTGGAGATTCGAACCTGGGACCTCCCTTGGAAGATTGTCCTCTCCTCTCCAACTCACCTACAATACCTAGATGTGTCAATGTATTCTATTCTTTATTACATTAAAAAACTTATATATTTTTAATAAGTTATATAAGGTTTTTATTGAAGTTATTTTTATTAAAATGTCTTTTACATTATAATAAGTTATATAATGTTTTTTTTAACTATTTTCGTTAAAATGTCAAAAAAAAATTATATTTGTTGTTATGTTAGTTAAACCATATCCAACATGTTGCCAATGGGTTTTTGGTTCAACGATTGGGACAAATAATTGATGTAGCCCAAACCAAGGTTCAAATTTTGGCATTAAACACCAAATAGCTTAATGTGATTAAATTTTTTAATTAAATATATTCTTCAACTTCATCAATGTACTTAAACTTTTAGGTCCAAGGTGTAGAACAATTGATGTAAGGTGTAGAACAATTGATGTGACGAAACTCAGTAAGAGGACGAATGCCTACGGTTCAAATCTTGGGCCTCATCAAACTGAAGGCTTCTCCTTTTGTTGGTGCTTGCAACGACGTAAAAGGTTTAAAATGAATGTGGCATGGTGGTTATAGTCCCTAGTGCTTACAACAACGTAAAAGGTTTAAAATGAATGTGACATGGTGGTTATAGGAGTGGCGTAAAAGGTTTAAAATGAATGTGGCATGGTGGTTATAGTCCCTAGTGCTTGCAATGACGTAAAAGGTTTAAAATGAATGTGGCATGGTGGTTATAGGAGCGGACTGCGTGAAAAATTATGTGGCGGCTTTTAAAGCAGATAGTGTGCTCGAATCATCATGACAGCTACCGATTCCACATGTAAAATAAAAATAAAAACTTCGTCAAAATGTCATGTTTCTACAATCAATTTTTTAACATCATTTTGATTAAGAAATAAAATCTCACTTGGTGAGTTGCTTTCTAAATTTTGAATTTCTCCATGAGGAAGATCAACACTCCAATTGGTTAAATTATTTATTGCTACCCAATTTCTTTGCACTTTCAAGAGATTGTCTCTAGTAATAAACATCAACAATAATATTAATTTTTTATCTAGTCTCCACATCCATTTTTTATTCTAAATTTTGAATTTCTCTATGAGGAAGATCAACACTCCAATTGGTTAATTTTTTTTTTTGGTTACATAGATGAATTGGTTACAATCACAATTTTTAGTAACTATCAGCGTAGCTGGCAGGGTTCAAACTATCAACAAAGGCTTCCAACACATCCATCGTCTCGTTAATGGTAACCCGACGTGAGATGGGGACCGTCGGACGCACAGGGTTCACACCGTCTTCGTCAGTTTGGTTCAACACGTGGCATGAAGGGGACCGTCAAATAAGTAGGAAACAAATTGTTGTCATCAGTCAGGTGCAACACCAAAGGAGTCGGATTGGGCTACTGGCTATGCATGGGCACGCCCGTGGGATTGGAGCCTAGGTCTCCTCTCGATAATTTTTTATTGCTACCCACTCTCCTTGCACTTTCAAGAGATTGTCTCTAGTAATAAACGTCAACAATAATATTATTTTTTTATCTAGTTTCCACATCCATTTTTGTTAATAACATTTATGATAATTTGTGATCCTAGTAAATTGAAATATATTTCCATCATTTTTTATTACAATTTTAATCTTTTAAGAAGTGTCCTAGCTTCTACATAGTTGTTAGTCGAAGTTTCATATAATTTTGAGGAACTGGGGAGAATTTTACCTTCATTGTTTTGAAAAACACCACTTCCACCAGCTTTTTCCAAATTTTCTTTAGAACCATATTCAAACTTAATTTTGATAAACCCAATTTTTTTATATTTCCATATTACCCTAGATCAAAATATATCCTTTGTTTTAATTTTATTATTGTAGATGACTTTTTTTTATATGTATGTTCAAATCATGTTGCCAATATATTAACACCCCTTCTTATACACTTTAGACTTTCCATGATGAGCACTATATTTGTAGATATTTTGCAAAAGATGCAATAATAAGGTTCCAAACATGTTTTCAAATTCATTTTTAAATTTTTTATTATTCTTTCAAGCCATAAATTCCAACAAATAATGGGAGGGTCAATCCTCTACAAAATACATAATACTTTAGCTTTGAAATAATTAATTCAATATTTTATCAACTTTTTCAATGTTGATGAAGCTATCCAATATATTTTCATATTTTTTAAAAAGTAATCCCAAATGGTGTGAGCAAAGGAACAATGAAAAAGTAAATGGTCTGATGTTTGTAAATCCTTCTCACGGAACATTTAAAAGGTCCATAATATCCTCTTCTTTGTAGACTCTCTACTATAAAAAAAATTTACTTTGAATTGCTAACCAAAGGAATATTGAGGCCTTAGAGAGAGAGCCTCTATTAACCAAACATTCTTCCAAGAAAAATATTAGGGAGAAGGAAATTTTGATTGCTCTAAATCCTCATATCCCAACTTTATTGAATATCACCATTCTTTGATAAATTCTAAACCAACTCATCCATTCATATAAAAATTCGTAAATAGATTTCACTTGCAATTATTTGAGTTCATAGAATTTTAAAGTTTTTATTATTAGGTCATTCAACTTATATATTATGTTACATCATAATCACATACTATAACAATTTTATAATTGTGAATTCATCACTTGACAGAGGTCTAATCTTAGTATCATCCTTGAATTCTAACCAATATTTAAACTAATATCTTTTGATTATGTTAAAATGATAAATTGTTAACCAATCCAACAATAATAAATTATTATAATTTAATATTAATTTCCCATCTAGAGTGATGAGAGGAAGAGCAAGTTTCCATAATATTTGGTTTTATTAGAGAATAATTAAAATAACAAAGATTTTTTAAAATAAAATAGGTAGTAAGGAAATATTAGTAAATGCAAGGAAGTCTTATATTAAAAAATATTTTATATCAAGAATAAAAAGAATAATTATCACATGGTATTAGTTTAGCTGGTTAGATTTCTCAATATTCGAGGATAGACCCATATTTGAATCTTGCCAAGCAATACATGGATAATATCTAAGATTTGTTGTAATACTAATATGTGGTGATGATGTAATACGGGTGGGGCCCAGGGGCCCATTTCAATACCGTATAACCAATTGAAAAATAAAAAATAAAAATAATAATTCATAGGATGATAATAATATAGAGATCAATGATCAAGTGGCATTAGTTCAATCGGTTAGATTCCTCAATATTTCAAGGAGGAGACCTAGGTTCGAATCTTGCCAAATGATACATTGATAATATCCCAACTTTGTTGTAATACCACTATGTGGTGATGACGTAATACGGGTGGGGCCCATTTCAATCTCATATAACCCATTGAAAAAATAATATAGAGATCAATTATCAAGTGGCATTAGCTCAACCAATTAGATTCCTCGATATTTAAGGAGACAAAGGTTCAAATCTTGCCAATCCATACATGGATAACATCCAAGCTTTGTTGTAATACCATTATGTGATGATGATGTAATATGGGTGGGGTCCATTTCAATCCCATATAACCAATTGAAAAAATAATAATATAGAGATCAACATCCAGAATTAGTAAAATTAAATCAATAGAAGGGTTTGGATTGAATACTAGAGTGAAATTAGAAAGGAGACAAAGTTTTTTACCAAAATATTCTAGATATGAGGGGTTTGAAGTTCTTAATGATAAACTATTACAAGTACCTTCATATATTAGAGATGAAGACAACAAGAAATTGATGGAGCCTATTACTCGGGAAGAAGTTCATTTAGCTCTTTCTCTTTTGATAAGGATAAATCTCCAAGTCTAGATGGGCTCTTTGTAGTATTTTATTAACATAATTGGGATATAGTGAAGGATCTTTTATTGGTGGCAGTGTAACAATCTAGGGAGAAATTGTACATACATTATAAAATAAATGCAACATGTCTTAACTTGATTCCAAAAAAAAGGATGCAAAATTGTTTGATTTGTTTAGGCACATAAGCCTATGTAATATGACATATAAGATAATCTCCAAAGTGATGGCAAATCGGTTAAGACCACTGTTAAACAAAAATATTTTAGAAAAGCAAGGAGAATTTGTGAAAGGGAGACTAATTCTAGATGGGATCATAGTAGCTTATGAAGTTATATATTTAGTAGCTTCAAGAAAAGAGAGCAACGATCTTAAAACTTGATATGAGTAAAGCCTATGACAGGGTTAAATGGGATTTTATTTTTGTAGTATTAGAAAAGTTTAGATTTGGGAAAAAATGGGTCAAATGGATTAAAGCTTATGTCTCTACAATATTATATTCAATGTTGGTCAATGAGTTAGTAATAGAATCATTTAAATCCAAGAGAGGTCTTAGACAAGGAGATCCTTTATCACCATAAATGTTCATTATTATGGTAGAGGTATTGGGTAGGAACTTGAAGAAGGCTAACAAAGATGGGCTAATAAGTGGACTCATCGACAACATAATTTACCAATAGATGATACAATATTTTTGGAGGGCAGGGATAAACAAGGCCAAATTTTTGAATAACTTATTAAAGGATTATGAAAGAGCATCGGGGTAGAAAGTTAATAGGACAAAATCCAAAATTTACTTCCTAAACACTCTATCTAGAATCAAAGTAGAGATATGCAAGTTACTTCAGATGGAGGAGGCAATTTTTCCAGCAACTTATCTAGGGATGCCCTTATTTGAGGGAAGTATAAGGATAGAATGGTGGAATCTAGTTATAAGTAAAGTTTAAAATAAACTACAAGCATGGAGAGGCAGATGGTTATCATTAGTAGGAAGAGTGCAACTAATTAAATCAATCTTACAAACCATTCCAAAGATATTATATGTTCTTGTATACTATGCCAAAATCGATAGAAAAAATTTTAATCTATATAATGTGATCATTTTTATGGTCAAGATTACATGATAAACGAAAATTTCCTTTAGTGAAATGGAGCAAGGTGTGTGATGATAAAACTAGGGTAGGTATTAGTTTAAGAGTTCTTACGGATGCAAACTTAGCTCTTACGAAAAAATAATTTGGAGATTGTACAAAGAGCGTCAAAGATAATGGACATGAATTATTATAAGTATGTTGAGCCCAATGACCCAAGCTTAATATTTATTGCATTCTCACTACCAGATGGTTCTACACTATGGAACAATTAAAAAAAATTAATTGATCTAGTGATTAAAGGTCTACGCTGGGTGGTGGGAACTGGAGAAAAATTTCTATTTGGATAGATACTTGGTGTGATAAAAAACCACTCAATCTAGATTCAATTTTGAAACTATAGATGATATTACTTCAAGACAAATATGGTGATAAGGTTTCAAACATTATGTAAAAGGATCGGGAAGGAAGATACAAATGAAAAGAATAGTTTTTTACAAGTATACAATATATTGATGCTAGGAGACAGTTGAGCAAAAAGATAACAACTATGATTATTTTGAGAGGAGCTGAGGATAAGGTGATTTGGAAGTTGAATAGCTTAGGAGAATACACAATAAGAAGTAGATATAATGTAAAGCACCAACAAAATAGGAACACCACAAGAATATGGAGAGATATTTAGGATAGCCCGAGCATTCCTTAAGTTCAAATATTTTTTTGGCTAGTAAGTCATACGATAATCTTATCTTATAAAAAGGTGTTCCCATGTCTCCTCACAATGTGTTCTATATAAAAAGGAGGACGAGAGTATAGATCAACTTTTGGGGCACTTCTAAATAGTTTGGAATGTATGGTAATGGATTCTTAATATGTTTTTTAAATGCATGGTGATGAATCGTAAAATTGAAGAATGGTTAAAGCAATGGCAAAACACTTTTAAAATTGACTCTTTATAGACAATCTAAGATATATCAATAGATAGAACACTTTGGACTGTATGGTTGGAAAGGAGTGGAAGAATATTTAAAGGAAAGAAAAGTAGTTTAGAGGTAGTGAAAAGGAAGATTCATTTAACCATAGAGGAGTCTAAACCAACCCTATCAACTCACCTAATCTCTACACTTGAAGTAGAGATCCTTGATAGATGGAGTCAAGTCATCAAATAGAATTATGATGTTAGGTACAGGAGAAACAAAAAGAAGATAAAATATAAAGTGGTAATCACTAGAAGTGGATTCGATTAAGTTGAATTTTGATGAAGCATCTAAAGGAAATGTAGAACCAGTAGGAGGAGGAATAATTATAAATGATAGGGGAGAGATTTTGTCTCATTATGCTTTCAATAGTGGATTTAAGACAATTAATGAAGTTGAAGCTTGGGCAACTCTTGAAGGGTTAAAAATATGTAGACAAATGAAATGGATTAAAGTATGGATAAAAAGTGATTCACTATTAGTAATAAATGCAATTTTAAGAAAAGTAAAGGCTACATGGAACATAGAAGAGATAATTGTGGAAATATAAGACCTTGTTATAGAATTTAAAGAAATCAAGTTTACACATATATTACAGGAAGGAAACAAATATGCAAATAGGCTAAGCCAATAGAGGGGTTTTAATCAAGGATCATGAAGTTAAATTTTATTTTCCATGGTTTGAGGAAGTATTAATTTTAGCTAAAGTTGACAAGAAAATGTTGACTACCTGAATCAAATAATGATTACTATTTACTTTAATATTTTACATTGGTAATATATATTTTTTTTACAATATTAATGTGTTTTCATAGGTAAATGATGGAGAATAACAAGTTTAACATTATAGAACATGTAAGAGTGTGTGATTGGGGTGGCACTCATTCAAGGGTGGAAGCAGTTGAATTCAAGCAAGAATCCTAATCTAGACCAGGAAGGGGAAGAGTTGCAATAGTGTCGAATTTGATTCAGTTGTCTATTGTTGTTGCTTGGACCTGGTATTTGGACAAGGGTTTGTACCACCCAATGCAATATTTTTTCATACCTCGATTCGATAATGACTATTTGTAGTGTTTTGTAGTTAATTATCTTAATATTTTTTACTTCTTCCTTTGTTGATTTCCTCTACTTTTGCTTTTGCTTTCATGGTTTGTCCATGAATTTAACAGAGGAAAGTGAGCCAAGAAATTAAATCTTTGAGATTTTGATGAGGGTTTTTACACGAATTCGGAGCATTAGATTTGTACTACATATTTAGATCCAATAAATAACAAAGTTGCGGTAGTTTATATTGTTGTAGAACTAGCAAAACCATTAGAACCACCTAAACTACTTAGGTATGCTATATGCGCTTTCATGAAAAAATAAGCACCTAATTAAATACGAATAATGTAATAATTTAGCACTATATGTGAAGCTATGCTAACATATGTTGGCAATTTGAGTTATTTTATGTTGTCATTGATGTCACATGGATCATTGATATCACATGGATCACTTTGAGTTTTGGTGGCAAAAGCACTTCATAAATAATCATTTATGATATTTTGGAGAGCATGGATATATACATGTTTTTTTGTGAAAACCAAGGCAGACAAAATAAAAGGTTTTATTTAAAACCATGGATGGTAGATTTGAAATGGATTTTTCTTAAAACCCAAGTTGACTTTTTGTTTCATCAAAAAAAGTGCCCCGATGATGGAGATATTTAATTTTAAATATTTAGTTTAAATTTTAAATTATTAAAAATTAAAAATTAAAATTTAAATTTTAAAATTAAAAATAAAAGTAATCCGTCGATGTCGTCGAATATGAGGGAGAAAACTATATAAAAGGATGCCTAAGGTTTATTAATCCTTGGCTTGTGCTCGTGAATTAATGCGATTGTTGGAAAGCGAAAAGAGCTCGTACAAAAGAGGGTTAAGTGATGCAAGCGAAGAATAAATCGGACGACGTGTGAAACCCTAGTCACTTTGGGCAGTGTGGCGCATTGGAAATTGGATTTTGGCTAAAGCAAGTGGTAGAACGAACATCAAGGTTTCAAATCCCCTTGGCTGCGTTAGAAGGCATTGGAAGAAAGAGCGCACGAAGCGTTTTTGGTTTGCGTGAGAGGGAGGAGTGTTTTGAAGCACGTGGTGCCTTTCCCTCCTAAACGAGCCTGTAGCTCGTGCGACAGCTTGGCCGTTGTTAAGGCACTTAGCAAGGAGGTGTCAAGGGATCGAATCCCGTCAAGGACAAAGGCAAGTTAATATTTTTTTAATATTTTATTTTTCTAAAGTTGCCCTAGGAGAAATAAGGGTTGTGATGCACTTTAGGAAAAAGAGAGATTTATGGTGATTTTCCTTTTGGAAGCATATCATATTATATATTGTTGGAAAGCTTATTTCAAGGGCTATTTGATTAACTTGCTTAGAGGGAGAAATAAGTTGTGTATAAAGAGATATATCTGATTTTGTAAAGGGGTTCAAAAGTGAAGGTTGCTTTGTTATTTTTCAAAGGGGATTAATTCTTTCATGAGGAGACATGGTGTATTTTATTGAGTAGGAGTAATAAGGTATTATTTGGATATGATTGTTGTGTTATTAATCAAGATCTCTAACCCCTATTGCAAGTTGAAAAAGAAAGTTTGTTGAGTGTGGAAGATCTAGTGGACAACTAATAAGGCATCAAAAAGGTATGAGCAATATTCTCCATTGACTTTGTTTATGGTGGTTGATTTCTGAAATATCATTGGAGAGAAAATGATTGATTGTGGTTTCCTTTTCGAAAGTGGTTGGTTGTTTAAGGTTTGAGAGTTGTGATTAAACCTTGTTTTAAAAGCATTGTTGTTGAAGCCCATTGCTTGTACAAAGAACTTGAACTTGAGTTAGAACCAAGAAGGAGGACCTGCTTCGGCTTGCATCCATTGCGAAGCGGAGTTGCGAACGAAAAATCAGTGAAGCACTTCGAGGGCACGCACTCCAAGCCGGGTATTTTTTTGAGGCAATCAAGTGCCTCATAAATGTATTTTTACGTGCCCGGTGAACTCGTTGCTCATTTTTGGCAATTGGAAAGGAAGTCTCAGTCCCTGAAGGAGAACCCGACGGACATGGCGGCCACTCGAGCTCCGCACCCGGAGACCAAGGACGTTCAGATGGCTCATTAATGCATGTTTCCTCGGCTGACCCGGTCGTAGTTGCCAGATATAGAAAAGGATTTGAGAGCTCAGTCACGAGAGCTGCGAGGGCCGACTTCTTAGGTTTTCGAGGATGTACTCCTCCATTTTGTGCATTGATGGCTCAGAGGGTCGGGTCCTCTATAAAAACCTAGGCATTGTAATGTAAAAAGGGGGGAAACTTTCTGCTAGAAAGCTGTTGTAACTTGAATCCCTGCGATTAATACTAAAAGAGCTTTGGGCTTAATTTCTCTCTTGTATGTTGCCTTCTGTGATTATTTATGTTATTTTTTCTTCATTTGCATACTGTAATTCTGCATTCTGGATTTAGGTGTGCGATTGGGGATAGAACCCTAAAATTTTCTCGAAGGATACATAGGGGAGGAAAACGTTGTATTAGCTTTCTTTTATGCTGCCTGTGGATAGTGTTTCTGTTATATTCATCTATTTCCTGGTCGTCGTAATTCTGAACTCTGGATTTCGACGTAAGGGGAAGGGTAATCCTGGAACTCGTCCAGAGGATACATAGGAGGGTTAATATCGTGTTCATTTCATTTTATTCTTGGTATTCCTTGCTGCTATTTTGAGCTATTAGCCAGCGATCGTGCTTCTAGTTCTTTCCCACTTTAAATTATTGACATTTCTTCCCTTACCCTATTTATTTCTTTCTTGCACCCTTACTCTTTTTATTTCTTTCTTGCACCCTTACTCTTTTATCTCTTTCCTGCACTCTTGTCTTAAAACATCGAAGTAGTTTAGTAAAGGAGCCGGCCTTTCTCCGGAGATTGGCATGAGGGGCATCTCTTCCTCTCGGCCTTTCAATGTTGGTCCAGGTCTAGGGCGCGTACACTTTCCCAAAATCCTTTCCTGGGCAGATTTGATGACCAACAGTTTTTGGCACGCCCGGTGGGACCCGGTCAGTCTCACCTTGTGAGTGGTAGTGAGGATCGATGCTCGTCTCATTGCCGAAAGACTCTTAGCATCTGGCGACTCTGTTTAACCGAGAATCTTTAAGTCGTAGAGACCGGTACCTAAGTCTGTGCCTTCATGCAAACAAGATGGAGAGTTAGGAATAGAGGAGAGGAAACTGAGTTCTTTGAGCTTGATATTGACGCCTTTGGGGAACGCTCTAGGTTGGTCACCCCTGAGTCACTATTACGTGGAACATCCTCGCAAGAGGCTGCTATTGATGAACAAGGACTGACTTCGGATAGCACAATAGCTAGCTTTCCTCCTAATCCTCCCAACTCACCGAAGCATCCTAGTGCCTCCATTCACATTAGTCGTCCTGTTAGCAACCAAGGAGGAGCTTTGGGAATTCCTGTTTCTCAAAATCCAGGAGCAAATATGGCACAACAACAACAACAACAACAACAACAACAAATGCAACAACAACCGTCGCCCAGATTGTTCCCGACATGGAATTCTTTGGGACCGCTAAATCTAGCGGGACAAGGGCAAGTTCCACCTACTGCTATGAAGAAGATCCCTACGTTCGATGGAACTGGGAAGACTGCTCTGGAGCACATCCAGGACATAGTTTCTCTGGCGATGATTCATGACATCACAGAGGAGCGAGTTATGGTAAAGCTTCTGGTTCTATCTCTTAGAGGGAAGCTCCTCTATTGGTATAGATCTTTACCACCCGGTACTATAACGGGATGGGACCAGTTAGCCGGACAATTGATGAGAAGCTTCAATGAGTTCGTCGATCCATCCTCTCTCCTGCATCAATTCACAATGATCCAGAGACATCCACAAGAGGAGATCATCAATTTCAATGTTAGGTTCGCTCGAACCTGGCAAAGGATACCAGTTGGACTTCGACCAACTAGCGAAGCTACAACATACTATTTCCTTCGAGATTTCAACCCTGATATCAGTGTCATGGTAAGGTATTCAAACATTAATACCTTCCTCGAGTTATACGAGTTAGCCCAGAGAGCGAAGATGGATCTAATAGCTATGGGCAAGCTTCCCCAAAGGATGTCGATGCCCATACTTCTCGATTTCCCTCAATTCTAGTATGCGAGCGCAGCCGCTTCGCAGATCTCTGCAACCCCTGCATACCCGATCTCATCTTGGAACCCGAATCCCATTGTATCACAGATTGCTACTCCACAAATCCATTTTCCTACATTCTCGACTTCGTAGCCCACTATCTCTTCGACATTCCCTGTACTACCAGTGCCACCTCAACACCCCGCCCTACCTCCAATACCAACGATGGCTCCATTGCCACCTATTCCTAAAGTCGATGATATGCAAGTCAAAATACTACAAGAGGTTCAGTCCCTAAACTCCACAGTGCAAACCCTGTCCAATGATATGACCATTATGAAGAAGAAGCAAGCGCAGCATGAGTTTCTACCGAGAAGGTCGTATCCTACACCCACGCTTACTAAAGATCAAGCAGTCCAGCAAGGGAGAGCATCGACAAGAAATGTCATGATTGATGAAGCTCCGAGCACTTTCGATTACATACATTGGTGCTCCACGTGTAATGATCCTCATGAAGAGAATACTTGTATGTTGCACCAACATTATGTACAAACATTGGCGAGCAGTAGTCATGGTGGTCAAGTCAACATCATCAGGCAATTGGATCAGAACCTGGTAATTGGTGAAGAAGAGCAAGTTGCAGTCCTTACCAGAGGAGGAAAAAGGTCAATAGAGGTAGATGCTACTCAAATGGCTCCCCTAAAGGTGCATGCTCACCACAAAAAGGGACAACAACCTTCTCAAGCCCCGAGCGAAGCTCCTCAGCCTGCACCAGTCAAGGAGAAGGCCCAACAGGCCCCTACAAATCCACCTCAGGTGGAAACTAAAGAACAAGCTAGAGAGAAGCTCAAGCTTCCTTCGCTGACCAAGCGACAAAGGGTCGAAGCTACGGAGCAATATCACACCAGGTACGAGGTGAAAAGAGAACCTGAGGTGCACAACTCCCTAGCGTACAATATTGTAGATGAGCTGAAGAAGATTCCGGCCAAGATCAGTCTGTATGACGCACTGCAACTACCCGGACAAGTGGACTTGCTGCAAGAATCGTTGAAGACGACCAAGGCAAGAAAGTCAGCACCGCTTGCCCTAGTGCAGACCCTATCCACATCCATTACGGGGAAGAACAGACCACCTCCATTCTACCTGTCTCTACAGATGGAAGGGTATGTTGTACACAATTGTATGATTGACTCCGGGGCCGCGACGACAGTCATGCCCAAAGTAGTGTGCGAAGAGATAGGGATGGAGTATACGTGAAGTAGCCATGGCGTGCTCCAATTGGATGGTACTCCCATGAAGACTGTAGGAGTGATTAAAGATATACCTATCCGATTACACAAGATGCCTCAGATCATGGTTATACAAGAGGTGGTGGTCGTCGACTTGGAGCCATATTTCAGTATGTGCTTGTCAAGAGAGTTTACGATGAAGCTAGGAGGATATCTATCCATGGATTACTCGCACTTAGAGATTCCATTCAAAGGGAAGAAGGTAAAGATCTACAATGAGAAACCTTCTACCTTCCTAGTACAGAAGATGTCCGAAGAAGAGAGCAACGATCCCGTGCATGCGATAGTAGAAGGGATAGAGCAGGTGGACCTGGTCGAGGAATCCCTGGCACAATTAAGTTGTGAAGATGAGTTTTCATTGGCAGACTTTAATGCCATGATAGAAATCGAGATGGGATGTTATGCCATCACCAAGCCTGAGAAACACATCAAGTCAGAGAATAAAACATGTGCCCAAGAAGGACTATGGAAGTTGTTCTTCGATGGTGCCCGATGCAAAAATGATGCTAGGGCAGGGATTCTTTTAGTATCACCTTCTGGAGAGCAGAAGGAATATTGTTACCGATTGGTGTGGAGCTGCACCAACAATGCAGCAGAATATGAAGCATTATGCCTAGGACTCAAGAAAGCAGAAAAGTTAGGCATAAAGCATCTCCAAGTCTTTGGAGATTCAGAATTGGTATGCAATCAAGTCACAAACAAGTGCATTTCAAAGAAGCACTATCTCAAGTCATACCGTAACAGGGTATGGGACTTGTTTGACCAGTTCGAATCTCTCAATCTGTAGTCTATTCCACGAGAAAAGAACCGACATGCCGATGTTCTAGCATCCATCACAGCAAAGTACTCTCCAACAGAAGACATGGTGCATAAGCCTAAAGCTGTGAGGATGATTTATAGGCCCTCTATCCCAGACAGAGATCTGCATTGGCAAGTTTTTGATAATGATGAGCAGATTATGAATTTCATGATTCAAGAAGCAGCCACAATTGAAAGAAGAAGCCCTGAGGATGAGGAATATGAAGGGCTAGTTCAATTGAAGAATAATCATGTACCCAAGGGATTAATTACTCTTGAGAGCCTCTTTGATCAAAATGATCGAGCAGTTTCTCATAGGATCAAAGTCAATGCAAAGCAATACCAAGATCTGGAGCTTGAACCTGGAAAAGCAATAAAAGTTGGAACAGATTGCACTTCGGAAGAGCTAGAACAGATCCGATCTCTGTGCAGAAGGTATCCTGACATAGTGGCGTGGTCTTACCAAGACCTGAAGGGATACGATCGGCAACTGATCCAGCATACAATTGAGTTGCAGGAGGGAATCAAACCCTTTCGATAGAAGCAAAGGCCTGTTAATCCAAAGATCGAGGTCCTGATGAAGGCCGAGCTCCTAAAAATGCTCGAGGCAAAGATAATTTATCCCATAAAGCATTCCTCTTGGGTAGCGAATCTAGTCCTAGTTAGAAAGAAGAATGGAGATATACGATTATGCGTGGACTTTCGCAACCTGAACCAGGCTTCGCTCAAAGATCACTACCCTCTCCCATAGATAGATCAGATCTTGCACTCAATGGCTAGGGCTCAGCGCTTCTCCCTACTCGATGGTTTCTCCGGATACAATCAGATCTGGGTTAGGGACGAAGACCAGCATAAAACCGCATTCACTACCAAGTGGGGAACATTTGCTTACCAACGAATGCCATTCGGCCTTTCGAATGCGGGGGCCACTTTTCAGAGGGCCATGGATTTAGCTTTTGGTGAGCTCTTGAATAAGGTCATTGTTATCTATTTGGATGACATGACCATCTTCTCCCGAAGAAGGGAGGATCATCCTTTACACCTACAACAGGTATTCAAAAAATGCCGAGAGTTTGGCATTTCAATCAATCCAAAGAAGTCCATATTCGCAGTCAGCGAAGGGAAGTTATTGGGACATGTGATATCAGAGAAGGGTCTCACCGTAGATCCTGATAGAGCTGAGGCTCTATTGAAGCTCCCACTCCCCGTGAACAAGAAAGGACTTCAATCCTTTTTTGGCCAGATCAACTTCGTGAGGAAGTTTGTTCCAGATTTCGCCCAGGTCATCAAGCCAATGTCCAAACTTTTAAAGAAGGGCGCTGAATTCATCTGGACGGAAGAGAGAAAAGAAGCATTTGAAGAGATCAAGGCCCGAATCGCTCAGGCACCGGTCCTGACCAACCCTGACTACAATCGAGATTTCATCCTATATGCCATAGGAGAACCTGAGAGCTATGTTGCAGTCCTGACACAGAAGGGAGAAGATGGCGAAGAGTGCCCCATCGCGTTTCTAAGCCAGGTGATACACCCCCATGAAGAAAAATACAATTTCATAGAAAGGCAGGTGCATGCAGTAATGAAATCTCTTAGGAAATTCAAGCAATTCATTTCCCAAAGTCGGGTTACGATCTTTGTCATTCACCCCGATGTGCGCAATTTCATTATCCAAGGAGAGTTGGGAAGCAAAAGAGCCGGTTGGGTCAGCAAGATACAGGAGTTCGACATCGAGATCAGACCCACAAAATTGGTTCGCGGTCATGCGTTATGTCAAGAGCTGGCGAAGAGCGTAGCGGCCGAAGTGATAGCTTTTCAGTGGGATGACTCGACAGTAGAAGGATGCTTCGCAAACCAAGAAGAGGATGAGAAGGACTGGGTCGGTGAGATAGTTGAATATTTCAACACCGGTAGATGTCCTTCGCATCTAAATGCTTCGCAGCGAAGGCACTTCAGGATGCGGTCCCTCCGATACACGTTGCGCCCGAAGGCCTATTTTTTAGAAACATTGATGGCGTTCTTCTCAGGTGCATAAAAGAAGATGATAAGAAGAGAGTCCTGGGAGAATTCCATTCAAGATTATCTGGAGGTCACTTCGTAGGAAGAACGATGGCATTGAAGATAATTAAGGCAGGTTATTATTGGCCTACACTCTTCGTCGATGCCTTTGCGGTCTATCACAGATGCGAGCGATGTCAGAAGTTCACTGGCTGAAGAAGTGCTCCTATGCCTCTCTGATCGATACAGGTAGAAATGCCCTTTCAACAATGGGGGTTGGATTTCATAGGGGTTATATCGCCGAACTCTTCCGTTGGGCATAAGTTCATCCTGACCGCAACCGACTACTTCACCAGATGGGCCGAAGCAGTACCCACGAAGCATGCTGATCAAGAGACCGTCATCGCCTTCCTAGAGGGATTGATCACCCGGTTCGGCATCCCAGAAGCAATCGTTACGGACAATGGTCCCGGGTTTTCAGGCACCAAAATCAACGAGTTCCTCTATAAATATGGGATATATCATAAGGTTTCTTCCAATTACTATCCATAGGGTAACGGATTGGCAGAATCAACTAACAAGACTTTGTTAAGGGTGCTAAGAAAGCTCATGGAGAAAAACAAAAGAACTTGGCACCTCCTTCTAGATCGGGCCTTGTGGGCCGATCGGATTTCTATCAAGAAGTCAATCAAGACATCACCTTACGCCCTGGTGTATGGCAAAGAGGCCATCTTACCTACCCATGTAGAGATCCCTGCATTGCAGCTGTTAGATGAGGAAGAAGAAGTTAATCCTATGGAAAATAGGTTGGCTCAGCTACTGCAGCTAGAGGAAGATCGTGAGAAGGCCTATCAGAGCTTCGCTAAGCATGCTCAGATCACCCGAGACTGGTTCAAGAAAAAGTCCTCCGATCGCACTTTCAGAGTGGGAGATCTAGTATGGAAGTGGGATTCTTGGAAGGCCAAGCCTGGGAATCATGACAAATTGGATGCTTTCTGGGATGGACCGTTCGAAATTGTGAAGGTAAACTCGGCCAACTCTTTCATCCTCAAGGATGCCGATGGTCAGATCTTGCCGATCTCTGTCAATGGTCTTCATTTGAAGACTTTTCATCGCTGAGACGAAACAAAAAAAATAAATATATGTTTCAAGTTTTACTTTTGTATGTAAAATTTTATCTTTGTATATACTCTGTTCCATGATTGCCAGAAGGTTCAACACCAGACTACCATAGCAACGAGCCCCAGCTTCGCTGGACCTAGCGAGGATCTCCTTCGAGGATTTTGTGTGCGAAGTAACTAACGCGATATGCTTCGCAGTGAAGCACTTTGGCTTGGAAGGAGTCCTCAAAAGAAACAAGGCTTGAGAAATGCTTCGCAAAAGAAGTTTGAGTGAAGCAGTTTTCAAAGAAAATCTAGCGAACCATTTTCCAAAAGGAACAAACTTCGGAGGCAACCTTCCACGAAACAAAGTGGTGACGCGGCGAAGTAAAATTACTTCGGGCCCGAAGCATAAAATATCGGCTCGCATCGGAGGTTCACCGCGAAGCATCTTCAGCATCGATTTCCACTTTGCACCCTATGGCACGCAAGATGAGAAGCATTTAAAATGTGTCTTGGGAGACGCACCAACGACAACCTAGGGGAATGTTTGGGGTGAATGATTTTAATGCCAAGGTGGCGGAGCGCATCCCGAGAAGATTTTATTGCGAGAAAAGCTCGCGCCCAGGTACGAGGTGGCAGGAAGTTAAACTCCCAATGCAGAGCAAATCATCGAACCACATGGGCCCGCGTACCACGCCGTCGTAAAGCCAATCAAATGGCGAAATGACCTCCTCCATCCGAGTTGCAGATTTAATTTTGGTAGGTGCCATAAATTGAGGTAGTTGCCTTTTAAGGCTATAAAACATGAGGCTTAGCGGCAAAAGGGTTGTTCACCTACTGGTTCATGCAAGATTAAGAGCCCCACTGTTACTCTGCAATTCTTTCGCCCTTCGCATCGAAGTCCTTCGCGTCGAAGCTCTCTGCATCAAGGACTCTACCGCCACCCATATCCAGAATGGGGAAGAAAAATTCTAAAGAGAAGGGGAAGGAGCCTGAGGTAGCAGGCCCAGAGAAAATGAAGAAGAGCAAAGAAGAGCAAAAACATAGACCTAAGAAGGTCAACCTCAATCCCCGCCCAGAAAAGCAGTCGATGGAGGAAGGAGAGGATTCTGAAGAGGAGCAACTTGAAGAGCCACCAATTGATGGGTGGGAGAAAATTTGGGATACTGAGCTTTCAAAGAGCGTGGCCGAGCTCCGATATACTATTGAGTTTATGACAAGCAGACTCTCCCCGGAGAACAAGAGAGCAGCTACGTATTATTCATAGATTTACTGGTATCTGACCCCGCCCGCTCACCATTGTCCCGAATTAATCTGTGCCATCGCGCAGAACTACCAGCCCTCCTCCAGGAAAGTGTTGGATGCCACGGGCCATAAATTGTTTTCAATTTTGAAAGAAGATGTGCAAGCAGCCTTCGCGCCGCAATAGGGGCCGCCCAAGGGCTATTCCGTTCGCAATGTCATCCTGAGCGAACAAATGGAGAGGTTCACCTCCTCCACCTATATTTTGAAATTTCTAAGAGAGAACCTCAAGGATGGGCTCCCTTCAGGCAAGCTTCCTCAGATGCCTCGCCCATTGACAGATTTCAAGAGCACGGACATCTTCTCCATCATTGCATGGGTAGCGGGTCTATCAACCGATGCTTCGGTGCACCCCTGGCAGGTGTCTTTGGCCGAATGTATTTCAAGAGGGGAATTTTATGCCCCTGATGCTTCAAGGCCGAACACCAACCCAGTCTTCTTCGACTGGGCAGAATGGGTGGCCCGAAATTTGCACACGCGGCTAACCAGTATGAAGAATTCTGGGACGGGCCAGTACTTCGCACCCTGCTCTTTCCTAGTCTGGTTATTTTTCTATCATGTACATAAGCAATTCCCCCACATTGCCATTTCTTCGAGCGGCAAGGATGGAGCCCCTCTGTCGATGTACCAGTGGACTCCCCTCCTGGAGAGGACGGAGTCATATTATTCTTTTAATCAACAATTCTTGGGACCTGCCATTCATTTGTTGAAGGGTTCTTGCCCTCGGGTGCCCCTCAGTTTAAAAGATAGAGTGGTGAAGGAGAAGAAGGGAGACATATTTCAATTGACGCAGGGGCTTGTGGTTCACCTGTTCGGCTTCATGGGGAAGCCCTTCCTGCTACCTGTCTACCCCTTCGAGTACCAGTTCGCATTAGAGGTCGCTCGGCAGAGCGACGCAACAAATGTCGTCTACGGCCACGGTCGAAAATGGGCGCACACTTGCGACTTCCCCTTCAAAATGGGGGTAATTGAAGTGTTTGCCCTGAAGCAATACGTATTCCTGGAAGAGAAGCTTGCCAGCTTTGGTCTGCTCTAGATTCCTCAAAGGTGGCTCTACGATCCCTTGGGAGTGATGAGGGACCACCTCAGATTCAAGAATTTTCATGTCTGCCCCCACCCAAAAATCGTGGAGCAAAGAAATAACCCCAATGGGAGGGATTTGGAGTGGCATTTGGAAAGGATGAAGACCTTGCCTCCCTGGCATGAGTTTTACCCTATGGAAGTTGAGTTTGATCCTGTTCAACATCCTTTCCCAAGCCCAGACTCCACTTTTTGGAGGAAGATGAAAGACGATCTGAGGGAGGAATTGAAGGATTGGGGCGTAGAACAATTAAAAGAATGGTGGAAAATGAGAGTTCATCGACAAAAGATGAAATCATATGGACTCTTGGAGACGGATAAGGACTTCACGGTTGTTTACGAAGCCAATGTTGGGACTTGGAAGCCCACCTCCTTCATCGACTTCATTCCCCCAAGTGCCCCAGGTTCGGGCGAAAGCCCAAGGAGAGATGATGATGCTTCGAAAGAAGAAGAGGAGGAGGCAGAAGCTGCACCAGAAGAACTACCTCAGGAACCTGTGGAAAGCCATGACACGAGTGCCACGGGGTCGATGCAACAATCAGAGAAGAAGAAAAGAAAGAGGCAGGAGCAAGCTCAAGTGCCTCCAACCCACCCGAAGTGACCACGCACAAAGCTTCCAGGTGCTTCTATCGGACAACCTACGATTGGCCCAACCGAAGCAAATATCGAAGGGACGACGTCACCAAGAGCCGAAGCAACCCCAGACGTGGATGTCATCGATGTGGAGGAACTCCTCCAACAAGAAGGGGTCCCCGAAGAAGAAGTCATGGAGGTCGAAAGTACCAAAGTTCAAAAGGAGCAAGAGCCGATCACACAAGAAGTCACTACTGTTGCTCTGCCAGGAGGGCACACAGGTACGCACTCTCCACCCTTTGCCTTGGTTTCTCAAGGCATGTCCACCATGGTCCCGACCGTGAGTCCCCAGCAGTCTCTCTCTCTCTCGCAAAGTTAATCACCCTCTCGCATGTTGCCCTTCGCTACTTCGAGTTTGTCTCACAATCCCGTTAGCCCCACTCACATGTCCACTCCATTCGAGTCGTCAGGCCGGGACAAGTCCATCGATACTACTTCGCTCACCCATGCCACCATTCCCTTGGTCCTCAGTCAGGGCGAAGGTAGTACTCCAACGTCGAACCCCGTTCCCCACTCCCCTGTTACACACGACATTGTTTCACTCGCCGAAACTCCTACCACACCCGTCGTCGAACCTACTGGTGAGGCATCCCCCGTTCATTCCTTGTATTTGTTCACCCCTTTGGCTGGAGATCCAACCTCATTCAAAACTGAGTTATCCATGATTAAGGAATGCCCTCTAGCTGAGAAGCTACTCCAAGCCCGACAGAACATAGATAAGATGTTGAAGGAGGCGAGGAAAAAGAGAGGGCGCTCTCTGGCCGAAGTAGAAAAATGTATCATTTTTGACTTGAAAGGCGAAAAGTTGCATAAGGTGAAAAAGGTCCCCAAAGTCCAGAAACCTCTGGACGAGATGACTCCAGCAGATTACGACTATCAGGAGAAGACTAAGGACCTGGAGCACTTAAATGTAGATAATGAATCTGCATCCATGCATGTAAGAATTGAAACTTTTCATGCACATGCAAACATCGCCAATCAGTGCAGATTTGAAGCAGAGAGCGCCAACATCAAGTTGGAAGAGGAGCTAGCCAGGACTCGCTCCAAGCTAGAGGACGCAGAGAAGCAGTGTGAGCAGATGAAAAAGGAAGTAGTCACCTTGAAACAACAAGTAAGACAACTGCAGAGTGCAACTAAAACCCAGAGCCAGATACAGGCCGAAGCTGATCTGAAGGCCAAAGAGTTTGAAAGCAAGATCTTGCAGATGCAGCAACAGTTGTACGAAAAAGAAAGCCTGGAGCTATTTGATAGGGGCCGAATAAAAGAAATCCGCTCACACCTACTAAAAAACTTTAGATCTCGGGCCTCCAGTGCCTTGTCAATTTTGACCTACATTACCGAAGCCCAGTATGCCGCTGCTCAAGAAGGGCCAATAGTAGATGAGATCATCCAAAAAATCAAAAGGTGACTCAAACTGGCTTTTGAGGTCCAAAGTATCAAATATCAGGACCTGCAGGTCGCCGCGATGAGCCGGACAGCCAGAGATTGGTCCATAGCTCAAGCCATGGTCCGTGCTTTCTTCTCCAAGGTGAGGAAAGCACAGAAGGTGAAGGACCTCCTGGATGTATTCGAACACGAGCAACGCACATCACTGGGATATTTCCAAGACCTCTCTTCATTAGGTTTCCCAAGTTTCACGAATGAGGATGGGAACCTTTTGACCAAGGAAGAGCTCAAGCCGGCTTGGCTACATTTTGGAGAGCGATGTCTCAGAGATAGACGGGTGGGAAGAGCCAATTACAGAAGGACAAGTCACAGATTTCATTCTGAGACATTGCAAGATCGTGGCCTGCCTCAATGATCTAAGCACAAGAGCCAAACATGCCGACATAGGGCAAATAGATCGGTTCCATGTTCTGGTAAAAGCGCTACAAGACCGAGAGCCTTTCTCGAAAGGTGCCTGGGCTCATGTTCGTCGAACCATGGAACGCATCCGCGATCGCCTTCCCCCATCGCCGCAACAGGAGGCCACGCCAGAGGAAGAAGAAGAAGAAGAGGGAGAAGAAGAAGAAGAAGCAGTCGTGGAAGCACCCGTAGAAGGAGAAAAGGGAGAAGGGTCTGGAGGTAACTCTGGCCCAACGGATCAAGGCTGAGGGTTCTTGCACCGAGGCGAGCTCGTTGCCCCGCGAGCCGCCAAGAATGTTGACAATTTTGTCACATTGCCTAGAGGGGTAGAAAAATCAAATTTTTTGAAAAAGTGTTTCTTTTTGTAAAGTGTTTATTTTATTGTTTTTGAAAACATTTGTAAGTTGCAGCAATTTTGGCTTTCATCGCCATCCCCTTTGTATATAGAATGGAGATGCAAAAGCTTCGCTACTGAGCAAGCTAAGAAAAGAGCTTCATAGAAAAAGGAATATAGCTTCGCCGAAAGAAAGAAGTGGAGAACGAAAAGAGCTTCGCACCCGAAGCATTTCAAACAGATGCTTCGGGCGAGAATCTTGCGAAGCGGCATTCGAAGAATTTCAAACGTTGAGAAGCAGCTTCGTCGAAGAAGGAAGACAAAGAAGTCTAGATCACGGTCCGAATTTGCTAAGGCATGAAAAGAGCTTCGCACCCGAAGCATTTCAAGCAGTTGCTTCGGGCGAAAAACTCGCGAAGCGGAATTTGAAGGAGTGCAAACATTGAAAACTACTTCGCCAAGAAATCGCCGAAGCACCCACTTCGGGCCTCCCCATCGGTGAACCATTTTTACTTCGCCGAAAGTTGTTGCGAAGCATTTGCTTCGGATAGCTTTCGTGCGAAGCGCTTTCACCCGAAGTGGTAGTGGCCCGTGAAGAGCAGAACATTTTGCAAGCCAAGGATGCACTTCGGTCAAAAAACCCCCGAACCGCAGTTTTGAGGGAGGATCGCGGCGAAGCATTTTGAAGACTCACCAGCGAAGCATCCACTTCGGGTGGAGAACCTCAGCGAAGCAGTTTTGGCACGCCTTTCCATCGAAGCGGCAAAAGATCGAGAGCCATCTTAAGGAGGAATATTTACTTCGGCGTTTTACATCCCCGAAGCTGTCTTGCGAAGTTCATTCATGCGAAGTGCAAAACCAAGAAGGAGGACCTGCTTCGGCTTGCATCCATTGCGAAGCGGAGTTGCGAACGAAAAATCAGCGAAGCACTTCGAGGGCACGCACTCCAAGCCGGGTATTTTTTCGAGGCAATCAAGTGCCTCATAAATGTATTTTTACGTGCCCGATGAACTCGTTGCTCATTTTTGGCAATTGGAAAGGAAGTCTCAGTCCCTGAAGGATGTTGAGCAAGGTGCAACAACAGTATTGTCATTGTTGTCAACACAATCAGATAGATCTATTGATGCAAGTATACAGGAAGTTCAAAAGCTATTCAGATGCAGAAGACAAGAGTTCAAAGGTTACTCAGAGTATGTACAGTAATTTTCCAAGAAGACCGAAGTGGCCCATATGTAAAATATCAAAGAAAAAGACAAGTAAGAAAAGTGTCACGATATCGCGACATATACAATAGGTAAGAAAAACTGTCATGATTTCGTGACATGTTGGAAGAGACAGAAAACCAGGAAAAACTGTCACGATTTCGCGACATGTTGGAAGAGAGAGAAAAAGCAGGAAAAACTGTCACGATTTTGTGACATGTTGGAAGAGAAAAAGGCAAGAGGAAAAACTGTCGTGATTTCGCGACATGTTGGAAGAGAGAGAAAAAGCAGGAAAAACTGTCATGATTTCGCAACATGTTGGAAGAGAAAAATGCAAGTGGAAAAACTGTCACGATTTCGCGACATGTTGGAAGAGAAAGAGAAAGCAAGAAAAAGTGTCGCAATTTTGCGACAAGTTCGAAGAAAGAGAACAAGTAAGAAAAGTGTCGCGATTTTGCGACATGTCGCATTTTCGTGACTAAAATAGGAGAGAGAAAGTAAGTTGGAAAAGTGTCGCGATTTCGCGACATGTCGCATTTTCGTGACTAAAACAAGAGAGAGAAAGTAAGTTTGAAAAGTGTCACGATATCGCGACATGTCACATTTTTGCGATAAAAGAAAGAGAGGAAGTGTACGGAAGTAGAACTGTCGCGATTTCGTGACAAAAGTAGAAAGCAAGACTTTGGAAGCAATGTCACAATTTCACGACAAAAGCAAAGAAGTAAAGTACGAAAGCAGAAGTGTCACGATTTCACGACAAAAGCAGAGAAGAAGACTTCAAAGGTAGAAGTGTCACGATTTCACGACAAAAGCAAAGAAGTAAAGTACAAAAGCAGAAGTGTCACAATTTTGCGACAAAAGCAGAAAAGAAGACTTCGAAGGCAAAAGTGTCATGATTTTGCGACAAAAGCAAAGAAGTAAAGTACGAAAGCAGAAGTGTCACGATTTCATGAAAAAAGCAGAGAAGAAGACTTCGAAGGTTGAAGTGTCGCGATTTCGCGACAAAAGCAAAGTCAAAGTCCATGGAAGTAGAAGTGTCGCGATATCGCGACAAAAGAATAAAGAAAGTGTACAGAGGCGAAAGTGTCACGATATCGTGACATGTATTTTCGCGGGCCAAAGCTAAGAGAAAGAGCAAGGAGAAAAAGTGTCGCAATATCGTGACATGTATTTTTGCGGTCCGATGCAAAGAGAAAGAGCAAGGAGAAAAAGTGTCGTGATATCGCGACATGTAGCATTTTCGCGGTTCGATGCAAAGAGAAAGAGAGAGAAAGAAAAAGTGTCACGATATCACATGTATTTTTAGGGGCCAAAGCAAGGAGAAAGAGAGAGAAAGTGAAAGTGTCGCGATATCGCGACATGTTGTATTTTTGCGGTTGAGTTGAAGCCGACGAAGACCGATGACAGCCGACTAAAATTAGGGTTTATAGTTGTCATGAAAGCCGACTAAGATTAGGGTTTTCATCATAAAAATTCTATTATAAAAGGAGGGTTGTTTGGAGATTTGAGAAGCAAGTTGGATGTGTGCAAAATACGGTCAGTGTGCGCAAAGAGCAAGTCGTGTCGAATCATGCTAAGTGCAAAATTTGCAAAGAGAGCAGAGTGCACAAAAGGGAGAAGATGATCGTGAAGTTTGAATGTAACAAAATAGAGTGTGCGAAGTGAAGGCGCAAAGAGAGCAGAGTGCGCAGAGAACGCAGAGGTGAAGAAGACCAGTCAGGGTCTTGCAAAAGCAAAGGTATCTTACTGTTAAACCTATAGATTCAAATTGAAGTTCAGGTTGGTGCTTGGCATTAGGGGTTGGTGCTCCTTCTAGTTGGTGCTGGTAAATCAAGGGTTGGTGCTCCTTCCAGTTGGTACTGGTAAATCAGGGGTTGGTGCTCCTTTCTATTGGTACAGATAAATTAGGGGTTGGTGCTCCTTCCAGTGTGTGCTGGTAAATTGATTGTAAAGTTGGTGCTTTGCAAAGGCTAGATTTGGATGGTAGTCCAAGCAGTCAATTTTTGAGGAGTAGCCACATTGGTGAACCTCATTAAATCTTGTGTTGTGTGATGTTCTCTTGTGATACTTGCTTTATCTGGTTTTAAGGTTTCATTAATTCAGTTTTAAGAGTTGTGAATTTAAGTTTAAAGAACTACACTGATTCACCCCCCCTCTCAGTGCCATTGTAAGACTAACAAAGGAGAACCCGACGGACATGGTGACCACTCGAGCTCTACACCTAGAGACCAAGGATGTTCAGATGACTTATTAATGCATGTTTCCCCAACTGACCCGGTCGCAATTGCCAAAAATAGAAAGGGATTTGAAAGCTAAGTCGCGAGAGCTGCGAGGGCCGACTTCTTAGGTTTTCGAGGATGTACTCCTCCATTTTGTGCATTGATGGCTCAGAGGGTCGGGTCCTCTATAAAAACCTAGGCATTGTAATGTAAATGGGAGAACTTTCTGCTAGAAATCTATTGCAACTCGAATCTCTGCGATTAATGCTAAAAGAGCTTTGGGCTTAATTTCTCTCTTGTATGCTACCTTCTGTGATTATTTATGTTATTTTTCCTTCATTTGCATACTATAATTATGCATTATGGATTTAGGTGTGCGATTGGGGATAAAACCCTAAAATTTTCCTGAAGGATACATAGGGGAGGAAAACGTTGTATTAGCTTTCTTTTATGTTGCCTGTGGATAGTGTTTCTATTATATTCACTTTTTCCTGGTCGTCGTAATTCTGAACTCTGGATTTCGACGTAAGGGGAAAGGTAATCCTGGAACTCGTCTAGAGGATACATAGGAGGGTTAATATCATGTTCATTTCATTTTATTCTTGGTATTCCTTGCTACTGTTTTGAGATATTAGCCAACGATCGTGCTTTTGGTTCTTTCCCACTTTAAATTATTGACATTTCTTCCCTTACCCTGTTTATTTATTTCCTGCACCGTTACTCTTTTTATTTATTTCTTGCACCCCTACTCTTTTATCTCTTTCTTGCACTCTTGTCTCAAAACACCAAGTGTTTAGTAAAGGAGCCAACCTTTCTCCAAAGATTGGTATGAGGGGCATCTCTTATTCTCGGCCTTTCAATGTTGGTCCAGGTCTAAGGCGCGTACACTTACAAAAATCCTTTCCTGGGTAGATTTTATGACCAACAATTACCTCTATTAACTCTAATTTTTGTGCTCAATATCGATTGCAATGCTTACACTCACTCAAGTGTTTGAATTTCCCAAGTATTGCACTTAATATTTCGTCAATATTGAGTTTTGGATTGATTCTCTTTAGTTGTATGACATCCTAGCGTTATGTCTTTTGGACGCTTAAATCTCTCCCAATATCCTTTTGCAAAGTTGTACACTTAGTGCATTCTCAATATCCTTTGGCTTAGTGCATTCACTATCTCCTTCACCTTGGTGCATTCTCAATATCCTTTGGCTTAGTGCATTCACTATCTCCTTCACCTTGGTGCATTCTCGATCTCCTTCTTTGGATAGTATGCTTAGTGCATTCATGATCTCCTTCTCTAGATGGTAACACTTAGTGCGTTCATGATACCCTTCTTTGGATGACACACTTAGTTAATTCATGATCTCCTTCTTTGGATGGCATGCTCAATTTTTGTTACTAGATGCACTATAGTCTCTATTGTTGGATAACACATTGGGCATATGCTCTAGTCTATCTTGTTTGATGATACATTGGAAATGTGCTCTAATATCTATTAGTGGATGACATGTTGTGAATGTGCTCAGTCTCTATGAACGAATGACATATTGTGAATGTGCTCAATCTCTATGAATGGATGGCACATTGTGAACATGCTCAGTCTCTGTGAATGTGCTATATCTTTGTTAGCATTGGATAAATTTCACTCAACTCTAGACAACACCCTTGATTTACTCTAGAACAATGCTCTTTTGTTAGTGCTTTGCTCCACTTTGGACAACACTCTTCTATTATTTTGTTGCTCAACTCTAGACGAAACTTTTTTCTTATGACTATAATATTGTTCCTTGATGGTACACTTCTTAGTTTCCTAGCTGGTCTCTTTGTCTCCCCAATGTTGGTTGCTTAGACTACTCTTTGAACTTTTGTATATAGGCCACTTGAATGTTTGCCACTCAAATATATTGGTCACTTAGATGCTAACCACTCAAATTATATGGTGTATGATAGCTCCACCAAATATTCCTTGATGCTTCTTGTTGTCTCTAGACTGCACCGTGGTAGCTCTACTTTTTGTTGTAGAAAAAAATTTCTTTCAAAAACCTTCTTGAAAAATAAGTCAAGACCAAGACTAAAATTGCTACAGTTAGCCTGATGTTTCTGGTTTTCTAAATAACCATAACTTCAACTTCAATATACCCCTCTTTGACCTTATATCTCTTCTTTGTACTTCTTAGTACAACTCTTATCTATTCTCAGGAAGCTTATACTACTTCTCAATCTTAGGAAGCTTAGATGCTTCTCTATCTCTGGAAGCTTTGATGCTTCTTAATCTCCTAGAAGCTTTGATGCTTCTCAATATTCTAATGTATTAGATAAAACCTAAGAATAATATTACTACCCTCTTTTCTAGAGAGTCCAAAATCAATATTAGGGTGACTATGAATGTCCCCACATGTCCAACTTTCTCTTGAGTTGGCTCTCTCAATATTTAATAGTGATTATCCATTTTCCTAGAGAATCCAAAATATTATTAGGGTGACTTTGAATATCCTCTAACATTGAACTGTATTTTGAGTTGACCTTTAATAAATTTTAGCTAAGTCCTAGTCTTCATTGGTTTTCCTTGAATCAAGTGGAAAGACCCTAGCATTCAAATCAAGGTGACTTATCCTTGTCCCCTTAATATATACTCAATTAGACATTTAAAAATAGAATCCAAATATTCACTACTTTCAAAGTGGATAGACTCCAAAATATAACTCTATCAAGAACAAATAGAGTTAAGTCATAGCTTTGATACCACTATTGGATTTTAAGCTTAACTATCTCAAAATATCACATGTCCCAATATAAATAAGCCAACAATATTATAGGTTGAAATATCAATAATCAAGAGTAGAATTATATATGAGCAATCAAATATATATCTAGGCCAATATAATACTAAAATAATGTTCACTTATAATATCAAATATGAATGCGAATGGTCAAAATCATTCATGTACATGCATGAAGAATAATTACAATATAAAAGTTGCTCAAAATTGTGACAGATATGGAGGCAAAAAATTAAATCTTTATTCCAAATTCAATTATGTGCAAACCTTACAATATATAGTCTCCATTGCAACAAATAATACGAAACAGAAGGAGGAGATAAAGGAGAAAAGGGATAGAAGAAGTTGCGAGAAGAAGGAGATAAGAAGATAGAAGAAGGAGGATAAGGAGGAGACAAAGTAGGGATAGGGATAGAGATAAATTAAAAATATGCCTTGCCGACATTTCTTGCCAACTTTGCACCTTCGTGGAGTTAACCTCTAACACTCTCCCCCTTAAAGTTGAGAGGACTGACAAGACAGTCTCTCAGATTTATAAATTGAGCTTTAGCCATGCCTTTGGTGAAGATGTCTGCAACATTCTCCAAAGTGCTGCAATATTTAAGCTCAACAATATCTTGCTCCACCATGTCTCGGATGAAGTGATACTTCATATCAAAGTGTTTTGTTCTGCTATGGTGGATAGGATTATATGCCAACTGAATGGCACTGATGTTATCATAGTATAATCTGGTAGGACCACTTTGTTGTTCTCCAATCTCTTCAAGAACTTTTCTCAACCATAGGGCTTGAGTACTAGCATATGTGATGGCTATATACTCGGCCTCAGTAGATGACAATGCTACAACAGTCTGCTTTTTGGAACTCCATGTAATTAGTCCTGATCCTAGACTAAAACAGTTCCCTGATGTAGATTTTCTATCATCGATGTTGCTGCCCCAATCACTATCACTGAAGCCAACTAACTTGACAGTATTACATTTTTGGTAATGGATTCCAAAATCCAATGTACCCTTTACATATCTGAGAATTCTTTTAGCTGCTTGCAAATGCAGCTCGGATGGATTAGCCATAAACCTTGAGACAAGAGAAACAACATACTGAATGTCAGGTCTTGTGTTGGTGAGAAACATCAAACTCCCAACCATGCTCCTATAAGTGGTCGTGTCAACCTTCGGTGCTCCATCATCCTTGCTCAATTGGATCCCATGTCCAATTGGAGTTGCAACTGCTTTGCAATGCTCCATAGCAAATTTCTTGATCATATCCTGAGCATACTTGTGTTGACAGATGAAGATCTCTCTATCTGTCTGATGAACTTCCATGCCTAGGAAGTAGTGCATTAATCCCAGATCTTTCATCTCAAACTATTTCATCATGGAGTGTTTGAACTCCATATTCATCTGATCATTACTACCCATAAATATGAGATCATCCACATATAAACAAACTATGAGGATGTCTTTACCTTGCTTTAGGTAGTAGAGAGTTGGTTCATTTTTGCTTCGGGTGAACCCATATTCCTTGAAATAGTCGTCAATGCGAGAGTACCATGCTCTTGGTGCTTGCTTGAGGCCATACAATGCTTTTTTCAGTTTATAAACAAGGTGCTCCTTACCTTGTTCTTGAAAGCCTTGAGGTTGTTCAACATAAACCTCCTCTGTTAAGTACCCATTGAGAAAGGCACTTTTTACATCCATGTGTTGGATTTTCCATCCTTTATGGGCAGCTAAGGAAAGTACTATTCTGATTGTCTCCTGTCTAGCTACAGGAGCAAAGGTCTCCTCATAATCAATGCCATACTTCTGTGTGAAGCCTTTTGCTACCAGTCTTGCCTTGTGTCTTTCAATGCTCCCATCAGCATTGAATTTGGTCTTATAGACCCATTTACATCCAACACATTTTTTTCCTTTAGGAAGCTGAACTAGCTCCCAAGTATCATTGTTTTTTATAGAGGTCATCTCCTCTTTCATGGCTTCCTGCCATATCTTCTGAGTACAAGCCTTCTCATAGCTAGAAGGTTCAAGTTGTGCACTAGTCAATAAAGCATAATTGACTACATCTCCCCGAGGCTCTTGGGAGTCATCATCTCCATACAAACACAGATTTTCAAGTCATTGCAAAACTATACTCATTTCACTAGCTTGACTTCTAGTGTATCTTCTCTAAAAAATTTTATCCAACATCTGATAAGAGGGATGATGTTGTAGTGTTCTCTTACCTCTGGATGGAGAATCAATATCCATCGGTGAAGAACTGACTGATCATTGTGGAGAAGGACTTGGAGAAGTTGTTGATGTACTAGAAGTAGCACTTCTGCTTGGGCTTGGAGGGGGTGTGTCTTTGCCTTTCTTGGGTGACACCTGCTGAATTTGAGAAGAACCTGCATCATGGGATTCATCATCAACAAAAATTCTTGGATGACCCCATTCTCCCCCTTCATCAAAAATCACATCCCTGGAAAGGACAATTTTATGGGTCTTCGGATTGTAGAGTCTATAGGCTTTGGTAGACTCACAATATCCTATAAAAATACATGCTTGACTCTTGGGATCAAGATTTTTCCTTTTTTCATCAGGAATGTGTGCATATGCTAAAGAACCAAAAACTCTGAAATGTTTTACATTTGGCTTCTTGCCATACCACGCCTGGTAAGGAGTGATCCCCTTCAAACTAGAAGTAGGACTCCTATTTAGAATGTAAACACTGGTTCTGACAACATCATCCCAATACATATTGCTTAGATGCTTTGTTTGAAGCATCGATCTGGCCATCTCTACAATGGTGCGATTTTTCCTTTCTGCCACACCATTTTGTTGTGGAGTATAGGCAGTGGTGAACTGCCTTTTTATCCCACATTCTTTACAAAATTGCAGAAATGCCTTGGAAGAGTACTCTCCTCCTCGATCTGTCCTGAGACATTTTACATGAAACCCACTTTGTTTCTCTACATTATTCTTGAAATCACTGAAGCAATCAAAAGCTTCATCTTTGTGTTTCAGGAAATAAACCCAACACATTCTAGAGAAATCATCTATGAAAATGAGAAAATAAGAATTGTTATCGAGACTTTTTGTCTGCATTGGACCACAGATGTTCGAATGCACTAATTGCAGTGGATAGTTGGCCCTCCATGCTTGTCCTCTTGGAAACTTGGACCTGGCGTGCTTTCCCAAAGCACATCCTTCATAGACCTCCTTGTGATCCTGAACTTTAGGAAGTCCAGTCACCATTGCCTGAGAAGTCAACAATTTTAGGCTAGCAAAATTCAGGTGTCCGTATCTCAAGTGCCAAAGCACACTTGGATTTGCAATAGCAATATTTGCAAGTTGATCTCCCCCTGGCTGTCCAAAATTTAGGGGAAATAATTTGTTCTTGGTCATAGGTACCTGTGTGATGACTCTATTACAATTATTCTTATCAAAGATTACACATTTTCCCTCATCAAAAACAAGTTTATAATTCTTTTCCATCATTTGTCCAACACTTAGCAGATTATGTTGGAGTTGAGGGGTGTAGTAGATATCATTCACCTTTTTGAGGCCTTCCTTCATTGGAACCTCCATGGCTCCAATGCCTTCAACTTGCAATGCTTTATCATCTCCCAACTTGATTCGGGATTTATAGGTGGAATCTATTGTAGCAAAGAGTTCTTCTTTGCCACTCATATGGTTGGAACAACCAGTATCCAAAATCCAAGTATCATTCAGATTTTGATCCGATTGCCCATAAGAAAGAAAGAGATTAGAAGTCCCTTCTTCTTCACCAAAATGACCATACTCGACTGCTTTGAATGTTGCTTCCCTGAGAATATTTGGACCAATAGTCTCGAGCAAAGTGACCTGGTTTGCCACAATTGAAACAAACCTTTTTGGATTTGTCACTTCCTCTTCCTCGACCTTGACTTCTACCTCTGCTTTGCTGACTACATCTACTTTGACTTACACCTCTGTTGGGAGTTCCTCCTCTACTGGGATTTCCACCTCTTTGGCTGCTCTTGCCTCTGCCTCTTCTCTGACCTCTACCTTGGCCTCTACCTTGTCCTTTTCTGACACCTTCCTGAGATGCGAAGGCTTTATCATCGCCTCCATAACTGATTGAAGGAGATTCCTGTAATCTCTCTTCATGTGAAAGTAATGAACCAATTAAAGCATCAAAGGATAGTGTAGATAGATCCTTTGATTCTTCGATGATGATTGCTATGTGATTCCATTTCGGAAGAAGTGTTCTCAACACTTTCTTCACAATAGTTTCTGGTTTGACTTCTTCTCCAAGTGTTACCATCTTGTCAACGACTGCTTTAACTCGAACGCAGTAGTCACCAACTTTCTCATTTTCAATCATCTTGAGATTCTCAAAATCTCGTTTCAGTGTTTGAAGCCTGACCTGCTTCACTTGATCACTTCCTTGGAAACCTTCTTTTAAGGCATTCCATGCATCTTGGGCAGTTATACAAGATGCAATTCTGGGGAAAATACTTTTATCCAACGCTGCTTGAAGATGAAAAAGAGCAAATGAATTGTTCTTTTGTGCTTCCTTCTTTGCTTTCTTATCAGCTGCACTTAATGTAGTCCAATCGGAGGGTTCTGAGTAACCCTCTTCTACTATGTCCCATAACCCCTTACCTATGAGTAAGGTCTTCATTTTGATAGACCAGTACTCATAATCGTACCCATTAAATTTTGGAATGGGTAGATTAGCATTCGAGGCCATAGCTACTGACAAGTAACTAGAAACAAACTTTTATTTTTCTAGTACAATCACTTTCAAAGAAAAGCAATTACAAATTTAAATCAAGTCTAGCTTGATCTACTCTTTCACTTATGGCTTGCTCTTCTTGTTGAGGCTCTCCAATCACCGGGTTCCCAAAGTTATCACCAATCGAATCTTCATCGTCACTGATGAGGATAATTTCTGGTGAAGCTGGCTCCAGTATTTGGACTGAATCACTATTACTGATCTGAGGATTTGTTGGTTCTTGAGGTGCAACGCCAACTGAATCTGAGTGCTCAAATCTATTGTCGAAGGAGTTGTCTTCAGAATCTACCTCGTATCCAGAATCGGGACGTCTCTGATGAGCTATGACAGCGTTTTGTAACTGGCTGAACACAACATGCAAACCGTATCTCCGAACTCTTTCATCAAACGATTCGGTGTTCTCTCTTAGTAAAAGAGAGCACAGTGCATGATAGCACCCGGTAGATCGTATCATGAAGTTTTTCAATGCAAAAATATTCCCCTTAGGGCCTCTGAGGTTACAGATGTTTACTCTTACAAATTTCACTCCTTTACAGCCGCTGAGGCTATTATAGAAATTTTTTCAGCCTTGAACGGGGTTCCAAGGGGCAGCGCTAAACGGGCGCTCCAGAAGGCTTCCCGTCACTTTTATGCTCCCCTTTTACAAATATTTCCACTTAGGCTATTACACAATTTGCAAGTTTTTCAAGCCCCTTGGGCGATTTTACAGATTGCCTCTGAAGCAATAGGTTCAAATTTTCTCCTTTGAAAGTTAAAAAAAAAAACTTTTAAAGTATTTTAATATTTTTCTATTTAATAATTAAAAACATTGCTTTAAAAACTATTTAAAAATAAATATTTAAAAAATATTTTAAAGCAATTATCATTTAATTATTAAATACAATATTAAAAACTTTAATTAAAACTTGAATTGACTTTTGAAAAAAAAAAAATATTTGAACCTCTTTAAGCCTGCGAGTCGAACTCGTGACCTGCGGTGGCCGAAGATGCAGCCCTCAACCGTCTCAGCTACAACCCGCCTTTGGAAAAACAAGAGTCCTCGCACCACTTTATCACTTCCCCGACGCAAATTAAAAAACTTTAAAAAACTTTGATTTTTTCGTCGTTGGGTTTCGAACCCGCGACCTGTTGCAAAGCAGGGGTTCGTCCTAGCCAATCGGGCTACGCGTCCGATGTGAAAACACTGGGCACCACCTTCATTTTAAACACGTGGGAAGAATTATTTTTATAAAAAAACAATGTGCATTATCCCACATGCACCAGATTGTGGGTTGTGGATGTCTTTTTAACCGCGGGCACGCACTAGTAATCTCGATTGCCTTCGAGCAATCATTCTTCGTCCTTGTTTTGCCATGCAGCTTCAAATCAATAACTGCCACATCATTACCCAATGCTTTGTCGCCACGTATGCACCACTAAGCCTGCGCCACGTGTCTGCCCTGCTGTCACGCCCTCGCTGCCACGTCGGGCAAATTGTCCACGTCACCCACTCTTAGCCTCTGCCATGTGGCGTCCTCATTGCCATGTGTCGTCCTTCTACTATGTCCACGTCATCCAAGCCTCTGCTACCACATGTCTGTCCATTTCAGCTTCCACTGAAGAGTCGCATATGCATCCATGTCAAGTTCTCGTCAACACCACGTCAGCGTTGGTATTCAGTGGCCTGATGCCACATGTCAGGTCGTCACCACCTCGGTCTACATGTAGTCAGCTGCATCCAGGGTCCGTCAGATCCACCTCAAGATGTCTGCGCACCACCTCAAAGTGTGTGCCAGATCTGCTATGCATACCTCGGTATCCATGCCCAGATCTGGAATACCTGGGTAGTCCTACTACCTCGAGATGCGTGCCTGGACCTTCACAGGTCAACTCCCTCTACTTGACCTCAAAAAATGGGCCTGGACCTCCTGCTCTGATACCAGAGTGTGACAAATATGGAGGCAAAAAATTAAAACTTTATTCCAAATTCAATTATGTGCAAACCTTACAATATATAGTCTCCATTGCAACAAATAATACGAAACGGAAGGAGGAGATAAAGGAGAAAAGGGATAGAAGAAGTTGCGAGAAGAAGGAGATAAGAAGATAGAAGAAGGAGGATAAGGAGGAGACAAAGTAGGGATAGGGATAGAGATAAATTAAAAATATGCCTTGCCGATATTTCTTGCCAACTTTGCACCTTCGTGGAGTTAACCTCTAACAAAAATATGTATACAAGCTTTATTATCAATGCTTGCTATGTGGTGATCACTACAGACTATTTTCCCTTACATTTTATGGATCTTTGTATCCATAATATAGCCATAGTAATGTGACTCTTCAATACTTATCTATTGCACTCCTCACATATTCAAGAGATGCAACCTTTCCTATTCTTGACCTTTGGCTTCTCATCTTGCCACTTGTATACTAGACTCTTCACTCTCTTCTTACATTCATACTTGATTCTATGACACTTGCACACTTCTACATGAATCTTACTCTCCTACATGCACTCATAATACAAGACACTTGTGCACATCCTCAATTTATATATTTGCACACTTACATACATGACACTTGTGCACATTCTCTCAATATACACTTGCACTCTTACTTACATGACACTTGTGCATATCTTACACATTGCACTCTTACATGACACTTGTGCATATCTTGCACATTGACACTTACATAAAAGGGAAATATAAATCACTCATCTAAACTATAGACACAAACCCTAATCTATTACATATTTATATTTGTACCATGAAGGAGAGGAAGTAATGTTGGAGAAGAAACTTAAGGCCAATAGTAGAAGAGATGTTACTATGTAGCCACAAAGGAGATGATGCTAGTTTTTGTGAATGTACCAAGGAGCCTAAACCCACAACAACCCTACAATTTGCTTCAACTATGAAGAGCTAAAGATTGCATACTTGTTTTGCCAAATTAATGTGGTTCTACCTACCTATATAAACAAATTGGAGAAAGGCTATGGAGAACCTTCTATTGCTGGTCGATATGGCATTGAAGAGAGACTTAAAAAAAAAGAGCATAGATGGAGAAAAAATCTGATTCACTATATAAAAATTCAAATATTAATAATAATAAAATATATAACTGCATTATGCGCTGCAAGCTTACTGCAGTGGTAAGGGCTTTGGCTTTCCTTTGAGAGGTCCAAGGTTCAAACCCCACTCAGTATGAGGGGACCATGACCCCTCATAAAAACATGTGTAAAATCATTCAAAAAATATATAATTGCATCCATACATTTTGGAGATAATGTTTGACGTCTTCGATGGAAAAACAATTTTGAGAAGAGGCCATTCGAAATGAATAGGCTAGTGCATGAGGTCAAATAAGGGTCTCAAAGTCATTATGAAGCTACTAGAACCTCTTTTTTTATTGGAGAACAAGGGGTTGTACTCGGGTCCCCCACCCTTGACAAATCACAACTCTCTTATTTAGAGCACGCGAGTTTACAAACAAATTTATTTCTCATCTCAACTGAGTTGCTATAGCTAAAAATAAAAAATTTGAGTTTACATGGGGTTTTCTAAGGAGTTTCGATTCTCTCTTACTAAGGTTTGAACTTGAGTCTCCTGGATGAAAAATCAAGGACTTACCACTATGGTATCCCTCACGGGTCTAAGCTGTTAGAACCTGTTAAGGAGCAATTTTCCATTTTTCTTCAATTTCCACCAATTGATTATCACTATTGTTGGAATTACAAGATGACCAAACAAGTATAAGCTATCAGTGGAAGGATATTGCTAATTTAAAATAAGTCTTTGTAAGAAGGGCATTTGAAGGCAAACAACTAAATTGGTATTGAGGCAACTTTGAAGATGGAGGTCTCAGGTTCAATTTCTTCTGTTCATTTTTTTTCTTGTTTTAAAAAAATTGCATAGCATTTAAAGGGTTAAAATATTTTTTCCCTTTCTTATGCATAAATCATTAAAAAGGAGAGTTGGAAAGCTAAAGTGAAATTTGAAAATTTTCAAGCAAAGGTTAAAGGGTCAAAACATACAAAGACCACATTTATTTATTTTAACTATACTAAGAATATATATATGTATATATATTTAATTTTACAATTTTCTATAGTGAACATATAAATGCAAAATTAATTATAGTGAATATATTTGTAAAATTAAAGGATGGTAAAATTATTTTTGTAGAAGGTGCATTTTTGGTGGAGAACGACACCTTCATTTTTAAGCTATTTGCTTAATTTTTTTCACATGCTTAAGCACACTCGTAGTGTTTAGTATCAATGACACTTCTAATTTGTATTTATAGGTAAAGTTGTTGCATTAAGCTCTATATCTATAGCCTAATAAAGTTACCATAATGACGTCCAAGCATCGACCCTATAAATCATCAGGGCGATATAAGGACATCATTTTTTGATCTTTTCACTCCATATTTCTACCCTGTTCATCACTATTGTTAAAAATAAATATTAAAATTGAGAAATTCCAAGTATATAGGGAAGTTACATCCACGTACATGGATTTTTATTTAATTAGATGTCATTGATAGGGTGAATCCCTTTCCATACGTTATTGATACCTTTTATTATTCTCTTTCATGTACATTAAAGTCTCTCTCACACACGCCTGCATATATCAAGAGGAATAAATTCTTCAACATATCAACGTGTATATAGGAAGGATGAGTATATAGAAAAGATCAGTATTAGACTGATAGTATATTGAAAGAGGGACCATTTGAGAGTCATAAGGAACCCTCACTATAGCACATTAATATTTTGTATAAAATCATAGCTACCCAAAGGCCCAAATTTTAGACCATGGAAGACCTAGATGAGGACCATCTTAGTGGTTGAAAAAATCTAGGACATAGCCACTAAAAAAGTCACTCAACCCGAAGATAATGAAAAGGTTAAGTAGAAGTTTGATGAAGCAGATTACAAAGCACTAATGGTTATCACCCTTGCCATAGCAAATGTCATTCAACCATATTTTTGAAGCATAGAAATCTAGGGAGGTATGGGACACACTTTTTACCATCTTCAAAAGAAATAATGAATAAAAAATTCTTCAACTTCAATCTCACTTCACACATTGAAAGTTCAAGACGGAGAAAGAATTGAGAAATTTCTTCATAGAGTTGTAGAACTAAAAGCAAGATTGAATGCCATGGGAGAAATAATAGAAGATAATATATTAGTACCCATCATACTTAGAGCCCTACTAGATTATTTTCAAGTGTTGATTACTTCTTTGTAAGTATCAAACAAGAAGCTATCCTTTGGTGAGTTGGTTAATATGCTTCATTATAAGGAAGTAACCAATCAATTAAGGGACCAATTTATGAAAAATGCATTTATTTCTATAAATAAGCACACATAAGTATCCTTCATCATCATCATAGAAAAAACCTCAAATATAAAGGAGGTGTTGTCATATATGTGAAAGAGAAAGAAATGATGTTGTTGAAATCAATCAAAGCAAACAATAATTTTTAATCACATCAATAGATATTTTTTTTCACTAATAAAAATTTTATACAACATGCATATTTATACAATAATGTATCTCATAGTTTCAAGAGACTCTTTGGTGTTTTCACCCCTTGGTGTTTCACCTTCAACTTTGTCTTTTCATCTTCTCTCATGCTCATGGGAGATATGACTATCCAACCTCATATGAGATGAAATCATCAATTGTTCCCTAATAATGATTCCCTAGAGGTGTAAGATATCTTGTTTTTTTATGTGCTTTTTGGTTGTTGATAGGGTCTACTTCGTCTAGTTGTGCTCTGGCTTATGGTAGGCCTATTTGTTTTTGCTAGCCTCTAGTCTTGTTGTTTCTTTTCCTTGCTCTACTTCTTTTGATGTTGTGGGTGCATGTTTGTTGGTTGTTGGCTCTGCAGTAGTTTATTTTTTCATGTTCTAATTTATGTAATGTTAGCCTTGGGCTAAGTTTTGCATTGATATTCTTGTTGTAAAAGGTTCAGGGACCCTTTCAAAACCCCTTCTTGTATCTAATATAAAAAATAAATTGTTCCCTAATAATCAAAAAATATAAAATGATGTCATAATGGCTAAACCCCCTCTTATTATATTATTTGGTATAAAAATCATTACCCCCCATAATTCGTAGGGTTGGTAAACTATAATTATACTCTAGATCTATCTCTCACTCTTGATATTGCTCTGGCTATGGCTCTAGCTATAACTTCGGGTAATATACACTGGGTCTACCTCTTTGGTCTATCTTACGGTTTGTTTTTGGGTCATCTCTAGGTTACCTCTAGGTTATCACATTTGGGTCACCTTTGTGTCCTAGACTCTAGGTTGCCTCTAGGTCATCATTACCTCTAGGTTCTTACCTCTAGGTCACCTTTGGATCATCATTACCTTTAGGTTGACTCTAGGTCATCCTTTGGATATACCTTTTGGTCATCACCTATAGGAAATTACCACTAAAACATATCTTTGGAATCTTATACGTCTTCAAAATTCTCCATATAATGTTTCATTGTATGTTCTACCACTGTAAGTCTTCCAAACATAGATTGGGTCATATTTTGATATTCATCTCAAGTTTTTCAAGACTACATATTTTAATGGAAAAACTTACATTTCTCTCATTCAACAAACTCCAACTTCTTTTGTAAAATCCTTTTAATATTTCTTTTACTTTATCCCATTTTGACACATCCATTCATCCATAATTCATAAGTCAACACTTTATTTTGTTGGCCAATTTATTTTTATGCCAAAAATTTCTTTGAAAGTGATTATTATCTCCATAAATCTCATAAGGATGTAGGTTCCAACATCTATCCATCACATGCCCAAACCTTCCACAATGGCTACAACAACTCATCCTATAAGTTTCATTCTCTGAATATGATTCTTTCTTCACAAATATTGTGTCACTGCTTTTTGCTTATTCAATATATCCAAGGCCTTCATTCTTTAGACTTATATCTATAATTATATTATTTCTTATGCCTTGCCCATGCCTTCCCAATATTGTGCCACTATATCCTATTTTTCTCATTAAATTTAAACCAAAACCATTGGTATGCTTTTCAAAGCACCTAATTTCTTCATCATCACTTTCATCTCTATCACTATCACAAACAATGTTCAAACACCTAAAAATATCATCATCATAATGATATTCAACATAATATAAACTATCACTCTCATCATCTTTATATCAATCATTTAAGAACCAAATATCTTTTTTATTACTTTGAACTTTGTTATTACCAACAACATTCAAACACCTAACTTCTTCATCATCACTATATTCTTCAACAAGATGAATAATATGGCCTTTTCATGGCCAATACAATCATCTTCTACACAAACTCTATTCTCACCATCTATATTCAAATCACTAGTATCACAATTGATATATGACCCTTGTATGAGATCACTTGTATCACAACACACATTTAACACTAGGTTTTAAATCACTTGTATCACAATCAAAATATCCTTTGAAGAAGGTCACTTGTATCACAACAAACATGTTTTATCATGGGCTTTGCCTTCAACCTTTCTTCTATTTCCCTTTTACTTTTATGCCTAAATATGTCAACAATAATTTATGCCATATATTGTCTTCACAACTTCAATTGGGAATGTAACACCATTTTCAAGGTTATCTTCATAAGTATCAAATTATCCAATAATTGAATGTAAGCAGGATCTCAATGTTAAGAATTCTCCATTTCATAAAAATCTCTATCTTCTTGAAAATAGATATTTCTAGCTTACTTATCTCTTCTTTCACTTGTTTTTGATGACACATACTTTTAAATTTTTGCTTGCTTTTCTCCACTTGTAATATATTTTGGTGAGGCATGCTTTAAATTGTCAACTCACTTCTTTACTTACTTCTTCTTTGCCTTTGCTATGTTGTCTAGTGATGACAACACTTATTTTTTAGCCTTTGTTTTTTTTTCATTCAATACAAAAATGGTAGGTTCCTTATATCTCCCAAATGGTCCTACTACTAGTCTAATATATTGAGCCTTTCAATATACCTGCCATTCCTATATATCCATTGGTATGTGGAAGAAGCTACTCCTCTTGATATACATGATCATACATGAGAGACCTTAATATATGTGAAAGAGAGAGATACATGGTACTAATGTTGAAGGTATTAGATTATTTGATATCTTTTAAATGATTTAGAAGAGGATTTGAGTATGTGTCATGTTATTAAAGTAAGTATGTGTCATGTAAATAAGTGTGAAGTTATGTGTGTGAGGTGTTTTTTTAATAAGTATGGAGTTATGTGTGTGAGATGTCATGTTAGTAAGTGTGAGTTATGTGAGTGAAGCATCAAGTTTAGAAGTGAGGAGTTATGAGCAATCATGAGAGACTTTATCTTTATGTAAATATGTGAGATTTATTATGTAAGAGGGAAATATGAAGAGTTGGATCTCTTGTGAGTTTGAGGAGAGCAAAGGTCAAGAGTCATATGCATATGAAGAGTCTCATATATGTATATATTGAAGATAAAGCCCTGTAATATGTATCGAACAAGCATTACATTTATGCATTGCTTATAGTATATGTATTTTCAATAAATATTTCAACTAGTTTATTGTGCAATGTTTAGAAAATTGTGAGATCTTATTGAATTATCCTATGAGATAATAATGCTAATTTTATAACCATGGTTCAGATCAACCTATGTGTGTGGTTAGAAAAAACCACATTGAGCATTTGAGAGAAGATAGTAGCAAGAAAGTAGACATGTGAGAAAATTTACAAGCTAGAAGGAGATAATGTTGGATAAAAGGGTAAGGTGATAGTGTTGGTGAAAGCACATTTGCAAGTTTAGAGAGAGAACACATGAGAGTACAACTTGGAAGATAGTTGAGGTGATAATGCTAGAAAGAGAACATATAAGAGTATAGAGTCCAAAGCTTGGAGATAGCTGAGGTGATAACACTAGAAAGAGAATGTGTAAAAGTATGGTGTTCAAAACTTGGAGATAGTAGTCAACGAGGAGAGAAGAAGTGGAAGTAGACAATGATTGAAATGAAGAAAACATTAGCAGAATGCAAAAAAATTTGGACGAGCGAGGAAGCCTAGAATTTTGTGTGCATTTGATGATGAAAGCATTGGAGAGAACCTAAATCTTTAGCAATGATTAAGGAGAAAGATAAAACCATAGGCAAGTCCAAAATATGGTCAACATTTTAGACTAAGAAGCAATCAAGAGCCTCTCGAAAATGATAGTAGATGTCAGGCAAATAACATTGATGTGTTGAAAAAATTGAGTGTAGTAATTCTTAAGTTTATATTTGGAAAACATCCCACGATGTTGATGAAAGCCCAAGTGTAGAGACAAGAAGGAGAAGTATCGTCCAAAGCTATTTGTTACTATCAATTCATCATTAAAATGATTAGGCGTAAAACATAAGCAACATATTTGATTGAGATATTTATTAAAGTTAAGGGTTGAATTTATAAAGTGGAATAAAGAAAGGAAAATAATTATTCAAAAAGGATATTAAGGAAGTTATAAGAAGACAATATAATCGATTATTGAGAAGTAAAGAGTATTAAAGAATTGAAGAAGTTGAATAAAAAATTGACATTAACGAATTTGAATAAAGATAAATTGAAGAAGAAAAGAAGAAATAAGAATAAAATTTTGAAGAAGAATGAATTGAAAGAAGATATAAGAAGAAGAAGATTATTGAATGTGGAAGTGAAAATTTATTTGAATGAAAATTTTAAATTGAAATAAGGAAAATAAATTTAAAAATTTGAAATTGAATTATTTGAAGAAAAAATTATTTAAGATAGAAAATTTGAAGAAGAAAATTGAAGATTGAAGAAGAATAAAAATTTGAAAAAATAAATTGAAAAATTGAAGAATAATAAATTGAAGAAAGAAGAAGAAAAAAATAAATATGAGAAAGAAAGAATTAAATGTGGAGATAAAATCACCTAGGTGTTGTAGGTGAGTCGGAGAGGAGAAGGCAATCCTCTAAGGGAGGTCCTATGTTTGAATCTCCACCCTACGAAAAAAGTTGAATTGGGTACCCAAAATCCAATTGATAATGTTGGTGCGAGCAGGGCCGGACACAACTCTTGGGTGACTTTGATGGTGTAGAACCCCATGATCATGGTCTCTCAGACCAAGGCAATCTCGCAAGGGATTTTTTGCTTTAAAAAAAATGTGTAGATAAAATAATTTCTACAAAGAATTGCCAAAATTAAGAAGAATGATAAATTGAAGATTGAAGATTTTTTTTTAAGAAATTAATTTAAGGGAGATTGTTGAATAGATAATAAGAAATTTAACTTAGGAGTAATAATGTATTCTACAACAAAGTAAAGCAATCGAAGAAATTTATTGAAAGAACAAAATGAGCGCATCAAAGAGGTATTTTTCAAAATCACACATGTTCAAAGAAACAAATATTATGAAGAAAGCTTTTCAAAGAAGATATTATCACAAACATATTTTATGATATAATAAACCATAAAAACTTCAAACAGAGTAAAAAATTGAATATGAAGATAATGCTTGGTACATTGATTCAGGAGCTAGCCATCATATGACTGACAACTTGTATTGGTTTGATTCCATCCAAGTAAAACCAAGTATACCAATCAAGATAGCATATGATAAAATTTATCAAGTACAAGGTTCAAGGAATGTCACACTTAGTCTATTGTAATTAGAATGTACATTGGAAAATGTGCTTTATGTTCTTGGTATAACAAATAATCTAATTTTAGTATCACAATTACTAGATAAAGGAAGAATGGTAGAATTCAAAAACATCAATGGAAATAAGAGATGTCTTATTAAAAGACTAAATACAATAGAATCCATGAGATCCTACAAAAGTGGCATATTTACTATGGATGTGATAGAAATTACATAGAAATATTTGGATCAACTTAGAATAATATCAAAAGAAGTATTATTTTTACATAAAACCTTTATAGAAAATGAACATGATAATATATTCTTTGATGACTTCCTCAAAAGTATAGGTAATACTTTTGAGGGTATAGCACCAAAAACTCTAGTAGAGGTATTTTCAACCATTTTCAAGAGAATAAAACAATTGGGTGTGACATTTTGAGATCTGGGGGTTTTGCACCAACAACTTTAGAAGAGGAATTCTCATCTGTGTCCGACAGACTAAAACTATTGGGTGTGAGATTTTGGGAAACCCATCTAAGGTATTGGATTGGTATGAAAGGATGAGATGGAGAAGTTGGATTTCTACTTACATGCCTTGTATTGAGATGGTAGGCCACATCATCATTTACCTCCTGTGTATGGGTCAAGACAAGTGGGTGAGATCCACTTGTATTTGGATAACTCAAGTTGCTCCTAGTAATCATGATTATGCATGGATAAGGTTGTTATTCTATTGGGATTCAAGATTGCATAGTTGGAAGTGCATGTTGATATATTAGATTTCTACGCTTGGGATATGAACCACTTTCATAGCCCATGGCACTTCGATTGGCAAGATTGTTTAATCATTTTTGGAAAAATTATGGAGATGGAAAGTTCGTGATCTCATTATTTGATGGTGGGATCCTTTGTCGCCCCATGTCAACAAGGTGTGTCTTGGAACATAATCCTACCTTTTATTGCAAATCCCCTTGGTCATCATCTTAATACATTGCACCATGAAACCTGACATTTTTTTAAAATATATACGAAAAAACCTATTAAGGCCTGAACGACTCCAATTATTCTTTAAACCCATTGAGGGAGACTACTTGCAATGTTATTCTATGTAGGATCAAAGGCGTGAAAGCCAAGTCCTAATTTGATTTTATTCAAAAGTTAGATCATCGAAAAATGTAGAATATTCAAAATATTATTCTAGAACTGAACTCCCTAGAGGTGGTTGATGACATCAAAAAGATTTTGTGTAAAGGAGGTTTGATGGATTGTATTCAATCTTTCCACGGTCATCATAGAGAGCTCTCTAGGCAAATGGCACACTCTTGGAGGAAAGGTTGGATTAATATTGGTATATTGGAGTTCAAAGTGACAGTGGCCCTAGTTGGGGAGGTGAAAGGATTCCCTATGGATGGTGCCTGCCATAATAGGAAGAAGCACTCTGATTAGGGAACTAAGCGTCTTTCTCAATGAGGATGAGTACTTGCTAAAGTTATAGAATGACTACAAAAACAAGGCCCTCAAGGCCCTGTGGAACCAGGTTATTATGGTGATCATGGACTATTTCATGATGGAATCCAATAGGGATGTGTTGCATAGTTTTCATGTTATGTTCCTGAACCAACTAAGGAAAAAGTGGTTAATGAACATTCCATAATTTCATTTCAGTTCATTGGAAACATCCATGATGGATGTTAGGGGTGGGAAAGGATGAGAACCTATCCACTAGGGCCTAGCTTTGTTTATTTATGAATATGTGGCTAAGGCCAAATAGGTTGTGGTGGATGAGGTCCTATCTCAAATTGAGAGTTAGAAAGTCCCTCTCATCTTCGATCCTCCTTTAGTCTCCTCCAATTCTTCTTCCAATGACTCCTTAGAGTCTGAACCTGAGGATCTTAAGAGTCCCATTATATCTACTAAACTTGTGGAGAAATTCAAGGGATCTAGTGGTGTCTTAGTGTCATCCAATGTAATTATAGGATGGCATGCTAGGCACTCCAAACATCTGTTCACTATATCAGTCAAAGCTGAAAATTCACCTGTCAACATAGAGATGTCGAATTTTGAGGATCATTCTCAAGTGAAGAAGGAATTTTGAATGATTTGGTTGAAGTTAAAAGGTTTTAACCCATGCCTATGTCGGTTTCCCCCAATAAACTCATGTCTTCCTCAGTAATATGGAAGAGAAACATCAAGTCCTAATTAGGACTCTCAAAGTGGCAATTATGTTCGTAGAAGAGATCAAGGGCATAATGCATATTCAATGAGGTAAACTAGGAACTTCTATAAAGGATATGGAAGACTTTGGAAAATCATCCCCAAAAATTAAATATATATTTTTCCAGTACTTTTGTTGTGTCTTGTCAATATCATATCATGGTCCTATTGTTCTTTCCATTTGTTGGTTTCGAAGATCCTATCTTGTGGAGGATCCTCCTTCTTGTTGGTTGGGTGGTTGGTAAAGGTAAACTGATGCTCTTGTTTTGTTGTCCTTTTTCATGAGGACCTCTTCGGCTTGGACATGGTCTCTCTCAGCTTCACTTATGTAAAAGGTTTGGGGACCCTATCAAAACCACTTTTTATTAAAAAAAGTATAGGTAATAGCTTAATGGGACAGATATAGTACGAGAACCTAAAGTAGTAGTAAACCTAGAGCTAGAAAATCACGACAAGAATTAATGATTGATAATACATGAGGAAAAAAATATTCATACCAAATAATGTAATACAGGGAATGTGTTGGGGTATTATATTATTTGATACCTTATAAATAATTTAGATTAGGATGTGAGTATGTATCATGTTATTAAAGTAAGTATCATGTAAATAAGTGTGAAGTTATGTGTGTGAGGTATCTTGTCAATAAAAATGAAGTTATGTGTGTGATGTGTCATGTTAGTAAGTGTGAGTTATATGAGTGAAGTATCAAGTTTAGAAGTAAGGAGTTATGAGCAATCATGAGAGACTTTATCTTTATGTAAATATGTGAGATTTATTATGTAAGAGGGAAATATGAAGAGTTGGATCTCCTATGAGTTTGAGGAGAGAAAAGGTCAAGAGTCATGTGTATATGAAGAGTCTCATGTATGTATATATTGAAGACAAAGCCCTATAATATGTATTGAACATGTATTGCATTTATGCATTGGTCATAGTAGATATATTTTCAATAAAGATTTAAAAAAGTTTATTGTGCATTGTTTGAGTGATTTCTTATCTAGAAATATTGTGAGGTCCCATTGAATTATCCTATGAGATAATAATGCTAATTTGATAACAAGTAGTACTAAAAGGGATTCACCCCATCAATGACACCTGCTTAAAGAGAAATCCTTGTATGTGGGCGTAACTTCCCTATATACTTGGATTTTCTCAATTTTAGAACTTATGTCTAATGATAGTGCCAAATAGGATAAAGAATGAAGTGAAAGAATCACAACAAAATGGTGTCCTTATTTATCCCTGATGATTTATATGGTTGATGTCCAGATGTCGTTATGATAACTATATTAGGCTATAGACACAGTACCTTAATGCGATAACATTACCTGTAAATGCAAGCCAAAGGTATCATTTATATTGAACTTTGTGAGTTTTATTAAGCATGCATATTATTTGTGTATAGATTATGAAAATACAATGCTTTCCCACTTAGACCAGCTTTTTCAAACTCAACACTTTGAAAAATTATAAATTATTTTGACATGCAAAATACAGTGACTCATCACACTACACTCTCACATTACTTGATATTTCTTTTTTGACCCTTTTCACACTCAAACACTATATACTAAGACATATCATTGGACACTATAACATGAATCTGGACTTCATGATTATTAAAAAAACTTACAACTCGCCTTGACTTGGACTTTAAAATCATACACCTCACAAAATAGAAATTCACACCTTCTAATAAGATGCTTTACATAGATTTGAAAAATATTTTGATATGCCCTCTTGACTAAAAATATGGACCTCACCTTTTTTTATAATTATACTCATTTTTTTATTAGTTTTTTCTTTTAATTTAAGAAAATACACTTTTAAAATGTTAATATAAGAAAAAAATGTGACTCGTTAAAATAAAAGGTTAATACCAAACAACAACACATGTGTTTGACTATCCTCTTTTGTTTCTTTCCACTAAAAATCCCTCTTAGTATTTTAAAATTTCTAGCTAAAAACTAATTTATAGGGACTCGACATTGGAGGTGCAAGGAAAAAAGGGAATAAAATGAGATTCTTCTAGCCTAGATTGTATTCACATGATGCCCAATAATTGGCCCATGTAGTTGTAGGTTCAACTCAATACCAACACATTCTCTATCGACAGAGGGATATGACTGGAAACCATGACATGGATCTTTCAAATAATTGTCATGGGCAGGACTTTGGTGATGTGGGTGCTTGCTTGTTGGGCTAAACTTATCAATGGATTAAAAGGATGTATTATGGATTAAATAATTTTACAAAGTGCACAAGATGGGCACATTGTATTCTCCTTTTTTTTAACTACCTATGTGCATTTTCTATAATGCCACTCTTAGTTTTACAAAGGCTTCTATTAAATGGGAACCCATTTGACACCGCTTTAAAAAATATAGATGGGAATAATTTTTATAATGGTTAGAATTCCTAAGGCTTGGGATCCCAACCCTAAAAAAATATATGAGAGGGATTACAAATAACACAATAATGACTTTGTCATCAATGGCCACAAGATCTCCATCTCTTTCGTGCTTTTAATGCCTCCATGGTTGTCAACCTAAACTTGGTTTTAGAGCTCTATGGGTGAATATTCAACCAACAAGTGAACCTTTAGCACAAAAGAAATATGTATAGATATGCACATAAAAAACTTTTGTTCTCCTCAACTCAAGCACTAAGTCTCATAGATGAGTGCCAAATAGAATCTTCCTAGCATGTGTAGCACATTGATGACCCATCCATAACATATAAGGCTTTCTAGTATTTTTCACACAAAAAATAAACTCGCTCAACAAAACAATAAATATTTTCTTCCAGATGGTCGAACAAAAGAGCACATCAGATTAACTCTTTATTTGTCCACATCCATCTGTCCTCCCAATGTTTTTAGGGAGATATCTATCATTTGGACTCATTAAAAAAATGGACAAGCTTGGATTCTATGTTTGGACTATGACCATATCACATACTCAAACATGAAACATGACTCACACACACTAGCGATGATACAACTAGCTTTGATACAAGATGTTCAAATCAACAAAAATAGAAATAATATTTAATTACACCAATAGATATATTATTTCTCACTAATAGAACTTATGTAAAATATGCATATTTATAAAGCAATATCTCTTAGTTTCAAGAGGGTCTTTGGTGTTTCACCTTCAACTTTGTCTTTTTATCTTCTCTCATGCTCATGGGAGATGTGAACGTCCAACCTCATATAAGGTGAAATAATCAATCATTCTATCCTAATTACAAAACATCAAATAATTTAATAATGGCTAACAAATACAAAGTATTATCAATAAATATCCATGAGTCAAGGAGGTCAAGTTTGTAACCCTCCTCAAATTAGACATGGTTTAAAACACACCTAAAGAAACAACAAGTGTATGTTGCACATGAAGAACCAAAACCAAATTTTGAATAGGACTCTAAACTAGCACACAAGATCCTAATGTCCAAGGCAGTGAAAAATTGAAAGATAGAATTTGATACATTGATTCAAGCACTAGCAAGCACATGACTAGAGATAAAGTATAGTTTGACTCCTTATAAGCCAAAGATAAGAAACCAATCACTATTGCTGATGATAAGCCTTATCATGTTAAAGAAGTGGGAAATATTCCTCTTATTATGATTGGTGGTAAATGTATGATAGGAAACTTACTATATGTACTAGGATTAGCAAAAAACTTGCCATCTACAACATAAATCTTGGATCTAGATATGGTAGTCAAATTCTAGGTTGTTGATGGTAATTCTATAGCAACTTTTTTTTATCGTTTAAATTTAAAGTGGGTTTTTATCAAGGGACCCAAAACCTAATTACAACAAGTCAAAAGATATTTTTAAACAAGGCCACAGGAAAGGACAACAAAAAATCTAGAGGAAAGACAAAAGGATTGCCTTTTAGGACAGGCTTAAGGATAGCCTTACAAGACAGGCTAAAGGATAGCCTTACAGGACAAGTTCTTTTTTTTAATTTAAAAACTGAAACAGGGTCACCCCGCCCAAATAATCCATACAACACATGCAAAAAGTATGGATAAGAGGATCAAGGCCATCCCACCCAAACATCACATGCAATGAAAATTTAAAACAGGGCAAACCCACCTAGAACAAATTTGAATCAGGGCCATCCCACCCACCACTAAAATTTGAAAATTAAAATTGAAATAAAAGTGAAAAAAAAGGATCATTCCCACCTAAGGATGACCTAAGATGAAGTTGAAGATCAAAACCAGAATTTGACAGGAAAACACCAAAAAATCAGAATTGATTTACAAAAAACCACCTTGAAAAATAGGATGGAGTAGAGGATCTACCAGAAAAGGAAGATCTTGCCCAGGGAAGGGCAGGAAACAATCAGGGATGCTAGAAAACCACTAGAACAACATCCCACATAGGCCTGGAAAGTGGAACAACAAACTGAGGATCTCCACAGGCCATGAAATCCCCTTGCAATGAGGTAAAATACTCAGCAACCAAGAGGAATAGAGGAAGCATACCACATTTGGAGAACCGTTGAAACCTGGCTCTAAGAAGAAACTTGTAGGAAAATTGCATTCCAAAAGCACCATACAAAACCTAGGGAGGGACCCAAGGGTGTCATTGAACAAAGGCATAGGAAGGAAACCCTCAACGCGGATGGAACACGGGAAAACAAGCAAATAAGTGATCTCCCACCCCAAGGAGATCATCTGCGACCAAAGATAACCAAGAGAGAAGGATATAGGAAGTGCCAAGGAATAGGGACAGAGCTGAGCCACACCATGAAGGAAACCTACAAAAAACTAGGACAACCAAAGAGCAAAAAGGAAAAATATCTAAAGCACAAAAAATGAACACAGGGACAGACCCAAGGACATCCCAAAGAGTAGAAGGGAAAAGGAATCCCTAAAGCACAAAAAAAGGGCACTAGGATGGACCCAGGGACGTCACAATCTAGAAGCATAGGAAGGAAACCCTCAAACCGATGAGGAAAGGGGTAAACAAGAAAAAAATATACCTCCCATCCCAATGAGATCGTCTGTAGTCACAATTAGCCAAGAGGAGGATCCCATAAATGCTAAAGGACTGTGATAGATCCAGAGGAGGGGGAAGCAGGGAAGTGGATGAAGACATCTCGTGGGATGTCCCCTTCTCCCCCTGTCCTGATTGATTACACTATGCCATAACAACTGATTCCTGATTTATTCCACTATGCAATTCTATAGCAACTAATTCCTATAAGAATGGCTTGTTTATCCCCAATGCCATATAATATCTTAAGATTGCATTATCTACAACCATGACAAATGCTACCTCCCTTTGGTATAGGAGATATGGACATATGATTTTTGGATAATTACTCTAGTTGAGTATGCATCACATCATGACAAGTATGCTCAACCTTTCACCCATATTTCCTACACTCCATAATATAATGGGGTTGCTAAGAGAAGAAATTGTTCTATCATAGAAATGGTTCGTTGCATACTCATAGGATTTGGTCTAGAGCAATGGTGTTGGGTTGAAGTTATATCCAATATAGTGTATCTTAAAAATAGAGTGCCTACAAATGCATGTCATGGGAGTACACCTGAAGAATCTTGGTTTGGGAGAAAGCCTTCAAGTACACATTTTAGTCTTTGGAAGTAAGGCATACATGCATGTGCCAAAGCAAAAGAGGACCAAGTTGGATGCAAAAATTCTATCTTTCATATTTCTTGGCTATGATGAAGTATCAAAATATTATCGAATGATAGATCTAATCACCAATAAAGTGCATAGAAGTAGAGATTTGGTGTTTGATGAAGAACTTAAAAATAAGATAAATATTGAAGATTCTAAGAAATCTAAAAATGCCACATCTTGAGTTGTGAACATTGAGTTAAATAAAGAGGTTCTAGGAGTTGAGTCAGGTGTTGAAGATCATGAAGAAGTTTTAGAAGTTTTTGATGAGCCAATAATAGTTGCTCCAAGAAAGACTCTAAAATGAATCACTAATAGCATCAAAGATGCCAAACTTGATGCACCACCTAACCTCACTTCCACACGACCACATACTCGTAGTAGTACACAATAATAAGTAATTATGGACTTGAGGACTTTAGTAATGGAAGGTTTAGAATCAACATTAATTATCAATGATAGTTGGACTAAGTGCAATCTCGTATTATTAGGCTCACTCACACTAGCCTTCTAATCACTTCGTAGGTTCACAAGGTGTATTACCAACTTATAATGGTGATTTGGAATTTCCATAATCTAGTCCTTATCCATATCAGTAGGGCTATCCTTATCCTCTATTTGAGCGTATATTAAGGTATCCAACATATCTACAAAAATTTAGTTTTATCTTGAGATTTTACAATCCATATGCAACACCTCAATTTTCACAAATATATGCTAGACCAAAATCCACAATATATCCTCATGTACAAGTAACACAAAGTGTGGGTGGCTACTCTACCTCATTAGATATACTATGCAAGGACCACACAATGTTTAGTATATTAGTCCTAGATTGATGACAATAATAGCTACATCAGTTCTAAATGTTGCTCAAACTTTAAGAGTATAACCCCAAGAACCAAAGCCAATCCATTGGATACATGACTACAAGATATTTCTAGAAAATCAAATTATATAATAAGGAGGGATGCTAGATAATTATTATATTATTTGCATAATATTTGAAGAGGCAAAACACAAAGAGACATGCTGGTCTCTAAAGCACCAAGAGTCTCTTAAGAAACCAATATACATATTATTGTATATATTTGTACAATCGAATTTATTGAAGGAATAATATTTTTCTTTCCTTGCTCAATCTATCACATTAATTTATGAGGCTACATATTTGGTTGTATGTCCTATAGAAATTTTTGACCTTGGTGAATTTGCATGCATTATGATAATTAGGGATTTTGAATCTATGACATATTTTGAATCATTTGAGGAATCACTTCTAGTTGAGTCATGATGACATTGTCTAAATCCCAAGATTCCCTAATTTGTTTTTGATTTTTAGGGGAGCAAATTTCTCATTTGATTTTGCCTAAGAGATTCATTCATTTGTTTTTGAAAAATAATTTGAAAAAACTTGTATTAAAAAAATATCATTTACAAGTTGGGATGAGACTTTTCCCAGCCTTAGCCAAAGAGAACACATGTTTACAACAGTAAAAGAAGATTTGCATTGGAGCCAAATCTCTTAAACCATATTTCTACAATGACTATTCACCTATTTACAACTATAAAAGAAGATCTACATTGAAGCACAAATCTCCTAAATAGTATTTCTGGAATGGTTATCCAAATTAGCTAAGCACTGGATTTGCTCACCAACTTGCCTAATCATCTCATCCTCAATAGCCATGTTATTGTGCCACTTAACCCCTACCTCCTTCTTAGTACCCATCTTAGCCAGAAAGTCTACCACTTTATTTAGATCTCTACTCACATAAACTGGAATCACATCATCTAATTCCCTCCATAATTCCTTAATTTGAGTGACAAGAATCTTCAACCTCCATGTTTTCAAAGCAAAGTTCCTCATGCAATCTAGAGCTCCAACCATTATTTGAGAATATAATTCTAGGATTATCCTCTTGTGACCTTGTTTTACTGCCCAAATAGAAGCAGATTTGATAGCTAAGGCTTTTTCTTCATTGTTTGTGGCTCTTTTCAAGCCTTATAGTTTCCAATAGAGCACTATTCCAACATGATTCTGATAAACAACTCCAATTCCAGCTCACCTCAGATTGCCTTTTGCAGCTTCATCAGTATTAATTTTAATCCAACCTTATGGGAGTGGTTTCCATATAGCTCTGTCCTTCCCCTCATACACTTCAAATTTCTTCTCCATTGCCCCAATAACAACCTGAGTTTCCTCTATAGCATAGACTGCCAAAATTTCTGTGACTTTGATCCAAATGACCTACCAAACTCCATCTAAAGAAGAAAAAGTTTCTCTATTTTTTTTGGCATTTATCTCCAACCACACTTGCCACCAAATGAAGTTTAATCCAAGCTCCCAACCAATACAAAGAGATTTATATTTAAATCTACCCCTATTCCATATTTCCCAAATATTAATCCGATTCAAATCACCATTAACTTGAATTTTATAATATAAAAACCATCTCTCCTAGATCTAGCACATGAATGGGCAATCAAACATCAAGTGATCAACTATTTCCTTACTCTTGTAGCATAAAACACATTGATATGGACCAATGATTCCCCTACATATGAGATTATCAAAGGTAAGAATTCCATTATGCATGAATTGCCAGGCAAAAAAGTTTACTTTTGGCCAACCCTTAGACTGCCAAATCTTTCTCCAATCCTCAACCTGATATGTATGAAGAGGAGGCTTTGGAAGGATCCTATCATATCCATCCTTCATTGTGTAGACACCAAGGCTACCATAGCACCAAGCTAATTCATCCTCCTCATATCTACCTGTGAGAAATATTTTTGCCAAGATTTTAGTCATGATGGGTGTCAAATTCGGAGGGGTTGAAATTGGCCACTCATCCAACTTCTTAAACTGCTTAAACTTATAATCCCCCAGCTGACTAGTGTTGAAATAACTTTCAATTCTATGGCTATTTTCATTGGTTGTAGTTCAGGAAATTCAAAAATCATAGGTGGGTATTGATCCCATGAATCTGTCCAAAATCGTGCCTTCTTCCCTCTCCCCACTTTCCAAAATAATCCATATTTTACTACCTGAGATCTTAAATTGATATCCTGCCACACTAAAGATCCATTACCATCCAAAGGGAAACAACCCACCTCATTTGGGTTTACCTGTCCTAAATATTTACTAGTTAAGATTCTACTGAATAAAGAAGTTGGTTGGGAAATCCACCTCTAGTAAAGCTTTCTAGCCAAAGCTTTATTATTTAACTTTGATCTTCTCAGTACCAAAACTCCTTTTACCTTGGGTTGGCTTAATTTCTCCCAACCTACTAAGGCCCATTTCCTCTCTCCTTTTACTCCTTCCCATAAAAATTTTCTAGCCATCTTGTACAACTCTTTCCATATGCTATGTGGGGCAGCAAGGATAGAAAATTTATAAATTGGCATGGCCTGAATGACTGACTGTAAAAAAAGTTAATCTACCCCCATAGCTTAACCATTTGTGAGATCAATGATTAATTATTTCCTTGATATAGTCCAAAAGATTCCTTTGGATATCTATTTTTAGTTTTTTAAAATGCAAAGGGACCCTAAGTATACCATTGGGAGAGAAGTCCTTGTGAATCCCAAGATCTCTAAAATTTTGTCCTGAAGCCTTTGATCAAGATTGAAAAAGACCACTTTGGATTTTTTATCATTGATGACTTGGTTTGTAGCTCTAAGGTAGACATTAAGTGTATCTCTAATCATTCTTGCTTCCCTAAAGCTGGCCATTCCCACCAATCCTGTGTCATCCAAAAACTGTAGGTAAGTCAAAACTTCCTCACCCACCTTGATACCTATTAGCAAACCTTGTTGTCTTCTCCTCAAGATGAGTCTACCCAATCCTTTAGCCAATATGAGAAAAATATACGAAGAGCAAGGATCTCCTTGAAGCAGGCCTTGAGTAGCTCCAAATGGTTGCGAGGGAAGACCCTTGATTAACACTGAGTATGTTGGAGGAGAAACACAACTCATGACCCATTCTATCCAATCATGAGAGCAACCAAAGGCTGCCATCATCTTTGACAAGAAGCTCCACTCCACCCTATCTTAAGCCTTTGACATATCTAATTTTATGAACATTCCTCTATTACTAGATATTTGCATTGAATGGATTTCCTCCTGAGAGAGAACCACACCATCCAAGATCTGACTACCCTTTATAAAACCCCCTTTCTCTGAGGAGATAATGCTATGTAGAAGAGGTTTTAGCCGCTCAGCCATTACCTTTGTGATTATTTTATATGATATTGCATAAGGAAATAGGTCTATAATTTGAAATATGTACCCCCTCCTACCCTTTTGGAATTAAGGTAATGAAAGTATGATTTAATGCTTTAAGAATTATTTTACTACCTTTGGACTCCTCTATAACAACCATTACATCCCCCTCCAAGTTATCCTAGAAGGACTAAAAAAACTCAATTGGAAAGCCATTTGGGACCTGTGTTTTTCCAGTGCTCATTCCAAAGACTACATTCTTCAGTTCGTCTCTATCAATGGATTTAAGTAGGGCCTAATTTTATTCTTCAGAGATAACAGAGGGTATGACAACAATAATTTCTTTTTGAGCCTCTTCATCTTGCACCATACTTTCCTTAAATAGTTTAGAAAAATAATCTATTGAATGGAAATGCATACCTAGAATTATATCAAAGGAGTGTTTGTTCTCATCTTGAAGAGCTTCCATGTTGTTCATCTGTCTCCTAGCATAAGCAATCCGATGGAAAATTTTGGTATTTTTATCACCTTATAATAACCAAGTGGTTCTTGCTCTCTATTTCCAGTAGGTCTCCTCTTGGTTGTCAATGTCCTCAATCACTTTACATAATGCATCATCCTCTTATTTGAGCTGCTTTGTAATTGTTCCTTCCCTAAAGTGTTTTTGAACCTCATCCCATCTGGCCACTAATGGAGCTCTTTGGACCTGGAAGTCTGTCTTGTTAGCTCACATCCATTGTTTTAGTTGATCTTTGATATAATTAAGGAGGGATCTTTGACATTGATGTCCTATATGCTGGGCGATCTTCTTCCTACACTATGGAATTTTATTTCGAAGTTCCTCTTTTTGTAACCAAAAGTTTTCAAATTTAAATGGTTTGTGATGCTGCACTGTCTTGATCCCTCCTTCCAAAAAAATGGAAAAGTGATCTGAAACTGGACCCTCCAAAATCTAAAATTTTATATTCCATTTTACAAATGCCTCCTTTGAAACCAAAAAACGGTCTAACTTCACATTCCTGCTATGTGGCTCCCTCCTCTTATTAGTCCAAGTATAGTTGGTTCCAGGGCATTTAATATCCACCAAGTGTAATGTCTGGACTTGGGAAATCATAAGTTGATCTCTTGGGTCCAAAATGAAGAACACAAGCTTATACTGAGAGGGGGGGTGAACAGTATAATACCTCTTTTTACTTTTATTTTCAATTCAATATTATGCAGTGTATAGACAACAATATCAATAAAAGTAATCAAGAAATACACAAAACACCATACACAATAGAGACACCACAGTTTACGTGGTTCACCCAATGTGGTCTACTCCACGAAGAAAATATTTTACTAAAACTTTCTCAATCAATATCTTTGGGAATCCTTCCCAATTACAATGTTTATGGATCTTTGTCCAAAGGAGATGTTGATCCCCTAATCTCAAGTTCTTAGATCTCTTCCATAGGAGAACTCTTTCCCATTCTGCTCTGGCTAGTGATCTTCTAGAAGATTTTGTCTCTCTACTGCACTGATTGGTGGATCTCTCTCCACTTAAAGACTCCTCACTTAGATCTATCTTCAATTGTGTTGGTTGTTGGATCTCTATCCACTGAGACTCTGTCCTCTATACTCTATCACCTCCAAATATCTATCAATAGGCTCACTCAGAACCTACTCAATAGGCTCACTCAGAACCTGCTCAACAAGCTCACACAAAACTTGTCCAAATATGCTCAACAAGCTCACATAGAACTTATCTAAATTTGCTCAACAAGATCACACAAAACTTGTCCAAATCTCCTCAACAAGATCACACAGAACTTGTCCAAATCTACTCAACAAGCTCACACAAAACTTGTTCAAATCTGCATTAGCAAGCTCACCAAGAACTTGCCCAAATATGCACTAACAAGCTCACCAAGAACTTGCCCAAATATTCTCTAGCAAGCTCACCAAGAACTTGCTCAATAATTCAATCTCATAGAAGCATAAAGAGAATTGTTAGAGACTCAATATGTTCTATACTCAAATCCAATCTCAACTCAAATCAATCTTATAGAAGCATAAAGAGAATTTTTAGAGACTCAATATGTTCTATCCTCAAATATTAATCTCAACTCAAATCAATCTTATAGAAGCATAAAGAGAATTGTTAGAGACTCAATATGTTCTATCCTCAAATCTCAATCTCAACTCAAATCCAAAATATAGAATAGTTTGTTTCATGGAACTTGAACAACCACTTCACATAATCACTTGACTAGGCTCAAACAACTCTTCTCAACCAACTACCACAAGGAACAACTCTTTCTTACAAACCCTAGTACAAGCATGTATCAATCAACTCAAATGTTTCTAACAATGATCAAACACAAATATCACATAACAATGATACTCATGTTCTGTTCAAGTTCAAGTTCTTTGCATAACCAATGGGCTTCAACAACAATGCTAATAAAATATTCTTCACATAACAATGATACTCATGTTCTTCTCAAATTCAAGTTCTTTGCATAACCAATGGGCTTCAAAAACAATTCTAATAAAACATTCTTCACATAACAATGATACTCATGTTCTTCTCAAACCCTATCTTAGGTTTTTCACACTACTAATGGCTTCAACAAAAATGCTTATAAAACAATGTTTAATTAGCAACTCTCAACCCATAAAAACTTGAGACATTCAACCAACTACTTTCGAAAAGGAAACCATAATTAATCCTTATCTCTCCAATGATATTTCAGAAATCAACCACCATAAACAATCAATAGGAGAATGTGCCCATACCTTTTATGAAGAAGAAGAAGGCTTTTGGTTGTCCACAAAATCTGTCTCACTCAACACACTTTCTTTTTCAACTTTCAACAAGGGTTAGAGATCTTGATTAATAACACAACAATAACATCCAAATAACACCTTATTACTCCTACTTTTTGGAAATTTGAGTTATTTTATGTTGTCATTGATGTCACATGGATCATTGATGTCACATGGATCACATTGAGTTTTGGTGGCCAAATGATATTTTGGAGAGCATGGATATATACAGGATTTTTGTGAAAACCAAGGTAGGAAAAATAAAAGGTTTTATTTAAAACCATGGACAAATATTTGAACTGGGTTTTTCTTAAAACCCAAGTTGGCCTTTCGTTTCATCGAAAAAAGTGCCCCGATGATGGAGACATTTAATTTTAAAGGTTTTTATAAAAACCAATGGTAGATAAATAATTTTAATTAAATTATTAATTAATTTTATTTATAACCCTAATAAGGGTTTATAAAGTTTATTTTTATAAACTTTATTATTCAAAAATATTCCCTCACCAACGTAAAAGAAAAATACTCCTTCGAGTATAAAATGAGGAAGCCCCAAAATATTGAAAGTGGACGAAGGTAATTTGATTAATGCATGCACCTCGGTTTTTGTGCGAGTAAAAGGAGCGTGGATTGCACTATGGTCAAAGAGGGAACAAGGTTCGATTTTTGCACCAAGGAAGAGACTTGTTTGGAGATAAGAGGGAGGCCCCTCTCCCTTCCTCACATGGGCGTGGATAGCCCACGCGGTTTAGCCAAACAACTTGGCTAGAGGAGACGACGGATCAAATCACGTCGAATCCCCTTTTTAGGGGTGTAAGAGGTATGCTCATGAAATCCAATTTATGCGGAAGGATAGTGAATAAAACATATTTTTCATTGTCTATGGTATTTCCAAAGTTGGTTTGGGAGGTATAAGGTTAGCAAAATTAATATTATCTTTTTGGTTTTATTAAAGTGTAATGGAGAGAAAAGGGTGTATGGTGTTGACGATGATTTAAATGCTTAGAATTTTTTTGATGTCAATTATATTTTGGAGGAAGGTCTTTGTTCTATGATTTTGAATATTTTTTAAGGAAGAAATTAAATATCCCATGGTGTTGGATATTATTTGAGAGGAGCTTGATGCATGGTTAGAAAAAGAGAGATTTCTGGTGTTTTTCCTTTTAAAAGTATATCATATTATATATCATTGGAAAGCTTATTTCGAGGGCTATTCAATTAACTTGCTTAGAGGGAGAAATAATGTGTATGTAAAGAGATATTTATGATTTTGTAAAGGGGTTCAAAAGTGAAGGTTGTTTTTGTTCTTTTTCAAAAGGGATTAATTCTTTCATAAGGGGACATGATGTATTTTATTGAGTAGGAGAGATAAGGTGTTATTTGGATATTATTGTTGTGTTATTAATCATGATCTCTAACCCTTTTTGAAAGTTGAAAAAGAGAGTTTGTTGAGTGTGGCAGATTTCCAAAGAGGTTTCTTCATATTCATAAAAGGTATGGGCACATTCTCCTATTGATTGTTTATGGTGGTTGATTTTTGAAATATCATTGGAGAGAAAAGGATTGATTGTGGTTTCCTTTTCAAAAGTGGTTGGTTGAACACTTCAAGGTTTTATGGTTTGAGAGTTATGTTTAAACCTTATTTTATAAGCATAGTTGTTGAATCCCATTAGTTGTGTGAAAAACCTGAGTTAGGGTTTGATAAGAACATGAGTATCATTTTTATGTGAAGAATGTTATTAGAATTATTGTTGAAGGCCATTGGTTATACAAAGAACTTGAACTTGAAAAGAACATGAGTATCATTGTTATGTGAAATTTATGGTTGAGCATTAATGGAAATATTTGAGTTGAGATTGAGAATTGAGGATAGAACATATTGAGTCTAACAATTCTCCTTATGTTTTTATGAGATTTATTTGAGTTGAAATTGGGATTTAAGTATAGAACATATTGAGTCTCTGAAAATTCTCTTTATGCTTCTATGATATTGATTTGACATATTGATTGAACATTTGAGTATAGAACATATTGAGTCTCTAACAATTCTCTTTATGATTTTATGAGATTTGGGCAAGTTCTTGGTGAGCTTGCTAGAGCATATTTGGGCAAGTTCTTGGTGAGCTTGCTAGAGCAGATTTTGATAAGTTCTATGTGAGCTTGTTAAGCCGGTTTTGTGTAAGCATATTGAGCAGATTCTTAGTGAGCCTATTGATAGAGCTTCGAAGGTGATAGAGTACAAAGGATAGAGTCTCAATGGATAGAGATCCAAAAACCAGCATAATTGAAGACAAATCTGAGCGAGGAGTCTTCAAGTGGAGATAGGTCCACCAGTAAGTGCAGTAGAGAGACAAAGTCTTCTAGAAGGTCACATAGCTAGAGCAGAAGGGGAAAGAGTTCTCATGTGGAAGATATCCATGAACTTAAGATTAGTGGATCAACATCTCCTTTGGACAGAGATCCATAAACATTGTAATTAGGAGTGATTCCCTGAGAGATTGATTGAGAAAGTTTTAGTAAAATATTTTCTCCATGGAGTACCTCACATTGGGGGAACCACGTTAAATCTTGTGTCTCAATTGTGTGTGGTGACTTGTGCTCTTGCTCACTACTGCTATCCGAGTTATTAATGCACACTGCTATATTTGGTTATTGCAATTAAGGACATTAATTGATATTGGTTTGGAAAGAAAGTAAAAAGTGGTCTTATACTGTTCACCCCCATATCAGTATAAGCTTGTATTTTTCAATTGGTATCAGAGCAGGTTCCTTTAAAAAGGCTAACAGCTTGAGGGTAGATTCTACAAAGAACATAGATGGATTCACAAAAAGGATTATCTTCAAATAAGGCTCCATTATTTGATGGTAACAATTATTCTTTTTGGAGCATGAGAATGAAGAACTACTTGATATCATAAGGATATGAGGTATGGCAAATGGTTGAAAAAGAGTATAAGGTTAAAGGTGATCTCGAGGAAGATAAGACTATCAGGAAATTGGTTGAGATCAATGCAAGAGCAATAAATTGTATTTTGAGTGGGCTACGTGAGACAAATTTTGCAAAGGACATGATATGTACTTTAGCTAATAAGATGTGGACCAAGTTGAGGAATACTTATGAAGGAGATTCCAAGGTAAAGTTGGCAAAACTAAAAACTCATAGAAAAAGATTTGAGGAATTGAAAATGAAAGATTCTAAAGATATTGCAAATTTTTTCCTTCGAGTTGATGATATTACTAACACTATGAGAGGCCTAGGTTTTGAGATGAAAGAATCAGAAGTTACTGAAAAGGTTTTGAGATCACTTCCCATGAAATATGATGTAAAGGTTTTAGCAATAGAAGAAACAATGGATATCAACAAGTTAATAATGGAAGAATTGCAAGGTACTCTCAAAGCTTATGAGATGAGGGTAAGTAAGCATCAAGCTCCAATAAAAGAGATTGCATTCAAGGCTTCAAAAAAAGAGAAAGGGAAAGTTTTAGAAATAGATAGAGTTTTAGAAAATGATGAGGAAGCTAACTTCATAAAAAAGAATAAGGACTCAAGTAATTTTAGAGATATATGGAAAGTCATGTGCTACAAGTGTGGTGATCTTGGTCACTATGCATACAAGTGTCCACATGAAGAAATCAGTGATGATGAAAAATAGGGTCATAGAAGAAAAGAATATGGAAAGCATAAGCATGACAAAGATGATAGATTCAAGCAAAAAAGGTATGAGAAGAAGAAATTTTTTTGTAAGGCAAAGAAATATTACTACATTGTAGAAGCAAGTGATAGTTCAGATTATAGTGATAAATATCATTCAGATGAAGAAGAATGTACATTCTTTGGAATAAGTGAAGAAAAGCAAGAACACCTATTCTTAGGTATTGAAGTTAAAAAAGAGGATGTGCCTATTGAAGAAAGACATGAAGAGCTTGCCATAGCCATTGAGCAAGTAGATAGGTACAAGAAAGGTATAAGGATAGTAAAATGCTTCATATATGGAGATTTTGGGCATATAGATGATGATTGCACATACTACAACAATTACAACAAGGAAATTGTATTTGAAAAAGAAAGCAACAGTTCTAGTGATAATTCCAGCAGCAGTGAAAACAAAGAAGTCTCATTTTTAGTAATAGAAAAGCAAGAGGATGAGCCAAGTAAACAAAAATCAAAAATCAAAAGGTTAAAAGAAGAATACAAGAATCTTGAAAAAAAGATTCGAAAAGATGTAAAAATCAGATAAGAACTACTTCAAACAATCAGTAATCTCAGAGAAGAGCTTCAAAATGCAAAAAGGATAGAAGAGAGGATGAATGAAGAACTAAGGGTAACAATGACAAGACATGATACATTAGATGAAAATATTCAAAAAGGAGTGGAAACTTATTTTAAGGGTATATCTTCCAAGAAAAGTCACACTCAAAAGGAAAGGAAGTTCTAAAATATGAAAGCAAGGAAGCACCTAAGATTTGTGAGGAAAGTTCCAAAGTTCCTATGGCTCCAAATATTTTGTTTGGTTCTTGTTTTGAGATAGTTGAATCAAGTTAAAAAGGAAAATAAATTCTTGAAGAGAAAGGCAAGGAAGAGGTTTTAGATGATACAAAGAAGGTTCAAGAATGCAATGCACAAGTTGAAGATGATCATAAGAATAATGGTCAAGAAAGGTATGAGGAACCAAGACATGAACAAAGGGCTTTTCAAGGATATTGTTTTTCTTGTAATGGATTTGGACACAAGGCTATACATTGTAGGATCTATGGATCAAAGAAGTTTGATTTTGCTAGAAGAAACTTCAAGGGAAGAAGGTATGGTTTTCAGGAACATTGCTTCTCATGCAACAGGATTGGTCATAGAGATTTTTAGTGCAAAGGATATTAGAAACATGGTTTTGGTTTTTGAGCTACACAATTCAGAAGTCGTTATAATGGTCATGAAAACAGAGCTTCACAATACAGGGTTCAAGAAAGGAATGGATATGGAAATTATTTTAAGAATAATTTGAGGACATGGGCACCAGCCAAAGGCTACAATATCAAGTGTTTTAATTTGGGCATATTGCAAGATGGTGTAGGACTCAATTACAAATAGGTTTAAGGCAAGAAGTTCAAACATGTTCAAGACAAGAAGATCAAGTAATTCATCAAGAGAAGGATATCAGAAAAACATGGAAGGAAGTTGATAGAGGAAAGAATCAACGTAATATGGGAGTAAAGGTACTTCCACCCAAAAATTAATCACCTCAAGAGAGAAGGTGGTGAGGGGTCTATGTTTAAGAGTCATATATTTTAGCCCCATAGGCTTCCCTTTTGCCATTGATGTCAAAGGGGGAGAAATTTGATTAAGGGGGAGCAGCCTCCAAAGAGAGCATTGAGTTAGAGGGAGCAGCCTCCAAAGAGATCATTGAGTTAGGGGCAGCAACCTCCATAGAGATTATTGAGTCAGGGGGAGCAACTTTGATTCTCAGAGTTGGTTTTTACAATGATTGTGGTTTTTGCATTAGAGGTGTTGCCATAAATGACAAAGGGGGAGATTGTTGGCAATTTGAGTTATTTTATGTTGTCATTGATGTCACATGGATCACATTGAGTTTTGGTGGCCAAATGATATTTTGGAGAGCATGGATATATACAGGGTTTTTGTGAAAACCAAGGCAGGCAAAATAAAAGGTTTTATTTAAAACCATGGACAACATATTTGAACTGGGTTTTTCTTAAAACCCAAGTTGGCCTTTCGTTTCATCGAAAAAGGTGCCCCGATGATGGAGAAATTTAATTTTAAAGGTTTTTATAAAAACCAGTGGTAGATAAATAATTTTAATTAAATTATTAATTAATTTTATTTATAACCCTAAGAAGGGTTTATAAAGTTTATTTTTATAAACTTTATTATTCAAAAATCTTCCCTCGTCGACGTAAAAGAAAAATACTCCTTCGAGTATAAAAGGAGGAAGCCCCAAAATATTGAAAGTGGACGAAGGTAATTTGATTAATGCATGCACCTCGATTTTTGTGCGAGTAAAAGGAGCGTGGATTACGTTGTGGTCAAAGAGGGAATAGGGTTCGGTTTTCACACCAAGGAAGAGACTTGTTCAGAGATAAGAGGGAGGCCCCTCTCCCTTCCTCACATGGGAGTGGATAGCCCACACGGTTTAGCCAAACGACTTGGCTAGAGGAGGACGCCGAATCCCCTTTTTAGGGGTGTAAGAGGTATGCTCATGAACTCCAATTTATGTGGAAGGGTAGTGAATAAAACATATTTTGCATTGTCTATGGGAGGTATGCTCATGAAATCCAATTTATGTGGAAGGGTAGTGAATAAAACTTATTTTGCATTTTCTATGGAAGGTATGCTCATGACCTCCAATTTATGTGGAAGGGTAGTGAATAAAACATATTTTGCATTGTCTATGGTATTTCCAAAGTTGGTTTGGGAGGTATAAGGTTAGCAAAATTAATATTATCTTTTTGGTTTTATTAAAGTGTAATGGAGAGAAAAGGGTGTATGGTGTTGACGATGATTTAAATGCTTAGAATTTTTTTGATGTCAATTATATTTTGGAGGAAGGTCTTTGTTCTATGATTTTGAATATTGTTTAAGGAAGAAATTAAATATCCCATGGTGTTGGATATTATTTGAGAGGAGCTTGATGCATGGTTAGAAAAAGAGATATTTATGGTGTTTTTCCTTTTAAAAGTATATCATATTATATATCGTTGGAAAGCTTATTTCGAGGGCTATTTTATTAACTTGCTTAGAGGTAGAAATAATGTGTATGTAAAGAGATATTTATGATCTTGTAAAGGGGTTCAAAAGTGAATGTTGTTTTTGTTATTTTTCAAAAGGGATTAATTCTTTCATAAGGGGACATGATGTATTTTATTGAGTAGGAGAGATAAGGTGTTATTTGGATATTATTGTTGTGTTATTAATCATGATCTCTAACCCTTGTTGAAAGTTGAAAAAGAGAGTTTGTTGAGTGTGGCAAATTTCCAAAGAGGTTTATTCATATTCATAAAAGGTATGGGCACATTCTCCTATTGATTGTTTATGGTGGTTGATTTTTGAAATATCATTGGAGAGAAAAGGATTTATTGTGGTTTCTTTTTTGAAAGTGGTTGGTTGAATGCTTCAATGTTTTCTGGTTTGAGAGTTGTGTTTAAAACTTGTTTTATAAGCATAGTTGTTGAAGCCTATTAGTTGTGTGAAAAACCTGAGTTAGGGTTTGAGAAGAACATGAGTATCATTGTTATGTGAATAATGTTATTAGCATTGTTGTTGAAGCCCATTGGTTATGTAAAGAACTTGAACTTGAAAAGAACATAAGTATCATTGTTATGTGAGATTTATGGTTGAGCATTGATGCAAACATTTGAGTTGAGATTGAGAATTGATGATAGAAAATATTGAGTCTCTAACAATTCTCCTTATGCTTCTATGAGATTGATTTGAGTTGAGATTAAGATTTGAATATAGAACACATTGAGTCTCTAACAATTCTATTTATGCTTCTATGATATTTATTTGACATATTGATTGAACATTTGAGTATAGAACATATTGAGTCTCTAAAAATTATCTTTATGATTCTATGAGATTCGGGCAAGTTCTTGGTGAGCTTGCCAGAGCAGATTTGGGCAAGTTCTTGGTGAGCTTGCTAGAGCAGATTTTGACAAGTTTCGTTCTTGTTAAGCAGGTTCTATGTGAGCCTATTGATCAGGTTCTTAGTGAGCCTATTGACAGAGCTTTGTAGGTGACAGAGTACAGAGGACAAAGTCTCAGTGGATAGAGATCTAACAACCAACATAGTTGAAGACATATATGAGTGAGGAGTCTTCAAGTGGAGAGAGGTCCACCAGTCAATGCAGTAGAGAGAAAAAGTCTTCTAGAAGGTCACATAGCCAAAGCAGAAGGGGAAAGAGTTCTCCTATGGAAGAGATCTAGGAATTTGAGATTAGGGGATCAACATCTCCTTTGGATAGAGATCCATAAACATTGTAATTGGGAGTGATTCCCAAAGAGATTGATTGAGAAAGTTTTAGAAAAATATTTTCTCCATGGAGTACCTCACATTGGGGGAACCACGTTAAATGTTGTGTCTCAATTTTGTGTGGTGACTTTTGCTCTTGCTTACTACTGCTATCTGATTTATTAATGCACATTTCTATATTTGGTTATTGCAATTAAGGACATTAATTGATATTGGTTTGGAAAGAAAGTAAAAAGTGATCATATAATGTTCACCCCCCCTCTCAGTATAAGCTTGTGTTCTTCAATTGGGTTCCTTTAGAAAGGCTAACAACTTGAGGGCAGATTCTACAAAGAACATAAATGGCTTCACAGAAATGATTATATTCAAATAAGGCTCCATTGTTTTATGGTAACAATTATGCTTTCTGGAGCATGAGAATGAAGAACTACTTTATATCACAAGGATATGAGGTATGGCAGATGGTTGAAAAAGAGTATAAGGTTGAAGGTGATCTCGAGGAAGATAAGACTATCAGGAAATTGGTTGAGATCAATGCAAGAGAAATGAATTATATTTTGAGTGGGCTACATGAGATAAATTTTACAAAGGTCATGGTATGTACTTTAGCTAATGAGATGTGGACCAATTTGAGTAATACTTATGAAGGAGATTCCTAGGTAAAGTTGGAAAAACTACAAACTCATAGAAAAAGATTTGAGGAATTGAAAATGGAAGATTCTAAAGATATTGCAAATTTCTTACTTTGATTTTATGATATTACTAACACTATGAGAGGCCTAGGTTTTGAGATGAAAGAATCAAAAGTTACTCAAAAGGTTTTGAGATGACTTCCCATGAAATATGATGCAAAGGTTTCAACAATAGAAGAAACAATGAATATCAACATATTAACAATGGAATAATTGCAAGGTACTATCACAACTTATGATATGAGGGTAAGTAAGCACCAAGCTCCAATAAAAGAGATTGCATTCAAGGCTTAAAAAAAAGAGAAAGGGAAAGTTGCAAAAATAGATAGAGTTTTAGAAAATGATGAGGAAGCTAACTTCATCAAAAAGAATAAAGACTCAAGTAATTTTAGAGATATAAGGAAAGTCAGGTGCTACATGTGTGGTGATATTGGTCACTATGCATACAAGTGTACACATGAAGAAATCAGTGATGATGAAAAATAGGGTCACATTAGAAAAGAAGATGGAAAGCATAAGCATGACAAAGATGATAGATTCAAGCAAAACAGGTATGAGAAGAAGAAAATTTTTCGTAAGGCAAAGAAATATTACTACATTGTAGAAGCAAGTGATAGTTCATATTACAGTGATAAATATCAGTCAGATGAAGAAGAATGTACATTATTTGGAATAAGTGAAGAAAAGCAAGAACACCTATTCCTAGGTATTGAAGTTAAAGAAGAGGATGTACCTATTGAAGAAAGACATGAAGAGCTTGCCATAACCATTGAGCAAGAAGATAGGTACAAGAAAGGTCTAAGGATAGTAAAATGCTTCATATGTGGATATTTTGGGCATATAGATGATGATTGCACATACTACAACAATTACAACAAGGAAAGTGTATTTGAAAAAGAAAGCAACAGTTCTAGTGACAATTCCAACAATAGTGAAAACAAAGAAGTCTCATTTTTGGTAATAGAAAAGGAAGAGGATGAGCCAAGTAAACAAAAATAAGAAATCAAAAGGTTAAAAGAAGAATACAAGAATCTTGAAAACAAGATTAAAAAAAATATCAAAATTAGAGAAGAACTACTTCAAACAATCAGTTCAGATAAGAGCTTCAACATGCAAAAAGGATAGAAGAGAGGATGAATGAAGAACTAAGGGTAACAATGACAAGACATGATACATTAGATGAAAAGATTCAAAAAGAAGTGGAAACTTATTTTAAGGTTGTATCTTACTTCCAAGAAAAGTCACACTCAAAATGAAAGGAAGTTATAAAAGATGAAAGCAAGGAAGCACCTAAGATTTGTGAGAAAATTTCCAAAGTTCCTATGGATCCAAATATTCAGTTTGGTTCTTGTTTTGAGATAGGTGAATCAAGTTCAAAAGGAAAAGAAATTATTGAAGATAAAGGCAAGGAAGAGGTTTTATATGCTACAAAGAAGGTTCAAGAATGCAATGCACAAGTTGAAGATGATCATAAGGATAATGGTCAAGAAAGGTATGAGGAACCAAGGCATGAAAAAAGGGCTTTTCAAGGATATTGTTTTTCTTGTAATGGATTTAGACACATGGCTATATATTGCAGGATCCATGGATCAAAGAAGTTTGATTTTCCTAGAAGAAAATTCAAGGGAAGAAGGTATGGTTTTCAGGGGCATTGCTTCTCATGCAACAGGATTGGTCGTAGAGCTTTTCAGTGCAAAGGAAATGAGAAACATGGTTTTGGTTTTAGAGCTACACAAGGTTATAATGGTCATGAAAATAGAGCTTCACAATACAGGGTTTAGGAAAGGAATGGATATGGAAATTATTTTAATAATAATTTTAGGACATGTGCACCAGCCAAAGGCTACAATATCAAGTTATTTAATTGCAATAACTTTGGGCATATTGCAAGATGGTGTAGGACTCAATTCCAAACAGGTTCAATGCAAGAAGGTCAAACAGGTTCAAGACAAGAAGATCAAGTAATTCATCAAGAGAAGAATATCAAAAAAACTTGGAAGGAAGTTGATAGAGGAAAAAATCAATGTAATATGAGAGTAAAGGTACTCCCACCCCAAAATTAATCACCTCAAGAGAGAAGGTGGTGAGGGGGCTATGCTTAAGAGTCATATATTTGAGAGTTGTGTTTAAACCTTGTTTTATAAGCATAGTTGTTGAAGCCCATTAGTTGTGTGAAAAATCTGAGTTAGGGTTTGAGAAGAACATGAGTATCATTGTTATGTGAATAATGTTATTAGAATTTTTGTTGAAGCCCATTGGTTATGCAAAGAACTTGAACTTGAAAATAACATGAGTATCATTGTTATGTGAGATTTATGGTTGAGCATTGATGTAAACATCTGAGTTGAGATTGAGAATTGAGGATAGAACATATTGAGTATCTAAAAATTATCCTTATGCTTCTATGAGATTGATTTGAGTTGAGATTGGGATTTGAGTATAGAACATATTGAGTCTTTAACAATTCTCTTTATGCTTCTATGAGATTGATTTGACATATTTATTGAACATTTGAGTATAGAACATATTGAGTCTCTAACAATTCTCTTTATGATTCTATGAGATTTGGGCAAGTTCTTGGTGAGCTTGCTAGAGCAAATTTTGACAAGTTCTGTGTGAGATTGCTAGAGCAGATTTTGACAAGTTCTATGTGAGATTTTTAAGCAGGTTCTGTGTGAGCCTATTGAGTGGGTTCTTAGTGAGCCTATTGACAAAGTTTTGGAGGTGACAGAGTTTAGAGGACAGAGTCTTAGTGGATAGAGATCCAAAAACCATCACAGTTGAAGACAGATCTAAGTGAGGAGTCTTCAAGTGGAGAGAGGTCCACCAATAAGTGCAGTAGTGAGACAACGTCTTCTAGAAGGTCACATAGCTAGAGTAGAAGGGGAAATAGTTCTCCTATGTAAGAGATCCATGAACTTGATATTAGGGGATCAACATATCCTTTGGAAAGAGATCCATAAACATTGTAATTGGAAGTGATTCCCAAAGAGATTGATTAAGAAAGTTTTAGTAAAATATTTTCTCCATGGAGTACCTCACATTGGGGGAACCATGTTATTTATTGTGTCTCAATTGTGTGTGGTGACTTGTGCTCTTGCTTACTATTGCTATCTGAGTTATTAATGCACACTGCTATATTTGGTTATTGCAATTAAGGACATTAATTGATATTGGTTTGGAAAGAAAGTAAAAAGTGGTCTTATACTATTCACCCCCATCTCAATATAAGCTTGTGTTCTTCAATTGGTATTAGAGCGGGTTCCTTCAGAAAGGCTAACAACTTGAGGGTAGGTTATACAAAGAAAATAAATGGCTTAACAGAAAGGATTATCTTCAAATAAGACTCCATTATTTGATGGTAACAATTATGCTTTCTAGAGCATGAGAATGAAGAAATACTTGATATCATAAGGATATGAGGTATGGCAGATGGTTGAAAAAGAGTATAAGGTTGAAGGTGATCCCAAGGAAGATAAGACTACCAGGAAATTGGTTGAGATCAATGCAAGAGCAATGAATTGTATTTTGAGTGGGCTACGTGAGATAAATTTTGCAAAGGTCATGGTATGTACTTAAGCTAATGATATGTGGACCAAGTTGAGGAATACTTATGAAGGAGATTCCAAGGTAAAGTTGGCAAAACTAAAAACTCATAGAAAAAGATTTGAGGAATTGAAAATGGAAGATTCTGAAGATATTTCAAAGTTCTTACTTCGAGTTGATGAGATTACTAACACTATGAGAGGCCTAGGTTTTGAGATGAAATAATCAAAAGTTACTCAAAAGGTTTTGAGATGATTTCCCATGAAATATGATGCAAAGGTTTCAACAATAGAAGAAACAATGGATATCAACAAGTTAACAATGGAAGAATTGCAAGGTACTCTCACAACTTATGAGATGAGGGTAAGTAAGCATCAAGATCCAATAAAAGAGATTGCATTCAAGGCTTCAAAAAAAGAGAAAGGGAAAGTTTTAGAAACAGATAGAGTTTTAGAAAATGATGAGGAAGCTAACTTCATAAAAAAGAATAAGGACTCAAGGAATTTTAGAGATATAAGGAAAGTCAAGTGCTACAAGTGTGGTGATCTTGGTCACTATGCATACAAGTGTCCACATGAAGAAATTAGTGATGATGAAAAATAAGATCACAGAAGAAAAGAAGATGGAAAGAATAAGCATGACAAAGATGACAAATTCAAGCAAAATAGGTATGAGAAGAAGAAAATTTTTCGTAAGGTAAAGAAATATTACTACATTGTAGAAGCAAGTGATAGTTTAGATTATAGTGATAAATATCAGTCAGATGAAGAAGAATGTACATTCTTTGGAATAAGTGAAGAAAAGCAAGAACACCTATTCCTAGGTATTGAAGTTAAAGAAGAGGATGTGCCTATTGAAGAAAGACATGAAGAACTTGCCATAGCCATTGAGCAAGAAGATAGATACAAGAAAGGTCTAAGGATAGTAAAATGCTTCATATGTGGAGATTTTGGGCATATAGATGATGATTGAACATAGTACAACAATTACAATAAGGAAATTGTATTTGAAAAAGAAAGCAACAGTTCTAGTGACAATTCCAGTAGCAGTGAAAACAAAGAAGTCTCATTTTTGGTAAGAGAAAAGGAAGAGGATGAGCCAAGTAAAAAAAAATCAGTAATCAAAAGGTTAAAATAAGAATACATGAATCTTGAAAACAATATTCAAACAAATGTCAAAATCAGATAAGAACTAATTCAAACAATCAGTAATCTCAGATAAGAGCTTAAAAATGCAAAAAGGATAGAAGAGAGGATGAATGAAGAACTAAGCTAACAACAAAAATACATGATACATTAGATGAAAAGATTCAAAAAGAAGTGAAAACTTATTTTAAGGTTGTATCTTACTTCCAAGAAAAGTCACACTCAAAAGGAAAGGAAGTTCTAAAATATGAAAGCAAGGAAGCACCTAAGATTTGTGAGGAAAGTTCCAAAGTTCCTATGGCTCCAAATATTCAGTTTGGTTCTTGTTTTGAGATAGGTGAATCAAGTTCAAAAGGAAAAGAAATTCTTGAAGAGAAAGGCAAGGAAGAGGTTTTAGATGCTACAAATAAGGTTCAAGAATGCAATGCACAAGTTGAAGATGATCATAAGGATAATGGTCAAGAAAGGTATGAGGAACCAAGGCATGAACAAAGGGCTTTTCAAGGATATTGTTTTTCTTGTAATGGATTTAGACACAAGGCTATACATTGTAGGATACATGGATCAAAGAAGTTTGATTTTTCTAGAAGAAACTTCAAGGGAAGAAGGTATGGTTTTCAGGGACATTGCTTCTCATGCAACAGGATTGGTCATAGAGCTTTTCAGTGCAAAGGAAATGAGCAACATGGTTTTGGTTTTAGAGCTACACACTTCAAAAGTCATGGTTATAATGGTAATGAAAATAGAGTTTCACAATACAGGGCTCAGGAAAGGAATGAATATGGAAATTATTTTAATAATAATTTGAAGACATGGGCACCAGCCAAAGGCTACAATATCTAGTGTTTTAATTGCAATAACTTTGGGTATATTGTAAGATGGTGTAGGGCTCAATTCCAAATAGGTTCAAAGAAAGAAGGTCAAAAAGTTCAAGACAAGAAGATCAAGTAATTCATCAAGAGAAGGATATCATAAAAACATGGAAGGAAGTTAATAGAGGAAAGAATCAATGTAATATGAGAGTAAAGGTACTCCCACCCCAAAATTAATCACCTCAATAGAGAAGGTGGTGAGGGGGATATGCTTAAGAGTCATATCTTTTAGCCCCATAGGTGTACCTTTTGCCATTGATGTCAAAGGGGGAGAGATTTGAGTAAGGGGGAGCAACCTCCAAAGAGAGCATTGAGTTAGGGGGAGCAACCTCCAAAGAGAGCATTGAGTTAGGGGCATCAACCTCTATAGAGATTATTGAGTCAGGGGGAGCATCTTTGATTATCATAGTTGGTTTTTACAGTGATTGTGGTTTTTGCATTAGAGGTGTTGCCATAAATGACAAAGGGGGAGATTTTTGGCAATTTGAGTTATTTTATGTTGTCATTGATGTCACATGGATCATTGATGTCACATGGATCACATTGAGTTTTGGTGGCCAAATGATATTTTGGAGAGCATGGATATATACAAGGTTTTTGTGAAAACCAAGGTAGGCAAAATAAAAGGTTTTATTTAAAACCATGGACAATATATTTGAACTGGGTTTTTCTTAAAACCCAAGTTGGCCTTTCGTTTCATCGAAAAAGGTGCCCCGATGATGAAGAAATTTAATTTTAAATGTTTTTATAAAAACCAGTGGTAGATAAATAATTTTAATTAAATTATTAATTAATTTTATTTATAACCCTAAGAAGGGTTTATAAAGTTTATTTTTATAAACTTTATTATTCAAAAATCTTCCCTCGCCAACGTAAAAGAAGTTTATGTGGAAGGGTACTGAATAAAACGTATTTTGCATTTTCTATGGGAGGTATGCTCATGAACTCCAATTTATGCGAAAGGGTAGTGAATAAAACATATTTTACATTGTCTATGGGATTTCCAAAGTTGGTTTGGGAGGTATAAGGTTAGCAAAATTAATATTATCTTTTTGGTTTTATTAAAGTGTAATGGAGAGAAAAGGGTGTATGGTGTTGACGATGATTTAAATGCTTAGAATTTTTTTAATGTCAATTATATTTTGGAGGAAGGTATTTGTTCTATGATTTTGAATATTGTTTAAGGAAGAAATTAAATATCCCATGGTGTTGGATATTATTTGAGAGGAGCTTGATGCATGGTTAGAAAAAGAGAGATTTCTGGTGTTTTTCCTTTTGAAAGTATATTATATTATATATCGTTGGAAAGCTTATTTCGAGGACTATTTGACTAACTTGCTTAGAGGGAGAAATAATGTGTATGTAAAGAGATATTTATGATTTTGTAAAGGGGTTCAAAAGTGAAGGTTGTTTTTGTTCTTTTTCAAAAGGGATTAATTCTTTCATAAGGGGACATGATGTATTTTATTGAGTAGGAGAGATAAGGTGTTATTTGGATATTATTGTTGTGTTATTAATCATGATCTCTAACCCTTGTTGAAAGTTGAAAAAGAGAGTTTGTTGAGTGTGGCAGATTTCCAAAGAGGTTTCTTCATATTCATAAAAGGTATGGGCACATTCTCCTATTGATTGTTTATGGTGGTTGTTTTCTGAAATATCGTTGGAGAGAAAATGATTGATTGTGGTTTCCTTTTCGAAAGTGGTTGGTTGAATGCTTCAAGGTTTTCTGGTTTGAGAGTTGTGTTTAAACCTTTTTTATAAGCATAGTTGTTGAAGCCCATTAGTTGTGTGAAAAACCTGATTTAGGGTTTGAGAAGAACATGAGTATCATTGTTATGTGAATAATGTTATTAGCATTGTTGTTGAAGCCCATTGGTTATGCAAAGAACTTGAACTTGAAAAGAACATGAGTATCATTTTTATGTGAGATTTATGGTTGAGCATTGATGGAAACATTTGAGTTGAGATTGAGAATTGATGATAGAACATATTGAGTCTCTAACAATTTTCCTTATGCTTCTATGAGATTGATTTGAGTTGAGATTGGGATTTGAGTATAGAACATATTGAGTCTTTAAAAATTCTCTTTATGCTTCTATGAGATTTATTTGACATATTTATTGAACATTTGAGTATAGAGCATATAGAGTCTCTAACAATTCTCTTTATGATTCTATGAGATTTGGGCAAGTTCTTGGGGAGCTTGCTAGAGTAGATTTGGGCAAGTTCTTGGTGAGCTTGCTAGAGCAGATTTTGACAAGTTCTATGTGAGCTTGTTTTGCAGGTTCTATGTGAGCCTATTGAGAATGTTCTTAGTGAGCCTATTGACAAAGCTTTGGAGGTGATAGAGTATAGAGGACAAAGTCTCAGTGGATAGAGATCCAACAACCAACATAATTGAAGATAGATCTGAGTGAGGAGTCTTCAAGTGGAGAGAGGTCCACCAATTAGTGCATCAGAGAGACATAATCTTCTAGAAGGTCACATAGCCAGAGCAGAAGGGAAAAGAGTTCTCCTATGGAAGAGATCCACGAACTTAAGATTAGGGGATCAACATCTCCTTTGGATAGAGATCCATAAACATTATAATTTGGAGTGATTACCAAAGAGATTGATTGAGAAAGTTTTAGTAAAATATTTTATCCGTGGAGTACCTCACATTGGTGGAACCACGTTAAATCCTTTATCTCAATTGTGTGTGGTGACTTGTGCTCTTTCTTATTATTGCTATTTGAGTTATTAATGCACACTACTATATTTGGTTATAACAATTAAGGATATTAATTGATATTGGTTTGGAAAGAAAGTAAAAAGTGGTCTTATACTGTTCACCCCCCTCTTAGTATAATATTGTGTTCTTTACTACTCAATAACATACACCATATCACTTCATAATTGAATTGATCTCTTTTGAAAAAGAACAAAGCAACCTTCTCTTTTGAACCTCTTTACAAAATCAGAAATATATCTTTACACACACATTATTTCTCCCTCTAAGCAAGTTATTAAAATAGCCCTTGGAATAAGCTTTCCCATGATATATAATATGATATAATTCTAAAAAATAAATCGCCATAAATATCTCCTTTTTTTAAACATGAATCATAACCCTTATTCCTCCTAGGGAAACTTTAGAAAAATAAAATATATTTAAAAATTATTAACTTGCCTCTGTCCCTGATGGGATTCGATCTTGTGACCTTCCTTGATAAGTGCCTTAACCACAACCAACCTACCATTGGGCCACATGCCCTCATGTGCTCAAAAGGAGCACATAACAAAACCTTATGCCATGAATATCTGCTCCTTTTGAAAACAAAACGCGCTTCACGCGTTTTAACACAACAAAACACCTCCGACAAGAATCGAGCGTAGGACCTCTTGCTTCACACACAGTGCACGAACCACTAGGCCAAGGAGGACTATACGTTTGGCCTTACTCCACAATAGTCTCTTCAACAAATACAAAAATCATAAGCCTTTTAAAACCCTTTTCACACACACTTCGACACACGATGCGCAAGCTCTTTTACCATTCGAATCCAAATATCAAATCGAGCGCTTAGGAAAATAAATCGAGACTTTGGGCATATATATATGTCCTCCTCCTTTCCTTTGACGTCAGCGATATAATTTAAATATTAGTTTTATGCCTTTTCCTTTCTTTGATTTTGGTGCTATAAATTAAATTTTAATTTTAATTTTAAATAATTTAAAATTTAAACTTAAATATTTAAAATTAAATATCTCCATCATCCGGGGTACCTTTTTCGATGAAACGAAAAGCCAACTTAGGTTTTTTTGAAAAACCCATTTCAAATCTGCCATCCATGGTTTTAAATAAATCCTTTTATTTTGCTTGCCTTGGTTTTCACAAAAACCCTATATATATCCATGCTCTCCAAAAATCATAAATGCTTATTTATGAAATGCTTTGGCCACCAAAACTCAATGTGATCCATGTGACATCAATGACAACATAAAATCACTCAAATTTCCAACACAAAATTGGGGTTCCCCCTTCCTGATCTCTAGAGGATAATTTAGCATTAAATTCCCTAGCAATAAACCGGTCTAACTCTTCCCTTGAGACTCTCATGTTATGCACAACTTTCCATTGATGCATCTGACCATCTAGGTTTTGAGCCCCATAAAAATTTGTGATTAAATCATGTTCAATTGTGACATTATTTCTAAAATGTGATGTGAGAACACCCCTCCAAGCCATATGTTCTATTGTATTACATTCAAGAGAGTTCCAAAGAGTAACTATCCCCCTTGAGGCCCCTTGGACAACCACTTCCATATGACCAACACCCCGCCAAAGTATGTTAATTGTTTTACACATAAGATCCAACGACATTTTTTTCTCTTGGATAAGAAAAAAATCTGTTTTACATTTTTCTAAGAGTCTTCAAACAACAGATTGATGTGTTCTACTGTTTAAACCGCTAACATTCCATGATTGTATAATCATTGGTTACCTTGAGAGCAGTAAAAATCTATTGGCCTCACCGATCCTCTAGTGATCAGTTTGTCTCCTTGAACTGCTATCAATTCCTTATTTGATTTTCTACCCACTCCTTGAGAGCTACTATTTTTTGATCTCTTTTCCATCCGAGTTATCCCTAGAGTTGGCCTTTCTCTATTCTTTTCTGTTATGCCCATAGATTCATTCATTTGTTAGTGAATTGATATATTAGGAAAGTGAACCATTCACTTGATTTTCCTAAAGTCCATAATAGATTCACCATCCCATAAAGCATAAGCTTAGTTCCTCTCACATATGTACCTTCATAGACAAATAATCAAGGTCAAAAACTTGAAAATTCAAAAAACTTGGACAAAGGAGTGAATCACTTTCCAGTTAGAGAAAATCACTAAAAAATTGGAATAAATCACTACCAAAGGTATAACTTAGAAAATTTTGCAAAAATTTGACTAATGGAGTGAATCACTCCCAAATATTCAATAATCTATTTTTCAAAAGAAGGGCCAAGTGAATCACTCGAAGTGAATTACTTCAATTTTAGGGAGAATCACTCCCATTGGAGGAGTTAGGAATATTTCTTGATCTTTTGAGTGAATCAAACCTTAAACATAAGAGATTTACTCTTTAGGTTCTACTTGGAAGAATTTACTACCATGGAGTGCAACTCTAGTTGTCTTGAGTGAATTTGTAATTTTTTGAAGTGGATCACTCTTGTTTTGGAGCTAATCGCTTCTTTAGTAAGAACTCAACAATTTTTTTAAAATCGGTCCCAACTACTTTTACCTGTGGCAAGCACAAATTTGAAGCCAAAAGTAGGAAATTCTACCATTTTTGCATCACCTTATTTGCTTGCCTTACAAAAATGATAAATAGTTTTGAAGTTCATAACAAAGTCTCCACTCACAAAGCACCTATAAAAATCAGACACAAGTAACAAAAATATGTGAAATTAAAGTTTAATTTGGGACTAGGCTTGATAGATCATGTGCTTGGTCCTAATGAACCACTATAGACTTGAAGAGTTTTTACACATTCAAAGTGAACCACTAGCTTAGTGGAGCAAATTGCTTTGTAATTTTTGCTTAGAATATTTTTCTTTTTTTTAAGATGATTTACCTCGAATGGAGCAAATCATTACCTGGATGAGGACTTTGACAAAAAAATCTCAAAAACAGATAAATTGCTATTCACCTATGGAAAATACAAATTTGGTGCCAAAGTCAAGAAATTTGACTAATAAATGACTAAAAGGATCAAGGTCCCACCAGGCATGCCAAAAAATGCTATTGAATTGGAGGATTGTATGATTTATTTTGCGCCCTCAATTCTAGTTTCAATCAAGTTGAATGGAAGAGGAAAACCTCTTCCAAACTCTATATTTAGGATGGATCCCTACTATCCTTGGTAAATAATAACTAATATAATCTAATTGCATGAAATTAAAAGATATAAAGAGTAAATATGAAAATTAAAATGCATAAAAGTAAACTATAAATTTTAGAGTGCAAAAGATTAAAAGTAAATACGATCAAAACTATAGCAAGGAGAGTGTGCAATCAATTAATACACAAAGAATTTGAATAAAACCAATGCATTCCCATTCAAATAAGTCAAAATTGTGAGAGGAATGATAACATGGAAAAAAGGGCTATGCCATAATCACTCTACATTCAATAATCTAGGAGGGCAATGTCATTTATGGAAAGCAAAAGACTTATCAAATTTTCATTAGTCTCATGAATTATAAGAGCACAAATGTGGGATTTATAAAATGTAGCTTTTAATTCCTCATGGAAAAATAATATTTATAATGGAGCACATGGCTGCTATTTATAGGAAGAAGTCACCCCTTAGTTACCTTGTGTGAGAAATTCTTAAAGTAAAAACAAAGGTTGGGAGCATATTTAGCAAAATGATGTACCTACGAATGTTACATGCCTCCAAATGTATTATAATCCTTCTAAGATAAGTTATGGAAACAAATATTTTTAAGAGATTCTCCTTGGCATCCATACACACTTGTCCCTCTTGGTCTACTGATGAGTGAACTGTTCCACTTTTAAAGTGAAATGATCCACCTTTGGAGAAAATCAACCTACCTTTGGAGCAAACTAATGGATAAATTACATTATTTGGTAGCATGTAGTATATTTATAAAAATGAGATTAGGTAGTGTGAATTATATTATGTCTAAAGTATGTGTCAGTGTGTGAGAAGAGTCCAAGTATTATGTAATAAAGTTTGCAAAGTGTGAGAGTATACAAAGTTTCAAGTAGGTAAGTCAAGAGTCATAGGACTTAGGTGTCAAATATGTAAGTGAAGAGTCACATGATATGTGGCAAGATGTAAAGTGAAGAGTCATGAGAGTTTTTTTCATATGTGAGAAATAGGAAAGGATGCATCTCTTGGATTTTTGAGGAGAGCAATAGTTGATTATTAAAGAGTCATCATTATAAGGTTATATTATGGAGACAAAGGTCCATGTATTGTATTGAGAATTGAGTATTAAAGAAGTTATAAGTTCCTTAATATATTTGATGATTTATGAAAAATATTATGAGTTTTATTATTGAGAAATATTGTTGTTGTTATTTTATGAGTAATATTTATTGATGTTGGCCATTGTGTTGAATATTTTAATATTGTGATTAATATTTGATCCTAGTAAAGGGGCTTATGACATAATTTGGGAGAATTCCCAATAGTGACATCAAAGCCACACTCTAGCCATGTGAGAATGGAGGATTGTTTATTGCAATGAAGATTGTTGCTTGATAATGTTAAGGAGAAAATATCTAAATGAATTGGAGGAGACAAATGAATTGTTGTTTTCTAGCCATAAGGAGGATAATTTTTTGATTAAAGAAGGGTTGATAAAGATTGCACCTTGAATTTTATGGAATTTGGATGTGAGAAGATGGTGAATATAAAACTACCTAAGAGAAAGTAAATATTAGAAGTGATGCCAACTTGAGGAGGACAAGCATTGAAGGAGACAAATGTTAAGCTAAAGTATTGTGAAATAATCAACTTGAATTAAATTCTAAGTAGAAAAGTTAGCTGAGAGTGAGGATCCAAGTTGGTAGAATCCTTTAGAGAGCAAGGAGCCAAGTTGATAGAAGCCTTGAGAATGAGGAACCGAGTTGGTAGAAACTGTGAGAATGAGAAGTCAAGTTGGTAGAAGCCATGAGAATAAGAACCTAATTTGGTAGAAGCCATGAGAGAAAGGAGTAGATTTAAAAGTGCTAGAGAAAAATGCATGTTGAACAAGTCAATTTAAAGCCTGAGATATAGTCAAAGAAGAGGTAGCCTGTGAAAAGAAAAAGCCTACGAAGATGTGGTCTGATTCATAGATGACTAAGTAAGCAAGGAAGAGTAGATCACCAAATAATGTAGTTAAGCCTATGAGAAAGGAAGATATACAATGAATAAGGAAAATAATGTTCATGCTAAATCAAAGGTGGTCTATGACTAGAGAATCCGAAGGAGTAGAGAAATAGAGACATAAAAAAGGTAACATCTACTAGAAACATAACACCTAAAATTTGAAATGCAATTGAGATGTGGCCCAAAAAAGATGCAAGGTTGGAAGAATTTTATTTTATAAAGTTTAAGTGCATTGATGAATAGGAGTTATAAGGGAACAAATTATTTAAATTTGAATTAGCTAGAATAAAGGTGAATTTAAAATTTGAAGGTGAATTTTGGGAGATATAAGTAGATATTAAAAATTGCATTTGAAATTGATAATCTGGGAGATACAAAGAGTGACAATTTGTGAAATTTAATGATTTGAAGATTGCTTAATTTGAAATTATTTTGGGACTTATAAGTGAATGAGTAAAAACTTGCACCATGAATAGATAAAAGAAATGAAAGAAGATAACATGATGCAAAAAGAAACCAAATGGTAACAAATCCAGCTATAATAAATTGTATTAATTTATTTAAAATGTGTTACACTAAATTCCCTTTAGGTATTTTACCGCTAATACAGTTGTTATATTTTGACGAGTAAATACTCAAATAATATTGTGTCAAGTTCAATAATATAATTGCAATATGAAAGATATAATAATGTTGATCAATAAAGCATATAAATTCAGAATCTACTAGGTAATAACTCAAAGAATGCTAATGCCAAATACTCAAAAATACTCAAAAATATTTATTGAATGAAGAGATCAAAATACATCATATTACATCATCTTCCATTGCTTACATAGGTGACTCTTTCTCCTTCGACATATTTATTTTACATCAATACATCCATGGATATAGAATGGAATGTGACTCTTCATATGGAGGTTTCTTGGGCCTCACTCTTCCTAAGACTCTTCATCTTCCTACTCTATTGACACATGTACATAGGGACAACTATGCACATTTACATTCCAAAATATAATTGCACAAATGTGCATTACATTGCATAAAGTAAATCCTAATCTAAGACTCTTTTCCTAATATATAGATGTACCCATGATGGTACATTGACATGTACCAAATAATGTAATATATTCCAAAACCCCCCTGTATTACATTATTTGGTTATTGAAGACTCTAGTCTTCAATATGATCTTCATATTCTTTCTCGAGCTTGTGTTCTTCATACTGTAGGTACTCTTCATTTTGTATAGGTTCAACTTCTTCTTCATGTAGACTCTTGGATGATGTTGTGTTGTCATTTGATCCTTGTAGAGACTTATTATTTTTCCTTTTGTTCTTCATATTACGAGTCTTCATTTTTGCTTGGTTCCTTGTCTTTGTCTTTGAGTTCTGCTTGGGCTTCTTGATGTAGTCAATCATGAGATATCCTTGTTGAGCTAGAGCTCCAATTATGTCTTTAGTCCATATTTGCTTTTCTTGATCTTTGTGTAGTCTTCTTTCCTATTCTTCAAGCTTGTACTTGTTGTTATCAAAAGCTTTAAAAATAATTCTTTGAAACAAGCATTGTAACTTGAATGTTAGAATTATTTCAAAAATTATGTAATACTCCTTTCTATAATGACAAAAGGAAGATGAGTGAGATCCTTTCCCACAATATATGCAAGGATGTAAGTCCCAAAAATTAGCTTTTTCATGGCCTTCTTTGTTACAGTAAGTATATTTTAAATTTTCTTATGTTGTTTTGAATACCTTGACTTCATCTATTTTCTTGATCAACTGATACAACCATGCATGGATGGTTGAAGCAATTTTACTTTTGCTTCTTTCATAGACTTGTAGAATAAGTTCTTGTTCTACATGTTTTCTTGGACTTTGAAAACATTCACTGTGACTGTCTTCTATCATATTGTTAGAATATATCTCTAAAGTATTTCTTCTCATTGGACTAATTTATGATTCTTCAAGAATATTTTCCCTTCTATCCACATGTTTCATTTTTCTATTATTCTTAGAATCAAGTAGATCTTTAATCCAAGTTGATTTTTTTAGCCCTCTATATTTAATAAAGTTTTCCATGGTTACAATTTTAATCCTTTGAGGTAGGCTTCCTTATTCCTCCAACTTTAGAAATTTAGAAAAATAATATTTGCAATATTTTGTACTCCTAACTTGATGTCGTATGCCTTATTTCTCCAACCTTAGCAATTTTGCAAAATTTTGCAAATATTAACTTTGTTTTGTAAATCTAAATATGCACTTTTACAAAACTTATTTATAATATTTCTTCAACTTCAAATAATATTCAAATATGCAATATTCAGAATTTTTTGAGGTTCTAAAATGCTTATCACTCCACTTAAATATTTAACCTTAGAATATATTCTTTAATCCTTATTTCTCCTATCAATGCATAAACTTTAATATGGTGGTAAATATTACCTTAATAAATCATGCACTCCTCCTTTTCTTGCTGGGTGCTTCTTTTGACTACTGAGCGCTTCTCTTCTGGTCAACTATGCTTGGAATCTACTACGTATGGTGCTAAGAAGATAATTTAACCCTTCCTTTAATGCTTCTACCTTGAATTTGCTATGTATGGCGTTGGAAATTTCTATATAAGTGTTGCTTCGGCTATATTACCGCTTCTCCTTTATTTTACAGAGTGCCACATATTGCAGGTCTTATAAGATGCTTTGAATCCCTTCTTGGTGGTTCCAAAATTTATGAAATGATGAAATGGACACTTGATGCAATATTCCTTGCTATTTGGGAGTTATTAGACCTTTCTTGAAAATTATGTGATAATGTAGAGCGTTGAGTGCTCTTATTTCCTGAAGATTTACATTATGGCCTATGAGCTAACTTTGACCCTTGTACCAAGTGGTAATATTCCTTGTTCCAACTCTAGAAAAGTGTTACAACCATCTTTCTCCAACGTATGAAATTATAAGGATTTATAATACCTTTTTCCTTTCTCTTTTCTCCAATGTATTCTTACTTCTTTGTAATTGCATCGCGTGAGGTTTCTTCTTTCCTTGGATGGCGTTGGATGTGCTTACGGATGGCTCCAAATGTAATATGCTCCAATGGTGGCCCTGTGGTATTTTCTTTGGCAGCTTGATCTATTGATGATCTTTTTTTATAATGCACCTTGTATTTTTCTATCTTTTTGCAATCTGTCTGGCTTTGCTATGTAGGATTTACGTATAGTGATCTTTTGTATGTTTTGGTTGATGTCTTCTTGCTCCTTTGGTTGTACGAATATTGATCTCTAATGGATCTCTTCCTTTAGAACTTTTTTAGTGCATATTTCCTAAAAATGGGTGGGCGTTTATTGTAGGGCTTGCCCCCTTGTATTTTGGTGTTGAATTATGCTCAATATGGTGGTATTTTCCACCACTCTTTTAGTGGTTTTATTTACCACTTTCTATTGTACGTTTGGTTTTTTTAAACACCTGAAATCTATCTTGAACTTTGGAGCTCTTCTATTTTTGAAATCTACTATAAGTTGAGGGATATTCTTCCTCACAAATGTAGGATAATTTTGATTTTACATTCACTTAAAAAATAGTATATACTATCTGCTTATATCTCCTTTAAAATTTAATATAATATTTTTATAATCTTTCTAACTTCTCTAAAAATGAGATTAAATCTATCTCACTAATGAATGTAAAATGATTTTGATATTTTTTCTATTTCAAAATAACATATATCAAAATTATTATCACTCCTATTAAACTATAGCTTTTGCTATTGAAATATGTAAGCTTTCTATAAAATCAATGGTGTGTAATGGTGTCTTTTCTTAGCATAATGATACCCTTCAAATCTTCCTTTTTGCTAGCTCTAAATGGCTCTAAAATTTGATGCTCTAAAAACTTCTTAATTTGCACTTTGCAATAATAATTTATATGGCATCAAATTAACACATTTTTTTGTAACTCATTTCTTTATAGCTTGATGTCTTGTATTTGCTGCAATGCACCTTTCTTCTTCTATCAGTAGACTCTTTAACTTGCAGCTATAGTTTCTTCCTAAAATCAGCTTTCTTCTTCTTCACAAGTGTTGGCTATTTCTATAATCTTGTAGCTTCAAATTTTACTCTTTCACTGTTCAATTTTGTAGGACTCCTCCTTAGATTTTGTTTACAAAATCTAATTTGGTGTTGTCTTCAAGCCTTCAAATTTGCTTCTCTTATTTCTATCAAGCCTTCTATTGGCTATTCAAATATTTTTTGAAAGCTTATCCAAACTTTATCGAGACTATAGCTTTTCACTTCTAGTTTTTACTATATTTTCAGCTTCTCTTTAAATAACTTTATGGTTGTCTTCAAATATCTCTAAACTGTGACCTCTTGCTTTCTTCTAACTTCTTATTGAATTTTGACCTCAACTCTGACCTCTATATCTATCTTATTTCTCAAGAATCTAAATGTCTTGAGTTCTCAAAATCTTCTCAAAATTTGACAAACTTCTTGTCAAATCCTTCTTCCTTTTGGGCTTGTTATCATATGGCAACAATTATCCCAATATCTTATGGTCAGGTGCTCCTTCTACTTGCTATATTTTGCTTCAAATATCTTCAAATGGTTACTACTTCAACTTCTACAATAAGGCTTTCTCTTGCCTTCATTTATTTCTTTAAAATATTCTTTAGACCATATTTATTGGGTCTTCTAATTATGTAGCCTTCAATTCTTAGTAAATGCTTTTATTGAAACCTTACCTTGGTTTCTTCAATTTTCCAACTATGGAAAATTCTTCAATGAGATCTCTTTCTTGGATCTCTATATTATACTGTTTCTGTATGCAATAGGACCTTCTGTAGTCCTATATTATGTATTCAATATTTAATCTTACAATATGGGAATTTCTTCAATGTGACCTGTTCTTGGGTCTCTTTATTTAATCTAAAATCTTGCAATGAGAACCTTCTTGTTGGTTCTTCTCAATATTCAATAAGATATCTTTCTTGGACCTCCTTCAATGTCTTATTTTCTACAACAAAAGAGTTAATCCCTACACTAGGAAAGCACATAAACTTTCAACCAATCAAATATGAAATTCTTGTCTATCTATTGTAGTAAGCTTCTCAACTTCTAAGAATAAAAATTCTGCAACAAGTAATAAGATGTATTCAGTGTTCCAAAAATAATGATCTTCACTAGCTATCTTAAAAAATTAGTGGAATCAAATCTATACTGAATCCTAGTCTTCATGGGTTTTCCTTTCAACCCTGTGGAAAGATTCTAGCCAAATAATATGGAATCCTTTTCTTTATCAATCTTATCAATAGGACCTCTTCTAAGGGTCTCTTAATAAAGGTTTGTCTTCAAGACCTGTAAATTTTCTTCTATTTCGACTTTGCTCTTGGAATAGGTATATTCTATTTTCAATATCAAGGTCTATCTTAAAGACCTATAAAATTTCTTCTATTTCTATTTTGTTCTTGGAATAGGTATATTATATTTTCAATATCAAGATCTATCTTCAAGACCTGTAAATGTTCTTCTATTCCAATTTTGTTCTTGGAATAGGTATATCCTTAAATATCACTAGTTTTTCTTCAACATAGTGAAAAATGCTACATTCTCTGTTTTTTCTTTTCAAAGAAAATTTCTTTATCTTCTCTGGTTCTTTTCTAGAGATAATTTATTTATATTCTCTAGTTCCTTTTCTAGAGGTAATTTATTTATCTTCTCTGGTTTACTTTTCCAGAGGAAATTATATTTATCTTCTTGGGTTCACTTTTTTCAGAGAAAATTTTCTTTATTGTTAATGGTATCTTCTTAACTAGTAGAAATATTCTTTCCAATGACTTTTGAGTATATTTCAATTTCTATCTAGATCTGCCATGGCTCTAATACCACTGTTAGCTTTTGATGAGAAAATACTCAAATATTATTACCTCAAGATCAATAATATAATTACAATATGAAAGATATAATAATACTGATCAATCAAGCATATAAATTCAGAATGTACTAGATAATAACTCAAAAGAATGCTAATGCCAAATACTCAAAAATATTTATTGAATGAAGATATCAAAATACATCATATTACATCACCTTCCATTGCTTACATAGGTGACTCTTTCTCCTTTGCCATATTTATTTTACATCAATACATCCATATATATAGAATGGAATGTGACTCTTCATATGGAGGTTTCTTAGGTCTCACTCTTCCTATGACTCTTCATATTCCTACTTTATTGACACATGTACATAGGGATAACTATGCACATTTACATTCCAAAATATCATTGCACACTTGTGCATTACATTCAATAAAGTAAATCCTAATCTAAGACTCTTTTCCTAATCTATATATGTACCCATGATGGTACATTGGCATGTATCAAATAATGTAATATATTACAACAATAATATTACAACGAGGATCATAATATTCTTTTCTATCAAATAAATTTTTCTTAGGTATAATCCAAAATGTTATCACACCAGAAACAATGTTTTGGAGAGCGGGTTTTTAGCGACCATTGGGTGAGAGTTGAATTCGATAATCTTTCACAAATACCTGATCCTATAACCTGCATGTAATAAAACAAGAGAGAGATCAGTAGAATCTATAAGACCCACCAAGGTTGGACCCATCTTGATCATGGAATAAAGTGAAATAGAGCAAAATGAAAGACAAATACATGCATGCAATAAAAACAAAAATCTAGGCTAAAGCAGGAAGATAACATGCATAAGATGGAAAGATCTAATGATAAAATAAATATGCAAAATATAATTTTAAGCTAACATGCAAAAAAATGTAAAAATTGATCACTTGAACTGGATCATCTCGGGTGAGATGGTCTCTATCTACAGATTGTCTTGCAACAAGATGATCATTATCGTAGACTTGGAACTATTGACCAAGACCTATGGCATTGGAGGTGATCCAAGGGTATTTTGTTGATGGGTTATCTAACGATCGTGGCTATGATTTGGCTGGTTCAGGCGATTTGGATCAACAAGGTTAATTAAGAAAGGCTATGTAAAGTAGATTTGAAGCTCGTGTACCAATCCAATAGCATGATGGTAGCAAAGAAGCTTGGCGAGTGGTTTGGGTAGCACTTCATGGAGGTAAGAGTTCAAAAATTAGATCTCAAAAAGGAGGGGGGAAGTCTCCATTTTATAGCCTCCTTAGCACACAACCAAAGAGGTAAGTGGTAGTCAGGGGCATCCTGATTGCCAATTTGTAGGTGGTAAGGATGACTACAGGTCATTAGGTACGATGGAAAATTAGTCATTGCACTGATAGGTAGTCTCGTTGCTTGATTATTCTTTTTATTTTCATGCGTACGTGACCGCATCAGGTCAAGATGATCATGCTTCCCATGGGGAAAAGTGATTTTTGCTATAGAAAAGCACCAAATTAGCCCTAAGGCTACCCTATGTGAGTTAAATGGGTTATAAGGAGATATTTTAGAGAGTATCCTTGTGATTACACATTTTAGGTGTCTATAGATGCCCCTTTTTGGAATGCTTTGTGCCTAAGCACAATGTAGAGCAAAAATAAATGACCTAAAATGGTTGAGTTGATGATGGATGATGTTAATTTGAAAAAGTCAATGTGAGATGCCCCAATCATAAAAAGGATGCACATATTTGAATCATTTCTTCCAACACATTGATGAATTTGATTTGATCTTGGTAATCTTTTAGCCGTGGGTAGACAAGCTTGAGTATACCAAGTGTTTGTTTATTTATATTATGCTTGTTGTTTTCCCCACAAAAAGGGCTTATGATAGTCTTTGTAAATGATTCTTGAATGAATGCAATTTTCATTTTTGAGTATTTGATTGTTGAATTGATTTTGGAGTGCAAATTTTGTAGTTATTGACCACTCCCTCAAGCAACGAGTTGATGGAGGAGATGTAAAATTGATGATAGCGATGAGGCGCTTGACAAGAATGGTATTGTTAGCATGGATGCTTATGAGAAAGTGCCAAGTTAAGATCGTCTCGATTCGAGACAGTTGTGCTTGATTAGATTTTTTTTAACAAAATCATGACCATCCTAGATGATCGTGTGGCACCATGTGATTGTCTCAGATGGTATTGGATGCTAAAAATTATAAATAGAAAAAAATCCAAAAAATAAATCATTTTAACCATGCAAGATGAGAGGAGAACGAGATAGAGAGGAGGAGAGCCAAGTTTTTGAAGTGAAACATTGCTGAAAAACCTATTGACTACTATGATGGATCCATCTAGTGCTTTGATGAGTGAAGGAGTCGGTGCAAGGAAGGTAAGGATGAAAATCCTAACTTTTATATTAAAAGTAAAATTAACTAAACTAAATTAAATGGAAACAAACGGGGCAGGGTGGATAAAAATGGGTAGTTAGGCAAATGAAAAAGTGGGTGGGTGATGGGTATTTAGTCTTTTGTTTTAATGCATTTTTCTTTTGGTGCTTTTGTGCTTCCTTTGTTTTTTTTGAATTTTTAAATTTTTGTTGCCTTTGGGGACTATCTCAAGTTGATATAGTTCCATTTTGTGGTTGTCTCACTTGAGATGGCCTATTTTGTGGACCGTATCATATCAAGATGATCTCATATCGTGATTGTCTCATATCGAGACGATCATGGTTGGGGATTGTTAGTCTTACAATGACACTGAGAGGGGGGGTGAATCAGTGTAGCTCTATAAACTTAAATTTATAGCTCTTAATACCACAAAAATTAAAACTTATTACTAGATACAGCAAGTATAACAAAAGAGCATCACACAACACAAGATTTAACGAGGTTCACCAAAGTGGCTACTCCTCAAAAATTGACTGCTTAGACTACCATCCAAATCCAACCTTTGCAAAGCACCAACTTTACAATCAATTTACTAGCACCAATTGGAAGGAGCACCAACCCCTAATTTATCTGCACCAACAGAAAGGAGCACCAACCCCTGATTTACCAGCACCAACTGGAAGGAGCACCAACCCCTTATTTATCTACACCAATAGAAAGGAGCACCAACCCCTGATGCCAAGCTACAACCTAGACTTCAATTTGAATCTATAAGTTTGATAGTAAGATACCTTTGCTTTTGCATGACCCTAACTGGTCTTCTTCACCTTTGCATTCTCTGTGCACTCTGCTCTCTCTGCACAATCACTTCGCACACTCTGCTTTGCTACAGTCAAACTTCACGATCGTCTTCTCCATTTTGTGCACTCTGCTCTCTTTGCGAATTTCGCACTTAGCATGATTCGACATGACTTGCTCTCTGTGCACAGTGAATGTATTTCACACACATTCCACCACCATCATAATTCTCCAAACAACCCTCCTTTTATAACAATATTTTTTATGATGAAAACCCTAATCTTAGTCGGTTGTAAATCCTAATCTTTGTCGGCTTTCATAACATCTGTAAACCCTAATTTTAGTCAGCTGACATTTCTGCCTTCGTATACTTCATCTTTGCTTTTGTCATGATATCGCGACACTTCTGCTTCCATAGACTTCGACTTTGTTTTTGTCACGATATCGTGACACTTTTGCCTCCGTAGTCTTCAACTTAGCTTTTGTCGCGAAATCGTGACACTTCTACTTCCATACTTAGCTTCTTTGCTTTTATCGCGAAATCATGACACTTCTGCCTTCAAAGTCTTCAACTTAGCTTTTGTCGTGAAATCATGACACTTCTGCTTCCGTACTTAGCTTCTTTGCTTTTGTCACAAAATCATGACACTTTTGCCTTTGAAGTCTTCTTCTCTGCTTTTGTCACGAAATCGTGACACTTCTGCTTTCGTACTTTACTTCTTTGCTTTTGTCGTGAAATCGTGACACTTTTGCTTTTGAAGTCTTGCTTTCTGCTTTTGTCGCTAAATCATGACAGTTCTGCTTTCATACGCCTCCTCTATTTCTTTTGTCACAAAAATGCGACATGTCGCGATATCGTGACACTTTTCAAACTTACTTTCTCTCTCCTATTTTAGTCGCGAAAATGCAACATGTCGTGAAATCGTGACACTTTTCTTACTTGTTCTCTTTCTTCGAACTTGTCACGAAATCATGACAGTTCTGCTTCTATACGCTTCCTCTCTTTCTTTTGTCATGAAAATGCGACATGTCACGATATCGCGACACTTTTCAAACTTACTTTCTCTCTCCTATTTTAGTCGTGAAAATGCGACATGTCGCGAAATCATGACACTTTTCTTACTTGTTCTCTTTCTTCGAACTTGTCGCGAAATTGCGACACTTTTTCCTGCTTTCTCTTTCTCTTCCAACATGTCGTGAAATCGTGACAATTTTTCCACTTGCCTTTTTCTCTTCCAACATGTCACGAAATCGCGACAGTTTTTCCTGCTTTTTCTCTCTCTTCCAACATGTCGTGAAATCGTGACAGTTTTTCCTGCTTTTTCTCTCTCTTCCAACATGTCACAAAATCACGACAATTTTTCCTGCTTTTTCTCTCTCTTCCAACATGTCGTGAAATTGCGACAGTTTTTCCTGCTTTTTCTCTCTCTTCCAACATGTCACGAAATCGTGATAGTTTTTCCTACTTTTTCTCTCTCTTCCAACATGTCGTGAAATCGTGACAGTTTTTCTTGCCTGTTGTATATGTCACGATATCGCGACACTTTTCTTACTTATCTTTTTCTTTGATCTTTTGCATATGGGCCACTTCGGTCTTCTTGGAAAATCACTGTACATACTCTGAATAACCTTTGAACTCCTGTCTTCTACATCTGAATAGCTTTTGAACTTTCTCTCCACTGCATCAACAGATCTATCTGATCGTGTTGACAACAATGACAATATTGTTGTTGCACCTTGCTCAACAATCTCCCCCTTTAGAATTGTTGGCAACACGTGCAATTTCCTGTAACTCTTCTCCCCCTTTGACAATAATACCAAAGGGCTACTATAGACTCCCCCTGAGTCCATGCACAACATTCTCAGGCAAAATTTATTACACTTAGCAAAAATCATGAACATGAGCAAAAAGATAATCAAATACTTAAATGCTCCCCCTGAGAATGTGATCCATGTAGCTAGTCAATTCTTGGGAAGTGTGACCACTCCCAATTTATTGCGAAGGTACTCAAAAACTTCCTTGGGCAATGGTTTTGTGAAGATATCTACTACTTGCTCTGTAGTTGGAACAAAATCCAACTTAACCTCACCTTTCACAACTTTCTCCTTCAAAAAGTGATACCTGATAGTAATGTGTTTTATGCATGAATGCATAACCGAATTCTTGGAGATGTTAATGGCACTGGTGTTATCACACTTAACTGATATTGGCTCACTGAAGCTAATACCAAGATCTTTTAGGGTTTGTTTCATCCACAATACCTGCGTATAACATGTTGTCGCTGCAATATATTCTACCTCTATTGTTGATAAAGAAACTGACTCTTGTTTCTTACTGTGCCACGTGACCAATCCGTCTCCAAGATAGAATGCACCTCCACTGGTACTCTTTCTGTCATCTACACATCCTGCCCAATCTACATCTGAATACGAAATAAGGGTGAAGTATTTACCTTTTGGATACCATAACCCATACTCCATAGTACCCTTGAGGTACCGAAGAATCCTCTTCATCGTTGTCACATGAGTCTCCTTGGGATTAGCTTGAAATCATGCTACCATGCATACTGCCTGCAAAATATCTGGTCTGGTAGCTGTCAGGTACAGTAAGCTTCCAATCATAGATCTATACATGGTTTGATCAATAGGTGGAGATTTGTCATCCTTGCTCAACTTGCAACCTGTCGTCATGGGAGTGCTAACCGGCTTACAATCCTCCATTGTGAACTTTTTTAACATCTCTTTCACATATTTAACTTGAGAAATAAATATGCCCTTCTTATTTTGATTAACTTGCAACCCGAGGAAATACGAAAGTTCACCAATCATTGACATTTCAAATTCTTTTCGCATCTTATTTGCTAAATCTTTACACGACTCATCTTTGCTTGCTGCCAAATATGATATCATCTACGTATACAACAAGAACAATAAGATGCCCATTTTTTGTTTTGACATACAAATTACTATCCACCATACCTTTCTTAAACCTTTGTTGAGTGAGATAGTTGTCTAGCCTTGCATACCATTCTTGGGGTGCCTGTTTTAAGCCATATAATGCTTTCTTCAACTTGCAAACCAAGTTGGGATCATCACCAAGTTGGAAACCATCTGGTTGCTCAATATAAACCTCTTCTTCAAGTTTCCCATTCAAAAATGCTGATTTCACATCCATTTGATAAACTTTGAAATTCTTGTAGATTGCTAAAGCCAAAAACATTCTAATTGCCTCTAGTCTAGCTACTGGTGCAAAAGTTTCCTCAAAGTCAATGCCTTCAACTTGTGCATAACCCTTACATACCAATATTGCTTTATTTTTGACTACCTGTCCGTCTTCATTCAATTTGTTTCGAAAAATCCATTTAGTCCCGATTATATTTTTATTTGCAGGTCTAGGTACTAACTCCCAAGTTTCGTTTTTCTCGATCTGATCTAATTCTTCATTTATTGCCTTCATCCAACTTTCATCTTTGCTTGCGTCAGCAAGATTTTTGGGCTCAATGCTGGATAATAGAGAGTAGTTACTTACTACTCTTCTTCTTGTCTGAACACCAACTTTGGGGTCTCCAATTATTTGCTCTCTAGGATGATTTTTTTGCCAGCTGCCTGTTTTGAATTTCTTATTTTCTTCCACTTTTGAATCACAACTTAAATCATCTGAGTCAATTTTTTGTATCTTTTTTGTTTCGTTTTCCTCATCTCCTTCAATAACCTCTTCATAAATTGGGTAGTTATTTTCATAGCTAATTACTCGTTCTCTACCTTCATAAAATTTAACATCGGCACTGTCCACAATTTTCTTTAGCCTCTTGTTGTAGCATTTGTAAGCTTTGCTTTTTGATGAATAACCAACAAAAATACCTTCATCCACTTTATCTTCAAACTTACCAAGATTATCTTTAGTTCTTTTGATGTAGCACTTGCTGCCAAAAACTTTGAGGTATTTTGTTGTTGCCCTTTTACCAAACCACAACTCATAAGGAGTTTTGCTTTCATGTGTTCTCAACATGTACCTATTTTGGATATACACTGCAGTATGGACTGCTTCTTTCCAAAATCTGTCTGCTACTCTACTTTCATCCAACATAGTCCGTGCCATTTCCTGCACTGTCTTGTTCTTTCTTTCTACCACTCCATTCTGCTGAGGTGTCCTGGCTACTGAAAACTATCTCCTAATACCGTATTTTTCATAGTACTCTGTAAACTCCTCTGAAATGAATTCTCCTCCTCTATATGATCTTAAACATTTGATCCTCTTTCTTGTTTCATTCTCAACATGGTTTTTGAAAATCTTGAACCTATCAAAAGCTTCTGATTTATGCTTCAAGAAAAATATCCATGTCATTTTGGAATAGTCATCAATGCACAACATAAAATATTTGTCACCATTTATGCTTTGTGTTCTCATGGGTCCACATAAATCAGTGTGTATTAGTTCCAAAGGTTTGCTTGTGTAGTACTCTTTTGTTTTGAATGTGACTCTAGTTTGCTTCCCCTTTTGGCATGAAGCACAAATGTTGTTTGCATGTTTTTTGATGGTGGGAATATCTCTCACCGCCCTTTTTGAGTTGATTTTTACTAGATTATCAAAACCGATATGACCGAGTCTCTTGTGCCACAACCAATTTTCTTCTTCCTGTCCAATAAAACAAGCTCCTTCTGAATTCTCTGAGAGGGTGTACAGAGTTGCCGGATGTCCTTGATCCAGTTGCTATCAATTTTCCACTATTTGTTTTTCCGACTTCACAACCCTGCTTCATAAAAACTACTTCATGACCTTTATCACAAATCTGACTTACGCTCAACAAGTTATGTTTCAAACCATCCACAAACAAGACTTCTTCTGACTTAATTTTTTCGTCACTAATTTTAACTGAACCTTTGCCAACTATCTTAGCTCCATCATTATTTCCAAACTTTACTGAACCACCTTCATATTTTTGTAACTTCTCAAATTTCTGTTTGTCACCTGTCATATGACTGGAGCATCCACTATCAAGTATCCATGGTACATATTTATTTTGTGCTTTAAATGTTGTTTGTACGATTAAGGATTCCTTTTCTTCCTTAAGTCGCTCTTTTTCTTTCCACTCCATTTTGATAGTAGTTTTGGGCTCTTGTTTTGCCTTTCCCTTATCAATAGCTTGTGCATGTTTTTCGAGAAGTTTTCTATTTTGTCTCATCCTATTTGGTTGAAATTTTCTTTCCTGAAATTGATTTGATGCAAATGTACTTCTATAGTTTCTTGCAATGTGCCCAAAATTATGATAGTTATAACATTCTACTGTATAATTCATCAGAGGAGAAAAAACATTTCTACTAGTGAAATTCCTTGGTCTTACATTATATTTGTAGTCTGAGATTTTATGTCCATAGCCATTGCATTTAAAACAAAAACCAGAAAAGGGATAATTAAACCTGGGTGATGGTCTTTGCCATGTTGCCGTAGGAGCCATAGGTCTTCTTCTTCTTTGATGTGTGACATTGGTGAATCCATCATTGTCAATTCTCCTTTTGTGCCTGGAATTATTGCTTTCTTTTGCATGAGACATTTTTCCTTGATCAACCTGTTTCTTATCTTCATTCTTTATGGACTCTACATTTCTGGCCTTTGATCCATTTGATGATTCTCCTTCGACGAAACCTAGACTAAATTTGATGCCTGCATGCCTTTGGTCATTTATAATCTTATCCAGCTTCATAGAACTTTCTTTGCATTTGTGATAGCAACTAATTTTGTGATTCATCTCTTCTATCTGTGTTCATAAACCAACATTCTCTTCTTCTAGTTTGCAGCAATAATCTATTTTCATGGTAATTTGTACTTCGAGATCTTCAGATATTTTTTTGTATTCTTCTATCTGTACTTTTAGACTGATTATGATTTCGTTTGCATCCTCAAACTTTTTTGAAATTTTCTTATTCTTTTTCCTCTTTATTTTCCACTCTTCAAGTGCAGAGATCAACTCACCTTCTAGATCTACTTCAGCCTTAGGGTTTTCACCACATACTTCAGAGTTCACTCCTTCTTCCTTTTCTGATTTTACTTCTTCAAATGCCATGAAAAGAGCTTCACCTGTTTCCTCTTCAGAATCCTCATCGATGATGAACTGGCATTCCTGGAGATGAAACTTTTCTTCTTGAAGTTGCCTTTTTTGAAATTCATTTTTTTCTTCCAGTCACTTCTTTCTTGGTGCGATCCTTCATCATTTTTGTTCTTCTCATTAAGTGGACATTTAGTTGCAAAATGCCCAACGCCTCCACAGTTGAAACATTTAAATGGTAGCTTTCCTCTATATTTTTCTTTTTCCCTTTTTAGTTTTCTAACAAAGTTTGCTTCCATTTCATCTGATGTCTCTTCTTCCTCGGACTCTTGTTTTGCATTTTTATCTTTAAGGGCTTTAAATGCCGCTTCTCTGTCTGTGGGTTTAGATCTTCCTATCCTCATCTCATATGCAGTCAAAGAACCATACATCTCATCTATACTAAAATAATTTAGATTTTTAGCTTCTTCTATCACTGAGACTTTAGAATCAAACCTTTGAGGAAGAGATCTTAATACCTTTTTCACGACGGTAGAGTCTTCGATATCCTCATCGAGTCCTCTTATCGCATTAATGATTCCATTAACTCTCAGCATATATGCCTCAATGTTTTCATCGTTATTCATCTTTAATGCTTTGAACTAAGCTTGATGTGTCTGTAACTTGGCCTCCTTGATCTTATCGTCTCCTTCATGAATACTCCTCAGTTTGTCCCATATTTCTTTTGCCATTTTACAGCTCATGATCTTTACTAGTTCACTATCTGCTAATCCACACATGATAGCATTCTTTGCTTTTGAGTTATTTTCAAACAGTTTCTTTTCAGTCGACCTCTTTTGGAGGAGTGATGGGTATTATGTATCCACTAACTACTGAATCCCGAGATGTCATATCCCAAAGCACAGAGATATGTCTACATCCTGATTCTCTAGAACGCGTAATTAGATCCATCAAACAATGGTGCTTTGTTTGATGAGAAGCCTTCACCACCTGCCATTGTGTTACTTCCAAGATCACCTTAGCCGGTTAAGCTTGTACATGAACTTAGCTCTGATACCAATTGTTAGTCTTACAATGACACTAAGAGGGGGGGTGAATCAGTGTAGCTCTATAAACTTAAATTTATAGCTCTTAATACCACAACAATTAAAACTTATTACTAGATACAACAAGTATAACAAAAGAGCATCACACAACACAAGATTTAACGAGGTTCACCAAAGTGGCTACTCCTCAAAAATTGACTTCTTGGACTACCATCCAAATCTAGACTTTGAAAAGCACCAACTTTACAATCAATTTACCAGCACCAACTGGAAGGAGCACCAACCTTTGATTTATCTGTACCAACAGAAAGGAGCACCAACCCCTGATTTACTAGCACCAACTAGAAGGAGCACCAACCCCTTATTTATCTTCATCAACAGAAAGGAGCACCAACCCCTGATGCCAAGCTGCAACCTGGACTTCAATTTGAATCTATAAGTTTGATAGTAAGATACATTTGCTTTTGCAAGACCCTAACTGGTCTTCTTCACCTTTGCATTCTTTGTGCACTCTGCTCTCTTTATGCAATCACTTCACACACTCTGCTTCGCTACAGTCGAACTTCACGATCGTTTTCTCCCTTTTGTGCACTCTGATATCTTTGCAAATTTTGCACTTAGCATGATTCGACACGACTTGCTCTCTGTGCACAATGACCGTATTTCACACACATTCCACCACCATCACAATTCTCCAAACAACCCTCCTTTTATAACAATATTTTTTATGATGAAAACCCTAATCTTAGTCGGTTGTAAATCCTAATCTTAGTCGGCTTTCATAACATCTGTAAACCCTAATTTTAATCGACTGTCATCGGTCTTCGTTGGCTTCAACTCAAGAAGATGTTCGATTTATCCATCGCTTGATGATTTCATTTTGGATAGACCCTGCAACTGCCATACTGACTTTTGATCACTCTTCATATTTCAGCAGTATGAAATCACTCTGTAACTTCCCCTGTAAATGTCGTAGTGATGTTGGTCCACTGCTATACTTCTCATTTCAGTCGAGTTCTCCTTATTGACTTGCACATTTACGACCTGTCATGAAATCACGACATTTATGCCTCTATAGCTTCTTTTGTTGTTGTTGCCACGAAAATACAACATGTCACGATATCGCGACACTTTCACCTCTGTACGCTTTCTCTATTCTTTTGTCATGATATCGCGACATTTTTGCCTTCACAGACTTCATCTTTTCTTTTGTCATGATATTGTGACATTTTCGCCTCCGTATACTTCATCTTTGCTTTTGTCGTGATATCGCGACACTTCTACTTCCATAGACTTCGACTTTGCTTTTGTCGCGATATCACGACACTTCTGCCTCCATAGTATTCAACTTAGCTTTTGTTGTGAAATCGTGACACTTCTGCTTCCGTACTTAGCTTCTTTGCTTTTGTCACGAAATCGTGATACTTCTACCTTCGAATTCTTCAACTTAGCTTTTATCACGAAATCGTGACACTTCTGCTTTCGTACTTAGCTTCTTTGCTTTTATCGTGAAATCGTGACACTTCTGCCTTCGACGTCTTCTTCTTTGCTTTTGTCAAAAAATCGTGACACTTTTTCTTTTGTACTTTACTTCTTTGCTTTTATTGCGAAATCGCGACACTTCTGCTTTTGAAGTCTTGCTTTCTGCTTTTGTCGCGAAATCGTGACAGTTCTGCTTCCGTACGCTTCCTCTCTTTCTTTTGTCATAAAAATGCGACATGTCGGGATATCGCGACACTTTTCAAACTTACTTTCTCTCTCCTATTTTAGTCGCAAAAATGCGACATGTCACGAAATCGTGACACTTTTCTTACTTGTTCTCTTTCTTCGAACTTGTCATGAAATCACGATAGTTCTGCTTTCGTATGCTTCCTCTCTTTATTTTATCGTGAAAATGTGACATGTCACGATATCGCTATTGAGCAAGGTGCAACAAAAATATTGTCATTGTTTTCAACACAGTCAGATAGATCTGTTGATGCAGTCGACAGGAAGTTCAAAAGCTTTTCAGATGCAGAAGACATGAGTTCAAAGGTTACTCGGAGTATGTACAGCGTTTTTCCAAAAAGACCAAAGTGGCCCATATGCAAAAGATCAAAGAAAAAGACAAGTAAGAAAAGTGTCACGATATCGCGACATATACAATAGGAAAGAAAAACTGTCGTGATTTCATGACAAGTTCGAAGAGAAAGAGAAAGCAGAAAAAACTGTCACGATTTCACGACATGTTGGAAGAGAAAAAGGCAAGTGGAAAAATTGTCGCAATTTCGTGACATGTTGGAAGAGAAAGAGAAAGCAGGAAAAACTGTCGCGATTTCGCGACATGTTGGAAGAGAAAAAGACAAGTTGAAAAACTATCGTGATTTCGTGACATGTTGGAAGAAAAAGAGAAAGCAGGAAGAAGTGTCACGATTTCGTGACAAGTTCGAAGAAAAGAGAACAAGTAAGAAAAGTGTCACGATTTTGCAACATGTCGCATTTTTGTGACTAAAATAGGAGAGAGAAAGTAAGTAGGAAAAGTGTCGCGATTTCGTGACATGTCACATTTTCGCAACAAAAAAAAGAGAGGAAGCGTACGAAAGTAGAACTGTCGCGATTTTGTAACAAAGGCAGAAAGCAAGCCTTCGGAAGTAGAAGTGTCACAATTTTGTGACATATTGCAAGAGAGATTGTATGGAAGAAAAAGTGTCGTGATTTCATGACATATTGCAAGAGAGAGAGTCCAAAAGAAAAAGTGTCGCAATTTCGTGACATATTGCAAGAGAGATTGTACGAAAGAAAAAGTGTCGCGATTTCGTGACATATTGCAAGAGAGAGAGTTCGAAAGAAAAAATGTCACGATTTCGTGACATATTACAAGAGAGATTATACGAAAGAAAAAGTGTCATGATTTCACGACATATTGGAAGAGAGAGAGTCTGAGAGAAAATGTGTCACGATATCGCGACATGTCGCGTTTTTACGACCCGAAGGCAAGAGAAAGAGCAAAGGAGAAAAAGTGTCGCGATATCGCGACATGTTGCATTTTCGTGACTAAAGGAGGAGAGAGAAATTAAGAAAGCAGAAGTGTCGCGATATCACGACAAAAGTAAAGAGGAAGAGTACGAAGGTGAAAGTGTCGTGATATCGCGACATGTTGTGTTTTCGTGGGTACAAGCCAAGAAAAGAAGCAAGGAGGTGAAAGTGTCGCGATATCGTGACATGTGTTTTCGCGGGTACAAGCTAAGAAAAGAAGCAAGGAGGCGAAAGTGTCACGATATCGCAACATGTTGTGTTTTCACGGGTACAAGCCAAGAAAGAGCAAGGAGCGAAAGTGTCACGATATCGCGACATGTATTTTCACGGGCCAAAGCTAAGAGAAAGAGCAAGGAGAAAAAGTGTCACGATATCGCGACATGTAGCTTTTTCACGGTCTAATGCAAAGAGAAAGAGAGAGAAAGCGAAAGTGTCGCGATATTGCGACATGTTGTATTTTCGAGAGCCAAAGCAAGGAGAAAGAGAGAGAAAGTGAAAGTGTCGCAATATCGTGACATGTATTTTCGCGATTGAGTTGAAGTCGACGAAGACTGATGACAACCGACTACAATTAGGGTTTACAGTTTGCATGAAAGCCAACTAATATTAGGTTTTATAGCCGACTAAGATTAGGTTTTACAATCGACTAAGATTAGGGTTTTTATCATGAAAATAACTGTTATAAAAGGAGGGCTATTTGGAGAATTAAAGTTGATGTATGCGTCATCGAATATATGTTGAAGTGTGAAATGTGGCTGTAAGAGCGTAGAAAGTGCAAAAGCGACGAGATGATGACGAAGTGCACAAAGTGAGCGAAGAAGTTGTGTCAAATTGTCCTAAGTGCATCTGTGATTGCATAGAGAAAGTAGAAGGAGCAGAGTGCACAAAAGGGAGAAGACAATCATGAAGTTGGATTGCAACGAAGCAGAGTGTATGAAATGTTTACGCAAAAAGAGTAGAGTGCACAGAGAATGCAAAGGTGAAGAAGACCAGTTAGGGCCGTGCAAAAGCAAAGGTATCTTACTGTCAAAATTATAGATTCAAATTAAATTCCAGGTTGCAGCTTGGCATTAGGGGTTGGTGCTCCTTTCTGTTGGTGCAGATAAATAAGGGGTTGGTACTCCTTCCAGTTGGTGTTGGTAAATCAGGGGTTGGTGCTCCTTTCTGTTGGTACAGATAAATCAGGGGTTGGTGCTCCTTCCAGTGGTTGCTGGTAAATTGATTGTAAAGTTGGTTCTTTGCAAAGGCTAGATTTGGATGGTAGTCCAAGCAGTCATTCTTGAGGAGTAGCCAAATTGATGAACCTCGTTAAATCTTGTGTTGTGTGATGTTCTCTTATGATACTTGCTTTATCTGATTTTAAGGTTTCATTATTTCAGTTTTAAGAGCTGTGAATTTAAGTTAGAAGAACTACACTGATTCACCCCCCATCTCAGTGCCATTGTAAGACTAACAATTGGTATCAGAGCCAAGTTCCCTTCTCAGACTAAATCAGTCAAGGTTGATCTTGGATTAGTATGCAATGGGTAAGAAGAATAGATCCTCCTCCAAAAGGGCATCTCAATCAGTTTTAGTTCTTGTGGAAGAGAAAATTGAACTAGAAAAGGTTGAAGACTTCTCATCAAAAAAAGCACCTTTGTTTGATGGAACTAATTATGCAGTCTAGAGAATCAGGATGCAGACATATCTTTGTGCTTTGGGATACGACATCTAGGATTTAGTAGACAGTGAATACATAATACCCATCACTCCTCCAACCGATGCTGCCGGTAAGAATCTATTTGAGAATAACTCAAAAGCAAAGAATGCTATCAGGTGTGGATTAGTAGACAGTGAACTGATAAAGATCATGAGTTGTAAAATGACAAAGGAAATATGGGACAAACTGAGGATTATTCATGAAGGAGACGATGAGATCAAGGAGACCAAGTTACAAACACATCAAGCTCAGTTTGAAGCTTTAAAGTTGAATGATGATGAGAACATAGAGGCATATATGCTGAGAGTTAATGAAGTCCTAGAGGATGATTCTAAAAAGAAATAGGTGGAGATATTTTCATGACACTTGAAGAAGAAACAAAAAAAGAACAAGAATGTGATGAAGAAGAAAGTGATGCAGAAATAAATTTGAAAGAGGAATTAATTGCAGCTCTGGATGAATTGAATATAGAAAGAAAAAGGAATAAGGAAATCTCAAGAAATCTTGAGGATACAAATGGAATAATAACCATTTTGACAGTACAGGTAGAAGAATTCTAAAGGATTGAATAAAATCTCAGGTCACAGTTCAATGAGAAAGAGATTGATTACTACAAACAAGAGGAAGAGATTGTTTTATTGAAGAAACAACTAGAAGAGGCCAATACAAATCTCAAATTCGAGAAGAGCACAGAGTTGCTAGATAAAATGATAAGCCAACAAAGAAGCTCCACAGATAGGCGTGGTCTTGGATATGAAGTTGAACAACCTTCATCTTCCAACTCTGCAGAGAGGAAGAAGTTCACTGTTGAAGGATTGAAGCAAGAAAAGCTTGAAACTAAATTTTCAAAAGGAAGAAAATATCAAAGGAGATCTACAACAAAGCAACCACAACAAAAGAGGTTCTATCACTCTCACTCTATTCATAATAATACCTTTAATGGCTATTGTTTCAGATGCAACCAATATGGTCACAAGGCAATTTATTGTGGATTGAATAATAAATCAAAGAGTTATGCTGGTAGAAATACATCTGCATTTTTGAGTGAACAATATGTACAATGTTTTCAATGTAATGGTCATGGGCACATAGCAAGGTTTTGTCCAAGCATTTTTGTATCTAATCTAAGGCAAAATAGTATATTTCATTAGACGCAAAGAACGCAACACAGACAGGGAATAAATCATGTACATAAAAGAAAAGAAAATAATCATTCATCAAGGATGCACAAGAGACAACCACACAAGAGAAATGTTCGAGTTCACGAAAAGATGCAAAACAGAGATGCAGTTGAAAATTCCAAGCCTAAGTTCAAGAAAGTTTGGAGAAATATAGAAGAAAGGAAATCATGTCTCCTTGAACTGAAGGAGACTACTCCGCTATTGCACTAAGCAACTCCAGGTAGCACATCCTCAGGGGGAGCAATCTTGAAGGTTCATTTTAATGCTCCTATGTATTTGTTTGATTACCTGAGGATGAAAGACAAGTAGTCAGGGAAGTTGTCATATAGTTGTCGAAGTGTGTTTTTAGCTCATGTAGTTTATGGAAGTGCCTTGAAGGGTGGTGATTAAATTGAGAGTTGTCATTATTGGTAGTATTGCTATATGTCTTTGTTGTACTGGTGATGGTTCTTACTGCCACTATCCAAAGTTAAGGCTTATAACAGTTCATATAATTTGGTTAGTGAAAGAATGTTGCCCTAGCCGCATATATGTGTTTCGATAAAAGCAATATGTATTTGAACTACACATTGACGTAAAGATTGTTAGATCTATTATGATGTTGTGGTGAAAAATATTGAAGTCTGATCATTGATTCATGTTTAGCTCATCAAGATGAGCAACTTTGCTTTGTGAATCATACCTATCCGAGGTCCAGAAGTATGAGTTTGAGTAAGGTGCACTTTAGTTGGCCGTGAAGTGTTTAACAAAATAGTGTCTCCTGTTTTGAATAGTTGAAAGTAAGGTATGACCAGCGGTGATTGTAGAAAACATAGACCAAGTTGAAAATGTAAAAAGGGATTTGGTTGGTGTTTGATGCTTGCACAGAGTTGGCAGTAAAAATTGCAGTGTTGGTACAGTGTTGGACAAAAGTTGGTAAAAGTGTGAGTCACTTGTCAATTTTGTTGACAGATGTGAAATCAGCATTTATGATTGGAAGCTTACTGTACCTGAAAGCTACGCACCAGATATTTTGCAGGCAGTATGCATGGTAGCACAATCTCAGGCTAATCCCAAGGAGACTCATGTGACAGCATCATGGTGGTTGATTTCTGAAATATCATTGGAGGGAAAATGATTGTTTGTGGTTTCCTTTTCGAAAGTGGTTGGTTGAATGCATCAAGGTTTTCTAAATTGAGAGTTGTGTTTAAACCTAGTGTTATAAGCACAGTGGTTGAAGCCCATTAGTTGAGAAAAGAACATGAGTATCATTGTTATGTGATATTTGTGGTTGAGCATTGTTGGAAATGTTTGAGTTGGTTGATACATACTTGGACTAGGGTTGTGTGAGAGAGAGTTGTCCCTTGTGATGATTGGTTGAGTTGATTTGATTGAGCCTAGTCAAGTTATGTGTGAAGTAATTTTTAAAGTTCTATGAAATAAATTATTCCATCATTCTATGTTGAGTTGAGATTGAGGTTAGAACATATTAAGTCTCTAACAATTCTATTTATGCTTCTATGAAGTGGATTTGATTTGAGATTGCCATTCATTTTTGAGTTCATTTTTGAGTACTACTCGAGCATGATTGATTGAGCCTTTGAGAAGGCCTTTGGTAAATATTTGAGGACAATGCCGGGACAGATTTAAGGACAGTATTGGGACAAATTTCTAGAGTAGATTTGGGCAAGTTCTTGCTAGTTTTATATGAGCTTGTTGGAGTAGATTTCAGACAATTTCTTAGTGAGTTTGTTGGAGTAGATTTGGACAGGTTTTATATGAGCTTGTTTTTCAACATTTGACAAGTTTTGTGGGAGCCTGTTATTCAGCATTGGACAAGTTCTATGTGAGCTTGTTAAGCAGGTTTTGTGTGAGCCTATTGACAGAGCTTTGGAGGTGACAGAGTACAGAGGACAGAGTCTCAATGGATAGAGATCCAGTAGCCAACACAGTTGAAGATAGATTTGAGTGAGGATTCTTCAAGTGGAGAGAGGCCCACCAGTCAGTGTAGCAGAGAGACAAAGTCTTCTATAAATATCACAAGGAAACTATGGAGTATGGGTTATGGTATCCAAAATATGCAGTTTGGGCAGGATGTGTAGATGACAGAAAGAGTACTAGTGGAGGTGCATTCTATATTGGAGATAGATTGGTCGCATGGCACAGGTAGAAACAAGAGTCAGTTTCTTTATCGACAACAGAGGCAGAATATATTGCAGCAACAACCTATTGTACGCAAGTATCACTTTTTGAAGGAGAAAGTTAAGGAAGGCGAGGTTAAGTTGGATTTTGTTCCAACTACAGAGCAAGTAGCATATATCTTCATAAAACCATTGCCCAAGGAAATTTTTGAGTACCTTCGCAATGAACTGGGAGTGGTCACACTTCCCAAGAATTGACTAGTTACAAGGATCACATTCTCAGGGGGAGTGGTCATAATTTTTGCTAAGTGTAATAAATTGTGCCTGAGAATGTTGTGCATGGACTCAGGGGGAGTCTACAGTAGCCCTTTGGTATTATTGTCAAAGGGGGAGAAGAGTTACGAGAAAGTGCACATGTGTTGCCAACAATTCCAAAGGGGGAGATTGTTGAGCAAGGTGCAGCAACAGTATTGTCATTGTTGTCAACACAATCAGATAGATCTATTTATGCAGTCGACAGGAAGTTAAAAAGCTTTTCATATGCAGAAGATAGGAGTTCAAAGGTTACTCAGAGTATGTACAGTGTTTTTACAAGAAGACCAAAGTGGCCCATATGCAAAAGATCAAAGAAAAATACAAGTAAGAAAAGTATCGCGATATCGCGACATATATAGTAGGCAAGAAAAACTGTCGCGATTTCGCGACAAGTTGGAAGAGAAAGAGAAAGTAGGAAAAATTGTCGCGATTTCGCGACATGTTGGAAGAGAAAAAGACAAGTGGAAAAACTGTCGCGATTTCGCGACATGTTGGAAGAGAAAGAGAAAGCAGGAAAAACTATCGCGATTTCATGACATGTTGGAAGAGAAAAAGGCAAGTTGAAAAACTGTCGCGATTTCGTGACATGTTGGAAGAAAAAGAGAAAGCAGGAAGAAGTGTCACGATTTCATGACAAGTTCGAAGAAAAAAGAACAAGTAAGAAAAGTGTCGCGATTTCGTGACATGTCGCATTTTTGCGACTAAAATAGGAGAGAGAAAGTAAGTAGAAAAAGTGTCACGATTTTGCGACATGTCACATTTTCATGACAAAAGAAAGAGAGGAAGCGTACGAAAGCAGAACTGTCATGATTTCGTGACAAAGGCAGAAAGCAAGCCTTCGGAAGTAGAAGTGTCACGATTTCGCGACATATTGCAAGAGAGATTGTACGGAAGAAAAAGTGTCACAATTTTGCGACATATTGCAAGAGAGAGAGTCCGAAAGAAAAAGTGTCACGATTTTGCGACATATTGCAAGAGAGATTGTACGGAAGAAAAAGTGTCACGATTTCGTGACATATTGCAAGAGAGATAGTCTGAAAGAAAAAAATGTCACGATTTTGCAACATTTTGCAAGAGAGATTGTACGAAAGAAAAAGTGTCACGATTTTGTGACATATTGGAAGAGAGAGAGTCCGGGAGAAAAAGTGTCGCGATATCGCAACATGTCGCATTTTCGCAACCCAAAGGCAAAAGAAAGAGCAAAGGAGAAAAAGTGTCACGATATCGTGTCATGTCGCATTTTCACGACTAAAGGAGGAGAGAGAAAGTAAGAAGGCAGAAGTGTCGCAATATCGCGACAAAAGTAAAGAGGAAGAGTACGGAGGCAAAAGTGTCACGATATCGGGACATGTTGTGTTTTCATGGGTACAAGCCAAGAAAAGAAGCAAGGAGGTAAAAGTGTTGTGATATCATGACATGTGTTTTCACGAGTACAAGCCAAGAAAAGAAGCAAGGAGGCGAAAGTGTCGTGATATCGCGACATGTGTTTTTGCGAGTACAAGCCAAGAAAGAGCAAGGAGCAAAAGTGTCGCGATAGCGCGACATGTATTTTTGTAGGCCAAAGCTAAGAGAAAGAGCAAGGATAAAAAGTGTCACGATATCACGACATGTAGCTTTTTCGTGGTCCAATGCAAAGAGAAAGAGAGAGAAAGCGAAAGTGTCACAATATCGCGACATGTTGTATTTTCGGGGGCCAAAGCAAGGAGAAAGAGAGAGAAAGCGAAAGTGTCGCGATATCGCGACATGTATTTTCGCGGTTGAGTTGAAGCCGACGAAGACCGATGACAATCGACTACAATTAGGGTTTATAGTTTGCATGAAAGCCGACTAAGATTAGGTTTTACAGCTGACTAAGATTAGGTTTTACAGCCGACTAAGATTAGGGTTTTTATCATGAAAATATATGTTATAAAAGGAGGGCTATTTGGAGAATTGAACTTGATGTATGTGTCGTCGAATATATGTCAAAGTGTGAAATGTGGCTGTAAGAGCACAGAAAGCACAGAAGCGGTGAGATGATGGCGAAGTGTGCAAAGTGAGCGAAGAAGTTGTGTCGAATTGTCCTAAGTACGTCTGTGATTGCATAGAGAAAGTAGAAGGAGCAAAGTGTGCAAAAGGGAGAAGACGATCATGAAGTTGGACTGCAGTGAAGCAGAGTGTGCAAAGTGTTTGCGCAGAAAGAGCAGAGTGCACAGAGAATGCAAAGGTGAAGAAGACCAGTTAGGGCCATGCAAAAGCAAAGGTATTTTACTGTCAAAATTATAGATTCAAATTAAAGTCCAAGTTGTAGCTTGGCATTAGGGGTTGGTGCTCCTTTTTTTTGGTGCAGATAAATAAGGGATTGGTACTCCTTCCAGTTGGTGTTGGTAAATCAGGGGTTGGTGCTCCTTTCTGTTGGTACAGATAAATCAAGGGTTGGTGCTCCTTCCAGTGGTTGCTGGTAAATTGATTGTAAAGTTGGTTCTTTGCAAAGGCTGGATTTGTATGGTAGTCCAAGCAGTCATTCTTGAGGAGTAGCCAAATTGGTGAACCTCATTAAATCTTGTGTTGTGTGATGTTCTCTTGTGATACTTGCTTTATCTGATTTTAAGGTTTAATTATTTTAGTTTTAAGAGTTATGAATTTAAGTTAGAAGAACTACCCCTCTTAGTGCCATTGTAAGACTAACAATCGTGACACTTTTCAAACTTACTTTCTCTCTCCTGTTTTAATCGTGAAAATGCGACATGTCACGAAATCGCGACACTTTTCTTACTTGTTCTATTTCTTCGAACTTGTCATGAAATCACGACACTTTTTCCTGCTTTCTCTTTCTCTTCCAACATGTCACAAAATCGTGACAGTTTTTCCACTTGCCTTTTTCTCTTCCAACATGTCGCGAAATCATGATAATTTTTCCTGCTTTTTCTCTCTCTTCCAACATGTCGCGAAATCACGACAGTTTTTCGTGCTTTTTCTCTCTCTTCCAACATGTCATGAAATCGCGACAGTTTTTCCTATTTTTTCTCTCTCTTCCAACATGTCGCGAAATCGTGACATTTTTTCCTACTTTTTCTCTCTTCCAACATGTCATGAAATCGTGACAGTTTTTATTGCTTGCTGTATATGTCGCGATATCGCGACACTTTTTTTACTTGTATTTTTTTTTGATATTTTGCATATGGGCCGCTTCGGTCTTCTTGGAAAATCATTGTACATACTCTGAATAACCTTTGAACTCCTATCTTATGCATCTGAATAGCTTTTGAACTTCCTGTCCACTACATCAACAAATCTATCTGACTGTGTTGACAACAATGACAATACTGTTGCTGCACCTTGCTCAACAATAATCTTGGCTTGAGACGGTCGTGTGTGTAGGCCATCTCTTTTTTTTTTAATTTTTATTATATATATTTTTAGTAGCTTATTAGAGCTTGTCACAACTTCCCAAACCATTATAAGGAGGCTCGTGCTACCATGTTGAAGAGTGAGGATGACTAGAAGTGGCTAAAAGACTTGGGACTTATGCATACCACTCAACTGGAGTTTGTACATGCCAATTAGGCCTACCTGATGACACTGATTGAAAAATGGGACCCATAGATCAACACTTTTCCTATGCTAATCGATGAGATCACCGTAACTCTAGAGGATGTCTATCAGATCTTGTAGTATTTGATCGAGGAAGCACCTATCTATATTGCGATGACTACTTAGAGAGAGGTAGTACTGTGATGAGTTTACAAATATTAGTGGATACTGGTATATTGTGATGTTAACAATGATGGAATTTACATTGAGTTTAGGTATCGCACTAGCTTATTGATAGCTAAGCATGTAGTGTTGATGATACTCATATCTGATTTTATTCTTCCAAACTCCTCTAGTAGTAGGTTCCTTTGGAACTTGTTGGGCCTTATCCAATACTTGGTGGAGAAACCATAGATCATGGCATGGGGTCCCACTTTGATAGCATAGCTCTTTAAAGAGTTATATGAGATCTATGAGAGAGGTTGATAGGGCTTAGGATGCAACTTCCTTCTTCAGGTTTGGGGATGAGAACATTTCAAAGTTTATCAACCACATGGGCTACCATGGGCTATGCAAAAGGATATGGTAGTTAGGGATATTATCTATGCTATGTAGTGAATACATTAGTAGGATTGAGGTAGAAGCCACCCCTGGTAGGGTGACCTAGAGATCTACACAAACTACTAGACTGGACTACAACTAGGCCAGGTGACATGGAGACCATGGAGGGGAGAACCAACCTAGATTGAGGTAGATGAACAATTGATGTGGGTGAGATAGGGTAGATGGTTGATAGGGCAACACGAGATAGAGCATGAGTACTTTTAGTACTCACAAGCCACCCACTAGTTAAGAGTGAGGTAGGATGTGCCTTAGGAGCTAGTGGTTTATAGGTAAAAGACTATAGAGAATCAACTAGCATGGCCATGAGAAAAACCTCTAGAAGAGGAGGTTGATGAGGCCTTAACAAACCTAGATATAAAGGATTCGAGAACTACACTTGAGTATGATGCCTTGCTCATAACCTGATAGCTTTAGAGAGATACCATAACTAGAGGGGAGACTAAGGTAGTAGGGGAGAGAGTAACTTATAGAGAGGGAGCAACTAGTGGTGACTCTAAGGTAGCTGGGGACCTATCTCAACAATGAGTACATCACAAAGTGGATGAGGGTGGATATTAAGAAGCTAGTGAGGAGGCTCCTACAAGGAGAAAGGAGAGAGATGGGGGTGAGGTTCCAGATAAGGATGAAATACAGGAGCAGATTACTGCTCTAGAAGGGTAGGTCTAGATTCTTTAGGAGTAGCTGACAGACTGGGACAAAACCCATGCCAAAACATAGAGCTAATGGGATACAAATATACAAATATGGTGGGATTGGATAGAGGAGAGGACAACCTATGAGTATAGGTGGTGATCCTACAAGAGGAGAGGGAGAGAATCATAGTAGAGTGAGATGATTTGCGGGTAGGGTAGTGTTGGCATTTTTGCCACATTATTTTGATTGATGATTATTCATGCATTAACTATTAAAGTTTTCACTCTTCTGTGTTTCTCTATGAGTTTTGGTGCCAAAACAGCTAAGTCCGAAGACTATCGCGATATCGCGACCAAAAGCAGCATGGAGAGCACAGGTTCAAAACCATCGCGATATCGCGACATGTCGCGCTATCATGGGTCTTTTGAGGAGAGAGAAGCCAAAGTCAAAGAATGTCACGATATTGTGACGTGTTCCAAAATTACGGTCAAAGTGGTCAACGGAGGCAGAGCAGCAAAAAAATCACGATATCGTGACATGTCGCGTTTTCGTGACTTGCGATGGCCATGGAGCAAAGTGATAGAAAAGGTCATGAAATCGTGACATAATTGAACAAAGGGCAATGAAAATGAACTACGTCGCGATATCGTGATAGAAAAATGAACAAGGGCCAGAATGTAAAAAACGTCGCGATATCGCGACATGTCGCATTATCGTGGTCAAGTTGAAGAAAAAGCATAAGGCATGAAAAACATCGTGATTTCACGACATTTTTGACGATGGGGCCAAGCAAGAAGAATACGTCACGATTTCATGACAGACAACAGCAACAGTAGAGAAAGCAAGGAAACGTCGCGATTTTGCGACATATTGTGGAGAAGAGGCTAAATAGAGAAGATACGTCGCGATATCGCGACATGTCTTATTTTCACGATGTGAAAGCGCAGAATGAACAAAATGGTACGGAACGTCGTGATTTCGTGACATGTTCCGTTTTCGCTGCTTGAAGGAGGATGAAGGCCACAGAAGAGAAAACTATCACGATTTCGTGACATGTCGCATTTTCGCGACGAGGAGCAGTGATGAAGCCAGAAGAGAGAAAGATGTAGCGAAATCATGACTTGTCACGTTTTCGTGGTTTGAAGCAGCACAAGGACAATATAGACGAAGGATGTCATGATTTCATGACAGGTCATAGTTTCGCAGGTAGTAGAGCAGGGAAGAAGCATAATAGTACGGAGCGTCGCAAAATCGTGACATGTTGGATTTTCGTGACCTGGAAAGTGATAATGATGATGATGAGCAAAGAACACCAAAATTTCATGACATGTCACAATTTCGCTGCTTGTCGCGTTTTCACGAAAAGACATAAAGAAGAAGGTAAATAGCAAGAATACGTCATGATTTTGTGACACGTCACGTTTTCGCGGCCTAAGGTGACGAGGGAGAACAAAGGAGCCGAATATGTCACGATTTCGTGACACGGTTGGTTTTTGCGATCCAAAATGACAAAAGCGTACGGAGCATAAATACATCATGATTTTGCAACATGTCGTGTTTTCGCGACTTGTCATAGTTTCGCGCCAGGAAGCAGTTCAAATGGCCCGATGAAGTACTATGATTTCCAAGGATTAAAAGCATTCCAGAATTGAATGTTTTACTGCTTTTTGATGCGTACAAGATAGAAGAACGTGCTCAGGCCTGTAGATTTTGAAGCCACCAAAATTGAAGACACCTCCATTATTTAAAGCTTCTGTTCGTGATTTTCTAACGGTCTAAGCATGCTTTGAGAATGACCATTTAATGAAGATGATCGGTTCCTTGTTTCATTTAATTTCTAGTTTCTCCGAGGCTGGTTTAAGGGGATCATTTCCTTATTTTTGCTGCACATTTTGTGGATCTTGAGGAGGTTCGTTTCATATTTTAAATTCTACAAAGAGGCAAGACCTCTATAAATATCAATGTAGATCTCAGAAAGAGACATCGAGAGAGAGACTTTTGCTGAAATCTTTTCAAGTTCTTTGCATGAATGAAAGATATTTGGCCTCTAGTTTTGCAAGCAACTTTCTATGTGTTTTTTCCTTCTATCTCATGCATTCCTCATTTACGCTCGTATTTCTTATCTGCTGCTTAATTTGAATTTTGTATCTGAGTTTAAATATTGTTGGTGAGGAAGTGAGTTCTGGGATGCGATTCTGAAGGTTATCTATGCAAGGTTGTAAGTAAATTACATCGATATCTCTTGTTATATGTTGTTAGTGTGCTTAAGGTTATCTGCTGCTAATCTTTCCCGATCCGACAAATTTGGCCTATGGCTATATTTCCCGTTTCTTTTTGCATATTTCCTATTTCTTTCCTGCAACTCTAGTCTTCATCAAGCTTAGATTTAGTAAGGGAACCAGCCCTCTCTAGAGATTGGTTTGGGAGACATTTCTTTCTCCTAGCATTTCAATGTTGGCCGGGTCTAGGGTGCATTTATTTTAAAATCCTTTCCTGTGGCAGATTCATGACCCACAGTTTTTGGCACGCTCGGTGGGACAGATTGTTTCTGTCTCAGAAAGATCCTATAGTATTGAGGGTTTAATGTTCGCCTTCATGCCGTATAGTTAGAACATTTGGTGACTCTACAAGTACCCAAAAATATCCGAATGTGGATACGATGAAAGCTGTACTTCATGATCATGAGATCAAAGTCCAAAAAAGTTGAAAATCTTGTTGAGTTTTTTGAACTTGACAACACAAAAAAAGGTGAACACTCTAGGTTGGTTTCCCCATCGCTTGCATCATCTGCCATATCCACACAAATCCCTAGAATTGTTACTAGTTTTCCATCTTCTCGATCACATACACTAGTCCCAATGGCCCAGTATCCTCAACCCAAGAAGTTCTCGGCATGGAATGGTTCGGGAGCTTTGAACTTATTGGCACAAAATCCAGTCCCTCAAGATGCTTTGAAAGCTTTGCCGACCTATGATGGTACTGGTAAGACCGCTTATGAGCATATTAATGATGTAGCTTCTTTGGTGGCCATTCATGACATAACCAATGATTGGTGTTAAACCTGAGAGGTAAATTGCTATATTGGTACCAATCGTTGCAACCAGGCACCATTACATCATGGGATCAATTAGGAGAATTGTTAGTCAAAAATTTTCATGAACAAGCTGATCCATACTCTTTATTGCATCAATTTAATGTAATTCAAAGGCACCCACAGGAAGAGATAGCTGACTTCAATGTCAGATTTACCAAAAGCTGGCAGAGAATTCCTGACATTCTTCGGCCTGCTGATGAGCTAGCTGCATTTTACTACCTCAGAGCATTCAACATAGACATCATTTAGGCTGTCCGATAGTACAACGTGACTACATTTCCAGAGCTATTCGAACAAGCGATAAAGGTGGAAGCTGATTTGATTGCTATAGGTAGGCTTCATCCAAATGTAACAATGCCTATCATACCTGATCTTCCTAAGTATTTGTACTCTGGTTCGCTTTCACAGTCCATGCCTTCCATGTATCCTACCCCATCATGGAGCTCAAGTGCACCTCAAATCGCACCCATTCCAGTTCCTCAGCTCCCTACTTCAGCAAATCCCCAGTTGCCTGCACCCAGCATTCTGCCATTCCCTACTTCCACTTCATTCCCGGCATTGCCGGTGCCACCAGCACCTTTGCCCTTACCAGCACCTCTTGCACCTGTAAATCCTGATCCTTATACGACACTCTTGCAAGAGGTAAAATCTACCAATTTCGCTATAAGAGCAATGGGCAATAAGATCACACTTATTGAAAGGAAGCAAGCTGAGCAAGATTTCCAGCCCAGGAGATTTTAGCCTCCGCCGATTACTAGAGAACAAGTTGCTTCAACAAGCAAAGCACCCGAGAAGAACTTTACTGTTTTGGCAAATGATGCAGTCCTTGCAGAAAGAACATAATGGTGTTCAACATGTAATGATCCACATGGCAAAGACACTTTCATGGTTCATTTGAATTATGTGCAGACATTGGCTACTAGTTCTTCGAAAGGACAAGTCAACATGATATCTGAGGTAGGTCATAGCTTAATGGTTCCATCTGAAGAACAAGTTTCAGTTCTCACGAGGAATGAAAAGAAGCCTGTTATAGTAGATCCTGCTGAGCTAGAGCCATTAAAAGTGCCAGCTAATTTGAAGAAACAAGTGAAAACTCCTGTGTCAATATCAAAGCAAGATGCGCCTGTTTTACCGAAAGATCCTGTTCCACATGGAGTACAAGAAAAAGCCGTAGCTACACAGGAAAGATCGGAAGCAGAGGAACAAGCAAAAGAAAAGCTAAAGTACCCATCATTAACTAAAAGGTTGAGAGTAGAAACCACTTAGCAGTATCAGAGCAGATATGACCCCCCCGTTGAAAAGAAGGAATCTACTGCGGTTGCATACAACATTGTCGAAGAATTGAAGATCCCAGATAAGGTTAGTATTTATGATGCATTACAATTGCCTGGATAGGTAGATTTATTGCAAGAATCCTTGAAATATGTAAAATATAGTAAGAAGAATTCAACCCAGACAATTTATGCTCAAGCATTAACCACTTCAGTCACTGGCAAGAATAGACCACCCCCATTTTATCTGTCACTTCGAATGGAGGGTTGGATCGTGCATAACTGCATGATTGATTCCGGTGCCTCTACGACTATCATGCCAAAGGCAATTTGTGAAGTTATGGGTATGGAATACACACGAAGTAGCCTTGGAGTCTTGCAGTTGGACGGTACTCCTATGAAAATGGTAGGTGTAATCAAGGATGTCCCAATTGTTTTACACAGTATGCCTCAGATTACAGTCATTCAGGAGATAGTTGTGGTTGATCTAGAACCGTATTTCAATATGTGCTTATCAAGAGAATTTACTGCAAAGTTGGGAGGCTACCTTTCATTGGATTATTCTCACTTGGAGATCCCTTTTAAAGGTAAGAAGATCTGGATTCATAATGAAAAACCTTCCTCTTTTCATATTGAAAGGTTGGATGAAGCAGGAAAGACATGCAGTTTGTCAACATGCTAACCGAAGAGTTAGAAGATTCTAATTTGATGAATGAGGTTTTGGATGAGCTTCAGTTGGAAGACAAGTTTTCGATGCTTGATTTCAATGCTATGCTGGAGACCGAAATCGGTTGTTATTCTATTACAAAGCTTGAGGATGGCGCAATGCAGGTATTCCTTAACCAAGATGATCAGAGCTCTGTCCCCGATCAATTATGGAAGTTGTATTTTGATGGGGCAAGATGCAAAAATGGTGCAAGAGCAGGTATTGTTATGATTTCTCCATATAGCTTACAAAGAACATATTCATACCGTCTCACTTGGAATTGTACTAACAATGCTGCAGAGTACGAAGCATTATGGCTAGGCTTGAAAAAGGCAAGGAAATTGGGAATTGAACAGTTGCAGATTTTTGGTGATTCTGAGTTGATTGTAAACCAAGTAACAAACAGGTGTATTTCCAAGTAGCATTATCTCAAAGCATATCGCAACCAAGTGTGGGACCTGTTTGAGTCTTTCACAGCTCTGAGTATTCAAGCCATTTCACGAGAGCTAAATAAGCATGCTGATCTTCTAGCATCTCTTGGAGCAAATTTTTCTCCCATTGAGCAGGTAGTAAAGAAACCAAAAATAGTAAGAATGGTGTACAGGCCTAGTGTCCCAGAAAAAGATACTTTCTGGAAAGTCTTCGAGAGCGATGAGCAAATCATTAAATTTTTGATTCAAGAGGCTGCCACTATCAAAGGAAGAACCTTGGAGCACAAAGAGACTGATGGTCTGATTCAGTTGCGGAATAATCATATTCCGAAAGGTCTTATCACTCTAGAGAGTTTGTTTGATCAGCATGATCGGTCCAAGAAACATCGGATTGAGATCGACAAGAAGGAGTATATGGAGCTGCAGTTGGAACCCAATAAGGTCATTAAGATTGGGATTGATTCTACTCCTAATGAACTACAAGAGATTAGGCAACTGTGTCAAGAATTTTTTGATATCGTGGCCTGGAGTTATGAGGATCTGAGGGGATATGACAAACAAATTATTTAGCATACTATTGAGTTGGAAGGAGTCAAACCCTTCAGGAAAAGCAACCAGTGAACCCAAAGATTGAGACTCTTATGAGGGCCGAACTTGTGAAAATGTTGCAAGCCAAGATTATATATCCGGTTAAGCACTCGACTTGGGTCGCTAATCTGGTTTCGGTTCGAAAGAAAAATGGAGACATACGACTGTGTGTATATTTTTGAAATCTGAATCGTGCATCTCTGAAGGATCACTATTCCTTGCCTCGCATTGATCAGATACTCCATGTTGTTGCTGGGGCTCAGCGTTTCTCACTACTAGACAGTTTCTCTGGATATAACCAAATTTGGGTTAGGGATGAGGACCAGTATAAGACTGCATTCACAACCAAGTGGGGCACTTTTGCTTATCAGAAAATGCCTTTCGGATTGTCCAATGTTGGGGCCACATTCCAAAGAGCCATGGACATTGCATTCGAGGAGCTTTTGAACAAGATTATTGTCATTTATATTGATGATATGACTGTCTTCTCACATAAATGGGAGGATCACTGTTCTCATCTGAGGCAAATATTTGGAAAATGCAGAGTTTGGTATTTCCATTAATCCAAAGAAGTTGGTTTTTGCAGTAAAGGAAGGTAAACTCTTGGGGCATGTCATTTCAGAATATGGTTTGGCAATTGATCCATCTCGAGTTGAAGCATTGAAGAAACTGTCACTCCCTGCCAATAAGAAAGAGCTGTAGTCTTTCTTCAAACAGATTAATTTTATCAAGAAGTTCATTTTTGACTTTGCCCAAGTCGTCAAGCCCATGACTGAGTTGTTGAAGAAAGATGCAGAATTTAAGTGGACGACCCAGAGGAAGGAGGCATTCCAAGAAATTAAGGACAAAATAGCGCAGGCTCCTGTATTAATTAATCTCGATTATGCGAAAGATTTCATTCTATATGCAGTTGGAGAAGATGAGAGCTATGCCGCAGTACTCACACAAAAAGGAGATGATGGGAATGAAAGGCCCATTGCTTTGCTTAGTCAAGTTATCTTACCTCATGAGGCAAGATATAATTTCATTGAAAAGCAGGTGTATGCTGTCATGAAGTCCCTTAAGAAATTCAAGCATTTTATATCTCAGAGTAGGATAGTCGTCTATGTTATTCATCTCGATGTAAGGAATTTCATCATTCAGGGTGAGATGGGTGATAAATGTGCTGGTTGGGTTACCAAAATTCAATAATTTGATGTAGAGATTTATCCGACCAAGCTGGTGCGAGGTAAGGCCTTATGCCAGCACTTAGCAAAGACTGCAGCATCTGGGATAGTTGATTTTCAAGTAGATGATCTGGCTGGAGATAAGAATCTGATGAACCTCTCAGTACAAGGACAAGATTGGGTTGATGACATGATTAACTATTTCACAACTGGAAGATGCCCTTCGTAGTTAAATGCCTCACAAAGGAGAAGGTTTTGCCTGCAAGCTCTTAGGTATGCATTGCTACCCGAAGGATTGTTTTTCAAGAATATTTACGACGTTCTTTTGAGGTGTGTCAAGGAATCAGAGAAGGCTAGACTCCTGGAGGAGTTTCATTCTGGCATATCAGGAGGACACTATGCAGGTAGACCAATGGCTTTGAAAATTATTCGGGCTGGTTACTATTGGCCAACTTTGTTCATATATGCTTTTAGGATTGCCCAAGCATGTGACAGATGTCAGAGGTATACAAGAAGGGTTAGAAATGCATCATTGCCCCTGTATCCAATTCAGGTTGAAGCACCTTTTTAGCAGTGGGGGCTGGACTTCATTGGGATCATTGATCTGAATTCTTCAGTTGGACACAAGTATATCTTAACAGCTACAGATTATTTCATGAGATGGTCTGAGGCTATTCCAACCAGGGTTGCAAATCAAGATGTGGTGATCTCTTTCATCGAAGGGTTGATTACACGTTTTGGCATTCCTGATGCTATTATCATAGATAACAGAACTCCATTTGTTGGAGTTGAGCTAGCAAAATTTGCAAACAAGTATGGTGTTTTCCTGAAGACATCCTCTAACTATTACCCTAAGGGGAATGGCTTGGCGGAGTCCACAAACAAGAACTTGCTACAGATTTTGAAGAGATCCTTGGGGGATAACAAGAGATCATGGCACCTTCTACTAAATCAAGCCTTGTGGGTAGATAGAATTTCAATCAAGAAGTCTATCAAGACTTCACCATATGCCCTGGTATATGGAAAAGAGGCAAGGTTGCATGTTCATCTAAAATTGCCAGTATTGCAGTAGTTGCAGGGATTTCAGGATGATGAAGCGAGATATAGATTCCATGGATATGCGGTTGGCTCAGTTTTTACAGTTGGAAGAGCAATGTTCTTTGGCCTATGAGGAGTTTGCTAAGCATACACAAGGTTATTTCAAAATGGTTCCATAAAAATTCCACTGATCGTCCACTTAAGGTGGGTGATTTGGTCCTAAAATGGAATGAAAAGAAAGCCAAGCCAGGAATGCACAAGAAGTTTGATGCTCTATGGGAGGGTCCATTCCACATCGTCAATGCCGGTGCAGTAAATTTGTTTCATCTGGAAGATTTGGATGGCAGCCCACTTCCTATTTCAGTGAATGGATTTCATCTGAAAGCCTACATTCCATGAAGTATGAGTCCAATATTACCTTGTACAGTTATTTTGCTTTTGTAAAAAAGAAAAAAATACAAAAAAAAGAAAACAGAAAAAGAAAAAAAAAAGTATTCTGATCGTCAACTTCGGCTCTTTTTGTATGCGAGCCCGCAGGTACATTTATTTCTTTCTTTATTCTTCTTCCTTCCCAATAGGTAGTGGCTTTTGTTAATTTCTTCTTTCCCCTTCCTTATTTTCATTCCCTTCCTATTCTTCCCTTCCCTTCTTCACTCATTTCTTCTTCTGCCATCTGTAATTAAGCCACTACTGTTGTTTCTACTCCTCCCTCTGATATTCCCGTTTCTTCTATTCCTTTTCTTCTAATTTGTTGTCATTTCAGTATTTATCCACAATTTCCACCGCTTTCACCATCCCATCCACTTCCATTTCATTATTCATTTTTTTCTCTATCCCCATAGCTGGTGACACAGTAGCTCTCTCTTTAGTTGTTGTATCTATCGCTTCACTCTTTCCACTCCCATCATTCCATTATTTACTATTTCCATTCCATAGTCCTTATTTCGTTCATTCCCGTTTTGCAACCATGGTGCTTTCATAACTGTCATGAAAATCCTTTTACAGCACCTGGTGAGCTAAGCCAAATACAGATTTATTTGATTTTTCTATCAGTCAGCAAAAGTTGTTGCAGCAGTCTGCAGAGATGTTTCCCATCAGTCAGCATTATGTTCTTTCAGTTTTTCTTGACTCTGTTGCCCAATGGATTCAGGCCTGGAGTTCGTGCATACAACAGAACTGTATACCCCGCGAGCCGCTAAGAATGTTGGCATTTTTGCCACATTGTTTTGATTGATGATTATTCATGCATTAACTATTAAAGTTTTCACTCTTCTGTGTTTCTCTGAGTTTTGGTGCCAAAACAACTAAGTTCAAAGACTGTCGCGATATCGCTACCAAAAGCAGCATGGAGAGCACAAGTTCAAAACTGTCGCGATATCGTGACATGTCGTGCTATCATGGGTCTTTTGAGGAGAGAGAAGCCAAATTCAGAGAATTTCGCGATATCATGATATGTTCCAAAATCACGGTCAAAGTGGTCAACGGAGGCAGAGCAGAAAAAACAGTCGCGATATCATGACATGTCACGTTTTCGTGACTTGCGATGGCCATGGAGCAAAGTGATAGAAAAGGTTGTGAAATCGTGACATAATTGAACAAAGGGCAATGAAAATGAACTACGTTGCGATATCATGACAGAAAAATGAACAAGGGCCAGAATGTAAAAAATGTCACGATATTGCGACATGTCGCATTATCGCGATCAAGTTGAAGAAAAAGCATAAGGCATGAAAAATGTCATGATTTTGATGATGGGGTCAAGCAAGAAGAATACGTCGCGATTTCACGACAGATAGCAGCAATAGTAGAGAAAGCAAGGAAACATTGCGATTTCACGACATATTGTGGAGAAGAGGCTAAATAGAGAAGATACGTCGTGATATCGCGACATGTCTTGTTTTCACGATGTGAAAGCGCAGAATGAACAAAATGTTATGGAACGTTGCGATTTCGCGACATGTTCCGTTTTCGCTACTTGAAGGAGGATGAAGGCCACAGAAGAGAAAACTGTCACGATTTCATGACATGTCACATTTTCGTGACGAGGAGCAGTGATGAAGCCAGAAGAGAGAAAGATGTAGCGAAATCATGACTTGTCACGTTTTCACGGTTTGAAGCAGCGCAAGGACAACATAGAGGAAGGATGTCACGATTTCACGACAGGTCATAGTTTCATAGGCAGCAGAGCAAGGAAGAAGCAGAATAGTACGGAGCATCACAAAATCATGACATATTGGATTTTCACGAAAGTGATAATGATGATGATGAGCAAAGAACGCCGTGATTTTGCGACATGTCACAATTTCGTTGCTTGTCGCATTTTCGTGGAAAGACATAAAGAAGAAGGTAAAGAGCAAGAATACGTCACGATTTCGCGACGCGTCGCGTTTTCACGGCCTAAGGTGACGAGGGAGAACAAAGAAGCCAAATACATCACGATTTCACGACACGGTTGGTTTTCGCGATCCAAAATGACAAAAGCGTACGAAGCAAAAATACGTCGCGATTTCGTGACATGTCACATTTTCGTGACTCGTCACAGTTTCACGCTAGGAAGCAGTTCAAACGGCCCGATGAAGTATTATGATTTCCAAGGATTAAAAGCATTCCAGAATTGAATGTTTTGCTGCTTTCCGATGCGTACAAGATAGAAGAACGTGCTCAGGCCTGTAGATTTTGAAGCCACCAGAATTGAAGACGCCTCCATTATTTAAAGCTTCTGTTCATGATTTTCTAACGGTCCAAGCATGCTTCGAGAACGACCATTTAATGAAGATGACCGGTTCCTTGTTTCATTTAATTTTTGGTTTCTCCGAGGCTGGTTTAAGGGGATCATTTCCTTATTTCTATTGCACATTTTTTGGATCTCGAGGAGGTTCGTTTCATATTTTAAATGCTACAAAGAGGCAAGACCTCTATAAATATCAATGTAGATCTCAGAAAGAGACATCGAGAGAGAGACTTTTGCTGAAAGCTTTTCAAGTTCTTTGCATGAATGAAAGATATTTGGCCTCTGGTTTTGCAAGAAAATTTCTGTGTTTTTTCCTTCTATCTCATGCATTCCTCATTTACGCTCGTATTTCTTATCTGCTGCTTAATTTGAATTCTGTATCTGAGTTTAAATATTGCCGGTGAGGAAGTGAGTTCTGGGATGCGATTCTGAAGGTTATTTGTGCAAGGTTGTAAGTAAATTACGTTGATATCTCTGATTATATGATGTTAGTGTGCTTAAGGTTATCTGCTGCTAATATTTCCCGATCTGACAAATTTGGCCTGTGGCTATATTTCCCGTTTCTTTCTACATATTTCCTATTTCTTTCCTGCAACTCTAGTCTTCATCAAGCTTAGATTTAGTAAGGGAACCAACCCTCTTTGGAGATTGGTCTAGAAGACATTTCTTTCTCCCAGCCTTTCAATGTTGGTCGGGTCTAGGGTGCATTTATTTTAAAATCCTTTTCTATGGTAGATTCGTGACCAATAGGTAGATTAGTGGGGTCAGCCATCTGCAAGTGGGTAGCCTATAAATGAGATTTCCAGACTATAGGTAGAGGTGGCATAGCTACAAGCTAGGGTAGCCAAATACGTCTCATGATATTAGGTTGATTGGGACCATGTGGGGTGATTGGAGGATAAGGTAGATAGACTTAGTGGGATACTTCCCTTGTGAGGGTCATCATCCAGTCACATCAGAGAAAATGTAGCAGAGCCTTGAGAGAGCCATATGTGAGATAGACTGTACCATGATTTGTAGCACCAAGGACCTCTTAGATGTTAAGGACCAACATCTCCAATCAAGAACATAGAGATGAGACTGAGGGTAGTGGGGAGAGTGGTGAGAGCGATGGTGCAGGGCTAGCCTGAGGATGGATCCTCTTCATTATCTTGTATTTTGGATGTGACGTATGAAGACCCACTTATTATTGTAGCTTGCAAGCATTTTCATACCATGATGTACTTATGATTTTGATATATATATGAGATGATGTTTATTGATGCCTATCTTGTATTTATGATTCATGCTTTTGTGTAATGATGAATGAAATGATGTATGATTATGAATGTATGCCTAGACTTGTAGTTATGATTATGCATATATGTTAGATGGATGCTTTGGGATATGATTTATTTGTGCATATACCTAGATATGTATGCGATGTACTAATGACATGTGATGATTTTAAATGATATGAAATATGAATGTATGTTTAAATGGTAAAACATAATGAATGAATCTAATGATGCAATAACAAACTAAGTATAAGCACCATAGAATGTATGAAAATCATAAATCAAGATTGATTTTTTTTTATCTAAGGCATACACTAAAACATATACCGAGTGAAATGATATATGAATTGATAATATGTGAATGTAATGAATGGTGATTAGCAAGAAGTCACAAGGAAACAATAAGACTTTTAGGAGGCTCAAACACCCTAGTTGACCAACCAAAAGTTGTATACTAACAATGCAAGGACTTGAAAGATAAGAATTTGCTAGGAAGACTAAGATATTCAATATCCCTATGTGTGCATAATGAATTTCATTACTTTGACTTTGTAGTTGATTGGACTCAAATACCGGATAATGTAAGTCATAAAAATCTAGCTCATTCATAAGCTAACATTGGTATATACAAAATAAGGTGGCTAATGTGACATACATATTGCAATTCATAAGGCTACTCCACTACCAGTCGAGCATCTATAGCCCCTTGTTGGCGATGGAGATTACCCCATGGTTTTTAAAAAACTAAGAATTCTAGGGATTCAAGCTCTTTGTCCTCTTTTTTGGATACTTGCTCGTTTTGAAGGGAGCAAGGGATTTTTATTGCTTTTTGAGGGTTTTACTCATTTTGAAGAGGAGCAAAAGGGATTTTTTTAGAGGCTTGCTCATTTTGAAGAAGAGCAAGGGATTTTATTGCTTTTGGGACTTGCTCATTTTGTAGAGAAGCAAGGGGATTTTGTTTTGGGGGGGAGAGGAGGAGCTTGTCCTTTTGTTAATTTATAACTTTCTAGACCATGCGCATAATAGGAGAGCAAGGAAAACTATTTTATTTTGAGGTAAGAACTACTTTATAGTTTCATATTTCCTTGTTCAAAAATCATTATTAATAGTGTGAAAATGTATTGGGATTTTGAGATAAGCAAGGTACAATCAAAGCAAGATCCTACCACTAGAAATCTAGATGGATTTCCACAAAATCTAAAAGGAAACTAGGGATGAATGAATGATCGAAAGACCTTATTGGACACCCTATGACAACTACTTAAAGGGAAAGTAGAAAAGAGTGTAACAAACATCAAGAAGAGGGAATGTGAATGGGAATGAACAATAAAATGAGTTTTTTCCTTATGAAATTTCAAAAATTAAGAAGTGTGCTTAAAATAGTCAGTGGTCGGATAAACACCATTGATGATGGTAATATGGTATCTATCCTATCTTACATAGATTGCTTAATAATCAAAAGATCACAAGGGAAAATGTAAGCGATGACAAGAGAAAAACCTTGATCAAGACAAATGATAATCATATAAATGTGGTGCTATTATTAGTGCTTAAAAGAAAATACTAATGCAAGTGCAGTGATACGAATGCCTAATACAATATGACGACAAGTGCATCTAAACACCGTGGAATGCAAAAATGAAGACATATAAATGATGATGCAATAAATGATAATGTTTAATGCAATGGCAGTGTTTAAAATGCAATGGTAATACTATATTTTTGTGCTTTTTGTTGTTTTATTTTATGCATAAAATTCTTACAGGTGGAGAATATTAAGAGGTTCGGGCTCCTCAACACCCTCAAGTGAAGGTAACTGATATGTTCTCGGTACCACCTTTTGCTTTATTATAAATGGGGCTAACTAGTTTATGGTAAATTTGTCACACAAATGGCTAGGCAAGTTAGAGTTCTATTGATTCTCTTTGAGCACAAGATCACCAACTTGGAATTCCCTAGGATTAACCTTTGTATCATAAGATCGTTTAATACAATCTTGATAAACACAAAGATTCTCAAGAGCATTAATTCATCTTTCATCAAGAAGTGTAAGTTGATCAAGGTAAGCCTATTGTGCAACATCATCATCAATGAATTCTTGTAATGAGATGCACAATCAGTGAATTTCAAGCTCCAGGGGTATAATGGCCTCAACACCATATACTAGCAAAAATAGAGTTACCCCTATTGGTGTTTGAATACTTATCCTGGAAGCCCAAAGTGCTAGAGGTAGTTAAAGATACCAATCCTTGTGATGATTGTTAACTATATTCTTTAGGATGGCGACAACTATTTTGTTTGATACCTCAACCTACCCATTATTCTATGGATAATAAGAGGTTGAAAAGCTATGCTGGATATGATACTTGTTGTACAAAGCTTGAACATCCTTATTTTTGAAGGGTGGCTCATTATTCGAGATGATTTTGGATGGGATACCAAAACGACATATGATATTATGGAGTAAGAACGTCGTGATGCGTGCACCCATCGTAGTAGTAAGTGGGATGACTTCAAACCACTTTATGAAATACTTAGTGGTTGTTAGAATAAATGTGTGTTAGCTTGAGAATGGAGGTGATATTTTTCCAATTAGATCAAAGCCCCATTGCAAAAAATGCCACAATGAGTGAATCGGCGATTGTGCTTACGAAGGTACATGGGACAAATTAGCATGATGCTGACATTTGATGCACCTTTTGATATAAGCACAACAAGCATACTCCATCATAGGCTAGTAATAGCCCATGTAGAGTATGTTCTTTGTGATGGCCATGCCACTAAAATGGCCACCATGTGTACCATTGTGAGATTGTGAAATGGCCCAAGTAGACTCTTGGGGTTCTAGACATTGAAGGAGGATACCATCATAACGTTGATGATACAATATGTATCATATCAAGACATATTTAGTTGCTTTTAGCTTTAATTTTAATTACGATATACGACAAGCCCACAAGAGGGCTTCCAAGCTTCAATAAATATTTGATATGGGATAACCAGTCTTGATAATGCTCAACTTGAACTAAATGAACAACTTGCTTCTCTTCAAAAACACGTTGCAAGAATATCGATTGAGAGAGACCCTTAAGATAAATGGTTGTGACATTATCATAAGGACTCTGCAATATTAAGGATCCCTAGGAAGCAAGTTTCAAGAAGTCTTGAATTTTTGAGAACCAATCTTGGTATGGTTCAATTTGTACCATGTGGATGCTTTGCTCTTCTATAGCAGTATCTCACAAAATTGTAGATTGTAAGAGCATTTTGACAAGGATAGTGGTGACATCATATAATGGGTTTTATAGAATTAGGGATTCCAAATAAGCCATGGTATCCATAAAAAAATTGGATTAATGGGAGATTACCTCGATGTCATACCACTCAAACTTTGCAAGCATATTGTCCATGATGATTTTGTAAGATTTCAAGATTGAGCATTTGCATTGGTAGATTTATTTTACTTGGTTGATTATAAGTAAGGAATTGTAAATATTTTAAGTCTCTTGACATTCATGGTGAGAGTTGTTTGAAGATCCAAAATAAGGGATTTGTATTTAGAATTATTATTAGTGCATGGGAAATAGATTTTGAATGAAAGGGGAATAGGAACCCCTTGTGGTGTGAAAAACATGATTCCTACACCACCCCGTTGCTCACATTTTGAACCATCAAAGAACAATGTGAGATATTCTTTGTGCTTTGGTTCTTCTGGTTCTTTTGAGATAGATAATGCAAATACCACATCATCAGGTAGCTCAATTGTAATAGGATTATCATCATGAAGAGGTGCTTTTGCTAGCTGATTTGCAATGACCTAACCCTTGATAAACTTTTTTCCAATGAATTCTAGGTTGAACTTCATCAAAATCATGATCCACTTTGCAGTACGACTATTATGATAAGTTTAACTTATCATGTATCACAAAGGGTTCTCTTTAGAGATATACATTGTCTAATTAATCATGTAATGATGGATATTTTTGGTGGTGAAGACCACCGCTAAGCAAATTTTCTCAATATAAACATACTTTATTTCATTTGAAACCATGGTGTGACTAATACAGTAGATGGCTTGCTCCTTATTTACCTAATTCTTTTGGGCCAACATGATCCCTAAGGAAAAGTCAATGGCCAAAATATATAGTAGAAAAGGCACATAAGGTCTTGGAGGAGTCAATACTGGCATGTAAGCCAAGTATTGTTTGATATCTTTGAAGGCTTCTTGATAATATTTATTCCAATGAAAAGTCACCCCTTCTAGACATTTTATAGAACACTGATGTGGTCCTAACGTAATAAATATTTAGTCAAAATATCATCAACGTAGTTTTCGATAATCTTGTGCATGTAGTAATTAAAAAATATGTCATTACCTGTTGATAGGTAGCACCAATATTCTTTAAGCCAAAGAGCATGACCTTATAGCAAAAAGTCCCCCATGGCATAGTAAAGGTTTTTTTGGCCTAATATTTAGGAGTGACTCATATTTGATTGTTTCCTTAGAAACCATCCATGAGGGAGAGCATTTTGTGACCCGTGGCTGCATCTACCAGTGTATCAATATTCAGGAGCATAAATTCATCCTTGGGGATTACTTTATTAAGATCATGAAAATCAGTGCATATGCGCACCCCCCATTCGATTTCCTGATAGGTACCAAGTTGGACACCCAGTTGAGGTAGTCAATAGGTTGGATGAATCCTGCATCCATTTTTTTTTATAATTCTATTGGTCAAATATCTGCCTAATTAACAAAACTACGTTTGTGCACCCTAGACATGGCCAACATTGAAAGGCCGGAGGAAAGGAATGTCCTCCGTGCCAATCTCCAGAGAGGGTTGGCTCCCTTACTAAATCCTACACTGGTTTAAGACTAGAGTTGCAGGAAAGAAATTGGAAATTACAGAAAGAAAGGGAAATATGGCCACAGGCCGAAGGTGTAGGATTTGGGGTAGACTAGCAGCAGGAAATTCACCCAAGCATGAAACAACATGTAATAAAAGAAAAAAGCAGAATTTACTTATAACCTTGCATAAACAACCTCCAGGATCGCATTCCAGAACTCACTCCCTCACCAACAATATTCAAATTCAGATGCAAAATTTAAATTAAACAGTAGATAATGAATATGAGCGTAAGATAGAAATGCATAAAATAGAAGGAAATCACACACAAGATCACTTGCAAATTCAGAAGCCTTGTATCTTCTATTGATGCAGAGAACTTGAAGAGTTTTCTCGTAGAATGTCTAACCTCCTTTTACAATGAGAATTGAGTAGTATTTATAGAGGATTTCGCCTCTTTCATTAAATGCACATGGAGACAGGATGTTTACAGATCAGAGACCAATATGAGAAAATTCTTCCTTGGAAATATTGAAAATACATCCTCTTGAAACAGTGATCCGACTTCTAAGGAAATTCCTTCACGAAATCTGCATTTCTGGATTTGGTGCACAGAAAATTATAAGGCTTGGTTGTTGACTGGAGACGTTCGCCATCTTGAAAACGTGCTCCTGCTTTGGAAATCATAAAAATCATCTTGCATTTTTAATACTGCTGCCTTCCCTGCTCGAGATCCACAATTTGAGTTACTCCTTGCCTCCATCATTTAATGCCTTTTATTGACCTGCCCTGGGCGCCTTTAGAAAACTCATGACGATGTTGATAGCATATTTCACCCAATCTGGACAGTGAGCGAATGCACATTTACTCTTTCTAGAGCGTGCATTAGTGGAGAATATGCCTTTATAGATTTAATGGATCATATTCCTTCTTTGGTCACGACAATAGTCATTCTTCTTATCCTAGGTGAAAACCTTTAACAGCTACGTCATTTCTCTTTTAAATTTGTGTTCACCCCCAAAAGGGGTGAAAGAGGCCATCGCCTTCCTCTTGGGGTGAACGCGACGTTGACTTTTCAACGTCGCTTTAGCCCTTAGCACATTCACCCGACTTTCATATTTATAGCGCGTTCACCCGACTTTGATATTTTAGAGGACGTTCACCCCTAGGAGAGGCGAACGGAGCATTCACCCCTCAACCAGGGTGAACCTGATGTTGAATTTTCAATATCGCACCTTCAATGATGTTCACCCCAAATTGGGGCAAATGGAGCTTTCACCCCAAATTTGGGGTGAACGCACCCCTTTCATCGAATCTATTTTCTTCATGATGGACGGGCATAATTTTAAAGGACGTTCACCCCAAAGTGGGGCAAACGAAGCCTTCACCCCAACTTTGGGGTGAACATGATTCTCCCAAAATTCATCTTCGAGCATCATCATTACTTTTGATACTTCATCATTTTCCAATTTCCTTTCCTTTCTTTCACTTCAACGAGGGTTGCATAGGGCCTTTCACTCCTTGGTTGGGCGAACGCATCTTCATTCCTTAGAGAAACTTCAAACACTTAATATTTTATGCACCCTCCTCAACGATTTTATAGACGACGCAAACCAAAGTCTCCATTTATTTTCCAACCTTTTTCTTAAACACCCATTATTTCCAAGCCAAAAAGGTGTATAAAAGAAAGAAAATAAAACAACTGCAATATATCAACTCGATCAAAATATTATATTATTAGATTAACATATTTTTCCATATTACAATAAAAATGCTTCTACAAAATTATATCAAAACCCCAATGTGGCAAGGTGCAAAACTGCCAACATTTTTGGTGGCTCACGGGGTATCCAACTCGCATGGATGCAAGCGATCCTAGGCCTTTATCCATTGGGCTTCTATAGAGTGATTTTTGGTTGCCTTGGCTAGCACTTTTGATGTGGATGCCTTTCTGTCTCCTCCTCTACTTTCTCTATGGCTTCAACTTCAACTGCAACTCAGAGTACATCTACCCACTTTGCTTCTTCTACTGCTTTCTCTGCTGTTGTGCGCTCTGTTGTTGCTCTTTCCTCCTACTCCTTGAGGCTTTCAAAAGTTACCTCATAAACTATGACTACCTCCTCCCAAGCATGAGTGGTAAATAAGAAAGGAGTACTCAATGACTCATAAACAAAGAGATTCTGGACATCTTCCAGACTAAGGCGCTTCGCTCGTTGAGCTAGCTCAAACAATGAAAGCTCCATGCGGGTATACTTTTGCATAAGAGATAACACCTATGCTTCTATGATGGGCTCCTCCCATGCATCAATCTTCGAGGTATCCTCCATAAACTTCTTCCAGTCACTTCCAATTGTTCTTTCGATAGAGGTTCACCCCATTCATCAATAAAATCTAAAAATCCCAAATCGGCAAGAGTGTCAAAATGAGTCATGGAAATAGTATGCTCTCGCTCGATGGTATTAAGGATTTTTCGACCTTCTCTCACCAGGTCCATCCTCTAAAAATAACTGCGTAATGTGACTTTGGCAGTTGACCAAGCATGATCCATTTCACTTAGGGGGTGAATGTGTATGCTGGAATTAGCCAAAGCTTAAATTTTTATAGCCATCTCCATGTACGGCTCCAACATCTCCTCAATAGTATCTATCAACTGTTACCCCATATGAATATATATTCTAGCTACCCATAAATAATGCAACACTTGAACTACTTGTGTGACCAACTTTCTAAACCCCCCCCAACCCCCCTTCCCCCCCCCCTACTCCTACTTGTCAATGCAAGTGTTCATTCTCTGTGGCTGTCTTCTCCTCTTGCGCTCTGCTCTTAGCCAAGGCATTTTCAAGTTCGATAATTTTATTCTCATGATCAAAATATTTTTGCTTATAATACTCGCCATGCAAGTATACCGAACTCATATCAACCTGTATGTTGCCCATATTCTCCGTAGGATCAATCTTGGTGAGGTCCTCTATTATAGTCTCACAAACATAATCACTCGACAACATTTCTCCTTGTGGCTTTTGAACCAAGGGAGTGATTTTAGTCGTGTGAGCTTCCATGGTGACTGGATCAAAGGCAACCTTCTTGAGTGGTCGAGCTGGAGCCATAGCTTCTTTTCACCTCTTGATTTTCAACCACTATGATGAACTCAAGTGCGCCCGATTGATTTTCTCCATGTCAAGATATTTTGGTACCACCTGAACGTCGGGTACTTAGCTCCAAAAATGGTGTGAATGGTATCAAAAATTCTGAGCGATCAGGCTCAAAGGAAGCGGATGAGATGGCTAGAAGAGGAGGAACTAAAATGGTAGAATGGATGGAGGAACCAAGTTTAACTATAGTTACGCTCACTCTAGGAGGAGCCTACATACTTACAGCCTTGGCGGAAGTGGTGGCGAGAATGGAAGGGGAAGGGCGCAAAAATGGGTTCGACCCTGATGCATACGAAATAAAAGAAAGGGATGCCGAAGAAAGGGGAGAGAAGAAGGAGCAGTAGTGACTTCGGGAAGGGAAGAAGAGGGAAGCAAAATGGATATAGAGGGTATACCAAAAGGTGGAGAGACAGACACAAAAACTGATGGGAGTGAATCGGTAGTCACTACATGCTCAAAAAAGAAGAAGGAAAAGAAGATGTACCTTCGGGCATGGGCACCATGTGATGCGATGATGGGAGCAGCTATGAAATAATTTCTTCCTATTGCTCTTCTACTCTCTCCTCAACATTCACATTCTCCTCGATATCCAAGACCTCCACCTAAGAGCTCTTCAACTATTGGTCCTCCCCTTATTCTTGAATCATTGGAAACATCTATGCAACCATCATCAGAGCCTCTATCACTAGCGGAGAAGAAATAATAATTGCTAAAACAACTAGAACTATGGGTACAGCCACCAAAACTTGAGTAGTAGAGGAGGAAATGGTGCCAGTCCTTGGTCTCTTCATAACTTTGGGAAATGGGGGTGCATTTCAAACATTCTACTTCTCTAATATAGGTGCCTCCTCAATTTTTTGCTTCATCCACTGTGATCTTCAGCTAAACACATACTATTGTTCTTCCTCTTCTGGAATCTCTTCTTCAACTGAAGGGCGTTCTCCTTCTACCCTACTTTCACCACTATCAAAATATTGGAAGCTTTGAGGCAAGATATTTGTGAAAGCGATGGGTTGATAGGAATCAACAAACTCATCATAGATGTCCAAAAATACCTCATCCATATTCAACCCATAAGGAGACGTGGTCTTTCCTCGGTGGACCCGCATTATCCACCAATTTATAATTTTCTCCTTAGACCATAGGGGCTGAATTTATTTTACCTGACTAAATAATCTGGGTGGAGGAATCTAATTTTTATACTTCACCAGATTATATTCAGCCTCTTGTTCGTAGCAGTCATGCCAAGGTGGGAGCGTCGTCATATCTTCAATATGCCAATCCATGTCGGGCCCATCAAAATTATTTCACCTTTTCTCAATGTCGGGACGAGGACAATAGTGAAATGACTTGGCCTTTACAATTTCTAAAAACTTTCCCAATGGGTCATACCTCCAACGCTACGGTAATTCTATCAACCCCAAATCCTACAACATCATTGTGAGCAACCGATTTTGCCCTACCTAGCTCACTTCTATACTACCAAACTTAAACGACATATTGCAAGTCATCTTCTTACCACACCCTACTCCATAGACATCATTCACATAGTCCGATTGGTGCACCACCTCCATAGAAAAAACATGTTCGATGGCAAAATAGGGTAACAAAAATGGCTTACCTGTAAAGCCAAAAATTCTTACGACCACGCCTTGAGTAAGCAGAAAAATATCTCCTTTCTCTCTGGTAACTATTGCTTCTCTTAACTCTCGTGGCACTCTTTCACATGTACCACAAAGTAATTCTATTGCAGGTCCCAAAAATAAACTATTAAAACTGTAAAATGACTCCCTGCTTGATAGGGCGGAAGTCCACATATAAACCAGTAAAAGTTCATCCTTCTCATCCATTTGTTTCACTACAATGAAAGGGAAGTGTTGTTGTAGGTGGAAAAAGAAATACCATACCAGAAAAGAAGTGTGTCTGAATGACGTCTCTTCCCTAGTTTGCAACTTCTCTAGCTGAAAATTCAACCTTCGAGAAATAAAATCAGCCCAATCGAAGAAAATTGGATTGGTGCCTTACCTCATAGCTGGTGGAGTGTAAAATTCAACCCAAAAAATACATTGTGCTAGGGCCACCTACCACTTATGAATGGTAGAATCTGTAGGTAAACCCACAATCCATGCCAACATTGAGTAGATATCTAAGCTCTTAAATTCTATGAGCGGCCTCGACAAGTTTGGAAGTTGCCCCATATGTGGCTCCTTAATCAATTATGTCTCCATGAACTGATGCATCATTACTGTGGAGACGTATCTATCCTCTTACTCATTAGTATGTAACTTCTTGGTAATCACATAAGAAGGAGGCTTCAAACCACAAGCGAATGCTTCTCGTACTTCCTTTGGGGTGATGGTAAAAAGTATTTCCCTATTTGCATTCCTCACCATCCTTGTAACTGGATCATAAAATCGAGCAATAAGCTGCACCAACTTCGGACAAGGGTGTACGGGTGGACACAGGTACCAAAATAACTATGAGTGATATGGCACTATCAACAAGCTTCCTGACATCAACCCTTGATTCACTGTAAACTCCACATCCTACCGCAATTTCTCCATGCCTTTGTGGGTAATTGCATAGTCTCCAATTTCTGCCATTGTGTCGGCGTATGGGTCCAAATCAACATTCTCATTCCTCTGGGCCTTCTTGGATTTTGACCCTCCTCTTTTCCTCGACTTCTTAGGCTCTACAGCCTCTATAGTCTCTTTGCTTCGCTTTCCCATTATTTCTCTTTGATGAGTGCTCTAAATGTTCTCTGAAAACTTCTGCAACAATAGTTTGAAAACACGGCAATAAAAATTTGAAAAATAAACTACAGAGCTTTTACCTGGCACCTTATATAGAGTGCCCCACCAACCACCGTAGTAAATGTTGAATTCCTCTTGAACAATTTCGGAAGAAAATGTGCATTGATTCACTCATCCAACACTATTTCCAATGTTTTAACGGTATCATCTTTTATTCACTACCAAATCATCCTTGGAAAGTGTGCCCTCCTTTGCCACGTAAGTTTGTTGTAAAACATGCCCTGGCTATCGAAGCTTACTTGGAAAAACAAATCAGCCACCTGGAAACCAATGATGTGTATTCTTGCTCCTCGAGAACACAAAATCTTCCTCCTACACAAATTTGGGTGCACATTTGAATTAAATGCCTTCAGAACACTCCTCAGCTTGCATGCACACTTCCCAATATCTACCACGCGTTCAAGGGTGAAATTCCTTTGCAAGAGTGCTCCCGAAATCACATGCTTCTGAAAAGCAATGGGGCAAAAGCATTTTGAGGCCACTCTTTCCTTTCCGCCCCAAAAAAATAATGAGGAAAAATTAAACACACTTGCTTTTCTTTCACTCAAAATGCCTTCGACTTGCTTGGTACAACTTCACGGTGAATGACCTTCTCTTAAAGCCTTCTTTATTTTTTTTTTTACCCAGATTTAGAAAAACCTGATTTTCTAAAAAAACATAGCTTTTAGGGATTTTCTTTGTTTTTAGATTTTCCCTTCCTTTCAAAGGCACCTTGCATTAATATTTGGAATATTTTTCAAAAAACAAAGCACATGTGCTTTTTATATATTAAATCTTATCCTTCACAAAACAATTTTTATCTCCTTGTGATTTCTTTTAGCTTGGCGGCATGCACTTTTACCAACACGTTCACCCAAATTAGGGGCGAACGGTCATTTCACCCCTTTTCTAGGGTGAACACAACTTTGACAACTTTAATAGCGCATTGACCAGGCGCTTCTAATTTTCTTTGCTCATTCTCTCTCAAAGGGGGCACCTAAGGCCTTGCGCTCCTCCCTTGGGCGAAAACACCTAAAAGCACCTTTTCATTTAATCATGATCATACTCTTTGGGAGGGGCGAAAGTACTTTACTTTTTATCATGTATAACATGTTTTCCAAAGGCGCATTCTCCGCTAGGAATTTCATAACGTTGTTTCTTTAGCCAAAGTCTTTCAACACAATAATGAATTTGGAGCGAAAGTAATTTAAAAAAAAAACTTCACTTTTTTCTTTTTGTTACCATATAAAGTAAATAAAATACTAACAAGAAAATATGTACATATTTACAAGATGGTACCTCTTAAAATCCAATCATTGAATATAGGCCTTCAAATGAAGGCCATTTACTGAAATAGAAAGATCCCAACCATCCATGTCCCGAAGATGGTATGCATTTGTTGAATTCACTATAGAGATCTGAAAAGGGCCTTCCCAGATTGCATCAAACTTGTGGTGTTTCCCTAGCTTGGCCTTGTTCTCGTTCCATTTAAGAACTAAGTCTCCCACCTAAAACCTGTGCTCGATTGTCTTCTTTCCAAACCACTTCTGCATTACTTTAGTGTGATCGATGAATGCTTGATAAGCCTTTTCTCTGTCTTCCTCCAACTGCAATAGTTGTGCCAACCTCGCACTCATCGGATCATACTCCTCATCTTCATATTTAAATAACTGCAATGTTTGGAGCACTGGAAGCTCAATGTGGGTGGGCAGGATTGCTTCTTTTCCATACACCAAAGAATACAAAGAGGTTTTAATAGACTTTTTCATGGATATGCGGTTTGCCCAAAGAGCCTGGTTCAACAACAAGTGCCAACTCCTTTTATTATTTCCCAGTGTCCTTTTTAAGATCTGCAACAAGTTTTTATTTGTAGATTCGGCCAAGCCATTCCCTTACGGGTAATAATTGGATGACGTCTTAAGATAAATCCCATACTTGCTAGTGAATTCGATAATCTTAGCCCCAATAAATGGAGTTCCATTATCTATCACAATAGAGTCTGGGACACCGAAACGAGTGATGAGTCCCTCCAAGAAAGAGATGACAGTTGCTTGATCTACCTTTTTGGTAGGAATAGCCTCTGCCCACCTAGTGAAATAATCAATCACCATTAAAATGTATTTATGTTCTATGGAGGAATGTGGATCAATGACTCCAATGAAGTCAAGGCCCCACTGCTGAAAGGGTGCTTCCACTTGAATTGGGTGCAGGGGCAGTGCTCCTTTCCTAGTTCTGCCAACATACCGCTGACAATTATCATAGTGTTGACTTACTTTATGAGCATCGACGAACAGAGTAGGCCAAAAGTAGCCAGCTCGAATGATTTTCAAGGCCATGGGCCTTCCTGCATAATGGCCACCAAATAGACTAGAATGAAATTCTTCCAATATTTTCTCCTTCTCTGACTCCTTCACACATCTGAGGAGAACTCCATCAATATTCTTATGAAATAGCCCATTAGGCAACAAAACATATTTGAGTGCTTGCAACCTGAACCTCCGATGTTGTGAAGCATCAAGGTGTGGTGGACACTTCCCAGAAGTAAAGAAGTCAACAAGCTCCTCTATCCAATCATGATCGCTCATAGTACGATTTGCACAAATACTTTCACTGATATCCTCTTTCTGCATTATATCCAATGATTCGGATGCTGCACTTTTGGCCAATTCCTGATAGAGAGCTCATCCATGAACTAGCTTTGTCGATCGGATCTCCACATCATATTCTTGAATTTTTGAGACCCAGCCTGCTCTTTTATCACCTAGTTCTCCCTGGAGAATGAAGTTTCGGACATCAGGGTGTATAACATAAATGATCGTTTTACTCTGTGAGACGAAGTGCCAGAATTTCTTCAAGGATTTCATCACCGCATACACCTATTTTTCAATAAAATTATACTTCTCTTGATGAGGCGCAATAACTTGGCTCAGAAAGGCAATCGGCTTTTCATCTCCATCTTCTTGCTTCTGCATCAAAACTATAGCATAACTCTCTTGCTCACCCACTGCATAGAGAATGAAGTCCTTTGAATAATCAAGATTGATCAACACTAGAGCTTGGGTGATTCTTTCCTTGATCTCTCGAAAATCTCATCTTCTTGCCTCGGTCCATTTAAAATCTGCATTCTTTTTTAGGAGCTCGGTCATGGGTTTCACCACCTGAGCAAAATCAGCAATAAACTTGCGAATGAAATTTATCTGACCGAAGAAATATTGTAAGTCCTTTTTATTGGTTGGCAATGGTAGCTTTAGGAGTGCCTCAGCTCTTGTAGGATCAATAGCCAATCCTTGTTGTGAGATCACATGACCCAACAATTTCCCTTCTTTGATAATAAATATTGACTTTTTTGGATTAATAGAAATCTTGAACTCATGGTATTTTTTGAACACCTACCTCAAATGAGAAACGTGGTCTTCTCTACGATGTGAAAACACAGTCATATCATCAAGATAGATTACAATAATCCTATTCAATAACTCATCGAAAGCGATGTCCATGGCCCTCTGAAAGGTAGCGCCAACATTTGAGAGACCGAATGGCATCCTTTGATAGGCGAACATGCCCCACTTGGTAGTGAATGTCATTTTATGTTGGTCTTCATCCTTCACCCAGATCTGGTTATAACCGGAGAAACCATCTAATAATGAAAATATTTGTGCTCCGACAACCACATGGAGGATTTGATCAATCTGTGGTAGAGGGTAATGATCTTTTAGTGATGCCTGGTTTAGGTTTCAAAAATTGATGCACAATCGAATATCTCCATTCTTATTTCATACTGGCACTAGGTTCGCCACCCATGTTGAGTGCTTAATTGGATATATTATCTTTGCTTCCAACATCTTTAATAGTTTCGCCTTCATGAGCACCTCGATCTTGGGATTGATAGGCCATTATTTCTATCCAAAAAGGTTTTACCCCCTCCTGCAGCTCAATGGTATGTTGGATCACATTCTTGTCATATCCCTTCAAATCTTGATAGCTCCATGCAACAATGTCGAGGAACTCATAACACAAGTTCTTGATATCTTCTAATTCTTCTGACATGCAATCAGTTTCGATTTTGATGATCTTTTCAGGATCTAGCTGCAAGTCCTTATATTCCTTCGCATCTACCTTGATTTTATGCTTCTCAACCCTATCATTTTGGTCGAATAAGCTTTCCAATGAAATCAGTCCCCTAGGAATGTGATTGTTCTTCAGTTGAATCATCCCCTCCATCTCCTCTTCGACAAGTACTCTATCATCCGCGCTTGCAGCTTCCTTAATCAAAAAGTTAACTATTTTCTCATCATTGTCGAACACTTGCCAATAGAGGTTCTTATCAAGGACTGAGGGTCTATAGATCACCCTGACAGTCTTGGGTTTTCTGACTACTTGCTCCATAGGAGAATAATTTGCACCAAGAGAAGCTAAAATATCTGCATGTTTGTTTTGCTCTCGAGAAATTGCTTGAATGTTCAAGGTTGTAAAGGACTCAAACAAATCCCATACTTTGTTGTGATAGGCTTTCAAGTAATGTTGCTTAGACACACACTTGTTGGTGGTCTGATTGACAATAAGCTCAGAGTCACCAAAAATTTACAACTATTTAATGCCCAACTTTTTAGCCTTTTTCAAACCAAGACACAATGCTTCATATTCGGTTGCATTATTCATGCAACTCCAAGTTAATCTATAAGAATAGGTCTTCTATAATCCTGTAGGAGAAACCAAAACAATACCGGCCCTACACCATTTTTACACCTAGCACCATCAAAGTACAACTTCCATAATTGATCCTCAACGGGGTCTGGGGACTCGAGGATTTTTTCTTCAATCTGCTCAGGCTTGGTTATCATATAACAACCAATATCCATTTCAACCATCACATTGAAATCCATGAGTGAGAACTCATCCTCAAGATGGAGTTCACCAAGTGCTTCTTCCATCAAGTCAACTTCCTCTAATTCTTCAGTCATCATGTTGACTATGCCTGGAGATTTTTCTTCTTCTTCCAACTTTTCGATATGAAAAGTTGATGGCTTTTCATTATAAATATAGATTCTCTTTCCTTTGAATGGAATCTCCAAATGCGAATAGTCCAAGGAAAGGTAACCTCCCAACTTCACTGTGAACTCCCTTGAGAGACACATGCTGAAGTATGGCTCCAAGTCAACCACCACTACTTCTTGGATAACAATGATTTGTGGCATACTATGTAGAACGATGGGGATATCCTTGATTACTCCCACTATTTTGATTAGAGTTCCATCCAACTGCAATACTCCTAGGCTACTTCTTGTGTACTCCATCCCCATGACTTCACATACTACCTTTGGCATGATAGTAGTTGCAACACCGGAATCGATCATACAGTTGTGCACAATCCACCCCTCCATTCTGAGTGACAAATAGAATGGGGGTGGCCTATTCTTTCTAGTGGTAGAAGTCGGAATATCTGAGCCAACACTATTTGAGAATGACTTTTCTTTTGCTCTTTTGCAGTCTTAAGAGACTCTTGTAGCAAGTCAACTTGTCCAGGTAACTGTAAAGCATCGTATAAGCTCACTTTTATAGGTATCTTCTTCATCTCTTCCACAATGTTATAATTAGAAACACCAGGAGCCTTTTCTTCTACAACCCACTCATACTTATCCCGATATTGTTGAGTAGCTTCCACCCTTTGTCGCTTAGTCAATGATGGGTAGCGAAGGTATTCCTTGGCTTATTCTTTTACCTCATTCTATTCTGGAGCAGTTGCAGGCTATGTGGTTGGCATTTTCATCTTTGCTTGAGCCTATTTGGGTAGTAAATCCTTCAACAAGATAGGATCTTGTTGTTTCGCCATCACATCAGTGTTTTTTGGTGGCTTCACTTTCTCATTTTGCACTTTTGATTCTACAAGAACCTTCAAAGGCTCCAACTCTGCTAGATTCACAGTCACCGACTTCTTTCTAGATCTCGTGAGAACTGAAACTTGCTCCAAAGAAGGTACCATAAAATTATGATCAACCTCCATTATCATATTGACTTGACCATCGATAGAACTTTTTGCTAGCATTTGTACATAGTTCAAATGCACCATACATGTGTCTTCTCCATGAGGATCATTGCACGTTGAGCACCAATACACCTTTTTGGATGTGCTAGCTTCTTCATTTGCTAACACTGTTGTGTTCCTCTCAGGGCCCTTGCTAGTAGTTGCTTGCTCTCGAGTGATTGGTGGTGTTTGAAATCTTCTAGACCAAAAATTAGCCTCAGCTTGCTTCTTCCTCACTATTGTAAGTTCATTTGACATTGTCCTTATAGCTGAATTAGTAGATTTCACCTCTTGTAACAACATTGTATAAGGATCAGGATTGGAGGGTGTAGGAGGTGTCGATAAAGGTAGAGGTACTGATGGGGCAGGTAATGGCAGTGGAACCGATGGCGCTATGGTGTTGGCAATTATGGTGTTTTCGAAGCGGGTACATAGAGGGCATGGGTTACAAAAATGCATTTGAATATAAATGTTGTGGAAGGTCGGGAAGGATAGGCATGGTCATTTTTGGGGGAAGCTTGCCTATAGCGATTAAATCTGACTCAGCCTTTTACACCTATGTGTATAGTTCTAGGAATGTATTCACATTGGTTTGCGAAAAACCATGCCAATATCAGAGTTGAATGCTCTAAGATAGTAGAATGTAGCTTGTTCATGTGTAGGTCGAAGACCATCAAGAACCCTTTGCCAACTTTGGGTGAACCTGACATTGAAATCAACTATCTCCTCTTGTGGATGTCTTTGAATCATTGTAAACTGATGCAACAAGGAGAATGGGTCAACTTGTTCATGAAAATTCTTGATCAATAGTTCCACCAACTGATCCCATGTGGTGATAGTGTCGGGTTGCAATGATCGGTACCAATACAACAATTTTCCTCTCAATGATAACACCAACAACCTTACCATAATATCTTCATATGCTATGCCATGGATCATAGCCAAAGAAGCCACATCCTGTATATGCTCATAAGCAGTTTTACCAGTACCATCATAGGTAGGTAAAGCCTTCAAAGCTGCTTGAGGCACTAGATTTTGTGCTTGTAAATTCAAGGCTCCTGAGCTATTCCATGTTGGGAATTGCCTTGGAGGTTGTTGCTATTGTGGTGGTGGGTTCTGAGCCATGTGAACTGGTGTGTGTGGTTGAGCTTGAGGAATGCTAGTAGTAGTACTAACCAGACTTGTAGGGGCAGAAAACACACCAGCTAATCATGAGGATGTTATGGATGTTGTATAAGGGATGTATGGTGTAATGATGATGTACGATATAAAGTGACTAGTTGAGGATGCTCTCCTAGCCTTTGGGTATCAAGTTCATAGAACTCAATAGGATTTTTAGAATTTTTGGCCTTCGATCTCGTAATCATGAAGCACAACTTTCGTTGCCTTCACGTTTGGAGGTTTTTGGGTATAATTGAGTCGCCAGATGTTCTAATTATACAACATGAAGGTGAACATCAAACCTTGATACTATTGAAAGTGGAACTTTTGGGGTCCCATCGGGCGTGCCAAAAACTATTGGTCAAATATCTGCCTAATTAACAAAACTACGTTTGTGCACCCTAGACATGGCCAACATTGAAAGGTCAGAGGAAAGGAATGTCCTCCATGCCAATCTCCAGAGAGGGTTGGCTCCCTTACTAAATCCTACACAGGTTTAAGACTAGAGTTGCAGGAAAGAAATTAGAAATTACAGAAAGAGATGGGAAATATGGCCACAGGCCGAAGGTGTAGGATTTGGGGTAGACTAGCAGCAGGAAATTCACCCAAGCATGAAACAACATGTAATAAAAGAAAAGCAATAGAATTTACTTATAACCTTGCATAAACAACCTCCAAGATCGCATTCTAGAACTCACTCCCTCACCAACAATATTCAAATTCAGATGCAGAATTTAAATTTAACAATAGATAATGAATATGAGCATAAGATAGAAATGCATAAAATAGAAGGAAATCACACACAAGATCACTTGCAAATTCAGAAGCCTTGTATCTTCTATTGATGCAGAGAACTTGAAGAGTTTTCTCGTAGAATGTCTAACCTCCTTTTACAATGAGAATTGAGTAGTATTTATAGAGGATTTCACCTCTTTCATTAAATGCACATGGAGACAGGATGTTTACAAATCAGAGACCAATATGAGAAAATTCTTCCTTGGAAATATTGAAAATACATCCTCTTGAAATAGTGATCCGACTTCTAAGGAAATTCCTTCACGAAATCTGCATTTCTGGATTTGGTGCACAAAAAATTATAAGGCTTGGTTGTTGATTGGAGACGTTCGCCATCTTGAAAATGTGCTCCTACTTTGGAAATCATAAAAATCATCTTACATTTTTAATACTGCTACCTTCCCTACTCGAGATCCACAATTTGAGTTACTCCTTACCTCCATCATTTAATGCTTTTTATTGACCTACCCTAGGCGCCTCTAGAAAACTCATGATGACATTGATAGCATATTTCACCCAATATAGACAGTGAGCGAATGCACATTTACTCTTTCTAGAGCATGCATTAGTGGAGAATACACCTTTATAAATTCAATGGATCATATTCCTTCTCTAATCACGACAATAATCATTCTTCTTATCCCAGGCGAAAACCTTTAACAACTACGTCATTTCCCTTTTAAATTTACATTCACCCCCAAAAGGGTGAAAGAGGCCATCACCTTCCTCTTGGGGTGAACGCGACATTGAATTTTCAACATCGCTTCAACCCTTAGTACATTCACCCGACTTTAAATGTTATAGTGCATTCACCCGACTTTGATATTTTAGAGGACATTCACCCCTAGGAGAGGTGAACGAAGCATTCACCCCTCAACCAGGGCAAACCTGATGTTGAATTTTCAATATCGTGCCTTTAATGACGTTCACCCCAAAGTGGGGCGAACGCACCCCTTTCATCGAACCTATTTTCTTTATGATGGGCATATTTAATTTTTAAAGGATGTTCACCCCAAAGTGGGGCGAATGAAGCCTTCACCCCAACTTTGGGGTGAACGTGATTCTCCCAAGCTTCATCTTCGGGCACCATTGTTACTTTAAATATTTCATCATTTTCCAATTTCTTTTCTTTCTTTCACTTCAACGAGGGTTGCGTAGGGCCTTTCGCTCCTTGGTTGGGGTGAACACATCTTCATTCCTTAGAGAAGTTTTCACTTCAAGCACTTAATATTTTATGCACCCTTCCTCAATGATTTTATAGATGATGCAAACCAAAGTCTCCAATACATTTCTCCAGTCCTTTATTTCTTTAAACACCCATATTTTCCAAGCCAAAAAGGTGTATAAAAACAAAGAAAGAAAAATAAAACAACTGCAATATATCAATTCGGTCAAAATATTATATTATCAGATTAACATATTTTGTCGTATTACAATAAAAAATGCTTCTGCAAAATTATATCAAAACCCCAATGTGGCAAGGTGCAAAACTGCCAACAAATTCATATTTTATCATAATAGCAATTATTGGATGCAACTTTTAGAGTTTTTGCTTAATTGGTTTAATGGCTAGATTTAGCGTCAGATTGTGGACAGCTAAGTTTGGATCCAAATCAAGCATGTTCTTGTAAGACCAAGCAAAAACCTTTATATACTTTTTTAGAAGAGTGAATAATGCCTTCAGTTCTACGACTAAGAGACCCTTCTCCAGTTTGAGAATATGAGGGCATTTAGGATTATTACTGACATCGATATCAATCATCTCTTCTATTAACATATGTGATCCTTCCTCCAATTGATGAGTAGGGATCAAATGAATGTCATCTACTAGATTAAATGAATCAAATACATTATTAGGTTCAACCTCAACTTGTAAGACATATAAATGAGGATGCGACGATAAATGGAACGGTTGTAACATGTCCTCAAAAGGAAGAAAATCGAATGGCAACAATGGAAGGATAGTGCGATCAAAATCAATAGCCTTGAGATTGAGAAGCAATGGTTGAGAAGGTTTACCGAGATAATGAAGTAGAGTGGTGAAATAAATGGAGATCATATTGATGGATGGTGGATGATCTCCATTCATAGGTGAAAATAAATAATTAAATATGGGTGGGCACAAATATTCAGGAGGTGGTTGTGGTGGAATGGGGCTAACAGGGTATGCTTTATGTGGAATCAGGATGACTGGATCCTCAGGTGGGAGAAGCTAGTTCTAGATGGGCAACAATAATATCAGGAAGAGATAAAGATAGAATTCATCTAGATCCATGAGAGGCTCAATGAGAGACAAATATTATGGTGAGAGATGTATTGTGTGCCTTAAAGAGTGTTGCACTACCTTGGTTAGTCCAAGGTATTTAGGCCTTATGAGACTCAATATCAAACACCCTATAGCAAATTTATGCCATGAAGTAAAATATATGATTCCCTATTTATGTGGAAACCAACATGGCAATCGATATGGTTGTAATTGATGCCACATGTCAAATTATTTAACCATTTAAACCATTACTATTCAATCAAACTATAGCAATTAGCAGAGTTCCAATCAGTTAAAGGTGACCAAATGGCACAAAATCAATGGTATCACCAACAAATGAGTTATCATAAAGTGGCAAATTGAGATTTACTACTATTTTTCAAAGGTTTGAGGCTTTAAATTTATTTTTTTTGGGATTATTAGAGTAAAACTTTTGGAGTCTATAGCTTTTATAGACAAAATTATTTTGAGCCCATTTTTTCAGTCACACAATTTTTCAAGCTCTACTAAATGATGATATTAGTTTATAGACCTATTTAAGTATTAGGACTAGAATTTTTGGAATAATACTCAAATAATTATACCTTTTTTTAAAAGGGAATATTTATCTTATTTTATATAATCATAATCTTTGGTCTAATATTTTGGGAGATATAGATAGATCTATGATAGTTGCAATAGATTTTGAGTCTTTTGGAGGTTTGCAAGAAAAGGATTTAGAATGTGCTTTAATAAATCCTTCTTCCTCCTTTGGCAACTTGAATTAGCTTGCTTATAAAGCTCTAATCCTTCATGATCATTTTATTCTTCTATTTCTTATACAATTATTATTGGAAGTTTATTACAAATCTTCATTTAAGCAAGTTCATGTCTCTTTTGATGACTAAAATCAGGTGGCCTAAGGGAAAGAGAAAGTCTTAAAAAGGGATGATGTATTCTATAAGAGAAAATTTTTTGCCTCCAAGATATACCTTATGTGCCTATGGAATATTGAAGGAGTCTATATTTAAAGGAGGTAGGGATATTGACTTCTCTTCTTCATTTGAAGACCTAAAGGAAGTATTTTTTGGTTGTGTGTAGGAGTATCAAATAATGGTAGTAATGACTATGGTCCAACCTAAGTAGACTCTTGTGCAATAAATATCTTTGTAGAAATAGATTATAAATGATGGGTAAATTTAGATGAGTTCATCTCAACATGCAGAGGCCCATTAGAGCATCCATTGTAAGGGGAAGATATTATTGTTACTACTATATTTCCTCCTTGTCCACTTAGTTTATATTATGGAAGGACATTGTGATTGAATTCAAAATATTTTTTAGAAACATTTCAAAACACAAATTCACCACAATAACATGTAGAAAAGAAGTATAAATGATACAAAATATAGTAGTAGTAAACGAAGTAAAAATATGGAGGGAGACACCAAGAAGAGATGGAAGGTGGGTTCCCATAGACACCCTAATATATAATATTTTGTTCACACATTATATAAATGAATCCTTATTGAGGGGTATTTATAGTGAGACCAAATCCCAATGAGAGTAAACCTCAAACCATCATTGACTTGACCTTGAGGTTAATTTTACCATAAAATAATAATAAATTACACAATTTAAGTAAGATTATCCATAAAGGTGGATTAAAAATATTAATAAGGGTGAATTATGAAGGGATCCCTAAGGATTACATTAAATTTTTTATAGGTTTATATAAATGATGAATTCCTATAGGCGTACATAATCACATGCCTATAGTTTACATTCACTTCTTCACACTTTTATCCTTAGCCTAACATGGTTAAATTACACTTATTTTAACACCCCCCATATTTTGAGCTAAGAGGGACAAGGATATGACTCCCCTCATAATGGATTATCTAGTGGGCCTTTACTTTACCATCTTCACCCTCATATACATCATCATAAATCTTATGTCCAACCCTCAAGAATTTTATCTCAATCTTCTTCATCCTTATAATACAATTTTTGGAGTGTCCTTCCCTTTTATAATACTCACAAGTATTTGACTTATTTGAAACCTTAGACTTGTCCTTGGGAAATTGAGCCTTATATTCCATTTATTTGAAGTTTTTTTATAAGATTGTGTATGATAAAGGGATTCACAATTCTTTTTTGCAACTTCATAATTGATTAGAAGCTTGAAAAGTCCTTCAAGAGAGATGGGTATCCTTGATAGTCATGGAATTCACATAAATAACCAAGCCAACTGTATGGAAGGGAAAATAAATATTGGAAATGATAGATTTGACATACTCTTAATCACTCTTTATCTTGCATATTGCTATAGATCGATCAACTTTTAGATATTTGAAGTGAGATATGTAGTCTTCAACATTATTGAAATCTAAAATTTTGAGATTGAAAAGCCATGTCTCTATTCTGTTAACTTCACTAGCATTTAATTTTCCATATAGATGTTTTAAAGTATATCATTCCTCAATAGGATCAATTTCTCTCTATGATGTGAAAAAGTACATCTAGTTCCACTAACATGAAAAATATTCCAAGAGCTTCCTCCTTTCTCTTACCAAGTTCATGATCACTAAGGTCTTTTTTGATTCATTATTAAAGATGAATTAAATATTATTGTTTCTAAGTAATATTACCTTTTGAACTAACCAAGTGCTATAATTTCATCCATTGATATGATTAACATATTCTAAGACATAAATTTTGCACATAAAACCCTAAGTAAAATTGTAACAAGTATATAAACTGATGTCACCAGTGCATAGAGCTAAAAAAATTATACAATCTAGAAAAAATGGACTCTAAACACTTCTATATGAAAAATATATAGCCTTCAAAGGATTTGGTATATTAGCATTTAAATAAAATAAGAATCAAACTATCAAACCTTAGAAAACATTTCATCAAATAAAAAAATTTCACTTGGTGCCATTGGATTGGATGTTGCACTTTCAATTGGTAAATCAAGAATTGACAAGTTGATAAATTTTATTAGATGAGATCCTTATTATATATACATATATAAAAAATTGTTTTGATGGGACCAAAATCCAATATGGCTTGCTTACAAATGATAGATGAGACCAATACACCATGTGTGCTAGATCTAATCAAGGTGGAGAAAAAAATTAATTTGAAATATGCACAGAACAAGCATACCTTAAAGCCAATCAAAATTTATCAACATTGAGTTTTGAAATAAAAACCTACCCTCAAAAAAATGAGCTTTCAAACCATTTGGCCACTCATATAGTTAAGAGGAGTTGGTATCTTCTCCCATATGTACTTGAGAGGAGGTGGTTACTTCTCCCATATAGTGTGCATGCCATTGATCTAATGGTAGAAAATCCACTCTAAAAAGGTCTGCTTGGGGTTTGAACCATTGATCAAAGATCTACAATGAAGTTGTACGACCACTATGCCATGAAGATGGTTGTGACTGAAGAGTAGAGGATCATTCTGAAGTTCCTTATAAGAAATACTGATAGAATAATTGGTTGTTAGTATTTGAACTAGTGATATCATTCAAGCAAAGGAGAGCTCAAACCACTATTCCATTACTTATTTTTTATGAGTATATCTATAGGACAAATTCCTTGGCATGTATGTGCACATATTTCAAAAATTTCCTTACAACAGTTGAGTCCTAGTGACTTGATCTTGCAACACTCATCCCACAAAACACTTTCTCTACTATTGTACCACTTCTTTCTAGCATAATCAAGAGGAGTAACTTCCCTAAAAAAAAGATGTGATAATGACTAGAAAAGATGTAAATATTTAAACTTGTATCCTACCTACCAAGAGCATGCAACCCTACCATCATGTCATCCACATCAATGTGTTTATAGTTGTTTTATTAGAATACATGGATGCATGACAACAAAGGTGGGTGGCCTGTATGTGAAATGGACAATGCCATTTTTTGGTGCCAAAACAAAGGCAGGAAAATTACTTGAGAATTTTAATTTTTTCAAAAAAGAAAAATAACCTAATTTTTGGAGATGTGAAGCCTTTGATTTCTTGTAAAATATCGTCTTCTACCAATAATTGGCATAGATTTGGACCTCAATTTGATACCATGGTTAAATTTATAATATTTTTTAAAAACATGTATTCACCACAATCACATGCCAAAATGAAGTAGAAGTGTTTCAAAATATATCAATATTAAATGAAGTAAAGAGAAAGAAAAAATACAAGAAGAGTTGGAAGGTGGGTGTCCATAGGCAGTCCAATATATCATATTTTGTTCACACTTATGATATGGCTAGATCCTCAATGAAGTGTATTTATAGTGATACTAAAACCCCAATGTGAGGGTAACCTCAAGATGACATTGACTTGACCTTGAGGTTGGGTGTCCATAGGCAGTCCAATATATCATATTTTGTTCACACTTATGATATGGCTAGATCCTCAATGAAGTGTATTTATAGTGATACCAAAATCCCAATGTGAGGTTAACCTCAAGATGACATTGACTTGACCTTGAGGTTAACTTTAAAATAAAATAATAATAATTTACAGCCCTTAAGCACAATTATCCATAAAAGGTGGATTAACCAATACCAATAAGGATGAAATATAAAAGGATCCCTATAGGCTTAGATAATCACATGCCTATAGGCCACATTAATAGTTATCATAAGCACTTTTTCACACTTTTGATATTGTTCTAACAATATCATATTACACATAATTCAACATGTTGAAATTACAGTCTAATTCATGGATAAGGTCAACATTGTATGATATATTGGATAGGCCTAAAAATATTTCATTATACAATGTATTGAATTTATTGTAATATTTTATTATGTAAGCCCTATGGGCTATGGTTAGCCTTGTTATGGTTAAAACCACTTTATAACTTGTAATTAACCTTAATACCTCTTGTTATGTCATCTTAGGTTTAAATTTAATATATAATTAGGGTTTCGGTATTTGTTTAAAAACCCCCTCTCACTCATTTGGTCATTGGAGTGTTCTGTAATTTTATCTTTAGATATAGTGACTATATATGGTGTCTACATGTGCTTATTATTAGGAATTATTACATCATAGCCCATGTGAGAAGGCAACTGATATAACCACCCCTCACAAGGTTTATGCACATAGTATAGGACAAAGGTAGTTGCAAGTATGATTATATGTATTTAAATACATATTACTTTTATAATAAAATTATTAAAGCTTTAATTCCTAACATGTGCTATCAGAGCAATAGAAGGAAGAAAATTCTCCTTTTGATCCTCCTCTAGCTTCGACACAAAGAAGACTCAAAGAGCACTCTATTTGAGAAAAAAAGTTTCAAGGTTAAAATTACCCTATAAAAGATTACTTAAGAAAAACCTTAAAAGAGAGTTAATTATCTCTATGAAGGTAAATTGCATAGTAGATTCAAAGATATCAAGGTGAAAAACCCATGCCAAGGACTAGAAAGGAAAAATCCTTCAAGCATTAAAAAGGGTCTCAATCCCTTCTAAGACCAATAAGGTCATAAGCCTGCAAGTAACAACAAGGTCAATTTTATCAAGAAAGAAAAGGGGTTTGAACAACTAATCATTTAATTTATCAATCCAGGTCTTAATCAATTTAAAGAACATATATCCAGTATAGATATTCCATGACATTAACCAACTTACTTAATTCGATTTCTTAAGATCATAGGTTACAGGAAAGATAAAATGTTTTAAATGTAATTCTTTTTAATATGAAATTAATCCTAATGAATGTGGATCCACGTGCAACTAATGATATTTTGACTATTTTACTTTTGAAATAAATAATGCAATTTAATTTATATTAATTCTATTTTATACTAACTAATCCTATTCTATTGCAGGAGCGAGAGAGTAGGGACTGGTCTTATAGAAGTGGGCCCTGCCTTCTAAAAGGATAGTATATTTCTCTTCTCCTCTACGCTAATTTATCTCAGTAACTACTATTTCATTTAACCTATTCTAACATCTTAACTATTCATTGATGCAGGAAAAATAAAGATTCTACAGAAGAAAATAAATCATTGTGAAAGACAAAACAACATTGCAAAAGATATGGAAAGAAAATACTATTTTATTGTTGAACTTCAATCATGTACACTGTTGGAAATTGTAATCTTTCTCAGAATACTATGAGAGACTTTTTCTAAGAGTGACTTCTTCAACTTCTTTTTCGAGGACCTTTTCAAAGGCCTCTTCACTGTAATTTATACAATTATTCTCAATGAAGTCTTGCGTAATGTTCTTTGTCTCTTTCTAACTAACAAATCTAAATCCTAACCTACGTACTAACAACTTTTCTAAACAAATACAATTTCACAACAAACGGGACTTTGGACTAATCAACGCAAGCCCAAGTGGCAACCACTTTAACAACTATTTAATTTAAGAAATAATAATAACCTATTTGTCCTATTCTCAAGGAAAGACAAAATAAGTTGGCAGAATAATTTAACAACTTTGATCCTCTCCAACTTTAATAACAACTTTACAACTTTTTATTTAATAATAATCAAAATGCCAAATATGTTGCCAACATTGACAGTCAAATGGCTGACTATGTATAATATGCTCCTATTGGATGTGACATGGCAACAAGGTTCGATCAATTTTGACTCGCTCTTTTCCATAGCACCTTTCGATAGACGCTTTCAGTAGCACCTTTTTGTAGCACTTATCCATAAATCCTGCAAGTGTACCATACGTTCAACCAATCTAAGTATACCTACCTCCTGGTTCATCAACCATGACCTCTACCCAACTTCATACACATATCTACCTAACAACACAACATATTACACACAATTTGTGTAAAATATATGCATAAATCATTTTTATAACAATTAATCATTTTGATGCATAAATAATGATATTAAGATGAAACAATAATTAAAAACCATTCATATCCATTCATTTGTAAAAAATATATAAGTAAACCAGATCCACATACTATAACACTTTGACACTCATCATTCCCCCAAACTGAAGGTGATGCATGTCCTCATGCATATAATTTCATAGTTTCACAAAAATCTATACAATATTTCTTGATTTACTCAATTTTACAAACATAAATCAATCTAAAATTGTAATAGTCCATCTGAATGGATAATCCATATATAACTGATTTCACAAGATACAATTTTTTTCTTCTTGAATGCTAACAATGAAAACAGTTCTACAATAATATTTAAACAACTATGCAATCAGACATCTATTCCTAAAAGTTTCACAGTGACTTATAACAGTTGCTATGAAAAGAAGTAATGATATTGTAATTTTTGCAAAATCAGAATATTGATAATGAGCTACAGAACTGTGTTATTCATTTCATCATATGCATCTTAAAAAAATGAAAATTTATGTAGTGATCAAAACATATTAAATAAATCATGTCTACAAAATATCTGAAAGAAACTTACAACATACATACATATACATACATGCATTATGAAAGTCATAATAATAAATAAATTCTATGAACCAGATAAAAAGAAAAAGTCTATTTTTGTCATCTCTATGCAATTCTGTTGATGTCCAGACTAGTTTTAGCCTTTAGACGAGATGAAACCCATGTAGGCTTTGGCCTGGTTGGGAGATTTCTCTCTTTCTTTACCTTCTATACCTGTGCCCTTCCTACTTCTAGATCGAATGGTAGCTCTACTACTATGGTTTTTATATGCTCTACATCCATGGATCCATTGTCATGAGACTCACTCTACATTCCCTACATGTTTGGAGGTGGACCTGCTATTTCCACAACACGGTTAAATATTTCATCGATGTTGAGAGGTATGCCTACCTTAAGTGCTAAACCTTCTGGTAGTATCCCTATATCCCTGGAGGGTCCCGATTTTGGTGGATGATTTGGTTGAGGTAGTTTGGATTGTGGAGCTGAGTTATCTTCCTCAAGTACTTTAGCGAAGTCAAAGACTTTGGCAAAGTTGACCGACTTCCATGGTTTCTTGCCATCTATAGCACTCTTCTGAGGAGATGGACTGATAGTCACAGGTTTAACGACTGAGTCAACCGGTTTCACCACCTTTCTCTCCACCAGTTTTCTAAGGATATCACTCTGAATAGAAAGGGATTTTGTTATCATCATAGCATGATTCTCAACCAGATTTGTAAGTTTATCAAATTTGATATGCAATAGGGTTTGCTGCGTTTTGAGGAATTCGATGGCATCATATTGTCCTGCGATAGGTGAGTTTAAGGTAGGTCTAGGTGCTTCTTCTTCTATAGGTATTTCTTCTCTGAGAGATTCTTCTCGAGATGACTCTTCTATAGGGGATGACTCTCTATTATGATTTCTAGGGATAAACTTTTCATACTTTGTTTTTCTTGCAGACTTAGTGGTTTTGGTTGTTTTGGAAGTGGTTGGGCATTTCCGAACGGGAAGTTCTTCTGAGCTCTCTATGTTAGAGCTTTCCTCAGATGTAGATTCCTGGACTGGTTCGGATTCACTCATAGAAGCATTAGCCTCTTCAACCATGGTATTCCATGAGATTCTTACCTCAGTAGCTTTGTGTAGAACTATCAACTTAATTAATCCATGATAGGAAATGAGATGCAATTTAGGATCTTCATGGGCACTCAATGGCTGCACACGGGTGATGTTAGCTTTTAAAGAGTGAAATAGAAAATAGGGTAGGTTAATTATACAATCTTCCCTCTTAGGAAACTTTAGGTTCAAAAGCATTTTTAAGTGGTATCCCCCACAATTAGACAACCTACCCTCAAGGGTGAAGAATTTCATTAAGATTGTAACTACCTCCTACCATTTTATCGATAGCGAGGAGGTGACTACTCCCTTTATCCAACCATTTCTATCCTGGTTAACTGAGCATTTTTCCCTAAATTTGATAACCATATGACTCACTCCCTTATACATGGATTTAAAATACCTCTGACCAACTTTTGGTAGGTTTAGAACTTCTGAAATTAAACTAGAGGTAATCTAAATTTTGACTTCCCCGACATGGGTTATCAAGGTGTCACGATTACAGTTCAGAATGAACTATTTCGTGACACCCTGATCATGGCCTTGATATTTTGTCAAGGCATCCCACCATCGAGCTTCTTGAAATAGTTTCCTCACTGCATCACTCGGGTTTTGGGTTGCAATAGATGAGGGTTCACTCTTTTTATGAAATGTGGTCCTTGGCATGGTGATAATTTTAGAGAATGGTAGGGTTTAGCAGAAGGACACAGTTTTAGAAGGAACCCTGCATTATTAGAAAAATAATAAGTGCATGCATAAAAACATAAAACCTTTTTGCACTTTCTTTTCAAAAGAAAATCGTAAAATTACCCTAGATTTTGCAGTCTAATTTTTTAAAAACAAAAATTTCAATAATTTTTCAAATATGAAATATTCGAAGTCTCCACAAAATTTATATATATATTTAATTATATTTATAAAGAAAATAAGGACTTCAAAACTTTTTAAATAGAAAAAGAAAACAAAATATATATATATTTTTCTTTCGAAACACAATTTTTTTAGAAAATTTTAGGAGAAATTTCACAAATTTTAGTGAAAAAGAGAAGTCCTCAAAATTTTTAACTTCTCAATTAAATTCAAGAAAATTCTTAGTTCTACAAATGCAGAATATTTACACACGAAAAGAAACAAATTTCCTTTTGATTTCCTTTTTAAACATAATTCTACAGATTTTCTAGAGGGTTTCTAGAATTCTTCTTAAAAATAAAATTACTTACAAATTTTAATAAAAAGGGTCCAAAATTCTTCTAGATTCAGCTTCGAAACACAATTTCTAGACAATTTTAAAAGAAATTCCCTTAATATTTTAAAAATTACTTAGAAGAAAGAAAAATTTTGAATTTTGGATCATGGTCTAAAAATCTTAAAATTTAGGTGAAATTTTACCTTGAAAATAGTAGTTTCCTCTTTTACCTTGACCTCCAATTCTAAGCATCACCTAAAAATTTCTCAACCTTTCAATTACACAACTTTTCCTAATAGATTACATCATTTACGATCGAAGACTATGCTCGAGGTGGTAGCTTAGGGTTTTTGCCCTAAATTAACCTTTTAATTTCCTCATTAAACCCTCATCATGGATCATTTCCAATCAACGAGGAGATTTTCACACTGGGTTGACATTTCATGCATGCTACATCATCCACTCATATCGAGTCTTGAGGGATTCATGACCCTCGATCCATTTTCTAATCGATGACTAAGATCTTTGATCCATGGCTCTACTTCTTATTGGGTGCATGGGTATGGTGATGATGTTCGAGGTATTCATCCTTTGCTACCTCCTATATGGGTTGATTTACCATCAAATTAGCCAATGGGAGGTCCATAGGTTATCACCCAAAGTTGACTTCCTTGCCACATCATCTTTATTTCCTTGACATGGTGTTTAAACATCCATATGACCACACCATGTTATCCCTAGGTGCTTTCATGGCATCATGGTACCTCCTTTCTCAATCGATGGAATAACACTTGTGTTGCTTTTAGTCCAACATCATCAGATCCAAGGCTAGCTCATGATCTCAATTAAATGCCCTCCAAACCTTTTAAAATAATTATTAACTTTATTAATTCCTTAAAAATTAGAAATCCTTTAAAGTTCCCAAGCTTCCTATCATTAAAGTAGATTTAAAAGTTATTTGAGTCCAACCTCCTTTAAAATTTCCTTCCCAAAATGTGCTTTACCTCAAATTTGATTCTCCCCAAAACACTTAGGATTTTTAACAAAAATCTTAAAAGCTTACTACTAAAACTATACTACTGAAACTATACTACTAAAACATTACTAAGAAAGTTTCATTTTATTGCAAAAATTTTCTCCCCCAAACTATATTATGGACTTTATTGTATTAGCCTTATACCTCCCCCAAACTATAATTTTGGCTATATAGCCAAAACAAAAATAGAGGGAAATATTTTTATTTAAAGATGCTTATATTTATAGGAAATTTTTAACATATATATTATTTTATTTATTTTAATGGTATGGGGGTAAATAAATATATTATTTTTTGAATGATTTTCTTCCTTTAATTTCATAAGGAGTTCCATGTGAGAAAAATAATGGATGTAAATCTGATATCAATCATCAATATATATAAAATAGATCTTTATCAAAGGCTTGGATGATTTCAACATTTGTTTTGAATAGAAGAATAGGATAGTTGTTTTGATGTCATCTTGATGGCCTTTCTTTCCTTTGGGAGTATACATGTTTTTGTTGTTCTTATAGGGGTGCAAAGCTTTGGGGAATTGGATTCCCAACCACTCTATCAGAGTCTTGATGGGAATTGTAACCCTATCCTTACTGCTTTATCCCTATAAGTAAATATTAAGGTTCTTGGGAAATACAAACCACATTTTTGTAGGATGGGATGAACTATAGTACCTACATATGGAATAGAAATTTGCTCATGACTTTTGCTTGCTTATGATATTCTAGAGTTGTTTCACAAAGACTCAAACATCCTAGTGACCTTAAACAAATTCATCTATTCATCTCACAAATCAATATGATGCTAAAGTTATCCTAATGTTTTCAAGCCTCTCAAGGACCAATTGTGTGTGCAGTGAATGTTCATTTCTCATCATGAGTAAGGATTGAGTAAACCAATGGTCACTTATGCCAACAAGTTAGCTTATCTATGAGCATCCATAGGTCTTGTCCAGACTTAGCGCTACTACGTAAGGATACCTTATTGCCAGGCGGGTTTCATTCAACCCATTGTTGTAATGAGGATCACCCCATGGTTTTTGAAATACTAAGAATTCTAGGGATTCAAGCTCTTCTCCCTTATTTTATTGAATTTTATTTGGGATACTTGCTCATTTTGAGAGAGAGCAAGGGATTTTTATTGCTTTTTGGGATTCTTGCTCATTTTAAGGGGGAGCAAGAAGATAATTTTTTTGGGATACTTGCTCATTTAGAAGGAGAGCAAGGGATTTTTTTTTCAAGGATGAAGGGGGAGCTTGTCCTTTTGCCAATTCATTAGCTTTCTAGACCATGCGCATAATTGGATAAGTAGGGGAAACCATTCACTCTATGGCAATAGTAACTCATGAGTTAGTCTTTCCAAACTTCACAATGTTTTTATTTGTTATAATGTGCATAGTCCAAGAGGAAACTTGATTGACTAGGAGCAACTTATAACACCCAAATATTGTTTGATTTTCAATGAAGATTTTCTCAAAACACTAGTGGTGGCTGAGTAATTGAAAACACCTAGATTTTGTTTTAGCAAACAAAGTGTTATGCAAGATGTGGTAGTAATTTTCCTACAAGTTCTCAAGTTGTTACAAATAAAAGAAGTGTCTTTTTAGGATATTTTTGAAATAATATTGAGACTAAAAATTGATGAAGAATAAGATGAGAGTATTGCAAATATTGGAACTCCATTATGGAACAAAAGAAGCATAATATTTTTTTTTAAGTGATATATTAATAAATATATATATATATATATATATATATATATATATATATATATATATATATATATATATATATATAAAGCAACAACTTATTTAATAGGTAATGTATTTGTTGCTTGTTAAAGAGAAGTATTTATTCAATAGTAGTGATTTGCAGTTTAGATATACACTGCAAATCAGTTCGTTGCTTGAGATGGTGTATGAATTCTTCTTTAGATAGTGGCTTTTTATATAGTTTAAGCCTATGTCCATTAACTAGTAATTTTTTGGTTGAGTCATCAATAGGCTTAAGTTTCAATGTACCATTTCCAAATATCTCTTCAATTTCATAGGGCCCAAGCCATCTTGTCCTTAACTTCCCTTGAAAATCTTGGTAGCGGGAGTCAAATAGCAAAGCCCAATCTCCTGGTTGAAACATTCTAGGTACAATGTGTTTATCATGCCATTTCTTTCTTTGTTGTTGTGTTAATTCAGTTCTATGTAGTACCTCAAGTCTCTTTTCATCAAGAATATTTAATTTCTCTAACCTAGCTCTTTGTGCTTGATCTAAATTCATATCAAGTTGTACTGTTGTGCGAAGAGTCTCTATTTCAAACTCAATGGGCATGATAGCTTGCTTACCATAAACCATCTCATAAGGTGTTAAACCAGTGGTAGTCTTCCAGGTTGTGTTATAAGCCCATACAACTTCTTTTAATATTTCTACCCAATCTACTCTACTAGTGGCCATAGTTTTGGTTATTATCTTTTCAAGCTCTCTATTGGTTACTTCCACTTGTCCATTGGCTTGAGGATGATATGGTGAAGTTTTTCTATGTTTTATTTGATAGATCGTGGTGAAATGTTCTATTAATTTAGAGAGAAATTGAGTTCCTTGATCTGAAACTAGTTCTCTAGGTGCTCCAAAGCGCAACATAATGTGTGAATAGAGAAAATCAGCAATGGGTTCAGCTTGTGCTCATGGCAAAGCTTCTACTTCCACCCATTTTGTAACATAATATATGCACACAAGTATATGTTTATTATTTGCACTTGGAGGATCTATTGGTCCAACAAAATCAATTCCCCATTTCTCAAATGGTTCAAACATAATTTGGGGTACCAAGGGCATCTCCATTGTAGGGGTTGGTTTACTAGCCCTTTGGCATGCATCACATCTATCAACAAATTGATGAACATCCTTATTTATAGTAGGCCAAAAGTATCCAGTTTGGAATATTTTACTAACCATTCTTTGGGCTGCATAATGACCTCCACAAGGTTCTTCATGTGTTGCTCTAATAATATCATACACATCTTCTTCCTGCACACATCTCCTAACTACATGGTCTGGGCAAGACTTGAATAAAATCCCATTAATCCACATGTAAGGGGCACTCTGATGTACTAACATTTTTCGCTCATAAGGTGTAAAATTTTGAGGTATCTTTCCTATTACTAAGTAATTTGCAATATCAGTGTACCAAGGAGTGAAAATAGAGAGAGCAAACAAATGTTCATCCAGGAAATTATCAAGAATTAACTCATCATCATCAAATATTTGCATACGAGATAAATGATCTACAATAACATTATCCTTGCCTACTTTGTCTATAATTGTGACATTAAATTCTTGCAATAAGAGAAGCCATCTAACCACTCTACCTCCTACTATGGCTTTGTTCATTAAGTATCTTATGGCAGAGTGATCAGTGTGAACAAATACTTCATACCCTATTATGTAATGTTTGAATTTATTAATAGCATGGACTACAACTAAGAACTCTTTTTCAGTAACCGTGTAATTCAGTTCAGCTCCATGCAAATTTTTACTTACATAATAGATAGCATAAGGTATTTTGTTTTCTATTTATTGTAATACTGCCCCTATTGCATATCCTGAAGCATCACAATGTATATGGAAGGGTAATTCCCAATTTGGTCCCCTCAAGATTGGAGCAGTAATCAATTTATTCTTTATAATTTTGAAGGCTTCCTGACATGCTTCAGTCCAACTAAATTCACTTTCTTTGGTTAGGAGCTTAAGCATAGGAGCAACAATTTTTCTAAAATATTTAATGAATCTACGGTAGTATCCTGCATGTCCTAAGAAACTTCTTACCTCTGTTTGTATTTTTGGAGGTTGGAGGGATTGGATAACTTGAATTTTTGTAGGGTCTACTTTAACACCTTCCTCTGATATGTAATGTCCTAAAACAATACCTCCTCTCATCATCATGAAACACTTCTCATGACTCAGAGAGAGGTTTTGTTCTTGGCATCTAATCAAAACCTTTTGTAAGCTTGATAAAGTTTCTTCAAAGGTGTTACCATAGACTGTGAAGTCATCCATATAGACTTCTACACATTCATTAATCAAATCAGAAAAAATGGCTAAGACAACCCTTTGAAAAGTGGTTGGTGCATTGCATAGTCCAAAAGGTAAGACTTTATAAGCATAGGTGCCTACAGGACATGTGAAAGTTATCTTTTCCTGATCTTCTTCAGCTATGGAAACCTGATTATACCCACTAAAGCCATCCAAAAAACAAAAGTATTTCTTCCCAACCAAGGTATCAAGAACTTGATCAATGAATGGTAAGGGGAAATAGTCCTTCTTTGTCACTTTATTTAGTTCCCTGTAATCCACACAAATCCTCCATTTACCATTATTTTTAGGGACTATTACTAATGGTGATACCCATTGACTATCAGAAATCGGATATATAAATCCTGCATTCAAGAGTTTAATGATTTCTTCCTGAACTACATCTTTCATAGCTGGATTCAATCTTCTTTGGGGTTGTCTTACTGGGTGGCAACCTTCTTGAATAAATATGCGATGGGTACAAATGTTTGGGTGTATTCCTTTCATGTCCTCATAGTTCCATGCAAATGCAAGTCGATGCTTTTTAAGCACATCAATCAGTTGTGATTCTTGTATGCTCGTAAGCTCATTACTAATGTTCAAAGTTCTTCCCGATGTAATATCTATCTATTTGCAATTTTTTGTATTCGCATCTATTCCCATCATTTCAGGTTTAAGTACATTTAGGTGATAGTCGTAAGGTATCAATTGTTGAGTTTGACTTGTGCTAGCCTCATTAATGAACATAGTAGATTCAGATAAACAACTATTATCTTGACCTTGATCTTCCTGTTGATCTCCTAGTAACAATGATAAGGGTCCCTCAACTTCTTGTTGTAGGTGTTCACTCAGAACATTGATCGATAAGGTTTGGATATCATCCAAATCATGAGGGAAATCATACCATAGTTGTTTCAAAAAATCTCTATCTAACATTGATTCAAGAAATAGGCTAAGATCTTTAGTGTTCTTGCCATTGGAGATAGTCATGTTTCCAGATCTACAACTGATGTAGGCATCAGCTGTTGCAAGCCATGGGTATCCTAAAATTAAGGGATGTCCCCCTAACTTTTTCTTGGGTTGTAAGACTATAAAGTCTATAGGGTATTCCCATGAACTTACAAAAACTATAACATCCTCCAATTTTCCTTCTGGTCTAACAATAGATCTATCTACAAGTTGGAGTACTATAGAAGTTGGTTGTAATTTACGTACTCCTAAGGATTCTATTATTTCCTTGGTCATGACATTAATAGCAGCTCCTAAATCGACCAAAACATTGTGCAAGGCTATTTTACCAATGTGAACTATAAGGATAGGTATTCCAAGATCGGTATATTTTGGTAATAACCTACCTTCAGTCATTATCTCAGACAACTATCCAATGACTTGAATGGTTTGAGTTTCATTCTTCTTTTTCCTTCCAAAATTTGTGCATATGTTCTTGATTAACTTGGAATAGATAGGAATGTCCTTGATGGCTTGTAACAAAGGAATTTTAATGGTGATATTTTCTAACTCTTGAAGGAAATTGAAAGTTAGTTTAGATGGTTCCTTTGGTATTGCCAGCCTTTCAAGAAATGGTATCTCCACTTCTTTCCTTTGAATTTGGATCTCTTTTTGTTTTTCTAGAATGTTTTCTGGTAAAGCTACCACCTCTTCTTCAGGATTTTCATCTTCATTTACTTTTTCAGATAGAGTCTTTGGGGGTTCTTCAATCTCTGTGAGAGTAGCTCTAGTATTGTCCAATATTTTTCTAGATCTTAATTGAATCTATTGGCAAGGTACCATAGATATTGAGCATGTCTCATTTGTTTCATAGACCTGTTGAATATTTTTGTTATTATTAGGGTTAGGCACCGGTTGAGCTGGTAAAGGTGGCTACTTAGGAGGATTATTTACATTATTCGAAGGTGGAAGGAGTCTATTTTGGGGCTGGTTTTGAGGTACTTGCCCCCTAAATTGATTTTGAAAGTTTTGTTGTTGGGGCTGCCCTTGAGACCAACTAGGTCCTGTTTGATTGTATTGGCCACTCGTATTCCAATTAGATGCATTCTGATTTTGGCCTGCCATCCATGGAGGTGAATTTCCATATGAATTGGACATGAATTGTGCCCAAGGAGGCATGTTCCAATCTTGATTAGATTGATTCTAGTTCGACCAATTTGGAGCATTTGACCAATAATTAGGTCTTTGTTGGTTGGAATAGTTAGAGTTTGACCAATTGGGTGGACCATTAAATGGACCATTCCTTATTTGAGCTATGAAATAAACATCTTCTACTTCTTTGACCTCAGGTTCTTTTATAGCAGTCTTGATAGCAGAAATATATTTACAATTTTTGGTACTATGGTTCTTGTCACAGATTTTACAAGTAGAGATGTTGGAAATGTTTGTAATGTTGAGAGGACATTCTCTCAAGTTGTGTTTCTTCCTACATCTATGACAATATATTTCTTCAATATTTTGATCCTTTGGTTTCTTATCCATGAGGTCGAGGGATGATGTTAATGTGCTCAATAAATCAGTTTTAAGACTCTCTAGCATGTTTCCAATTTTAGCTCGTGTTACTCCTCCTCTTGATGATGGGTACTTATTACTTCTTAATGGCTTATTTCTTGAATAATTTTTGTAGAGATTTACAATTTCTCCTAATCCCATCTGATGGATATCCCCTTTTGCCATAAGGTTTAGTATGTCTAGGACGTCTTCCTTTAGCCCTTTAAGAAAAAGTTCTTTTTGAACCTCCTCATCCAACTCAATGTTTACCCTTGATCCCACAAACTAGAATCTCTCAAGATAATCCTCAAGGGATTCATCATATTTTTTATTCATGTGAAACAACTCAGCTTTCTTATCCTGAACTCTACAATAATCTTGGTATCTCTCAAGGAATATGTATTTTAATCCATGTTCTCCATCCCATCGATTGCAAATGCTTTCTCCTAGACCCATGAACCATCTTAAGGCTACATCTTTAAGCGTAGAGGGGAATAGTCTTAATTTTTTCTCATCAATGGTGTAAAAGTAAGCTTGGCACACCACTTCAAATTCAAAGAGAAAGGCATCGGGATCCTCATGTGGTTTCCCATGAAAGGTAGGTAAAATAACAATAGAGACCGGTTTTGGTTCTCTTGTTAGCCTTTCTTCAGAAGAAGGAATTGGGAAGGCAAAAGTCTTTCTCTATCCACCTCCCCTTTGGTTTTCTACTTCTCCTTGATCATTAGTCCTTTGCCTATGTTCCCTTTGGTTTCCATTTACTTCCCCATGTTCACTAGCCTGATCAACCATGATTGAATATAAGATTTCAAGAATTGGCTCAGGTATAGGTTCAGAAAAGAGTGTTGAGGGATCTATATGATCGTCAAATTCTAGTTTGGGTAGTAGATATGTTTTGGGATCTTGTTCTAGAAATTCAATCTGCTTTGATGATGCAGAATCTGTAGATGTTTGGATTGCAGTTTCAATTTCTTTTAACTCAAAAGTTTCAGATTTCTTACTAAGGTCTCTTTGGCAATCTACTTCTAGTTTACTAACTTTAATAAATCTTCCCTTCGAGTCTCTAGGTCTGTTCATGAAATTTTCAAGTTCTTTGGTTCTTGCAACAAATTTTTACCTTTTTAATATTCCTTGAACAACCTATGGATATCATTAATTGGATCAAGTTGCTCAAGAGTCATATAATGCTCTTCATTAAATCCAAAATATGTTGTTACTAGAGTAATCAATTGGACAATAAAATCCTATTTTAGAATTGGATTAGGGCTCTCAAACTATAATTCATAATGCAAGTCTTAACACAATTCTCTAAAGCAAACTACTCTAGGTGCCCTATAACATATCTTATTATATTCTAGGTTCACTTCCCTATCTCTATTTATTGAATGGTAAGAATCCTCAAATATGTCCCATAGGTATACAATTTATTCCTATATTATAATATAGGGAAATAAATTTTAGCTATGTTTACTCTATTTAAATTTTATATATCAAATTTCAATTTTATTTTTTAAAAGAATTAACTTCTTGTTCTATCTAATTTTTGAGGTCAATAAAATTAAGACAATTTTCCACCATCTAGCAACTTTTACTTCTCTATTATATATATATATATTATTTTTTTTTTTTTTTTTTTTTTTATTTAAAGCAATCCTACTCATAACTAAATGCAACCCATGGATGGATTCATACAACTAATTTTAGCATAATAAGAAAAATAAAGTATTGTTGTTACCGTTTTACTTCTAAGGGATGTTTTCACTATGGTTGTGTCACTCAGTCACACCTACTTCCTATACTACCTTGTGTTTCTACAGGCCAAAGAGTCTTAGATTTAAACTAGCAACAACCACACTATGCAAGAAAATAAATTGCTTGAAAAAAAATTGCTGGAAAATAAATGACTGGAAAATAAATTGCTAACTCTAGGAAAGCAATAAAAGTTGATTTAAGAAAATAGAACCTAGTCCACCTAAGGTGGGGGATGCTTGGTGTGCATGTGCATTGATCACTACTTGCGCCACCCTCCAATGAAAAACTCTAAATATCAAACATGCATTGATCACTACTTGCACCACCCTCCACATATAGGTAAGCTTCCTTCCTTACATGGTCCAACAATCTTTAGATTAATGCAATGGCATTGTTCTCCCTAGAAATGGTGCCAAAAATGTCTAGCTTGAATAACTAATCATTTAATTTATCAATCCAAGTCTTAATCGATTTAAAGAACAGATATCCAATATAGATATTCCATGACATTAACCAACTTACTTAATTCAATTTCTTAAGATCAGGTTACAGAAAAGATAAAATATTTTAAATGTAATTATTTTTAATATGAAATTAATCCTAATGAATGTGGATCCACGTGCAACTAATGATATTTTGACTATTTTACTTTTGAAATAAATAATGTAGTTTAATTTATATTAATTCTATTTTATACTAACTAATCCTATTTTATTGCAGGAGCGAGAGAGTAGGGACTGGTCTTATAGAAGTGGGCCTTACCTTCTAAAAGGATAGTATATTTCTCTTCTCCTCTATGCTAATTTATCTCAGTAACTACTATTTCATTTAACCTATTCTAACATCTTAACTATTCATTGATGCAGGAAAAATAAATATTCTATAGAAGAAAATAAATCATTGCGAAAGACAAAATAACATTGCAAAAGATATGGAAAGAAAATACTATTTTATTGCTGAACTTCAATCATGTACACTGCTGGAAATTGTAATCTTTCTCAGAATACTACGAGAGACTTTTTCAAGGAGTGACTTCTTCAACTTCTTTTTTTGAGGACCTTTTCAAAGGCCTCTTCACTGTAATTTATACAATTATTCTCAATGAAGTCTTCCGTAATATTCTTTGTCTCTTTCTAACTAATCAAATCTAAATCCTAACCTATGTACTAACAACTTTTCTAAACAAATACAATTTCACAACAAACGGGACTTTGGACTAATCAATGCAAGCCCAAGTGGCAACCACTTTAACAACTATTTAATTTAAGGAATAACAATAATAACCTATTTGTCCTATTCTCAAGGAAAGATAATTATAAGTTGGTGGAATAATTTAACAACTTTGATCCTCTCCAACTTTAATAACAACTTTACAATTTTTATTTAATAATAATCAAAATGCCAAATATGCTTTTGCCAACGTTGATAGTCAAATGGTTGACTGTGTATAATATGCTCCTATTGGATGTGACGTGGCAACAAGGTTTGGTCAACTTTGACTTGCTCTTTTCGTAGCGCCTTTTAGTAGATGCTTTTCCATAGTGCCTTTTTGTAGCACCTATCCATAGATCCCACAAGTGCACCATACGTTCAACCAATCTACGTATGCCTACCTCCTGGTTCATCAGCCACGGCCTCTGCCCAGCTTCATACACATATTTGCCTAACAACACAACATCTTGCACACAATTTGTGTAAAATATATGCATAAATAATTTTTATAACAATTAATCATTTTGATGCATAAATAATGATATTAAGATGAAACAACAATTAAAAACCATTCATATCCATTCATTTGTAAGAAATATATAAGTAAACCAGATCCATATACTGTAACACTTTGACACTCATCGGGATCATAAGTTTTCCTTGAAGAATTGCCTTTTCAAAAGGAATAAAAAATTTAGACAAGATCCTTAAAAATTACAAGAAAGGAATCTATAGAAGCTCTTAAAAATTACAAGAAAGGAAGCCAAGAAACCAATTGAAGCTTCACAAAGAAATTGTAAGATAGTTTCAAGCAACTGAATCAAACATCATTGAAATCTCACAAAGAACACAGAAAAGAGAGTCCAAAACTAGATATGAAGGATAAAATTATTTCCAAATAGATAAAAATATATTTGAAGAATTAAAAGGTTATTGAACCTTTTCCAAGATGCTCACTAATGGAAAAAAGAAAGCAACATTGAATAAATTAAGTTGTTGAAATATTTATGAGCTATAAAGATAAATGTTCCAAGGGAACATGGTAAAGTGAAAGAAGATCATAAAAGTATTTTCAATTGAAAGGAAATTTTGATTTGGAACAAGCACCAAAAATTAGAGTTCAATTGCAAGAATGACATGGTTGGCATTCATGAGGTGATCAAGGAATGTAATAAACTTGAGCAAGCAAGAAGAATATAAAGGGAAGAAGTAATAAATTCAAATAGAAGAAAGAAAAATGTAAATAGAAATTATTTTAATAAATGTTCTAATATTAAAACAATCATGAGACTTCATTAAAAGGAAACAAGGTTTGTATAAATCCAAACTTGGTAAACACTCAATTTTTATGAAATTTATTAAAAAAACAACACTTATATATACATATATGACATAGGAGTCAATAAAAAAGATATTCTTTTTCACAAAATTCTTTCATTTCAAAAAACCCAAAACTTTCAAAGAGAACTCGAAAAGCTACAAGGCATCTTAGAATCAATGCTAGTGAAAGTGAAATAGACAATCTTGAAACTTCTATGCATGAGAAAATAAAATAAAGGTTTATAAATAAGAACTCAAAGGTTGAAAGAAGAAAATATCAAAGGATTAGTAGAAACATGTAGTCCCATGCATACTTAATCAGAATAAAAGCAAGTATAAACAAAATAATTATTTGGTGCCCAAAAGGATAAACCCAGGCACAAAGATCCTAAATGCACCTAAAATTTATTATTACCATTGTCAAAGGATGAAGAAACTATTTGGAACACAAAATATCATGAAAATCCACCCAAACACATCAACACTAATTCACAAGAAATCAGAGGATTGAATGTTTGCATCAAACACTCTTAGATGTCATAAATTTAATATTGAGAACCTTGCTTAGGACAAGTCAAAAGCGGACATGTGAACATCATAATTAAACATCAAAATATTGCTCAAGCATGAGTTAGAAGCATACATGCGGATAGTTATAATAGGTACCAAGGTTTCACATAGACAAAAAGGCTAGTTTGGGCAAGATAAATCATAAGGGAGAAAAATAATTGTCCCATATTTGTGGTCATGAAAAGGAAATTAGAAGGTATATATTACCTCTCCCATTACACAATTACATGCAAAAAAAAAGAGCTTATAAAATTTTGAAGAAATCAAGAATATTCTTTAAAATATTGAAGTAGAAGAAAGAAATTCCATCATAATTATTTTGCCCGGCGAGACATCAAAATATTTGCAATTTGAGGAAAATATCAACACAATTTTAGGCATATATATTCATTGGAGAGTAGTTTTTAAGGTGAATTCAGTAAAAAAGAATGTTCAAATTAGCTAGTGGAGCACTAAAGTTCTTGTTGCTCGATTTATAACTGTTAAGAGGAAATAATTATGTTTCCTGGAAAACCAAACTTAGAATGCAACTTGAGTTTGAGGAAGTATGACAAGTAGTAGATGGGACCAATACTCATCTTGAAGAAAAAAATGAAGACCAAATAAAGTTTGACAAGGCAAATAGAAAGGCAATATTAATCATCATGTTTGGAGTGGTAGATGAGGTCCAAGCATACATTCCAAATTCAACCATGGCTAAGGATGCATGGAAGAAGCTCAAAAAAATATTTTAAGCAAAGAATTAAAATCCGAATCTATTCCTCCAAAGCTAGCTCTATTTTTTGAAGATGAAAGATGGAGAGAAACTAAAATTGTTTATGAGGAGAATAGTTGAGTTGTTAACATCATTGCAAGCACCGGGAGAAAATGTATTTGATGAAACTATAGTTTTAATTATTTTGAGATCTCTCCCATAAAATTATAATTTTTTTGTGATAATATTAAATATCACTAAACAAACACCAAGCTTTAAAAATTTGGTGAACCTACTTCAAAAAGTAAAGGTCTCACATACAAAAAATGAAGAAAAACAATTACTTGTTACTTGTAGACACCAAATTACAGCCACTAATCCTCCATCCTAACCATCCCACCACCCACTTGTCCACCATACACCTTTCCCACCAATTATTTGGCCCAATTCCACCTTTCCCGCCTTCAAAAGGCCCACTTTAGCCCTTTCCCGCCATTTCCTAACCCAATTGAGATTATTTTAATATTATTTTATATTTAATATAATATTTTATATTATATTATAATATATTTATTATAAAATATATATTTATAAACTCAATTAACCACAGCCGTCCGATCCAATCTAATCTCCACCGTCCATCTTCATTAATCCATGCCACATCTAAAAAGTAATCTCAACCTTAGGATCTAATTTAATCTTAGCCACACGATCAAAAGTGTAAGGCTAAAACCCTAAGAAAACCCTAGGTTGGATTATAAATAAGGGCATTTGCAAATGCTCAAACCCTGGAACCCTGATATTAGAATTTGCATCTTGAAGAGATCATTGGCGAAGCCCTAGCGAAGCAGAAAGAGATAGAGCCCTAAAAATCCAAAGCCCTAGCTAGCCAATAGGACTTCTGCTATTCCAACCATCCCCCATATCCATCCTTTCCACCTCGCCCTCCTCCATTGCCATCGTCGCCACTTTTCCCATCCATCGCATTCGTCGCATCCCCCATGATCTGCTTCTACAGATTTTATCCTCATCGTAGGTGCCCTCCCGAGCTTACGAAGCTCACTACAGAGCTTGCCAAGGCACACCTACCTTTGTATTGCAGGCTCACTCTAGAGCCTACGAAGCTCGCACTAGAGCCTACCAGTGCCTTCGAGCCTTTATCACAAAATGAATCAGCCTCTACATCATGCCATCTACTATCAAAACTACAATAATGGAAAAAAATATCATCACAAGCAAGGTATATCTTTATTTATTTTATTTGATTACATGATTTGTATATTTAGCATGCCATTTGATCTATTTTTAGTTAGGGTTTATTGATATCCGAGGGTCTCACACTATGGAGCCCTCACAGGTGTTATTAATCTCTTTCTCTATTTTTGTGTATGCAGGTCTATAGATTCTATATATTGTTGAATGATTGTTGAAGCTGGAGTGGTCCAACATCGGATACCTGAAGCCCACTCATTCCGTTGGAAGCGAGGACACACTATTTGAAGACACTTCATTATTGTAGCTAGGGTTTTGGAGAACCCTAGCATATTGTAAATATTTGTATCAAAGGCTCACTGAGTACAGATTGTATCAAAAGGAGTTTATTAGCTCCCCCATGTTTATTGAATAAATTTATCTATTTGTGCAATCTTGTGTTTCCTTGGGTTATTTGATTTCTTTATTATTGTTTAAGTGTCATGTTCTTATCTTCACAAATGGTGATCACGGTGGGACCCCACAAGGGTTTCATTATTTAATAGATCTACCTTGCTAACTTAATTTTACTTCTATTTGTTGTAGAATTTTTAGAAGCGCAGAAGTCATCGATTTCATCGCTAGGGTTTCTGAAGCAGTCTGCAGCACTTTCAGAGATTACGCAGGCATTCGACAGCATCTGCAGACAACCACAGGTGCTCTGTCACTATGCCTACATAGGTGCCCAACTATTCCTAGCATTGATTTGGAGTAGAGCTAAGGCTTCCAAGTAAGTCCCATAACCCTAGTTTACCATTTAGCGATTTACGTATTCTATATTTTTTGCTATTTTTCGTTGTTTTTAGGTTTAACACTAAGTAATCTGGGAAAGAATCCTTAGCAAATTACATTTAGGGTTTGTGTGTATTTAATTATACAAAATTCATTTCTTGTTCTAAAGTTGTAGATCTAGGTGATTGTTTGCATTTTTGAGTGCATATGAAACAGAAAAGCATCCTAGATTTTGCATTTTAGAGTTAAATATTACTTTAATTTTGCATATCTAAATAGGAACAACATCTTGATGCATAAAGTAATCCTGCCCTAGGTTGGCCCCTTTGGCAGAGAGGTGGACGAACCCTCCGATTGCTCTTGTGATTTTAATCACTTGTAGGCAAGGGATTTTAAGGGTGTACTCTACACTCTTTAGGTGAAATTTGCATCTTTATGTTGGCTTCTGATTTAGATTAGTAAAGTTAGTAATATTTAATATTGTTTGCACACCATAGAGAACAAGAGATCTAATAAAATTAATCACACACACTTGCACGATTCACATTTTTAATAGTAGTGGCTGGATTTCATCACCAACCATTGCTTGAGATTTGGTGACGGTGGCAGTGATTTCCATCCACCAATATCTGCCCTAGAAACCATAGGACTACCCCCGAGCAAACTTGTTGGAGGTCATTACCAACAAGAATCTCGTTGCCCCAGCCAACCTTAGTTTTTACCTTTGTTTTCTTTAAACAAGAATTAAGTTACATCAAAACACACAAGCCAACAATTCTAAAAATAATCTCACATTAACGAGAGAAAATAATTAATGAACAAGGTAAGCCACACACGGTGAAACCTAGGATTGATTGTTTTCTTTACTTTAAATTCTGAAAAAGTTTTTAGTTTGTGTGATTTAGATTAAACTTTGAATCTTTGGTTTAATTACTTTATGGTACTAACGAGACAACAAAAGAAAGTAATAAATCAAAGTGGTTTAATGGAAAACACTTCCCATCCTCCCGCTACTTCGGTAGCCAACCTATCCAGCATGGTTCAGACTACTTCGTCTAGATCATCATATCCATCCCTACCTCAAGTAGGAACCCTTCCACACAATGTGGAAACAACCACCACCCACATAGACATGGACAAAGTGAGGGCCATCTACAAGTCCTCCAACTATGTCTTAGAACCCCTTAGCCAAGAGGGATTTGAAGAACCCGAATTGGCTACCGCCCACCTTACCCAAGGATATCATAATTTAGGTTATGAATATGGTATGCCTTCTTCCATGAGCCAACCGCAACAAAGCCCAAGTGTTCCAAACACTTACCTCACATCCACCTATTCCAACCCATTGTATGAGGAGTATGTCAATGTTGCCTCACAAATCCCTAACCACCAAGTTGTCACATCAAATGCAACTTGCGCCATACCCATGTCCTCTCATCCATCATCATCCACCCCTCCATCATCTCACTTAGCCACCATACCCATGTCTTCTCATCCATCATCATCCACCTTCCCATCATCTCATCCAACCACAACCCCATCCTTTGATACATGGTCAAATCAAGAACTTACGGACACATTAGGGCTCATAAATAGGTTGCTTTCACAATGAACAAAAGGAAAACAACCGGTTAACACAGACCCTATGACCCAAGTAGTTCCAAATCAACCTCCACTCACCAATAAAAATCCAACATGGGTTCCCCAACCTTCCATAGTGTCCATCCCTAATCCACCATCAATCCACACATCAACCACACCAATTACTATTGCCACCAACCAACCACACAACTCATTCTTCCATCAACATCCTCATCAATCATCCCCATCCTTCAACCATCAATATTCACCACACACCCATCCCAATTCATTTCACAATACCATGCTGGTCACACCCCAACATCTACCATCCAACCCATCAACCAACCACCACACAATCCAAGGTCCTCACATTCCAGTAGAAGATCCTAGATTCTAGGCAATACAAAAGCAAATTGATCAGTTGATGCAAAATTCACCAGGAATAACGAGCCAAAAGCTCACATTAAGCCAACTGATCCATCAACCAATCCACCCTTCGGTACCATCACCGCCATATCCGATAGATTTTACGGTACCAAAATTTGACAAGTTCAGGGGAACTGAGGATCCTAAGGAGCATGTGAGTTCATTTGTCCATGTATGTTTTTGGATTAGCGATGATAATGCTCTTATGCTCCGAACATTTCCTCAAACATTAGGGGGAGATGCCATTGAATGGTACAATCAATTGCCTACACATAGTATTTATACTTTTGATCAATTGATAGATCTATTCTTGGAACGCTTCACCCTTAATATTAGAAAGAAGGTGTCCTTATCGGATATATATTATTTGAAACAATGGGATGAGGAACCTATCTATGATTTTGGAAACCGTTGGAGGGCAGTCATAACCAAGTTGCCATTCTCCCTCCCAATGGAAGAAATTATCAAACTTTTTACCAAGAGTTGCTTAAAACCCATCTCTTGGATGCTACAACTCAATACTTATAGAACATTTGAGGAGGCTTTAGCACAGGCTAGTGTCATTGAGGAGATAAAAATCCAAGAGGGTGTCATTAAGCCTAAGAAGAAAGAGTGGCAAAATAGGGGCCAATACCGAAATAATCAAACTGGCCAAACCAAATCAACACAAGCCTCAATGGCTAACACAACTAATCAAGTCAATCAAGTGGTCATGAGCCAGCCCGTAATGGCTCAAAAACTAGTGCAACAACAAATTGCCTATCATGCGGTCCCATCAGTAACCCAAGCACCAATGGTACAAAACACAACGCCAACTGTGGAACAACCTACCCACCGCCAATTCAATCGGCCCCAACGTCAATACACTCCTTTAGCGGAATCATATTCATCCATATTTCGAAGGTTGTATGAGACCAATAAATTAGCCTTGCCAGAACATTAGGCCCGATGATCCCACCAAAAGGCCTAAAAATTATAGAGAGCACTTGTTTTGCCCATACCATCGACAAAATGGGCATGATATCAATTCCTGCCATATGTTCAAAAACATAGTGCAAGACCTCATAGACCTAGGGGCCATTAACGTGGATAACCCCTTAGCTCCACAAAATCAAAATTTGGGCATATATCAGACACCTCTACCTAACCATGGGGAGGTCCAACATAATGTAGGAGGTAACAATCAACAACCACCTCCTAATCAAGTAAATCATGTCCAACAATACCAAAACTTTGTAGGAGCAGTCCATGTGGTCACTAGAGGGCAAAGGCAAAATCAAAAAAATCCTCAACAACCTTCGAACCCACCTCCCATCCAAACATCACCAAATCCATCTCCACCAATAAATCTATCCAATCCATCCAATCAGCCCATCCTTCATCCAATAAGGCCAGCGGTAACTTTAACCAGCCGGTTAACCACTAGTTTGAAAATGGCATCAACCAAACTTTTTGTGTATGAGCTTATCCAACAATCCCCTAGGCATAGAGAAGCTTTAATGGAAATACTCAAGTCAATTGAGTTAGAATCCCAAGACTCTAATGCCTTCAACAACTTTGTAGGGAGTGTTAGAACGTGCATGGAGCCATCAATTACCTTTTATGACTTTGAGGTAAAATCAATGAATTCAGAATCAGTAGACCCTCCATTGCACATAATGGCCCTAATAGATAGAAAGCCATTCAAAAGAGTCCTAATTGATACCGGCTCATCAATCAATATCATTACTACCGCTGCCCTTATCCACCTCAAATTACCTCCATCCCACATTTCCAAATCATCATTCACCCTCAAAGCATTTAACGATGCTTTGTGTACCATAATTGGCACTATTGTTTTACCTATAGAAGTAGGGGCCAGAACGTTGCACACCATGTTTCACATCTTGGAAGGAGCCATGGCATATAATATACTCCTTGGTAGACCTTGGATGAGGGAAATGAAATGTGTTCCTTCAATTCTCCACCAATGCTTGAAATATGTTCATGATGGACAAGTCCATTGCATCCCTACGGATGTCGAACCTTTTAAGTATTGTAATTTCATTTCAAATCCTTATGAATCCATGTTACCTTCCACCCATTTATTCTTGGCACCATCATCGAATCCATCCACATCATCTCTTAATCCACCTTCTTCTAATCCATCTGCATCCTCTTCTAAAGCTCCCATCATAGAGGAGCTACCCATCACATCACCTCCTCAAACATCCATTTCTTCTTGTACATGTGGTCACAGTCAGTCTACTATTAGCACATCGTACATCACATCTACCCCTTCTTCTACAACCACTTCTTCTATTTCATCATTACCCCATCCTCCATCTTCTAATTCCACACCGCCATCCAATCCCACTCCATCGATCGATGTTTCACAAGTCGAACTCTCAGATTGTGACATATTTAATTCACCACCATCCATAACCAATCCAGAGCCATCTGAATCCCCACCATCAACCATGCCAGCCCAAGTCAAAGTCCACATCACCAATCCTGGTATAGGTGAATATGTGGTCCAAGACGTCACCATCACACCCCTAGCCATTCCAACAGCCAAATATTTTGGACGTCCTCGAGACCATTCTTTATCCATAGGCATTGTTTATGACATGAGTGCAGCTCCAAATAGCATTAAATTTGTTTATGGAGGGTTGGATTGCTCAACTAGGGCAAACCCACCCGAAGAACCACAAGAGCCTAGGCGTGCCAATATACCTAACATAGAGGATTTTCCCGCTCGCTACTTTAACATGTTCAATTGGCAAGGTCAAGGTCTAGGTTCCCATGAGCAAGGGATGCATGATATCTTAGAGGTCCCATATAGAGGTGCCCATGATCATTCTGGTTTAGGCTATACCCCATTGTCTTCCACTGCTTCTCTTGAGCAAGCCTTTAAAAAGCTTAGCCTCAATGATGAAGATCACCCCATCCACCCATTACCCTCAACATCTTCTCTTGAACAAGCCCTTCAAGAACTTCGCATCGACGAAGTAGACGAGGATGACCCCATCAACTTCTCCTATCCTGTCTTTGATTTCGACGATGAAAGTTATGAAGAATTTGAAGTCATGTCAAATGCTTCTGACGATTCTGAAGAGGAGTCACATCCCATTGTCCCCATCACCCAATAGGAAGAGTTTTACCTCCGAATGTTCCCCATCCATCATCCCATATTCCATTTACTTCTTCCACAAGAACAAGTGGACCCACCTGGTAATCCACCTTGAGCCACACACATAAGCCAAGAAATGTAACATATGTACATATTTCAAAAAAAACAACAAAAAAAAATGTGTTGCTCATGTTAATGCCATGTCTATTATAGGGATAACACCATTCGACATCGGTTCAGCTCCAATCATTCCATCCATTCATCCATCCAAGCCACCATTCCTTCCACTAAGTCAATATGAATCCTATTGACTTATTCACCCCGCTCCGTAATCCATACGATCTGGCTAGGCCAATTCCAATTGACATTAGCCTTATTGACTTGGACCGGATTTCCTCCCCACCCTCCTTTTTGGAGCTCATCCTATCCGAGGAACTGCTAAGGGCTTCGGCCAGCTATATTCCTCCTTCATCGCCACATTCACCCACATCACCTTCCAATAGAGGTCCCGAGGTCTTTCAGGTAGAGTTAGGCAGCGATAAGCAGGAAAAGTTGGATGACATCTTAGATGACATAAATCTGATCCCAACACCACATCAACTTGAGGAAGGCTCACACATGTCCATTGAAGATACCATCGATGTGAACCTTAGTTCGGATCCCGACAATCCCCAAGTTGTCAAGCTTGGCAAAATTTTAACATCCGATGAACAAGAGCAATTCATTGCTCTCCTCAAGAAAAAGAAAGAAGTGTTTGCATGGTCCTACAAGGATATGCCTGGCCTTGACCCTAACCTTGTTGTCCATAATCTCACCTTGCATCCTGATGCCAAGCCGGTCAAACAAAAACTTAGGAGAATGCATCCTACCATGGCCCTCATAGTCAAAGAGGAAATACAAAAGCTATTGGACGTACATTTTATCATTCCTATTGACTATCCTGAGTGGCTGTCAAACATGGTACCCATTCGCAAGCCCAACGGGGCGATACGCATGTGTAATGACTTTCGAGATCTAAATAAAGTGTGTCCTAAGGATGACTTCCCTCTTCCAAACATTGATACTCTTGTCGACACCTGCGCAGGCCACGAAATGCTTTCCCTCATGGATGGTTTTTCAGGATACAACCAAATTCGAATAAATCCTGATGACCAACACAAAACGACATTCACAACACCTTGGGGAACATTTTGTTTTAGGGTTATGCCCTTTGGTCTCAAAAATGTAGGAGCTACTTACCAAAGAGCCATGACTTATATTTTTCATGATTACATGCATAAAATCATCGAAGATTATGTCGATGATCTCTTGGCTAAATCTAAAACTCGACAAGAACATATTGATGTCTTGGAAAATATTTTTGATCGACTTCTAGAATACAAGGTGAGGTTAAATCCCAAAAAGTGTGTCTTTGGTGTTACCTCTGGTAAACTTTTAGGATTTATTGTCTCCAAAAGAGGCATTGAAGTGGACCCAAACAAGGTCAAGGCCATCATGGAAATGACACCCCCAACTAACATTAAGGAATTGCGTAGCTTGCAAGGCAAAATTCAATCAATCAAACATTTCATTGCGCAACTTTTCGATAAGTGTAGACCGTTTAACCACTTACTACAAAAGGGGGTGTCATTCGTATGGATAGAAGAATGTCAAAAAGCATTTGAGGACATCAAGCGATACCTAACTTCTCTGCCAGTCTTAACTCCTCCTAGGTCGGGGGTCCCTTTTCATCTATATGTCTCAGCCACAGAGGCTGCTTTAGGGACGATGCTTGCACAAAAAAATGAACAAAATCGAGAGCAAGCAATCTATTACATTAGTCGAACATTGGTAAGTTATGAAATAAGATACGCTTATGTAGAAAAGCTATGCCTAGCAGTGGTCTTGGCCACTAAGAAGCTACGCCATTATATGCTAAGTCAAACAACCTATGTCATAGCTAGAGAAAATCCTCTGCGTTATATGATGTCTCGCACTTATAACAACACCCGTACCGCTAAATGGATAATGCTACTCACAGAATTTGATCTCGAATTTATTAGCCAAAAATCCATTAAAGGTCAGGTTATCGTCGATCAACTTGCGGAAGCTCCACTACCTAGTGATCATCCTTTGATTATTGAGCTCCCAGATGATTCGGTATTTTTAGTCACTGAAGTAGACAACGATGTCATTCCCGAGGAAGATGTCGATATCACATTATTCTTTGATGGATCTAAGTGCGAGAAAGGTCAAGGTGCGGGAGTTGTCTTTCATACACCACAGGGGATTCCTATCCCCTTATCATTCAAGTTAGACTTCTCATGTACAAACAACACAGCAGAGTACGAAGCCTTAATCTTAGGTCTTCAATCAGCTATAGCTATGGGTATTAAGCGTATTCGAATATTTGGGGATTCTCAACTTGTAGTGAAATAGGTAACAGGAGAATACCAATGCAAAGAGCCTACCATTAAACTTTATCATGAAGTAGCAATGAGATTGCTCTCAACATTTGAATGGTATGAAATCAATAACTTACCTCGTTCGACTAATAGATTTGTAGATGCAATGGCCTCTCTTGGATCCTTGATTCCAAAGAATGACTTAGGAGAGGTACAACCCCTAATAATCTCAACAATCTCTAAAGCAGCCATTGTGCACGCTGACCCAAAATATGGACAAGACGTTTGCTTTATCCATACAGAATCATGTGAGTCTTGGTCAAGCCCAATAGTAGCCTTCTTAAAATTTGGAACACTCCCAACGGACATGTCTCGGTCTGCCAAACGTGCTTTCAAGCAAAGAGTAGCCCGTTTCATTCTCTTGGGTGACGTGTTGTATAAACAGGGTTATGATGGAATCCTGCTTCATTGTCTCGAACACGAGGAGGCCCAAAGGGCCATTCAGGAAGCCCATGATGGTACTTGTGGTGGTCATTTTAGTGGAATGGCCATTGCAAAGCATCTTTTATGCATGGGTTATTATTGGCCCATAATGGAACACGACTGTTGCACATATGTCAAAAATTGCAAACAATGTCAAACACATGCCAATTTAACTCACGTACCATCACAAGCTTTACAACCAATACAAAGTCTCTGGCCCTTTTCACAATGGGGCCTAGACCTAATTGGCAATATTTTGCCCTCCTCTTCGAGACAACATACATTCATCATCACCGCCACAGAATACTTCACAAAGTGGGTTGAGGCCATACCTCTAACCAGTACGACAGGACCTCGAATTGTGGATTTCATACTCCATCATATCATCTGTCACTTTGGCATTCCCTCTAAAATCATTTCGGATAACGGTAAGTCTTTCAAGAACAAGGATGTTCGAGCACTTTGCAAAAAGTATAATATCCAACATAGTTTCTCGACTCCTTATTACCCACAAGCAAATGGACAAGCTGAAGCTACCAATAAGACCTTGATTGCCATTCTTAAGAAACTCATCAAAGAAAATCATAAATATTGGCATACACAAATTCCTTTGGCACTTTGGGCTTATCGAACAAGCATCCGAACGCCAATAGGAGCAACACCATTTTCCTTGGTCTATGGAGTAGAAGCTATCATGCCTCTTGAGCTCGAGATTCCCTCCTTACGAGTTTCCTTGCAAGAATTCATAGATGACGATACAACTAGACAAGCACGACTTGACCAACTCACACTCCTAGACGAAAGGTGAGTCAACGCATTAGAACATTTACGAGTTTATCAAGACCGCCTAAAGCATGCTTACAATGCTAAAGTCCATCTTCAGGAATTTCAAGTAGGGGATCTGGTGCTCAAGGAGAACCAACAAAACACCAATGCTTTGCCACACCTTCATGACAAATTTGCAGCAAATTGGTTAGGTCCATACATAATCACTCAAAAAGTGGGTAATGGTACTTATAGACTTGCCGATTTAGAGGGAATAGAGGAACCCGAACCACTTAATGTTCTTCATTTAAAGGCATTCTATTGTTAAAGGTGACACTTTATATGTATATATACATGGCTTTTCGCATAAAAAAAATTCACATAGGCATGCACACATTGCATACATTCCATTTACATTTAAGCATTTGAAATGCATATTTTTGCATTCATACATTGTTTCATTCGCATATTCCATGGCATTGTACAATTTCCATTTACATATCAATACTCCATTGCATTAGGCATATACATTTGCATTCATCCCATCCCATGTTCAATGATCTGGCATAGTAATGATGATATGGTCATAAACAAAAAGTCAAGTTATAACAATTGGGGGTACCTAGTTTAAAGAAACCATGCAATCCTCACAAAAGTCATATGTCAACCACATCGCATGCCAAAATCACAAAAGCCTAGATTTTCAGTCACTCAACCATTACTAGTATAGCAAGCAACCTCCAAATGGATGTCTGATTTTCTTTAGGACCAAAAACACAATTGATACACTAAGAAAGTCTTGAGCATTGTCGATCGATCATGAAACAGTCTTGAACCAATCACATTCCATCACATCTTAAAAACATTATGAGATAGGGGGGCTAGTACCATCCTTGGGTAGTACCTCATGGTGAAAAGGAGATATCCCTTGCTTGTCCCATTACGCAACTTGTTGGTCACGAATCTGCCACAGGAAAGGATTTTTATAGAAAATGCACCCTAGACCCGGCCAACATTGAAAGAGTGGGAGAAAGAAATGTCTCCCAGACCAATCTCCAGAGTGGGCTGGTTCCCTTACTATTCTAAGCTTGTTTTCAGATCAAAGTTACGGGAAAGGAATTGTAAAGATGCAGAAAGAAACGGGAAATATGGCCGTAGGCCGAATTTATCCGATCGGGAAAGAACAACAACAGATAACTCTAAGTACACAAATAGCAAATAACGAGAAGACAATGACGTGATCCACTCGCAACCTTGCGCAGATGACCTCCAAAATAACATTCCAGAACTCACTCCCTTACTAGCAAATGTTAAAACTCAATACAGAATTAAAACTAAGCGACAAATAAGAAATGCGAGCACAAATTAGGAATGCGAGAATACGAAAGGGAAAATACACGAGAAAATCGCTTGCGAAACTAGAGAGCCGAATGTCTTATATTCATGCAAAGTACTTGAAAAGCTTTCAGCAAAAGTATCTCTCAAACTCCCGATACTTGTTCTTGAGATTTACATTGATTTATATAGAGGTCTTGCCTCTTTGCAGCATTAAAAACTTACGACGGACCTCCTCGAGATCTACAAATTATGCAACGAAAACAAGGAGATGATATCCTTAAACAACCTCGGAACAATCAGAAATTAAATGCCATAAGGAAGAGTCGGTCGTCTTCATTAAATTGTTGTTCTTGGAAATATGCTTGAAACCGTTAGAAAAATCGTGAACAACAGCTTCGAATACTGGAAATCTTCAATTCTGGTAGCTTGGGCGCGTTCTTCTACCTTGACTGCATCGGAAAGCAGCAACACATTTAATTATGGAGCGCTTTGAATCATCGAAACTCACAAAACTGCATCGGGCCGTTTGAACCGCTTTCTGGCGCGAAACTGCAACAGGTCGCGAAAACGCGACAGGTCACGAAATCGCGACGTCTTTCTGCTCCGTACGCTTCTACCGCTTCGAACCCGTGAAAAACAACCATGTCGCGAAATCGCTACATATTCGGCTTCTTTATCTCCTTCGCTACCTTACACCGAAAACACAACGCTGCGCGATTTCGCTACAATTTTTGTCTTTGGCTCTATCTTCCCTTCTGCATCGCGAAAATCCGACATGTCGCGATTTCGCTACCACTTTTCTGCATGCTGTACGGTCCTGCTTCTAAGCCATGAAAATGCGACACTCTTGCCTTAGTGTTTCTTCAACTTCCACCATGTCGCGATTTCGCTACAATTCTTCTACACTTAGTCTCTTCTCAACAATGTGTCACGAAATCGCTACCATTTCTTGCCTTCTGTACGGTTCTCACTTTCTGTCATGATTTCGTGACGTCTTCATCTTGCTTGAACTCTTTCTCAAAAGTGTCGCGATATCGCTACGATTTTCTGCCTTAGACTCTTTTCATTCACTTGAACCGCGACAACGGAACACGTAGCGATTTCGCTACAATTCTTTGCTTAGCTGGGCTTCATCATACAACTGGCACGAAATCGTGACCATTTTACAACTTAAGCCTTTCTATCTACCCACGCCGTGAAAACGCGACGCGTCGCGATTTCGCGACGTCTTTTGCCTTATGTGCCTTGTGCCATATTGTGTCGCGATTTCGCTACCTTTTCGAGTCTCATCGCCCATCGCTCAGTTATGTCGCGATTTCGCGACAACTTTGTCGCTCCCCTCCGTTGACCATTTTGACCATGAAAATCTAACACGTCGCGATATCGCGACGGTTTTGCCCACCTGCTATCGTTGACTGCGTTGACCGTGATTTTGCGACACGTCGCGAAATCGCGACAATTTTGCGTTTGTTTTCTCTCTCCTCATCCGACCCGCGATTTTGCGACATGTCGCGATATCGCGACGGTTTTCAACTTTGGCTCTCCATGCTATTTTTTGTCGCGATTTCGTGACAACTTTCGGACTTAGTCATTTTTTGCATCAAAACCTGTAGAGGAGTTAGAATTTCAACAGCTTAAGCATGAATAATCAGCAATCAAAATAAATGTGGCAAAAATGCCAACATTCTTGGCGGCTCGTGGGGTATACAGTTCTGTTGTATGCAAGAATCCCAGGCCTGAATCCATTGGGCAACAGAGTCATGAAAACTTAGAACAGAAAGCTAGCTGCTGGGGTTCATCTCGATGGACTGCTGCAACAACTTTTGCTGAATAACTGAAACTTAAAGAATCTGCATTTGGCTCAACTGATCAGGTGCTGTAAAATAATTTCCATGAAAGCACCAGGGATACAAAAATGGAAATGAATGGAATGAGATCCTGCGGATGCGTAGGCGGTGAAATGCAAATGGAATAGTGATATGATGGAATGGGGGAGTGATGCGGTAGATACAGTAACAGAATGCTTATGTGCTACTAGCTGCGATGGAAGGGGAATGGAAGTAAATGAACTAATGGAATGGAAGTGGAATAAATGATGAAAAGGTGTGAACCATGGATAAACTGTGATAAATGCTAAAAATGACAAAAAACTTAGAAGAAAGGGATAAGAAGAAGCGGGAATAATAGGAAAGGGAAAAGAAACAACAACAGTGGCTTTTTTTTATTGCAGAAGAAAAAGAAGTAGAAGAAGGAGGAAAATGAAGAAGGGAAGGGAAGAAAAAGGGAAGGGGAAGGAAGAAATTGATAGAAAGCCACTAACTGCTAGGAAGGGAGAAGAAAAAGAAAAAAATAGGCACCTACGGCTCGCATGCAAAAAGAGCCGAAGTGGACAAATAAAAACAATACTTTTTTTTTTTCTTTTCTCTTTTTTTTTTTCTACTATATACAAGGTGATCTTGGATTGTCGGGTTCATGAAGTGTAGGCTTTCGGATGAAAGTCGTTCACTTGAAATAGGAAGTGGGCTGCCATCCAAGTCTTCCAGATAAAATGAATTTGCTGCACCAGCACTGACAATGCGGAAGGGACCCTCCCACAGAGCATCAAACTTCTTGTGATTCCCAGGCTTGGCTTTGTTTTCATTCCATTTCAGGACCAAATCACCCACCTTAAGTGGACGATCTGCAGAATTCTTATGGAACCACTTTGAAATAACTTGTGTGTGCTTAGCAAACTCTTCATATGCCACAGAACGTTGCTCTTCCAACTGTAACAGCTGAGCCAACCGCATATCCAAGGAATCTATATCTATTTCATCATCCTAAAAATCCTGCAACTACTGCAATACTGGCAACTCTAGATGAACAGGCAACCTTGCCTCTTTTCCATAAACCAGGGCATATGGTGAAGTCTTGATAGACTTCTTGATTGAAATCCTATCTGCCCATAAAGCTTGATTCGGTAGAAGGTGCCATGATCTCTTGTTATCCCCCAAAGACCTCTTTAAAATCCGGAGCAAATTTTTATTTGTGGACTCCGCCAAGCCATTTCCATGAGGATAATAGTTAGAGGATGTTTTTAGGAAAACACCATACTTGTTTGCAAACTCGGCTAACTCAGCTCCAATAAATGGAGTCCCATTATCTGTAATAATAGCATCGGGAATGCCAAAGCGTGTAATTAGCCCTTCAATGAAAGAAATCACCACACTCTAATTTGCAACCTTGGTTGGAATAGCTTCAGACCACCTCGTAAAATAATCTGTAGCTGTCAAAATATACCTATGTTCGGCTGAAGAATTCGGATCAATAATCCCAATAAAGTCCAACCCCCACTTGCTGAAAAGGTGCTTCAACCTGAATTGGATGCAAAGGCAGTGATGCATTCCTAACTCTTCCTGTATACCTCTGACATTTGTCACATGCTTGGGCAATCCTGAAAGCATCTGTGAACAAGGTTGGCCAATAGTAACCAGCTCGAATTATTTTTAAAGCCATCGGTCTACCTGCATAGTGTCCTCCTGATATGCCAGAATGAAACTCCTCCAGGAGTCTAGCCTTCTCTGATTCCTTGACACACCTTAAAAGAACGCCATCAATATTCTTAAAAAACAATCCTTCTGGCAATAAAACATACCTAAGAGCTTGCAGACGAAATCTTCTCCGTTGTGAGGCATTTAACTGTGAAGGGCATTTACCAGTCGTGAAGTAATCAATGAGGTCATCTGCCCAATCTTGTTCCTGAACTAAGAGGTTCATCAGATTGTCATCACTAGCAAGATCATCTGCTTGATATTCAACTATACCAGATGCTGCCATCTTTGCTAAGTGCTGGCATAAAGCCTTACCACGCACTAGCTTGGTCGGATGAATCTCAACATCAAATTCTTGGATCTTGGTGACCCAACCAGCGCGTTTATCACCCATCTCTCCTTGAATGATGAAATTTCTTACATCTGGATGTATAACATAGACAACTGTTCTACTCTGAGATATGAAATGCTTGAATTTTTTAAGAGATTTCATGACAGCATACACCTATTTTTCTATGAAATTATACTTTGCCTCATGAGGTAAAATAACCTGACTAAGGAAAGCAATGGGCCTTTCATTCCCATCGTCCCCTTTATGTGTGAGTACTGCGGCATAGCTTTCATCTTCCCCAACTGCATACAGAATGAAATCTTTTGAATAATCAGGATTAATGAGTACAGGAGCCTGCGCTATTCTATCCTTAATTTCCTGGAATGCCTCTTTCCTTTGAGTTGTCCATTTAAAGTCTGCATCCTTCTTCAACAACTCAGTCATAGGTTTAACAACTTGGGCAAAATCGAGAAATGAACTTCTCGATAAAATTAATCTGTCCAAAGAAAGGCTGTAGCTCCTTTTTATTGGCGGGGGAGTGATAGTTTCTTCAATGCTTCAACTCGAGCTGGATCTATTGCCAAACCATCTTCTGAAATAACATGCCCCAAGAGTTTACCTTCCTTCACTGCAAACACCGACTTCTTTGGATTAATGGAAATACCAAACTCTCTGCATTTTCCAAAAATTTGCCTCAGATGAGAACCATGATCTTCCCGTCTATGTGAAAAGACAGTCATATCATCAAGATATATAACAATAATCTTGTTCAAGAGTTCCTCGAATGCAATGTCCATGGCTCTCTGGAATGTGGCCCTAGCATTTGATAGTCCAAAAGGCATTCGTTGATAAGCAAAAGTGCCCCACTTAGTTGTGAATGTTGTCTTGTATTGGTCCTCATCTCTAACCCAAATCTGGTTATATCCAGAGAATCCATCCAACAGTGAAAAACGTTGAGCCCCAGCCACCACATGCAGTATTTGATCTATACGAGGCAAGGGATAATGATCTTTCGAGAGATGCACGGTTCAGATTCCAAAAATCTACACAGTCGTATGTCTCCATTCTTCTTTCGAACTGGAACCGGATTAGCAACCCAAGTCGAGTGCTTAACTGGATATATAATTTTGGCTTGCAGCATTTTCACAAGCTCGGCCCTCATTAGAGTCTCAATCTTTGGATTTATTGGTCGTTGCTTTTGCTTGAAGGGTCTGAATCCTTCTTCCAACTCAATCATATGCTGAAAAATCTGTTTATCATATCCTTTCAGATCTTCATAACTCCAGGCCACAATATCAGAAAATTCTTGACACAGTTGCCTGATTTCATGCAGTTCATCAGGAGTAGAATCAGTTCCAATCTTAATGACCTTATTGGGTTCCAACTGCAACTCCATGTACTCTTTTTTATCAATCTCAATCCGATGTTTCTTGGACCGATCATGCTGATCAAACAAACTTTCTAGAGTTATAAGACCCTTCGAAATGTGATTATTTCAGTAACTGAATTAGACCTTCGACTTCTTCGTGCTCCAAGGTTCTCCCTTTGATAGTGGCGACTTCTTGAATCAAAAAGTTGACAATTTGCTCATCATCCTCGAAGACTTGCCAGAAAGTATCCTTGTCTGGGACACTTGGCCTGTACACCATCCTTACTGTCTTTGGTTTCTTCACTACCTGCTCAATAGGAGAAAAATTGGCTCCAAGGGATGCTAGAAGATCTGCATGCTTATTCAGCTCTCGGGAAATGGCTTGAATATTTAGAGCTGTGAAAAACTCAAACAGGTCCCAAACTTGGTTGCGGTATGCTTTGAGATAATGCTGCTTAGAAATACACCTGTTTGTTACTTGGTTTACAATAAGCTCAGAATCACCAAAAATTTGGAGTTGTTCGATTCCCAACTTTCTTGCCTTTTTCAAGCCTAAGCATAATGCTTCGTACTCGACAGAATTGTTAGTACAATTCCAAGTAAGACGGTATGAATATGTTCTTTGTAAACCAGAAGGAGAAATCAAAACAATACCTGCTCCTGCACCATTTTTGCATCTAGCCCCATCGAAATATAACTTCCATAGTTGATCTGTAATAGAGCTCTGATCATCTTGGTTAGGAAATACCTGCCTTGTGCCACCCTCGGGTCTTGTGATGGAATAACAGCCGATTTCGGTCTCCAGCATAGCATTGAAATCAAGCATGGAAAACTGATCGTCCAACTGGAGCTCATCTAAAACCTCATGCATCAAATCAGAACCCTCTGACTCCTCAGTTAGCATGTTAACAGACTGCATGTTTTTTTCTGCTTCATCCAACTTCTCGATATGAAAAGAGGAAGGTTTTTCATTCTGGATCCTGAGCCTTTTACCTTTGAAAGGGATTTCTAAGTGGGAATAATCCAGTGCAAGGTAACCTCCCAACTTTGCAGTAAACTCTCTGGATAAGCACATACTAAAATAGGGTTCTAGATCTACCACAACAATCTCTTGAATGACTGTAATCTGAGGCATAGTATGCAAAACAATTGGGACATCTTTGATTACACCCACCATTTTTACAGGAGTGCCATCTAACTGCAAAACTCCAGGGCTACTTCGTGTGTATTCCATACCCATAACCTCGCAAACTGCCTTTGGCATGACAGTTGTAGCAGCTCCAGAGTCGATCATGCAGTTATGCACGATCCAACCCTCTATTTGCAGTGATAGATAAAACGGGGGTGGTCTATTTTTACCGATGACAGAAGTGGTTAAGGCTTGAGCATAAATTATGCGGGTAGGACCCTTTTCACTATCCTTCATAGATTTTAAAGATTCTTGCAATAAATCTACCTGCCAGGCAAGCTGCAATGCATCGTAAAGACTAACCTTAGCTGGGGTCTTCTTCAGTTCTTCGACAATGTTGTATGCAACCGTAGCAGAGTCCTTCTTTTCAACGGGATGTTCATATCTGCTCCGATACTGCTGAGTGGCTTCCACTCTTAGCCTCTTCGTCAATGAAGGATACTTCAACTTTTCTCTAGCTTGCTCCTTTGCTTCTGATCTTGCCTGTGCAGTTGCGGCCTTTTCTTGAACTCTATGGGAAACAGGATCTTTCGGCAAAACAGGCGCATCAGGCTTTGAAACTGGCACAGGAGCTTTCACTGGCTTCTTCAAATCAGTTGGCACTTTTAACGGTTCTAACTCAGTAGGATCTACTGTAATGAGACTTCTTTCCAGTCCTTGTGAGAACTGAAACTTGCTCTTCAGGTGGAGTCATTAAGCTATGGCCTGCCTTAGAGATCATATTGACTTGCCCTCCTAAAGAACTAGCAGCCAATGTCTGCACATAATTCGAGATGGACCATGCGGGTATCTTCTCCATGAGGATCATTGCATGTCGAACACCAATATGTTCTTTCAGCGAGGACTGCATCTTCATTTACCAAAGCAGTCAGGCTTTTCTCAGGTGCTTTGCTTGTTGAAGCAGCTTGGTCTCTAGTAATTGGAGGGGGTTGAAATCTCCTTGGTTGGAAATCTCGCTCAACTTGCTTCCTTTCAATAAGCATGATCTTATTACCCATTGCTCTTATTGCAGAATTGGCAGATTTTACCTCTTGCAAGAGTGTTGTATAAGGATCGGGGTTTACAGGTGCAGGAGGTTCTGGTAAGGGCAAAGGTCTTGGTGGTGCCGGTAATGCTGGAAATGAGGTGGAAGCGAGGGAATGGCAGAATGCTTGGGTGCGAGCGGCTGGAGATTTGCTTGAAGTAGACAGGTGAGGAGCTGGGATAGGTGCAATTTGTGGTGCACTAGAATTCCATGATGGGACAGGGTACATAGTAGACATAGATTGCGAAAAAGAACTAGGATATAAATGTTGTGGAATATCAGGAAGAATGGGCATTGCTACCTTTGGGGGAAGCCTGTCGATTGCAATCAAGTCTGCCTCCGCCTTCTGTGCTTGCTCGAACAGTTTCGGGAAAGTCATCACATTGGACTGCCTGATCGCCAAGCCAATATCTATATTGAATGCTCGGAGGTAGTAAAACGTAGCTTGCTCAGGGGTAGGGCGAAGTCCTTCAGGCACTCGCTGCCAGCTCCTGGTGAAGCGAACATTAAAATCTGCTATTGCCTCCTGCGGATGCCTCTGGATTGCATTAAACTGGTGCAACAATGAAAATGGGTCAGCCTGTTCATGAAAATTCTTAACTAACAGTTCTCCTAGCTGATCCCAGGATGCAATAGTGCATGGTTGCAGAGATCTATACCAGTACAACAATTTTCCTCTCAAAGATAACACTAGTAACTTCACCATTACATCTTCATCTGTTATGTCATGAATGGCTGCCAGAGAAGCTACATCATGAATATGTTCGTATGCAGTCTTTCCTGTACCATCATAAGTTGGCAATGCCTTCAAGGCAGCCTGGGGAACTGGATTTTGAGCCTGCAGATTCAAGGCCCCTGAGTTGTTCCAAGCTGAAAACTGCCTAGGTGGAGGATACTGGGCCATTGGAACTAGTGTATGTAGTTGAGAAGATGGAAAACTAGAAACAATACCAGGGTTTTGTGTGGATATGGCAAGGGAAACCAACCTAGAATGCTCACCACTTCTTGTCGTTGTCAAGTTCAAAAAACTTCGACAAGATCTCCAACTTTTTTAGATTGTGATCTCGTGATCATGAAGTACGACTTTCACTGCATCCACGTTCAGAGATTTTTGAGTACTACAGAGTCACCAAATGTTCTAACTTTACGGTATGAAGGCGAACATTAAACCTTCAATACTATGGGATCTTTCTGAGACAGAAGAAGTCTGTCCCACCGGGCGTGCCAAAAACTGTTGGTCACGAATCTGCCACAGGAAAGGATTTTTATAGAAAATGCACCCTAGACCCGGCCAACATTGAAAGGCTGGGAGAAAGAAATGTCTCCCAGACCAATCTCCAGAGTGGGCTGGTTCCCTTACTATTCTAAGTTTGTTTTTAGATCAAAGTTACAGGAAAGGAATTGTAAAGATGCAGAAAGAAACGGGAAATATGGCCGTAGGCCGAATTTATCTGATCGGGAAAGAACAACAGCAGATAACTCTAAGTACGCAAACAACAAATAACAGAAGACAATGACGTGATCCACTCGCAACCTTGCGCAGATGACCTCCAAAATAACATTCCAGAACTCACTCCCTTACTAGCAAATGTTAAAACTCAATACAGAATTAAAACTAAGCGACAAATAAGAAATGCGAGCACAAATTAGGAATACAAGAATACGAAGGGAAAATACACAGAAAATTGCTTGCGAAACCGGAGAGCCGAATGTCTTATATTCATGCAAAGTACTTGAAAAGCTTTCAGCAAAAGTATCTCTCAAACTCCCGATACTTGTTCTTGAGATTTACATTGATTTATATAGAGGTCTTGCCTCTTTGCAGCATTAAAAACTTACGACAGACCTCCTCGAGATCTACAAATTATGCAACGGAAACAAGGAGATGATATCCTTAAACAACCTCGAAACAATCAGAAATTAAATGCCATAAGGAAGAGTCGGTCGTCTTCATTAAATTGTTGTTCTTGGAAATATGCATGAAATCGTTAGAAAAATCGTGAACAACAACTTATTGGAAATCTTCAATTATGGTAGCTTGGGCACGTTCTTCTACCTTGACCGCATCGAAAAGCAGCAACACATTTAATTATGGAGTGCTTTGAATCATCGAAACTCACAAAACTGCATCGAGCCGTTTGAACCGCTTTCGGCAGAAACCGCAACGAGTCACGAAAACGCGACGAGGTCACGAAATCATGACGTCTTTACGCTCCATACGCTTCGCCGCTTCGAACCGTGAAAAACAAACCATGTCACGAAATCGCTACATATTCGGCTTCTTTATCTCCTTCGCTACCTTGAACCGCGAAAACACAATGCTGCGCGATTTCGCTACATTTTTGTCTTCGGCTCTATCTTCCCTTTTGCATCGCGAAAATCCGACATGTCGCGATTTCGCTACAACTTTTTGCATGCTGTACGGTCCTGCTTCTAAGCCAAAATGCGACACTCTTGCCTTAGTGTTTCTTCAACTTCCACCATGTCGCGATTTCGCTACAATTCTCTGCACTTAGTCTTTCTTCAACAATGTGTCGTGAAATCGCTACCATTTCTTGCCTTCTTCACTGTTCTCACTTTCTGTCATGATTTCGCGACGTCTTCGTCTTGCTTGAACTCTTTCTCAAAAGTGTCGCGATATCGCTACGGTTTTCTGCCTTAGACTCTTTTCATTCACTTGAACCGCGATAACGGAACACGTAGCGATTTCGCTACAATTCTTTGCTTAGCTTGGCTTCATCATTCAACTGGCGCGAAATCGCTACCATTTTACAACTTGAGCCTTTCTGTCCACCCACGCCGCGAAAACGTGACGCGTCGCGATTTCGCGACGTCTTTTGCCTTATGTGCCTTGTGCCATATTGTGTCGCGATTTCGCTACACTTTTGAGTCTCATCGCCCTTGGCTCAGTTATGTCGCGATTTCATGACAATTTCTAACCTTATGCCTCCTGCAGCACAAAATGGCCCGTTTCGCTACAACTTTGTCGCTCTGCCCTCCGTTGACCATTTTGACCGCGAAAATCTAACACGTCGCGATATCGCGACGGTTTTGCCCACCTGCCGTTGACTGCGTTGACCGCGATTTTGCGACACGTCGCGAAATCGTGACAATTTTGCGTTTGTTTTCTCTCTCCTCATCCGACCCGCGATTTTGCGACATGTCGCGATATCGCGACGGTTTTCAACTTTGGCTCTCCATGCTGTTTTTTGTCGCGATTTCGCGACAACTTTCGGACTTAGTCATTTTTTGCATCAAAACCTGTAGAGGAGTTAGAATTTCAACAGCTTATGCATGAATAATCAGCAATCAAAATAAATGTGGCAAAAATGCCAACAACACCATAGTCCAAAAATAGTGGTTTTCACCACTACCAACAGTACTCCAAACATAAACGTAAAAACATAGAGTAGTAAGGATAGGGTCAAAATTCTCATCACACCTCGGTTGAGAATATGATTCCCCAAAGCTCTATACAAAAATAACAAATAAGATCCCAAATACCCTTGATACCTAAAATCGTAAGGATTCGTACTACACTCCCCTGACCAGGATGTGTAGTCGTCTCCAAGGCCTAAAAGATCAATCCCAGAGGACTATGGAGTGAATCTTCATCGGGGCTATAGACACTTGACTGGCAGTGGAGTAAGCTCATGCGAGGCGACATGTCTCTCTTCCAAAAAGAGAGACATCTACATAAACACCATTCATAACAAATATCATTTAGACGGTATTAATCATCCACATAAACACCATTCATATACATGTCATTTAGCTTGTATTAATCATCCATATAGGCATTATGCATACACATCATGATTAGCCTACATTAAGCATCCATAAAACATTCAACACAAATTGCATAAAACATAAAAACATTCACACAAAAGATAACACAAATATATAAAAGGCCATGTATATATATATAAATCACATATACAATGAATGCCAAAAAGGCTACAAGGGAGCACCAAGGCTCATATACAAAATAGTGCATCTAAGCACTAAGCTAATGTCCATGTGAGGACCCCTAAGACCTAGTAGGAGCCCTCAGCCTATTACTCTGCCTAGACTCAATATGCCTAGATGACTCAGCTATAGAAGAGGAAGGAGGATCTGACAATGTAATATGGTTTTGCATACACACATACTCCAAGGAATGTGCATATGCCTCACTGTCCCACAGATGTTGTAATTCCATATGATGCCAATGCTCCTTCATCAATATCTCTTCCTGAAGTTGCGTGATCGTCACCTGATAACTAGCCGCAGCTGCCACTCGCTCTACCTCCAACCGAGCTATAGTATCTAGTGACTCCCTATGAGTCTTGAGCATAATATTGCACTCCTCACGTAGCTGCTCCAACTCTACCTGCAACCTCACCATCTCAGAGATCTCACCCAACCCCTCATCATCCTCCCTCTCATCTTCCACCAACCTCATATTTGGATTTTGCTGAGTCGATCCCCTCGATCGTCTCTAACTCACCGATCGTTGAGCCCTCATCCTCTTTAGAGTTGCTCCTGACCCCGTAGTTGCTGCCTCATCACCCGTAATCTTTGGTACCCATACTCGACATCATCTATATTGGGGACCTCCAACTGTTCATCATCCTATATCTACACCCGCCATGGCTCTACACATGGAAGCATCCCCTCATATCGCCAACACCGATACAACACCGACTCATCTGGCACACCTTGAGGTAAGTCAAACTGCCTTAGTACCTACGAGTATTGGAAGTACTCCACCTCCTCATCCCTCCACCCAACCAACCATCGAGCCTGCCTCACCCGACACAACTACCTCCTATTGCCATCCCACCAAGCTCCTCACCATGGCCTCTATATCACATTCGTCCAAGTCAGTCTCGACCACATATCTCGATACCACTGGCTGGTATGCACCTCTCGACTCGACTGCACCTCCTCCACCACTGCCCATCACCTATCATAAGGCTCCCCCATCTGCCATGTCAAACACGACAACCCATCGGGCCAAGCCACAACAAAATGCTCCCAAGCCCAACACTATAAAATGAAACTACATCCAATCCCCTTCCTCTCTCTCTGAATCACCTCATATAACTCCTAATACAATTGCACCAATAAGGTAGGTGCTCAGGCATACTCCCGAGGATCCGTCAACAGATCACTCACCAACCCTAATAGGTTCTAAGGGAACCTACAACTAGTGCTATTAGGTAGCACTATGTTTGCTAGCACAAACATGATCAAGGCGGGGAGTGCATCCATCTCCTTCACCTTGTACATGCTTAGATAGCATATACCCCCATCTCCCATATGCACCTCTCACCTTCGGTCCCCCAACATCCACTCCATCTCTACCTTCTTATCATGACCAACTACCACCCTCTCCCCTTCTACTAGAACCTTGAGAATGTGGTATACATCCTTAAGCGTAACAGTAGCCTCCCCAGTCGACAGTTGGAACGTCCCCCTATTAAGGTCCCATCTCTCTATCAATGATGAGATATATCCCTCATTTGCCCTCACCACATCTAGCCTAGCTACACCCTCTAGGCCCACCTTTGCCAACAACTCCCAGTCATCAATCGTCAGCTTCATCATCCTAGGAATGAGAGGGGAAAACCTATGTCGAGGCTCTATGTCCCTCAACTGCAACAAAAAACAATTTCATTAATACTATTACCAAAATAATAATAATAATAATAACAACAAAATTCACAAGAGATAAAGTGTTTTTAAACATTACCAGGGAAAATGGTGCCTCAGCTCTTCCAGCAACAGTTGATCCCTCCGTCGCCATAGCTTTCGTGCAATTTCTCACTAGCCTCACTAAGCTCACACACCCACTCCACTCCTCAAACGTAGCTTCTCAAAGTCAAAAATGCACAAGTGAGCCTCACAATTCACTCAGAAAGCTATTTATAGCTTTCCCTAGCGCATTCAGGTGCAGGTCTATGCCTGCAAATTTGCAGGCTCGCCTGGGCACCTACGGGACACCACAGGCACAACCGTGCACCTGAAAACAAAATGGAACAAAGACAAAATCGATCAAAATGGTAGCTTTCCTCCTCCAAATTTCACCAAATTTCATCCACACATCATCCACATCCTAAAATTAGGTTTTGTAAAAACATAAATAGTTTTGCAAGCATAATTTTTTAGAATAAACCAAATCTTAAAAATATGCTAATTGAGGCACAAAATATAGCAAAACAATCCAAATTTTTACAAAACTCACATCTGATCATTCTACGTTATGTTCTTCATCATCACATACAATTGTGCAAAAATCGGAGTTAAATGAACCTCGTATCTAGTAGGTTATTCTATAAACTTGGCAATTGCAGCGATGGTCATCCATGCAATTTGGTAAGATGAATAATCTACAATAAGGACACTTGACAATGATCATCATCCATCATCAAAGATCACAATCACATTTGGCACCTCACATTTTGAGTACAACTTTGCCAAGAACAATTTCCTCAAAGGCGGTCATTGATGCCCTTTTTCGTGGGGCACGAAAACATGGATAATCAAAATCACAAACACTCATTCATTGGACAACATTCACCATACAGGAAATATCGGTAGGTTGATTGGTTCCATTATGGAATTGGCAAAGAAATTCCCACAATCATTACCCCACCCCTACATTGACTTAGTCATCATACATCTTCATAAATTGCATACTCAATGATGCCATTGTGACATCTTATTCAAAAGCATTGAATCATCCCAAAGTTTGGGGTAACCACAATTTTATTATGATTTCCCACAATAGGATACATCTTACAATCACATGGTATTATACACCAACCCCTTTCCCACCGTTGGGGCATAAATGGTATCACATTTTACATCATTCATATCATCCACAATCACATGGTATTATACACCAACCCCTTTCCCACCATTGGGGCATAAACGGTATCACCTTTTACATCATTCATATCATCCATAATCACATGGTATTATGCACCAACCCCTTTCCTGTCGTTGGGGTATAAATGGTATCACATTTTACATCATTCATATTGTCCACAATCACATTGTATTATACACCAAACCCTTTCTTCCATCGTTGAGGCATAAACGATATCACATTTTACATCATTCGTATCGTCCACAATCACATGGTATTATACACCAACTCCTTTCGTCCACCGTTGGGGCATAAACAGTATCACATTTTACATCATTCATATCACAATCATATTGCATTTCACACCATTCATTCATCACTGGCACAAATTCACCACATCATGCATTATTAGCACAAAAAATATTTTCAATTGGCTTGTGAGATACATTCATAACTCATTCGCCAATTGAGGGGGTAAGCTATAAAATTCCAAAAAATTCTTTATTCTTTTGTCTTCAACATTAGTGCTCAAATCCAACGATAGAGAGAAGTTGCTTCTGTGCCCATAACCCAAATAGGTGTCTCGTATTTTTGCACCATATTGTGTTTCACGCAACATGGTAAAAAAAGGGGTATTTGTAGACACCAAATTACAGCCACTAATCCTCCATCCTAACCATTCCACCACCCACTTGTTCACCATACACCTTTCCCACCAATTATTTGGCCCAATTCCACCTTTCCCGCATTCAAAAGGCGCACTTTAACCCCTTTCCTACCATTTCCTAACCCAATTGAGATTATTTTAATATTATTTTATATTTAATATAATATTTTATATTATATTAAAATATATTTATTATAAAATATATATTTATAAACTCAATTAACCATAACCGTCCGATCCAATCTAATCTCCACCGTCCATCTTCATTAATCCATGCCACAGCTAAAAAAGTAATCTCAACCTTAGGATCTAATTTAATCTTAGCCATACAATCAAAAGTGTAAGGCTAAAACCCTAAGAAAACCCTAGTTTGGATTATAAATAAGGGCATTTGCAAAAGCTCAAACCCTGGAACCCTAATATTAGAATTTGCATCTTGAAGAGATCTTTGGCAAAGCCCTAGCAAAATAGAAAGAGATAGATCCTTGAAAATCCAAAGCCCTAGCTAGCCAATAGGACTTTTGCTATTCCAGCCATCCCCCATATCCATCCTTTCCACCTCGTCCTAATCCATTGCTGTCATTGCCACTTCCGCCCATCCACCACATTCATCGCATCCCCCATGATCTGCTTTTGCAGATTTTATCCTCACCATAGGTGCCCTCCCGAGCTTGCGAGGCTCACTGCAGAGCTTGCCAAGTGCATGCCTATACCTAATGTATTGCAAGCTCACTCTAGATCCTACGAAGCTCGCACCCGAGCCTTCCCAGTGCACATCTGAGCCTGCTACAACCACATAAATGTGAATCAAAGCCTATTGCGTCATGCCTTCTATTGTCAAAACTACAACAACGAAATAAACTAATCATCACAAGTAAGGTATATCATTATTTGTTTTATTATGTTACATGATTTATATATTTCATATGCCATCTGATCTATTTTTAGTTAGGGTTTACTGATGTCTGAGGGTCTCACACTATGGAGCCCTCACAAGTGTTATTAATCCCTTTCTCTATTTTTGTGTATGCAGATCTACATATTCTACATATTGTTGAACATTTGTTGAAGTTGGAGTGGTCCGACATCGGATACCTGAAGCCCACTCATTTAGTTGGAAGTGAGGACACACTATTTGAAGACACTTCATTGTTGTAGCTAGGGTTTCGGAGAACCCTAGCATTTTATAAATCTTTGTATCAAATACTCACTGAGTATAGATTGTATCAAAAGGAGTTTATTGGCTCCCCCCGCTTATTGAATAAATCTATCTATTTTGTGCAATCTTGTGTTTATTTGGGTCATTTGATTTCTTTATTGTTTTAGTGTCGTGTTATTATTAACCTACTTCAAAAAGTAAAGGCCTCACAACAAATGCAGAAAAACAATTACTTGTTACAAATCAAATGAGGAAGCAACTATTCAAAAGAGGTGTGAGACCTAGACAACACTTCCAATAGAGAAATAACTTTCAAATATATTAGAATAAGAGAAATAATTCTCAAAGAAATATTTTTCACACACAAAATATGTGGGAACATTGTGGTAGAAATGGCCACACTTTGAAGGAATGCTAACATAATACATTAAAATTGGATCAATTTCATGAGAGATTAACCAACAAAATGTCTTCTTTAGACAAGAGAACCAAAATTGTAGAAAGGCACGATAAAATAATGTAACTGAGAAAAATCAAGTTAAATAATAAGAAAATATCAAGCAGACGAAGAAGAAGAAGAAGAAGAAGAAGAAGAAGACCATGTGTTTGTGGCAAAAGAATATCTAAGACAACACAAAAATATTTAGTATGACTCCAAAGCAACCAAACATATGACAGGTCGAGAAACTTGAATCCATTCAAATAATCTAAATAGTTATATAAGAAAATTTGTTTCACTTCATCACTTCAAGCAAAGGAACCAATAGGAGGCAACAATACCTAGATATAATGATAACCATTACAAGCACAATCTATGGGATACCTCCAAGGCCAATAAGTTATTTACTTTCTAGAACAAATATGGTATGTTCAATATTAATTTCTTTTCTACTCATTTTTCCAAGTATAGAGAAAAACATTTGTAGGATGAATGACCTATTGTGAAGAAATATTTAAAGAAGCATGGGATACATTGTAAAATAGATCTTACTGAAAGAAGATTATCTATATTTGTAAATTGTTAATAATTCTCCTAAGATTATTTCATAGGTCCCTTTTACCAAGATCAAATATTAATCACAAATATTAATGCATTCACATCAATGGCCAATATCATAATCACGACAATATTTCACAATAATAAAACTCACACATATATTCATAAATAATCAAATACACGATTTCTTGGATTCATGATACAATGCATGGAGCTTTATCTCCACTATATAACCTTACAAGATGACTCTTCAATACCCGACATGGGTGTGGGAGGTGTGATGGATGGTTGATATGTAGATGGGTTTGTTGGTGAGGGTGGAGGTGAAGGCGATGGTATAGGTGTCTTCTTTGTATTTCTAGGGGAGGGATCCAATGACGATGAGGGGATTCCTGAAGAATTCGATGGTGAGGGTTCAGTTAGAGGTGGTGGTGGTGGAGTGATGGATGATCGTGGTATGAAATTTGTGGTTTGTATGGGATTGTTGGGCCGAATGTCCAAATATGTGGAAGACAAGGTGGACTCCCAGGGATGCAAAACCATATTATAAAATTTGAAGGGCTCCAATTCTATGAGAACATAGTGCACTTGGACTTCATGTATATACTTGATGCATTGATGCAGTATAGAAGACACACATTTCATGTCTCAAATATAAGGTCTACCAAGCAATAAATTGTATTGCATGGCACCTTCCAAGATATGATACAATACATGAATAGTCTTTTGTCCAACCTAAATAGGAAGAACTACTATGCCAATGGTGGAACATAGGGCATCATTGAAAGCTCGAAGGGTGAAAGTAGATGTTGCGATGCAAGATGGTGAAAGGTTGAGATGCTAGAGAGCGATAGAAATGACGATGTTAATTGATGATATTGTGTCAATCAAGACACGTTTGAAGGGGTTCCTATCCACACTAGCGATGATATTCAATGATGAATTAGTTACTTCAGCGAGTATTGTCTGAATTTCATGATCCTAAAATGTAATCACAGGATCTTGACATGTTTGAATGTGTCCCACTAAATTGATGAAAGAATTAGGGTCTTGTGGTTGCAGTTCAATAGATCTTAAGATCTCCATTAGAGCCTCTTGATGTGGCATCGATTGCTAAATCAACTCATAGATGAAGAGCCTTATTGATGATATTATTATACTTTGAGTAAGTTTGTTCCTTAGTGTGAGAACTGGGCAAGGTGAAGTAGGCGTGACCGGATTTGATAACGATGATGCCTATGATATTGATGAAATATTGGTAGGATCCACAGATTATGTGGGTTGCATTGGGTATTGTCTATTCCTCGTCACGATGTTGATCATTCCCATGAAACCTTGGTTAGGTGGGGTGGTATGCACTTGATTAACTTGCTTAGATTGATTTGTTTTGATAGTAGGTGTTGTATTTTCTTTGTGCTGAGGTAAAGGGTCTTGGAAGATACCTATATTTTGGTTTTTGGAGGCAAGAGGATTATCGATTTGAATCTCTTACCTCTCTTACCTATCGATTTGAATTTCATAATGGTATTAAAGTGGATATAGAGCGACATCATTTGGTCATGCAAAATGTTTATTTGGAGCCTCTGATTCTTCCTCAAATTATTAGGGAAAAATAATTCTTAAAGCTTCATGAGATCATTTGGAAAAATAAGTAGAGGCATATCAATCCACCTATTTTCATCAATACTTCCAAAGTTTTAAAAATTATTTTGCCATATTTAAGGAAAGAAAAAGAAGCTTCTAAAATTTGAATTTAAATTTTGGTGCATTCCTTCATTACACATTTTGGTGTTAAATTTTGGAATATGAATGTAAGGTTTGTGCATGTTATTGTGGGCACCTAAATAGAATATTGTGGGTGTTATTATTTAAGGAGGATGCACATGTTTTTTGCATAAGAGATTTACTTATATGGCCAACTGAAGGTACATTAGAATATTTTTTGTAGAAGAACAATGGTTCAAATCCCTATTGTTCATTTGTTATGGTATAGGTTATAGGGAGTTTCAAGTTTTGGAACCTCAGTCTAGTCTCAAATATCCTAGCTAGTGGATTGGTCAATTAGACCTACTCTTGAGTGCATGTTAGGGGTGAAATTGAGGTTGAATCTTGCAAGCACAAAAGTTTTGCTTGATAGTCATTGTAATATGATCAAACAATGTTCTTCATGGAGGCGATTGTATTGTATTCAATATAATGAGTGGTGTTCAAATGGTTATTTTATAGTGGATAAGTATTAGGCTTTCGATCTGATGTACATTCAAATATCTCATAATGCAGGTTTCTCTTTTGCCTTAGATTTGGTGAGCATTTTTTGTTGTTTTTTTACCTAAGGGGGGCAATAATTATTCTAGAAAAGCACTTTTACTCCTCAATGGCAATGATTATATTATGGCAAGCATAAGGTATCTTATGCATGGGAGATGAGGGTTTAAAAGAATTGGTAACTCGTTGCATTTTGTAGATTAGCATGACACGCTTTTGGATTTTATTAGGCCTCAACAAATTGGATAACACTCTTGACCAAAGGGCCAACCCTCATACCTAGGTTTTATTTATGTTATTATAGTATTTTAATAAATTAATTTTATAAGAATTAAATTTTAATAAATTTTGTAAAGTTTAAAAGTTTAATTAATTAAATATAACTTTTAAAAATTTACTAGGTAATAAATTTCAAGTCACAAGGCTTTTAAATAGGTTTACTTTATTATCTTGTTTTCTTTATTATCTTGTCTTGAATAAGGGTTGTGTAGGATTAAAATGTTTGTTTATGGAATGTGTTTATTTATATCCCATTTACCAAAGCATAGTGTATAACCTTACTTTCTTTTGTATTTAAACTTTAAATCTTTTATTTGAAATTTTGAAGTCTTTAATTTCATGTCAATTCAGACATATTATGATATTTCAATGAACATATAGTGGTGTTTTATTTTTCATGTTTTTATTTGTAAACATAAAATAAAATAATTTTGATGTGTTTGTTACGAGTGCATTTAAGTTGTATTACAACACTAGTATTTCTAAGTGTGTATGTGTATAAATTATATAAAATTGAAATAGTTTTGTTCATATTACATCATAATCATGTTATCATGAAATTTTAATAAGTTAAAAATATAAAATATTCAAATACCTAAGGGTATAATCAATATCTATTTCATTGTGAGCAATTTATTATGCAATTAATTAATTTATGGATCCATTTGAATAGTTTTGCATATTGATGAATGATTTATAGTAATGATAATAAATGATCACAACATTTAACATCAGAACAACTATTTAAGCAAAGTGAGTTTTTTTTTGTAGAGCTACAACATAATTTTTAGAAAAAAACATCATATATTTTACAAAACCAATAGTTATAATTCATAATAATCATATATAAAAAAATTATAAAAAGAAGAGTTATATAAAATTGAAATGCATATCTTTTGTATTACATCATAATTGCATTGTCTTAACATTTCAATAGACCATATACATATATTTTATCTAGAAAAGATCAAGTTATATATAAAGTGTTTAAATAGGATGAAGATTGATCTCATTTATACTATACTCACCATGTTATCATGATATTTTAACACACTAAAATTATAAATGTATTCAATCTAATGAATACAAATATATAATTATATTTGTTTACAAAATCAATAATTACAACTCATAATAATTGTGTTCATAACCATGTTATCATGATATTTTAACACACTAAAATTATAAATGTATTTCAATCTAATGAATACAAATATATAATTATATTTGTTTACAAAATCAATCATTACAACTCATAATAATTGTGTTCATAAAGTTTGATCATGTTATAAGTACTTATAAATTAGATAATTTATTTGGTCAGATTGTAAATAATTATAAATTTAAAGTCGCAATTATAATATAAATGATTCTCACTCATATTATACCATAATTATGTTATTATATACTTCTTAATAACATAATAGTGTTTTATTTGGTCATGTCCTCAATGCATATAAGTTTCAAAACATAGTGATTATATATATATATATATATATATATATATATATATATATATATATATATATATATAATGCACATTGGTTATAGGAATGGAACTAGTCTCTAAAAGAAAAAAAACAGTTTATTTTTTTCATTTGTTGAAGTAACGCAAAATACAACATACAAACGAGTGACACAAATGGGCCACACTCCCCGAGAACATAACAACAATCCTATTTTTCACAAGACTATATAATACAACTCATAAAGATTATATTTACAACACATTTGACCACATTGCAAAAATTTATAAATTTGAACATAACAACAATCCTATTTTTCACAAGACTATATAATACAACTCATAAAGATTATATTTACAACACATTTGACCACATTGCAAAAATTTATAAATTTGATCACATTATAGATAATTGTAAATTTCAAATTATAAGGCTTTTGTATATAATGTGTTACATAGGATTCAAACAAGGCTTTTTTTTTTTTAGCCGAAAGGCAGTTGCCCTAGTGGCTAAGATGATGGTTGTTTCTTAAGTGATCTTGTGTTCAAACCCCTTGAGGGTGGTTGTTGATGTAATTTGTAAACGTTCTCCTTAAAAAACAAACAAGGCTTTTAAATATAATGTGTTACATAGTATTGAAACAACTTATATCTATATATGCTATGTTATTCTAATAAATCACATAGTGAGATTAGAACAAACCATATTACCATAACATCCATGAAAAAAGAATTTTAATGGACTAAAGAAATATATATATATATATATATATATATATATATATAAAATATATATATATATATATAAACTAAAATACCTTAAGATCTATCAAAAATTAATTTTATATGTAAAAAGAAATTAAAATAACTTTTATAAAAATTAATTTTATTGGTAAGTTTTGGCATTGATCAAGAGAGGAGACCCGGGTTCAAACCTTGGAGGCAAGTCTATTTAAGACAAAGGTAGTAGACTATCCTCACTCTGCTAAGTGTGTGCTAGCAGGTTTTAATCCCGAGCCACCAGTGGTCTCTCTCATACCGAGTCATTCCAGGATTTGAACCCACGTCTGGTAGTAAAAAATGATAGGAAGTTACCGATTCCCTTATGCAACCCCCAAAAAACAATTATATATTTAAAATTCAATTTATAATATTATATTTAAATTTTGAATAATTAAAATAAGTTAACAAGCTTAAAATTAAATATATAAAAATGATACATAATTATATCTATTATCATAGTCAAAGGGTTTTTGGTTCAACTATTGGCACAAATAGTTGATGTAGCCCACACAAAGCTTTAAATATAGATGACAACAAATAACTTAATGTAACTAAGTTGATATGAAAATTAAATTAATGTGAAAGAGTAAAGATACCTATTCAAAACTCCACTTTAAAAAAATGTTATCGCATGTTATCATTCTTTTTTAAAAAATCTTGTAAAAAAACTGTAATACTTCTTTGAAAAATAATTGAAGTAATTTCAATGTCGATGTCATTAAAATCTGATGTGACCCACGTATATTAAACATCAAAACAAATGGTTAGTAATGAATTTGCCATTGAAGATAATAGATAACAATTTCAATCGGAGGGGCTTCTTAGTTCCACCGTAATTCAACTCTCTTTTGATAACCTCTGCATGCTTTTTCATTCACATGAAGACATAGGAAACATCCAAATTGTATTGCATCCAGCTAAAATCGTCTCTCAAAATTTTATGAATAAATTGTTGGGGATCACGATGACTAGGTGAGGAAATATGCAACGAAGGGTCATCGTTAATTTTGGAAGGTTGCTATTTTAGGTCACCTCCTGCGTCATCTCAACTAAGAAATCAATAGTAACTACATTATAGGTTTTTCCTTTCCTAAAGAATTTCTTTAATCCTGAACATTAACAATACTTTCAACTTTAAAAAAAATCTAATTGGAAGACTGATTGTTATTAAAGAAATACTTTCAACTTAAAAAAAATCTAATTGGAAGACTGATTGTTATTAAAGAAAGTGTCGTTTATGAAGAATTTTATTCTATATTTTAAGAAAACATTGTAGAACATCCGTTAATTGCAATCTTTAAAAAAAAAAAAAATCCACCTAATTCAAATCGGAGAGAATAACTCCAAACTTGTCCTTCAACTACAGTAGGTAGTTGGGACTTTTGGCTTGTGTAAACGAAGGGCCAACTTTAAGGCATAGATACTTCTTATGGTGTGTCATATAAACCTGTCTAATATTGCATTGCATTGCTGTCTAATCATCTGATTTGTCTTCAATAGAATAGTTTTTGAATTTTTGATTATAAGCCTTTTAAAGGTTTTACATTAGAATTGAATATCAATAATAGTATTAGATACAATCCGAGAAATAGGAATACCTTCATCTCGAAAAACTAAACTGTATATTGTCTTCCAAATAGCATACAAAGTCGTTGCTCTGATAACAATCCACAACCCCCTAAGATGCTGAAGGCAGTCAAAGACATCTCCCAAAAGAACCAATTTTCAACTCCACCTATCACCTAAGATAGGATAATAGATCCATTTCAATATTTTCCAAACATTCCTTGTTACAATACAATCCCATAAGATATGTTTAATAGTTTATTTTCTGTCACAACTAGATATTCATCCACCTTGCCAACCTTGCCTTGCAATGGATACCTTGGAAAATAAGCAACCAAAGAAAAACTTTAAGCTGAGCAGATAATCGGAATTTCCAAACTCGCTTTAGCCTCTTCTTCCACTTCTTCTCTAGATAGACAATGTTCCAACGTCTATTTAACAGGATATGCAAAGAAGTCTTAGGCAATAGAGTTTTGTAAATCTTAGTGGATTTGTAAGAAATGATGCTCCCCTGAAAGTTCCACCTCCAGTCACGCTATATAGGGTCAGGCAAACCACCATTTAACTTATATTGTTGTTCAGAGGGAAGAAGAGAATGAATTTGAACAATAGCATCCCTGTCAGAAGCTTTCAACTTAAACTTATTGCAAAGATCCTCCCATTTAATCCAATCAACGACTCCTGAATCCCACAAATCTGCCCATTTCTTAATTCCCCTCTTAACCAACCTCTTGCATCTAAGACGAGGAAGGTTCGAGGCATACATCCCATTGTATTTCCATATCCAAATAAATTTATATGGAAGCACCCAACCTCTTGGAATTATTGCATTATTCCTAAGGATGAAGGTGGTTTGGGTCTTTTGGACATTTAGACATTTAGATGCAGGGTAAGGTGTTGGTAAGAGCATTGGAAGGTGCTGATCCTTGGCTCTTGAATGTTGATGGTGTTAAAAAGGATTTTCATATTGAAAATATTGTGGGTTTGTTCAAGTTTATAGAGACCTTTGAGAACTGAATTAGGTAATAACTACCTCATTAAAAAATTATTATTATTTTTATCTTAAAAAATTAACACTAAAAAAACGTATAACAAATACGACTTCTATACTGAGTTTAATCCCATAACAAATATGTATAAAAAATATTATTAAAAAAAAATAGATAAATATATATATTTTTATACTAAACGCTTGAAGTTTCACGTTAATACAACAAATAGTCTCCGAAATCTTTATCCCTATTCATTTTCTTCGGGTAAGCCGTCCTAAATAGTTGAACCAAATAAAATCTATTGGCTTTAAAAGTTAATAGTTATAATTTATAATAATTATTATAATTTTTAATAAATTATGGAAAATTAAACCAGGTTTTATTTATGTTTTTTTGTTTGTGTATATTAGAAGAATTTGTAACTTGTTATATTTTGTAGGTTCGAATTTTATTATTTGTTGTTATTATAATCTTTTATTTTATTTTTTGTTAAATAGATGAATTTGTTACAATCATAATTTTTAGTAACTGTGAGCGTAGCTGGCAGGGTTCAAACTATCAGCAAAGCTTCCAACACACCCATCGTCTCGTTAATGGTAAGCAAAGGCTTCCATCACACCCATCGTCTTGTTAATGGTAACCCGACGTGAGATGAGGACCGCCGGACACACAGTTCGCACCATCTTCGTCAGTCTGGTTCAACACGTGGTATGAAAAAGGACCGTCGGACAAGTAGGAAATAGATCATAGATCGTGGCCATCAATCAAGTGCAACATACAGAAAAATAAGATCGGGAGATGTGCGATTGAAACCTTATTATAATCTCTTATTGCCTCGAGTAAATTTTTAATGTAGTGTATAGTAGTGGCATGAAAAGTCCTTCGGTTTTATTTGAAACGTGGTCTCCCACTCCCAAAATAACACTCTTGACCAAAGGGCCAACCCTCGTACCTAGGTTTCATTTATGTTATTATAGTATTTTAATAAATTAATTTTATAAGAACTAAATTTTGATAGATTTTATAAAGTTTAAAAGTTTAATTAATTAAATATAGTTTTTTAAAATTTACTAGATAATATATTTCAAGTCACAAGGCTTTTAAATTAGTTTATTTTATTATCTTGTTTTGAAGAAGGGTTGTGTAGGATTAATGTTTGTTTATAGAATGTTTATTTAGATCTCAATTACCAAAGCATAGTGTATAATTTTACTTTCTTTTCTTTCGTATTTAAACTTTAAATCTTTTATTTGAAAATTTGAAGTCTTTACTTTCAATTCAAACATATTATAATATTTCAATGACCTGGTGTTTTATTTTTCCATGTTCTTATTTTAATAAATTAACTTTATAAGAACTAAATTTTGATAGATTTTATAAAGTTTAAAAGTTTAATTAATTAAATATAGTTTTTTAAAATTTACTAGGTAATATATTTCAAGTCGCAAGGCTTTTAAATTGGTTTACTTTATTATCTTGTTTTGAAGAAGGGTTGTGTAGAATTAAAATGTTTACTTAGATCCCAATTACCAAAGCATAGTGTATAATTTTACTTTCTTTTCTTTCGTATTTAAACTTTAAATCTTTTATTTGAAATTTTGAAGTCTTTAATTTCAATTCAAACATATTATAATATTTCAATGAACATATAAGTGTTTTATTTTTCCATGTTCTTATTTGTAAAAATAAAATAAAATAATTTTAAAGTATGCAAAATTGAAATAATTTTTATTCATATTACATCATAATCATGTTATCATGAAATTTTAATAAGTTAAAAATATTAAATATTCAAATATAATTATATTTTAAAAATGAATCGTTATAATTATAATAATTATATAAGATTGTCTATCAAATATTTCTAGCTTGAGGAGTTCATTTTCATATATCATGTTGATGTGGCATGATTCCATCCAACATGTTTGAATTGTTATCCGATTCATGGTCAAGAGTGGACATTGTGTATAGTATTGGACAATCTTAAGGGAATTTCATTGTACAATGCATTTATTATTTTGTAATATTTTATTATATAAGACCAATGTGTTGAGCAAGGTGCAACGACAATATTGTCATTGTTGTCAACACACTCAGATGGACAAGTTGATGCAGTGGACAGTTGTTCGGAGGTTGTTCGGAGTATGTACAGTGATGTTCAATGCTTATGAGGATGTTTTTGATGTTCGGGTGAAGTTGTTACAGGTTGTTCGTGCAAATTTGCAAAAGTTGAAAAAATCGTCAAGAAGTTGTCAAAAATTGCAAAAGTCATCACGAGCGCAGTTGGACAGGATGGATCAGTTTGGAACATGCCAACATGTCAAGAAATAGTCCAGAACAGCGTTGGAGGTGTCAGCACAGTGTTTGGATTGATCGGTGACGTTTTTGGTATCTTGGCGGATGATTTGGCAAGTGGTTGTACAAGCCAAAAAAGGGCAGTTTTGTCAGAAGCACTGCGAGCAAACCGAGAAGAATTTGATAGCAAAATTCGAACTGGAGGTGGTCGTTATCTTCAAGAACATGTGTTCCAAATTTCCACCAAAACGGAGAAACGAGGCGAATGTTACAAGCGTTGCAAGATTGTCACAAAAACGCTCTTTTTGGAAAAAGTGTGTCAACAACAGTTTTCGTGGAGGTGGTACAGGTGAACCGTAAGGAGTTATGCAGCGATATTCAGACTAGATGTATTCAGCATTGCAGATATTCTACGTTTCAAATTTTAGAGAAAACAGAGTTACGAGGTGAGAGTTATGATTGTTGCAAAACGGTACAGGTCACTTTTATGTCAATTTGTTCCACTTGTGCAAAATCCTTTAGTTGGTCGTTTCGACCTTGCAGAGTCGCCATAGTTTCGGTTTAGTGTTGTTACACCTTCAAGGCATCAAATAGAGCATATTTCATTTTTGGTTTGAGGTGTCACGTGGCTCCGAAGTAAGAGAACGAGTAAGGTGTCAATTCTTTGCATGTGACGTGTTTGACGAAATGCCTTCTCAAAATAAAAAAGGAAGTTATATTGTTTTAAGAAGCTTCATTAAAGAAAATATTTTTAAAATTGAAAAGGGAAAAAGAATGCAAGTGTGTGCTTTTTAAGTGACAAGGGATTTTATTGAAAAGTGGGGACTTTATTTTGTGAAGAGAGAAGTGTGTGTGGAGAAAAATAAAGAGTGAAAATCCGTGATTTTTGGAGAGTGGTGAAAAACGTCACTTCAGTATTTTGGGCATAACTTTCTCATATGATATCCATTTTGGCTGAAATTTTGAGAGGAGTTCGCAGACAAAGTGTTGCACAATACCCAGAAAGCGTTTAGCAATTGGCAGAACGAGCTAAGAGAACAATCAATTTTTTTGTGAGAAGAGAAGATTCAAATTCTGAGTAATGCAGAGAGGGATGTTATACTGGGTGAAATAGAAAGTTTTAGATTTTGAGCTTACAGACCATAGAGGGTTCTGGTTTCAGTGAAGACATTCATATATGTCATTTTATTATCAATATCAAAATCAAGTGGGTGCTTGGTAGAGGGGTTGGTGCTCCTTTCTTTGGTGCAGATAAATTAAGGGTTGGTGCTCCTTTCTTTGGTGCAGATAAATCTGGTTGGTGCTCCTTCCAATGGGTGCCGGTAAATTGATTGTAAAGTTGGTGCTTTGCAAAGGCTAGATTTGGATGGGAGTCCAAACATCATTTTTGAGGATGTAGCCAAATCGGTGAACCTCGGTACATCTTGTGTTGTGTGATGTTCTCTTGTTATACTTGCTTTATTTGGTTTTATGTTTTCATTATTTTGGCTTTGAGTGTTGAAGATTTAAGTTTTAAAGAGCTACACTGATTCACCCCCCTCTCAGTGTCATTGTGAGACTAACAATTGGTATCAGAGCGAGGTTCCTAAATAGGCTTAACCGGCTAGGGTGATCTTGGAAGTGACACAATGGCAGGTGGTGAAGGCTTCTCATCAAACAAAGCACCATTGTTTGACGGAACTAATTACGCATTTTGGAGACTCAGGATGCAGACATATCTTTGTGCTTTGGGATACGACATTTGGGATTCAGTAGATAGTGGATACACAATACCCACCACTTCTCCAACCGATGTTGTCGGTAAGAAACTGTTTGAGAATGACTCAAAAGCAAAGAATGCTATCATGTGTGGATTAGTGGACAACGAACTGGTAAAGATTATGGGTTGTAAAATGGCAAAGGAAATATGGGACAAACTAAAGAGCATTCATGAAGGAGACGTTAAGATCAAGGAGGCCAAGTTACAAACACATCGAGCTCAGTTCAAAGTATTAAAGATGAATGACGATGAGAATATAGAGGCATATATGCTGAGAGTTAATGAAGTCATTAATGCGATTAGAGGACTCGACGAGGAAATCAAAGATTCTATCATCGTGAAAAAGGTATTAAGATCCCTTCCCCAAAGATTTGATTCTAAAGTTTCAGCTATAGAAGAAGCTAAAGATCTAAATTCTTTTAGTATGGATGAGATGCATGGTTCTTTGACTGCATATGAGATGAGAATAGGAAAATCTAAACCCATGATAGAGAAGCTGCTTTTAAAGCCCATAAAAATATGAAAGCAAAACAAGAATCCGAGGAAGAAGAGACATCGATGAAATGGAAGCAAACTTTGTTCGAAAACTAAAAAGGGGAAAAGGAAAATACAGAGGAAAGTTACCGTTTAAATGTTTCAACTGTGGAGGCATTGGGCATTTTGCAGCTAAATGTCCACTTAATGAGAAGAACATAAGTGATGAAGGATCGCACGAAGAAAGAAGTGACTGGAAGAAAAAACAAATTTCAGAAAAGGCAACTTCAAGAAGAAAAGTTTCATCTCCAAGAATGTCAGTTCATCAGAAGATAGCTCCAATGAGGATTCTGAAAAGGAAACAGGTGAAGCTCTTTTCATGGCACTCAAAGAAGAAAAACCAGAAAAAGAACAGGAATGTGATGAAGAAGAAATTGACGCATAAGTGAATTTGGAAGAGGAACTAATTGCAACTCTAGATGAATTGAAGATAGAAAGAAAAAGAATAAGAAAATTTCAAGAAAGCTTGAGGATGCAAATGAAATCATAACAAATTTGAAAGTACAGATAGAAGAATCCAAGAAAATATTCAAAGATCTCAAGTGCAAATAACCATGAAAATAGATTATTGCAACAAGCTAGAAGAAGAGATTGTTGGTTTAAGAATGCAACTAGAAGAGATGAATCAGAAAATTAGTTGTTATCACAAACGTGAAGAAAGTTCTATGAAGCTGGATAAGATCATAAATAACCAAAAGACTACAGGCATCAAATTTGGTTTGGGTTTTGATGAAGGAGAATCGTCAAATGGATCAAAGGCCATAAATGAAGAATCCACAAAGAATGAAGAGAAGAAACAAGTTGATCAAGCAAAAATGAATCATGCAAAGGAAAGCAATAATGCAAGGCACGAAAGGAGAATTGACAATGATGGCTTCACCAATGTCACACATCAAAGAAGAAGAAGATTTATGGCTCCTACGACAACATGGCAAAGACCACCACCCAGGTTCAATCATCTCTTTTCTGGTTACTATTTTAAATGCAATGGTTATGGACATAAGATCTCAGATTGCAAGTATAATGTAGGACCAAGGAATTTTACCAATAGAAATGCTTTTTCACCTTTGATGGATTATGCAGTAGAATGTTATAACTGTCATAATTTTGGGCATATTGCAAGAAATTGTCGAAGTACATTTGCATCAAATCAATTTCAGGGAAGAAAATTTCAGCCAAATGGAATAAGACAAAATAGAAAATTTCTCAAAAAACATGCACAAGCTACTGAAAAAGAAAAGCCAAAACAAGAGCCCAAAATTGTAATCAAACCTGAGTGGAAAGAAAAAGAGTGACCTAAGGAAGAAAAGGAATCCTTGATCGTACAGATGACATTTAAAGCGCAGAATAAATCCGCACCATGGATACTTGATAGTGGATGCTCCAACCATATGACAGGTGACAAACAAAAATTTGAGAAGTTGCAAGCAATATGAAGGTGGTTCAAGAAAGTTTGGAAACAATGATGGAGCTAAGATAGTTGGCAGAGGTTCAGTTAAGATTAGTGATCGAAAAATCAGGTCAAAAGAAGTCTTGTTTGTGGTTGGTCTGAAGCATAACTTGTTGAGCGTAAGTCAGATTTGTGATAGAGGTCATGAAGTGATCTTTAAGAAGCAAGGTTGTGAAGTCAGAAAGGCAAACAATGGGAAGTTGATAGCAACTGGATCAAGGACATCTTGGCAACCTGTACACTCTCTCAGAGACTTCAGAAGGAGCTTGCTTGATTGGACAGGAAGAAGAGAATTGGTTGTGGCACAAGAGGCTCGGTCATATCAGTTTTGACAATCTAGTAAAAATCAGCTCAAAGAAAGCAATGAGAGATATTCCCACCATTGGCAAACCATCAAATAGCATTTGTGCTTCATGTCAAAAGGGGAAGCAAACTAGAGTCTCATTTAAAACAAAAGAGTACTACACAAGCAAACCTTTGGAACTAGTACATACCGATTTATGTGGACCCATGAGAACGCAAAGCATAAACGGTGACAAATATTTCATGTTGTGTATAGATGACTATTCCAGGATGACATGGGTACTATTTTTGAAGCATAAATCAGAAGCTTTTGAGATGTTCAAGGTTTTCAAAAACCAAGTTGAGAATCAAACAGGAAAAATGATTAAATTTTTAAGGTCAGACAGAGGAGGAGAGTTCATTTCAGAGGATTTCACAGAGTATTGTGAAAAATATGGCATTAGGAGACAGTTTTCAGCAGCCAGGACACCTCAGTAGAATGGTGTGGTAGAAAGAAAGAACAGGACAGTGCAGGAAATGGCATGGACTATGTTGACTGAGAGCAAAGTAGCAGATAGATTTTGGAAAGAGGCAGTCCATACTACGGTATACATCCAAAATAGGTGCATGTTGAGGATGCATGAAAGCAAAACTCCTTATGAGTTGTGGTTCGGTAAAAAGGCAACAACAAGATACTTTAAAGTTTTTGGCAGCAAGTGTTACATCAAAAGAACCAAAGAAAACCTTGGTAAGTTTGAAGATAGAGCGGATGAAGGTATTTTTCTTGGCTATTCGTCAAAAAGCAAAGCTTACAAATGCTACAACAAGAGGCTAAGGAAAATTGTGGATAGTGTCGATGTTAAAGTTGATGAAGGAAGGGAACGAGTAATTAGCTATGAAGAGAACTACCCAATTTATGAAGAGGTCATTGAAGGAGATGAGGAAAAGGAAACGAAAAGAAACCAAAAATTGACTCAGAGGATTCAAACAGTGATTCATAAGTGGAAGAAAACAAGAAATTCAAAATAGGCAGCTGGCAGAAAGATCATCCTAGAGAGCAAATAATTGGAGACCCCACAATTGGTGTTCAGACAAGAAGAAGATTAGTAAGTAACTACTCTTTATTATCCAAAATTGAGCCCAAAAATGTTGCTGACGCAAGCAAAGATGAAAGTTGGGTAAAGGCAATAAATGAAGAATTAGATCAGATCGAGAAAAACAAGACTTGGGAGTTAGTACCAAGACCCGCAAATAAAAATGTAATCGGTACTAAATGGGTCTTTCGGAACAAATTGAATGAAGACGGATAGGTAGTCAAGAACAAAGCAAGATTGGTATGCAAAGGCTATGCACAAGTTGAAGGTATTGACTTTGAGGAAACCTTTGCACCTATGGCCAGACTAGAGGCAATTAGAATGTTTCTGGCTTTAGCAGTTTACAAGAATTTCAAAGTTTATCAAATGGATGTGAAATCAGCATTTTTGAATGGGAAACTTGAAGAAGAGGTTTATATTGAGCAGCCAGATGGTTTCTAGCTTGGTGATGATCCCAACTTGGTTTGCAAGTTGAAGAAAGCGTTATATGGCTTAAAACAGGCACCCCGAGCATGGTATGCAAGGCTAGACAATTATCTTACTCAAGCAAGGGTTCAAGAAAGGTATGGTGGATAGTAATTTGTATGTCAAAATAGAAAATGGTCATCATATTGTTCTTGTTGTATACGTAGATGATATCATATTTGGCAACAAAAAAGATGAGTTGTGTAAAGATTTAGCAAATAAGATGCAGAAAGAATTTGAAATGTCAATGATTGGTGAACTTTCGTATTTCCTCGGATTGCAAGTTAATCAAAAGGAGAAGGGCATATTTATTTCTCAAATTAAATATGTGAAAGAGATGCTGAAAAAGTTCACAATGGAGGATTGTAAGCCAGTTAGCACTCCCATGACGACAAAGTGCAAGTTGAGCAAGGATGACAAATCTCCACATGTTGATCAAACTATGTATAGATCTATGATTGGGAGCTTATCGTACTTGACAGCTACTGGACTAGATATTTTATAGGCAAGTATGCATGGTAGCACGATTTTAGGCTAGTCCTAAGGAGACTCATGTGACAACAGTGAAGAGGATTCTTCGGTACCTCAAGGGTACTATGGAGTATGGGTTATGGTATCCGAAAGGTAAGGACTTCACCCTTATTGCGTATTCAGATGCAGATTGGGCAGGATGTGTAGATGACAGGAAGAGTACCAATGGAGGTGCATTCTATCTTGGAGACAAGTTGGTCACGTGGCACAATAAGAAACAGGAGTCAGTCTCCTTATCCACAACAGAGGCAGAATACATTGCAACGACAACGTGTTGTACGTAGGTGTTATGGATGAAACAAACTCTGAAGGATCTTGGCATTAATTTTAGTGAGCCGATTTTAGTTAAGTGTGATAACACCAATGCCATTAACATCTCAAAGAATCTAGTTATGCATTCTCGCACAAAACATATTGCTATCCGGTATCATTTTTTGAAGGAGAAAGTTGCGGAAGGTGAGGTTAAGTTGGATTTTGTTCCAACAATAGAGCAAGTAGCGGATATCTTCACCAAACCATTGCCCAAGGAAGTCTTTGAGTACCTTCGCAAGAAATTGGGAGTGGTCACACTTCCCAAGAATTGACTAGCTATTGGGGCCACATTCTCAGGGGGAGCATTTGTGTATTTGTTTATCTTTTTGCTCATGTTTGTGATTTTTGCTAAGTGTAATAATTTTTGCCTGAGAATGTTGTGCATGGACTCAAGGGGAGTTTGTAGCAGCCCTTTGGTCTTGTTGTCAAAGGGGGAGAAGAGTTACAGGAAATTGTGTGTGTGTTGCCAACAATTCCAAAGGGGGAGATTGTTGAGCAAGGTGCAGCGATAATATTGTCATTGTTGTCAACACACTCAGATGGACAGGTTGATGCAGTGGATAGTTGTTCAGAGGTTTTTCAAAGTATGTACAGTGATGTTCAATGCTTATGAGGATGTTTTTGATGTTCGGGTGAAGTTGTTACAAGTTGTTCATGCAAATTTGCAAAAGTTGAAAAAATCGTCAAGAAGTTGTCAAAAATTGCAAAAGTCATCACGGGTGCAGTTGGACAGGATGGATCAGTTTGGAACATGCCAACATGTCATGAAATAGTCCATAATAGCATTGGAGGTGTCAGCACAATGTTTGGATTGATCGGTGACATTTTTGGTATCTTGGCGGATGATTTGGCAAGTGGTTGTACAGGCCAAAAAAGGGCAGTTTTGTCAGAAGCACTACGAGCAAACCGAGAAGAATTTGATAGTAAAATTTGAACTAGAGGTGGTCATTATCTTCAAGAACATGTGTTCCAAATTTCCACCAAAACGGAGAAACGAGGCGAATGTTACAAGCGTTGCAAGACTATCACAAAAATGCTCTTTTTGGAAAAAGTGTGTCAGCAACAGTTTTCATGGAGGTGGTACAGGTGAACCGTAAGGATTTATGTAGTGATATTCGGACTGGATGTATTCAGCATTGTAGAGATTCTACGTTTCAAATTTTAGAGAAAACAGAGTTACGAGGTGAGAGTTATGATTGTTGCAAAAATGGTACAGGTCACTTTTATGTCAATTTGTTCCACTTGTGCAAAATCCTTTAGTTGGTCGTTTCGACCTTGCAGAGTCGCCAGAGTTTCGGTTTCAGTGTTGTTACACCTTCAAGGCATCAAATAGAGCATCTTTCATTTTTGGTTTGAGGTGTCACGTGGCTCCAAAGTAAGAGAACGAGTAAGGTGTCAATTCTTTGCATGTGACGTGTTTGACGAAATGCCTTCTCAAAATAAAAAAGGAAGTTATATTGTTTTAAGAAGCTTCATTAAAGAAAATATTTTTAAAATTGAAAAGGGAAAAATAATGCAAGTGTGTGCTTTTTAAGTGACAAGGGATTTTATTGAAAAGTGGGGACTTTATTTTGTGAAGAGAGAAGTGTGTGTGGAGAAAAATAAAGAGTGAAAATCCGTGATTTTTGGAGAGTGGTGAAAAACGTCACTTCAGTATTTTGGGCATAACTTTCTCATATGATATCCATTTTGGCTGAAATTTTGAGAGGAGTTCGCAGACAAAGTGCTGCACAATACCCAGAAAGCGTTTAGCAATTGGTAGAACGAGCTAAGAGAACAATCAGTTTTTTTTTGTGAGAAGAGAAGATTCAAATTCTGAGTAATGCAGAGAGAGGGATGTTATACTGGGTGAAATAGAAAGTTTTAGATTTTGAGCTTACAGACCATAGAGGGTTCTGGTTTCAATGAAGACATTCATATATGTCATTTTATTATCAATATCAAAATCAAGTGGGTGCTTGGTAGAGGGGTTGGTGCTCCTTTCTATTGGTGCATATAAATCAAGGGTTGGTGCTCCTTTCTATTGGTGCAGATAAATCATGGGTTGGTGCTCCTTCCAGTGGGTGCTGGTAAATTGATTGTAAATTTGGTGCTTTGCAAAGGCTAGATTTGGATGGGAGTCCAAACAATCATTTTTGAGGATGTAGCCAAATCGGTGAACCTCGGTACATCTTGTGTTGTGTGATGTTCTCTTGTTATACTTGCTTTATTTGGTTTTATGTTTTCATTGTTTTGGCTTTGAGTGTTGAAGATTTAAGTTTTAAAGAGCTACACCGATTCACCCCCCTCTCAGTGTCATTGTGAGACTAACACAATGGGCCATGGCTAACCTTATTTTTGTTAAAAATTATTTAATGTTTATAATTAACCTAAATCCCATTTTTCATGTTAGCTTAGGTTAACTTTATGATGTAATTAGGGATTTTGGTATTGTTATAAATACCTCTTCACACTCATTTCTTATTAGAGCGTTGTGCAATATTATATATAGATAGTGATTATTTAGGGTTTCTACTGACATCCATGATATATTTCTCTCTTTTATCCTTTTTTTTGCTCTTTGTATAAGATTTGAGTGGATGGATCGCTTTTATTTATTCTTAGAAAATATTATGAATTCCATCATGGTATCAGAGCAGGTATAAAGTGACATCACTTGGTCATGAAAATGTTTATTTGGAACCTCTGATTCTTCCTCTAATTATTAGAGAAAATTAATTCTTAAAGCTTCATGAGATCATTTGGAAAAATAAGTAGAGACATCTCAATCCACCTATTTTCATCAATACTTCCAAAGTTTTAAAAATTCTTTTGCCATGTTTAAGGAAAGAAAAAGAAGCCTCTAAAATTTGAATTTAAATTTTTGTGCATTCCTTCATTACACATTTTGGTGTTAAATTTTGGAATATGAATGTAAGGTTTGTGCATGTTATTGTGGGCACCTAAATAGAATATTGTGGGTGTTATTCTTTAAGGAGGATGCACATGTTTGCGTTAGAGATTTACTTACATGGCCAACTAAAGGTGTATTGGAATATTTTTTGTAAAAGAACAAGGGTTAAAATCCCTATTGTTCCTTTGTTATGGTATAGGTTATAGGGAGTTTCAAGTTTTGGAACCTCAATCTAGTCTCAAATATCCTAGCATGGTGGATTGTTCAGTCAGACCTACTCTTGACTGCATGTCAGGGGTGAAATTGAGGTTGAATCATGCAAGCACAAAATTTTTGCTTTATAGTCATTGTAAGATGATCAAACAATGTTCTTCATGGAGGTGATTATGTTTTATTCACTATGATGAGTGGTGCTAAAATGGTTATGTTATAGTGGCTAAGTATTAGTCTTTCGATTTTATGTACATGCAAATATCTCATAACGCAGGTCTCTCTTTTGCCTTGGAGTTGGTGAGCATTGTTTGTTGTTGTTTTACCTAAGGGGGACAAGTATTATTTTAGAAAAGTGCTTTTCCTCCTCAATGGCAATGATGATATTATGGCAAGCATAAGGTATCTTATTCATGGGATATGAGGGTTTGAATCCAACCTTTGTTTTTGATAGCTTTGGAACAAGGAAATAAGTTATTTTAGTCGATGTGGCATCCAAGGGGACAATATAATCAATTTATTTATATATATACCTCTCCAACCAATTAGATAGTAGCATGTGTAAAATTTCTATCATACCAGTATTGAACAGGTGGCAAAAAATAAGTGATGGCTATTAGCAAATGAGTATATGACTCATGAAATGTTATGATTTGATGTTGCTTTCCTAAGGTTTGGTATTTTTTTTATTTTTTGAGGACTATAAGGGAAGAATTTATGAAGGCCATAATATTTGGCATACAAATGTATTTAGAGCTTATTTTTAAATTATTGGAGTTTTTGAGCTCTATGCATTGGTGGCATTAGTTTATGGATATTTTTCAATGTTAGGTGTTGAATTGTACAAAATGATCCTCAAATCCTTTTGCCCTATTTTGAAAGAGAAAATTTTGAGAAGAGCATCTCAACTCCCCAAGAATACCTAAACAAAAATGAAAGAGAAGAGATCATGAAGGGTTAGATCTTCATGTATAAAATAAACTAATAGCCCAAGCATCTGATAGGAAGAATGGTAATTATTAGACTTTAATACATTATTTAGAATTATGTAATGATTTAATGATTGTAATTATTGGAGGATTTATAATTATTTTTTCCATACAAAAAATGAATAGTCACATCTCCTATGAATTCGAGAGACATATTGATGTATAAACATGAATGTTGTATGCAAGCAGTGGTTGGTGGATTTGTTAGGTGAATATTGAAGAATATTGATGAATATTTCTAAGTTAAAATATCTTGTTGTGTTTAATATTGTCTGTCCTCTGTAATGTCCCCTTCTCTGCAGTAGACCGAGCAGAGACCTGTTAGCCTAGTCATAGGGGTCCCCTATGCTAAAAAGTTTGGTTAGGGACTCAGCTTGGCGAGAATACAAGCATTCAGAGGGTATAATTCTACCATTTGCAAGTGTTGACCTTGGAAAAGGGTTGCTAGGCAAAGTGAAAGGGGACATGTTTTAATGTTAAGTTATAACTTTAAGTTATAAAGTGTTATAACTTAAAATCATAAAGTTATTTGTCTAGGACTTGGGTGACCACTTTAATGACATTAAGAGACATCAATTAAAAATTATAAAATAATGACTTGTGGAAACCTAAAATGGGCGCCCAAACCCTAATTTGATGTTCTCTTTAAATTGGCTTTTTGAGGCTCATTTGTGCATGGAAGAATTTATGTTTTTTGGAGAAGTTTTTCAGGGGTTTTCACTAGAAGATCACAGGGCTTGTTGGGAGTGGATTTCTCAGCAGGATTATCAGTTTCAGATGTGTGAGACCATCTCTAGCTGATCAGGGATTGAATTTCTCATCACAGAGAGATTATCCGAGCTTAACAGAGGCAGACAAGGGTTTGCCAAATTTTGAATTCATCTGGGTTGATGAACTGACCATCTGGGTTATATTGTTTTGGCTATACTTCATCTGGGTCAGTGCCATTTTGATTGATTTTGGAGTGATAGATGCAATACTGGAGCAGGTCGTACAACATATGGGTGCTTAGGGAATCGAGTCATTTGCTCACAGTAGGGAAATATCCCATCAAATCATTCTGGGCAATTTACAAGGCAAGGTCGAACCCTTCAACAGTCGTACATCTTGCCTACAGCGACCTCGGGGTGCATGCAACAATTAATTGGGCTTGGATTCACATTTTTGAAGGTTACATTTTGGGTGGCTTCATTGGGAGAGACAACTGCACTTTACGGGGAAGGAATCGGAGTTTCGATGATCGAGTTACGAGCAAATGAATGTTTCAGCTGTGTAATTTCTAGTTTGTTGTGCAAATATAGACCTGTACTTTTAGGTCAAAAAATTAAATAAATAAATCTCCATCTCCTTACTGCAAATTTATCATTTGTTCAAATGTTTGTTTCCTTATTGCATTATGAATGAAATTCAAGTCAATGCCTCAAACTAAACAAGCAAAACCAATCATTTCATTGCAAAAACAAACAAGCACAAACCAAAATAACTCAGAACCAACAAGTGGGGGTGTATATTATAGTGGTATCAGAGCCACTTTTCCTGCCAGCATGTGAGTCATCATTACATGAGTGAAAGAGACAAACGTGCCTACGAAAGAGAAAAGAAAAAAGTAGAGCAAGACAAATTGAATTGGCAGTTTAGATATAAGCAGTGGCCTAAACCACCTCCAAGACAAAGGATTACTGAGATTTTGGGTATATCTGCAGACTCATCTTCATCAGTTGCCATGGGGGACAGAACCAATCAAGATGAAATAGAAAGGAAAATGGTTGATGATATTACACAGACACAACATCAAATGCGGCATAGTTTGGATCAGTTGGTTGGGTTAATGACACAACAGGTACATGGGATTAACATACTGGTGAACAATGCACAGAACCCACAGAATGAACCAACTAACACAGGACAAGGAGCAGGTAATGAGGAGTCGGTGGCCAATAGGGGAGGTACACCTACCAGGACAGAGAGAGTTAGTAGCTCGAGGCCATTCATGCCAATATTTCTACCACGTCCAGAACCAATTGTTCCTCAACCAGTTGAGGAAGAGCCAGAGCCTACAATGGTAGACCAGTATAGACAATACAGATAGGAATAGGATGAGCTTGGCCTAGAATTTTAGACCCTTATGTCATTTCGGGACTTTGTGGATACCAAAAATAGACAAACTCCTAGGAATAGGGGAAGGCCTATTCATCATGGACAACAGGGACAACAGGGTCAAGGAGAACTTGTGCAGCATACGCCACATGGATGCCAAGAGATTCAAAAAAAGATTGGAAAAATCCATATTCCTTTCTTTGATGCATCTGGAAAAATGACAGCCAAGGCTTGGGTCCAGAAGATGGACACATATTTGCAGTTGAACCAGATGACTGAAGATGACGCCATCAAATTTTGTACATTGCATTTGGAGGGCGTTGCTCACGATTGGTGGCATCACGGTATGCACACTCTGGGACATGACCGAGTGAATACTTATGTTGAGTTCACAGAGAGACTCCAGCAGAGGTTTGATAAAAAGGAACAGGAGTTGGAGTTCAAGGAGTTAACTCATTTGAGGCAGTGGGGTTCAGTTGACTCCTACATAGCAGAATTCCAGAGACTATCCGTCATGGTTGCAGATATGTCAGAGAGACGGTTAGTAGTCCTGTTCATGGATGGATTGATGGAGTCGTTACGGGGTTGGGTCAAAGCCTTTAACCCAGGCACATTGCACGATGCTATCAAACAGGCTCGAGACATGGAGGTCACAACATCCAGGACTAAAAGCTAGTTCAAAGGTAAGGAAGTCAAAGATTTCAAGAAAGATAGGGACCAAAAACCATTCAAGAAGGAAACTGACCAGCAAAAGGGAACATTTAAAAAACTAGATCCTAATACCCTTCATGAACTCCGAAAGAAGGGGTTATGTTTTACATGCCAAAAGACTTGGTCCCTGGGGCATAAGTGTGAATTTAAGGGGAAGTTGTAGCTGATAGAGTATCATTCAGATGATGATAATAATTCTAGAAATTTTGATCAGCGATCAGAAAGTGAGGACAACGATGGTGAACAACCTCCAGAAGAACAAGAAACCACCCAGGATCAAGCAGGAAAGGAGAGTAATACTCTAGCTCACCTCCATAGCATCCAGGGAGCCCAATATTTGTGGGTACGGGGTGTACTTAAGGGGCAACATGTGGTGACTTTGATTGATACTGGAGCCACACATAATTTTATCGATGAGGGGTTGGTTGCACGAAGGGGATTGGAGACAGTAGAAGTAGATACATTCAAAGTCATGATCGCAGATGGATTCTCCATTACTTGCACCAGGAAGGTGCCACAGTTGAAGATTGCATTGGGGAATTATGAGGTATGTGATGATTTCTTTGTGGTCAGCACAAAGAATCTAGACGTGGTACTTGGTATTCAATGGTTGCGTACATTGGGAGATGTCGTCTTCAACTTCCAGAATATGGAATTGAAGTTTAGATCTGAAGGTCGACAAATAGTGTTGAGAGGGATGACATCAGGAGGAACTCAAGTAGTTTCCTTCAAACGGATGGAGAAGCTTATGAGACATAATCAGATTGAGTGGGCAGCCCACTGTGTTATCCTACCTGCATCTACAGAGGAGAATAAACGAACTTATCATCCAGACATCCAGGCTTTGCTTACCAAACATAGCAAAGTTTTCAGTAACATACCACCAGGGGTACCACCAGACAGAGGGGCTGAGCATATCATCGAGTTGGAGGAAGGTACTAGCCCTATTATCATTACTCCATACCGACACCCGAAGAGATATAAGGATGAGATAGAGAAGACCATCCGTGAGTTGATTGACATGGGGCACATCAGACCAAGCAAGAGCCCATTTGCTTCATCTGTGGTTTTAGTAAAGAAAAAATATGGCACTATGCGTATGTGCATTGATTATCGAGCGTTGAACAAAAAGATAATAAAAAATTGATACCCGATACCACGCATAGATGAGTTATTAGATGAGTTGCACGGTGCAGTTTATTTCACCAAGATTGATCTGAGATCAGGCTATCATCAGATCCGGATGAGGGAGACAGATGTGGAGAAGACTACTTTTCGGTGCCACTATGGGCATTTCGAGTTCTTGGTTATGCCATTCGGGCTAACCAACGCACCTGCCACATTTCAGTCCTGCATGAACAGGATTTTTCAGAGGCAGTTGAGGAGATTTGTGTTGGTGTTCTTTGACGACATTCTCATATACAACCGCACATGGGAGGAGCACCTGAGGCATCTGGATGAGGTGTTGAGTATTCTAGAGGCAGAGTCTCTTTTTGCTAAAGAGACTAAGTGCGAGTTTGGGATGACCGAGTTGTTATACTTAGGTCATATCATCAGTGCTCAGGGAGTCAGGATGGACCCTGAGAAGATACAAGCTATATTGGATTGGCCGCCTCCGACCACCCTTACACAACTCAAGGGTTTTTTTGGGTTGTGTGGTTTTTACCGTAGATTTGTCAAAGGATTTTCACAGTTGGCAGCACCTTTGATAGACCTTACTAAAAAGGGAGTGTTCTAGTGGTCAGACAGGGCACAACAGGCGTTTGATAGATTCAAAGAAGTCATGAGCAGTTGTCCAGTATTGGCCATTCTAGACTTCACCAAACCTTTTGAGGTGGAGTGTGATGCATCAGGTGAAGGTATTGGAGCAGTGTTGATGCAGAACAAACATCCAATAGCCTTTGAGAGCCAAAAATTAAGGGGAGGAGAGACCAAATATTCGGTGTATGATCGGGAGATGCTAGCCATCATGCATGCATTGGCTAAGTACATACAATATTTGGTGGGCCGAAGATTTATTGTTAGAACTGACCACAATAGCCTCAGATACTTTTTGAGTCAGAAGGATCTCAATGATAGGCAGATGAAGTGGATCAGTAAGATACAGGCCTATGAATTTGACATTGAATTTGTCAAAGGGAAGAAGAATGTGGTGGTAGATGCACTGTCTAGATGCCCCCACTTGTGTTCATTGGTAGAGATTACTGAGGATTGGAGGCCCAAGCTTATAGCAGATTACGCCAAAGATGATTTTGCTCATCGGATCTTGGAGGGTACATAGGACGATGATAGGTATGTTGTCAGGGATGAGGTGATTTACTATCGGGACAGAATTTGGATCACATCAGATTCCAAGTTCAAGAGACAGATATTCAGACTTCTACATGATACACCTATGGCAGGACACCCTGGCTACTATAAGACCTACAGGCAGATCAGGGAGAGGTTTGCTTGGAGAGGGCTTAAGGATGATATCTTGCAGTACATCCGAGAGTGTTCTGTGTGCCAACAGAACAAATACGAGCATACATTCCCTGTGGGTTTACTTCAGCCACTCCCCATTCCTTCACATAAGTGGGAGAGCATATCCATGGACTTTGTTACAGGACTTCCCAAGGCGCAGGGGAAGGATTGTTTATATGTGGTGGTAGACAGACTCATGAAGTATGCCCATTTCTTCGCCATCACCACAAGGTTCACAACAACGTAGGTGGCTGAGCTATTTTTCAGGGAGGTATTCAGACTGCATGGCTTGCCTAAGACCATTGTCAGTGATCGAGACAGTAAATTCATGAGTCTCTTTTGGTAGGAGCTATTCAGATTATGTGGGACAGAGCTGACATCGAGCACGAGTTATCATCCTCAGATTGACGGATAGACAAAGATTGTCAACAAATGGGTTGAGGGATATCTGAGGAATTACGTGTCAGGACAACAGAAGGCATGGGTTAGATGGTTGCATTTAGGAGAATATTGTTACAATTCATCCTATCACATGTCGATTAAGATGTCACCGTTTATGGCATTGTACGGGTATGAAGCACCCAACTTCATGGATTTGGTTTTAGGTGACAATCGGGTTCCCAGGGCCAAGGATTTTCTGTAGGAGACACAGGATATCATGCATTCACTACAAGAGAACATCAGACAGGCACAGGAGCAACAAAAGAAATATGTTGATCAGAAGAGGATTGAACGCTCATTTGAGATAGGTGACATGGTTTATCTAAGACTGCAGCCATTCAGGCAGTCATCGCTGAAGAGGAGTGGAGCTGAGAAGCTTAAGCCTCGATTTTATGGCCCATTTAGAGTCTCACGACGTGTGGGTGAGGTAGCTTATGAGCTGGAGCTACCTGAGAGCAGTAGAGTGCATAATGTGTTCCACGTATCACGCCTCAAGAAGGCATTGGGACACAATGTCACACCCTCGGCAGATTTACCACCTCTGGATGAAGAGGGCAATTTGGTATTAATTCCAGAGGCAGTAATTGGGCAGAGAGAGCGTACCCTCAGGCGAAGGACTATAAAAGAGTATTTGATCAAATGGAGGAACTTACCTGAGGAAGATGCCACTTGGGAGGGCGATGCTATATTGCAGACTCTAGGATTCCAATTGCTTGAGGACAAGCAATTTCGAGGAGGGGAGACTGTAATGTCCCCTTCTCTACAGTAGATGGAGCAGAGACCTGTTAGCCTAGTCACAGGGGTCCCCTAGGCTAAACAGTTTGGTTAGGGACTCAGCTTGGTGAGAATCCCAACATTCAGAGGGTATAATTCTACCATTTGCAAGTGTTGACCTTGGAAAAGGGTTGCTAGGCAAAGTGAAAGGGGACATGTTTTAATGTTAAGTTATAACTTTAAGTTATAAAGTGTTATAACTTAAAATCATAAAGTTATTTGTCTAGGACTTGGGTGACCACTTTAATGACATTAAGAGACATCAATTAAAAATTATAAAATAATGACTTGTGGAAACCTAAAATGGGCGCCCAAACCCTAATTTGATGTTCTCTTTAAATTGGCTTTTTGAGGCTCATTGGTGCATGGAAGAATTTATGTTTTTTGGAGAAGTTTTTCAGGGGTTTTCACCAGAAGATCACAGGGCTTGTTGGGAGTGGATTTCTCAGCAGGATTATCAGTTTTAGATGTGTGAGACCATCTCTAGCTGATCAGGGATTGAATTTCTCATCACAGAGAGATTATCTGAGCTTAACAGAGGCAGACAAGGGTTTGCCAAATTTTGAATTCATCTGGGTTGATGAACTGACCATCTGGGTTATATTGTTTTGGCTATACTTCATCTGGGTCGGTGCCATTTTGATTGATTTTGGAGTGATAGATGCAATACTGGAGCAGGTCGTACAACATATGGGCGCTTAGGGAATCGAGTCATTTGCTCACAGTAGGGAAATATCCCATCAAATCATTCTGGGCAATTTACAAGGCAAGGTCGAACCCTTCAACAGTCGTACATCTTGCCTGCAGCGACCTCGGGGTGCATGCAACAATTAATTGGGCTTGGATTCACATTTCTGAAGGTTACATTTTGGGTGGCTTCATTTGGAGAGACAACTGCACTTTACGGGGAAGGAATCGGAGTTCCGATGATCGAGTTACGAGCAAATGAACGTTTCAGCTGTGTAATTTCTAGTTTGTTGTGCAAATATAGACCTGTACTTTCAGGTCAAAAAATTAAATAAATAAATCTCCATCTCCTTACTGCAAATTTATCATTTGTTCAAATGTTTGTTTCCTTATTGCATTATGAATGAAATTCAAGTCAATGCCTCAAACTAAACAAGCAAAACCAATCATTTCATTGCAAAAACAAACAAGCACAAACCAAAATAACTCAGAACCAGCAAGTGGGGGTGTATATTATATCCTCCCCATGATATTTGAAATAATTTTTATGTAATGTCACCCTGATTCCAATAGTAATTGATGAGTGCTTTCTAAATTCTTTTCTATGTGCCTTTAAAAGATCCAATAATTGTATCTAATGCTATGAATCCAACTATCTCTCTTATGAATATGGACCAAAAAATTTGATTGCATGATCTACTATAAAATTACCTCTTTGAATGGGGGCAATAGGTGTTGAAGATAATAACACAATGAGACTTACCTCCACTTGGATTAAGTCCTTGAACATATATCGTCAATACAAATAGCTCAAAAAATCACGTGGTTGGGAAAAAAGGTTCAAAATACATATGCATGCACAAATTATGACACTTAGAAGTTTACCCTCCAAAATATCCCTAGAGTGACATTTTTAAAAGACATCAATACTTTCTAAAATTCCTTTTAATTTATCTATGGAAAATATTAATAAGATAAAGTTCCCTCTTTTGCTCCTTATAGCAAAAGATGGAATGACGTTATGTCATACGTATCTAGCTTGATTGCCTCCATTACTACTTAGATCTAAAGGTGTGCCCTCCCTATCAAGAAGGGCACGATAATTTATATTAGTAAAGGGTGCCAACCATTCAAACAAACATGGCACACAAGATTTAAATTGAAGCAAATGAATACACATATTTTTCCTTCTTCTAGCTATGGTACCAAAGCTCCCATGTGGGAAAAACATCACAATTCTCTCTCCTTTGTAACTAATGTTTGACTCTTGATAAAAAATCAAAACACCAAGTCCTCATTATGAAAAACTAATGTTTGACTCTTGATAAAAAATCAAAACACCTTCCTAAAGTCAATGCTTCGCACAAAATAGGTCAAAAAAATTTGAGTAACAATAGAACATAACTTGGAGTAGGCATAAATTCTCCAAAAGTAATCACAATTATTGGAGAAAGGAAAATTTTGGATATTCCGTTTGCCTCCTTTGCCAAAGATGCATATGAAGCTCTAAGAAGTAACTTGTCCTAAAAGTCAAAAGAAAGACCAAATACTTCGAATAAACCTTATGAGTGGCCAAGTAATGATTTTTTACTCTCATATTAAATTGGATTTTATACTAGCTTCTAGTAACATATAGAATAAATCTACTTACTCAGATTTTATATAAAAAATAAAAAAGGATGAAAAGAGAAAAATGATAAACAAATAATAAATATTGTTAAATATCAATAATCTTTATATTATCCATAGGAACCACAACACTCCAATACAATGAATAAAATTGATAAAAATATTTATACTAATATCAAAATTTGAAATACATAATCATATTAACTTATGTTAATATAATAAATAAACTTTAAAATTAACCATAATTTATAAAATATACATAAATAAAAATTATCATTAACCTTATTTGACCTTCCATTAATTCACATTACAACTTTCAACCATAAAAAAAAAAGATGACACAGACAAAGTGCACATTAGCACGTTGTGAAAAAGATTCTCCGAAGATATATCTAAAAGGACCTCTAAAAGATTCGTAGTGGTAGCATAAATATCTAAACCAAAATTATAAGCTATTGAAGTAACCCATAAAGGTTGTTTCTGCCATGCCAACTCCCAAAGGAAAAATTATTATTATGCTTAGTTGAAAACATAGTGTTATAATGCCTAGATGAAAGCATAACTTACATGTGCTGACAAGTATCCACCTCCTTTGATTAGATTGTCAATCATTTTCAATTACAAATGTAATTGTGAACTTTAACCTAAACATCCATTAATGACAACCCAAAAAGCGCCCATTAAATTTTTATTTTTTAATTATATAAAAAAAAAATTAATTTTTAATTTTTTAATAGTTTAACTTTTATTGTTTTGAAAAGAACTCAATTTTCCGGGTTTTAGTTTTTTTTTTTCAAAAAATCTACTCAAACTTACGAAGTTCACCTATAAACTTAGGTACATTACCCAAATAAAATAAAAAATACTACAAACTTTTATTTCAAAATTTTTAGAAACATTTGGAGACTGAATTAGGTGATAACTACCCTGTTAAAAAACTATTTTTATCTTTATGAAAAGAAAGATTTTAATTACGTCCGCGAGACCCAAATATGGTCTGTGGGACCTCAAATATGGAAGTACAATTACTCAAATCATATCATACGATCTTTAATATATTTGAGAAGGTTGTTCCTTCTCCTGCTTATTTGTGTTAGCAATTCCCCAACGTTTTTTTATTTTACTGTCTTCAAATAAATCTGCCATAAACTCGCTCCCAAGCGTTTCTTTGTATTTGTCATGGATATCTGAAAAACTCGTGTATTTATAGATGAAGTGTTCCTTTGTCTCTACTGCCCTGTGCTGCATAGAGTACATATCCTTTCTTCCCATTGTTCTTTGGGTGTTGTCCATCTCCTGTTTCACATCTAAGCCTATGAGAGCTAATCCTTATCTAAGCAATGAGTATTTTTTCCTTCCACTTGATCTAAGCCCATGAGAGCTAATCCTTATCTGAGCAATGAGTATTTTTTCCTTCCACGTGATTTCAGCGCCTATATACACTTTTTCCTTGTAGTTACACGTTAGATTAAAATTTGTAATATAATATTATCTAAAGAGCGTATTCCTTATGTTAATAGATTAAACGCTTGAAGTTTGAGGTTAATATAACAAATAGTGTCCGAAATCTTTATCCCTATTCATTTTCTTCGGGTAAGCCGTCCTCAATAGTTGAACCAAACAAAATCTATTGGCTTTAAAAGTTAATAGTTATAATTTATAATAATTATTATAATTTTTAAAAATTTATAGAAAATTAGGCTAGGTTTTATTTATGTTTTTTTGGGTTTGTGTATTTTAGAGGAATTAGGCTAGCCTTTTGGTTTATGTTTTAATGTAGCCGATAGTAGTGGCATGACAAGCTCTTCGGTTTTATTTGAACCGTGATCTCTACATTTTTAAAATAACACTTTTGATCAAAAGGTTAGGTTTCATTTATGTTATTATAGTATTTTAATAAATTAATTTTATAAGAATTAAAATTTGATAGATTTTTGTAAAGTTTAAAAGTTTAATTAATTAAATATAGTTTTTTAAAATCTACTAAGTAATAAATTTTAAGTCACAAGGCTTTTAAATATGTTTATTTTATTTTATTGAGTAAATACTTCTTATACATATACATATCCGTCGTGGGAGTTGAACCCGTGTCACATCACCGATAATGCAGACGTCCTTGCCTTAGACCACGACACGTGGATATGTTTATTTTATTATCTTGTTTTGGCTTTTAAATTGGTTTACTTTATTTTCTTGTCTTGAAGAAGGGTTGTACGTTTGTTTATGAAATGTGTTTATTTAAATCCTAATTTAGAAGTAAGAAGCATAGTGTATAACCTTACTTTCTTTCCTATTTAAACTTTAAATATTTTATCTGAAATTTTAAAGTTTTTTTTCATGTCAATTCAAACATATTATGATATTTCAATGAACATATAGTGGTGTTTTTATTTTTCCATATAGTGTATAACCTTGCTTTCTTTCCTATTTAAACTTTAAATATTTTATTTGAAATTTTGAAGTCTTTTTTCATGTCAATTCAAACATATTATGATATTTCAATGAACATATAGTGGTGTTTTATTTTTCCATGTTATGTTTTTATTTGTAAAAATAAAATAAAATAATCACGCCTGGTCATGACTGCACTAACATTATCAATTGGATTTTGGATACCATTGAAATTTTTGGCAGGGTGGAGATTCGAACCTAGGAGCTTCCTTGGAGGATTGCCCTCTCCTCTCCAACTCAACTACGTGGGTAAAATAAAATTATTTTGAAGTATAAAATTGAAATAGTTTTTATTCATATTACATTCTAATCATGTTATCATGAAATTTTAATAATTTAAAAATATAAAACATTCAAATATAATTATATTTTAAAAACCAATAGTTATAATTCATAATAATCATATATATATATAAATTATCAAAATAAGAGTTATATAAAATTGAAGTGCTTATCTTTTGTATTACATCATAATTGCATTGTCTTGACCTTTCAATAGAATATATATATTTCTAGAGAAGATCAAGTTATATATAAAGTGTTTAAATAGGATGAAGATTGATTTATCTATACTATACTAACCATGTCATCATGATATTTTAACACACTAAAATTATAAATGTATTCAATATAATAAATAAAAATATATAATTATATTTATTTACAAATTCAATCATTACAACACCTAATAATTGTGTTCAAAAAGTTTGATCATGTTATAATTATTTATAAATTAGGTAATTTATTTGTTCTTATTGTAAATAATTATAAATTTAAAGTCACAATTATAATATAAATGATTCTCTCTCGTGTTATATCATAACTAGCTTAGACATATAAAATATATATATATAAACACCGAGATTTATCAATCTCGAGGCGCCTATCTATCACACCCCCAAGAAATGAGATAGGCGCCTCGAGATTGATAACTCTCGACGTTTATAGATATATATATTTTATATATCTAAGCTAGTAGCATCCGCGGCCGCACAATTATTATATTAAAATATTTTTCGATGACATTTTTAAAAATATATTTATAAATGTATTGATAAATATAACATGCCAAAAATATTTAAAATAGCTTATGTCGGAGATGAAAATGCTCAAGTGATAACAAATTTGAATCCCAATAGGCGGTGTTGATAAACACCTTATTATTTCAAAGATTGATGTTGATAAACACCTTATTATTTCATAGATTGGCTAGAGCCAATCATTTAAGCTCCAAAGACTTTAGTTGCTCTTCTTCTTCCTTTCTCTTAGCAACTCCTTTTCCCGACTTCAGTTTTTCATATCGATCATATGAAAAGGGTGGTATTATTCTAAGTCCTTCCAATGCCTTAACTCTTGAGATGGCAACAAAAGTTAAACCTTGTCTTTCTGTTTGTCCTATGTCAATTGTTGCTTTATTCAGTGTCAAACCTTGTGACTTATGAATTGTCAATCCCCAAGCTAATTTTAATGGAAGTTGTCTTATCTTTCCCTTTTCTACTAGTGTAATTGGAACAATTCGAGGAGATGTATCATCAAATACCATCCTTGTGTAGTTATCGAACTCCACCAAAACATATGTTGGTTGATCTGGTGGAGACCTTCCAGGTTTATAGACTATATTTCGAATATAGCCTAATGCATCGTTAACAAGTCCAACTTCAGTCCATAAGTTGGTTGTTAACATAACTCTTGCATTTTTTGCAATTAGTAACTCAACTTCAAGTTCTTCATTATCACCTCCTCCTGGATTAGTTCTTCCCCCTTTTGTTGCAATAATACGTGCCATAGGATATTTTGATTTTAACAATTATCTCCTATTATGATTATGCACATTCTCATTCGTGGCAAATAGATGGAAGCTATTTTCAAATTCTTCTATTGTAGTTGCATCTAATGATGTATTGGTCCTTCTCATCAATAATTGTCAGTCATCAATAGTTGGATTTGCATCTCTGATATTTGTAAGAAGTTGACGAAATCTTTTTTGTTCTTCACTATCTCCTTCCTGTCGGAATACCTTATCCAATATTATGACTGTTGAAAATTCTTGCCATAATAATTTTGCATACTTATCGCTGGCATATGGTGGCCTATCCATCACAAGTGGTAACTATCCTAAATCACCGAACAAAATGATTGACCTTCCTCCAAAGCATATGTTAGAATATTGTGGAAATGCTTGACAAAGACGTGAATCTATTTGTTCCAATAATTTTTGGCCTATGAAGCTCATCTCATCAATCAATATATATTTTATATGTTGTAAATCTTCTTGAAAACTTGTTAATCTAGTTCCTTCCAATTTTTCAAAATTTACAACAAGAATTCGCAAAGTTCCATGTATAGTAGTTGCACCTATGTTAAATGCAGCGACTCCAGTTGGTGCAAGTAGTAATAGGGGACAACGTTCTGGAGATGATAAATTTTCAAGTAATTGACGAATTGCACCTATAAGATAAGATTTCCCTGTTCTTGTTGTTCCTTGTATTATCATGTGCAATGGAGGTACATTTTGACCTTCATTATAGTGTTCCTTGATTATATCAAAAGCTTTTTTCTGTTTGATGCTTAAGCTTTCATATGGATAATTCAAAGTGGTATCATCGGGAATGAGCAAGCCATTTTCCTTCATGAGGGTTATATGTTGTATTGCTTTTTTTGTGTAATCTTCTCCTTGATATTCTATATTCCATGGCGCAATTTTATCAAAATCTCTTCTTCCAAGCATATCTATTTCACTTACGTCCATGAGTTACCCCCGATATAGTTTGGATATAATTTCCCATTCAAATTCAGTCGTGTTTTGATGTACCACTCCAACATCATCATCTTTAGATTCACTATAATGTTCTTATGTATTGTTTTGCCTACTTATCCTTTCAACATGCCATGGGTTGTAATTGAATGAGTTCCAATTTGAAATGATATTTCCATCATCAAGTCCGATATCTCTCTCTATATTTCTGAATGGTTTGTAAAGTAGTGGCTTTGACCAACAAAACTCAACAAATTGTTCTGAGTGTCGTTCAGGAATGGTGTTAAATCATGGAAATACCCTCACAATAACTGCTTCTTTTCTAGCTTTCCATTTGAAGTCATTTTTTCTCTTAGGATTATATATCCAAAATTTAGCTGCATTTATAAGTGAAACACTTTCCATGTTATAAGGTCATTCCATATATCCGTGAATTAAATATTTGCCTTTTCTTTCGGTCTCATCTTCATCATTATGTTCCACCTTCTTGAATACTTTTCGTCCAACATTTAGAGGAATAAATAGTCGACTGCATTCAACCAATGGAAGCTCTAATAGCATATGACATGTTTCTTGTGATCCTATATCTCTCTCTATAAGTGTTTATGTTAGAAGATGTCTATATGCTCTTGTTGCTGGATCATAATTATTCTGCATATTTGCTATTTGCATCAGCATTTGTTGATAAGTTTCTGAGCTTTTTTTAGCTTTTGCAACATACTTGGCAATATAGTTTATAACTGCATGCTTTGAAAGAACAAGTTGCCAATCTACATTTGCTCTCCATAACTATAAAATGTAATGATTATGTGTGTTTACTCGCTCATCATTTCTTGTTCGTTCATACTTCTTATCTCCTGTTTCAGGATCTTCGTATAATTTTGAACCTTCTAGATTCAGAGGCCATGGTGCATTGTACCTAAATAAAAGAAATAAGATAAATGGTATTAGTTACAAATTTTTTATGTATATGTGGAATAGTTGAAATACTTTGAATTACCTCTACATACCTGCAAACCATCTTCCCTCTTTTTTTGTAAGCAAGCACCCTCTCTACATAGCGTGTGGTGCTCTACACAGTTGAGAATCTCTTTGTAATCTAGATTTGCATCAATTTGCATAAGTTGTCGTGTATTTCTCAAACATGGATGTTGACCGAAACTTTGTAATACTTGCAATTCACAATCGTATAAATACAAACTTAAATATAAACTCATATAAATATAAATCTAAACAATTATTTATATTTACATGTATATTTCGTTGGTGAGGGTCTCCTCGAGAATTCCATTCATGCACAATATTATCAAAATATCTTTGTGCATTTTTAACTTGATTTTCATTTTTCCAATCTAAATTGTCAATAGTAGTCCGCAAGTCTACAGTTTGCTTTTGGATTTCTTTCTTTAAATATTTTTTGCATGTTATAAAAACCTTGAAGTAATGTTGAGAATGGGTATGTTATGTTGTCAACTGTGTTTGCATTGCCTACTTTGGCGATTGCATAATATGACATGAAACGTGACTTGAACTGTTGGATGTTTTCGAAGTTTAAATATTTGGAATGAAATAAATTAAAAAGGTTATTCGATCCAGAATATTAATGGGTGAACTACGATATTATTTAAATGTAATTAACAAAAATAGAATACAAAATACATAGCGCAAGAGAGATAGAAAATGTACCTGTGATGTTACTTTTTTTCGCAACGATAGAACCCTGTTCGCCTGGCGCTGTGTGCTGCTCCTGCAAAAACTTAGGGTTTCAGAGATGCAGAGAGAAGAGTTCGAGGAGAGAAGCAAATAATATTAGAAAGTTTGGGCACCATTTTAGTTTAAATATTTTTTAAATATTTTAAATCCACCGTAACCCTTAATGTCGATGGATAATTTAGCTGCATCTCATTTAGTTTAAAAGCAAATATGTGGAGAGATATTTTATATTTATGTTATTACGATACTTCTTAATAACATAATAGTGTTTTATTTGGTTATGTCTTCAATACATGTAAGTTTCAAAACATAAGGATTATATATATATATATATATATATATATATATATATATATATATATATAATAATGCACATTGGTTATATAGGAATGGAACTAGTCTCAAACTAAAATTATGAAATATTTAATCTAAGATTGCACATTGGTTATATAGGAATGGAACTAGTCTCAAACTAAAATTATGAAATATTTAATCTAAGATAAAAAATACAATTTTATTAATTCATTTGTTGAAAACACAACATACAAGCGTGACACAAAGGGGCCACACTCTGCGAGAACATAACAACAATCATATTTTTCACAAAACTATATGATACAACTCATAAAGATTATATTTACAACACATTTGACCACATTGCAAAAACTTATAAATTTTGATCACTTTACAAACAATTGTAAATTTTAAGTTATAAGGCTTTTATATATAATGTGTTACATAGGATTTGAAACAAGACGTTTATATTTAATGTGTCAGTCTACAAACAATTTTAAATTTTAAGTTATAAGGTTTTTATATATAATGTGTTGCATAGGATTGAAACAAGACTTTTATATTTAATGTGTTGCATAGGATTGAAACAAGACTTTTATATTTAATGTGTTGCATAGGATTGAAATAAGGTTTTTATATTTAATATAATTTTATTTTTTTATTTGTTGAAGTAACACAACATACAAGCGTGACACAACGGGGCCTTTTATTTTTTTATTTGTTGAAGTAACACAACATACAAGCGTGACACAACGGGGCCACACTCCCCGAGAACATAATAACAATCTTATTTTTCACAAAATTATATGATACAACTCATAAAGATTATATTTACAACACATTTGACCATATTGCAAAAACTTATAAATTTTGATCACTTTACAAACAATTGTAAATTTAAGTTATAAGGCTTTTATATATAATGTGTTACATAGGATTGAAACAAGGCTTTTATATTTAATGTGTCACTTTACAAGCAATTGTATTTTTTATTTATTTGTAACTCCCTATGTACATAGCATATCCGCAGCATGTGAGGGGAGAGATTTGAACCTGGGGCCTCTCGATTTCAACTGGAGAGTTTTAACTACCCACTTGCTCTCCAACTCTAAATTTTAAGTGTAATGTATTACATAGGATTAACAAGGCTTTTACATTTAATGTGTTACACAGTATTAAAACAACTTATATTTATATAAGTTTTTTTTTAATGTTATGCTTTTTTTTGGATTATTGTGAGAAACCTTGTGACCGATGTACAAGGCTGAGCAGTATCCTCCTAACCATGATCCCATATGACCCCCCGTAAAGCCGAGATCTATACTTATACTTATCAATAGAGAATTTAACACAATGCCACCACACACCCACCCCCTCACACACTCGCCCACGCCACGGTTTGAAACTTGGAGCTCCCGAAGAAGAGCCAAAGCCCGAACTGTTGCGCTTCAATCTATATATGTTATGTTATTCTAATAAATCACATGGTGAGATTAAAACAAACCATGAAAAAATAAATTTAATGGATTAAGGTCCATATATATATATATATTTATTTTAATAAATCATAATACCGTGAATCTATCAAAAATTAATTTTATATGTAAAAAGAAATCAAAATAAGTTTTATATATGTTATATTATAAAATTATATAATAAAAAAAAATGTATTCTCATAGTCCCAAGGGTTGGGTGGATTGGTAAGTTCTGCCCTGATCAAGAGGAGACCCAGGTTCAAACCTTGGAGGTAAGCCTGTTTGGAACAAAGATACTAGACTATCCTAACTCTGTTAAGTGTTCGCTAGCAGGTTCCAATCCTGAGCCACCAATAGTCTCCCTCATACCGCTTCAGAATTTGAACCCAAGTTTGGTAGTAGAAAATGATGTGAAGTTATCGATTTCCCTATTTAACCCCCTCCCAAAAAAAAATGTATATATTTAAAATTAAATTTATAAGTCATATTTCAATTTTGAATAATTAAAATAAGTTAACAAACTTAAAATGGAATATATAGAAATGGTACATAATTATAATTATTATCACTAGTCAAAGGGTTTTTGGTTCAACTATTGGCATAAATAGTTGATGTAGCCTGCACCAAGCTTCAAATTTGGATGGCATCAAATAGCTCAATGTAACTAAATTGATGTGAAAGAGAAAAAGTAACCCTTTCAAAACCAAATAACTCAATGTAACTAAAATGATGTGAAAGAGAAAAAGTAACCCTTTTAAAACCAAATAACTTAATGTAATTAAATTGATGTGAAAGAGAAAAAGTAACCCTTTCAAAACTCCACATGATATCACTCTTTTCTAAAAATCTTGTAAAAAAACTGAACAATGATTGAAGTAATTTCAATGTCCGTATCATTACAATCTGATGTGACCCAAGTATATTAAACATCAAAACAAATTACTCAAATGGTTAGTAATGAATTTGCCATTGAATATAATAGATAACAATTTCAATCGAAGGGGCTTCTTAGTTCCACCGTAATTCAACTCTCTTTTGATAACCTCTACATGCTTCTTCATTCACATGAAGACATAGGAAACATCCAAATTGTATTGCATCCAGCTAAAATCGTCTCTCAAAATTTCATGAATAAATTGTTGGGGATCACGATGACTAGGTGAGGAAATATTCAACGAAGGGTCATCGTTAATTTTGGAAGGTTGTTACATTAGGTCACCTCCTGCGTCATCTCAACTTAGAAATCAATAGTAACTACATTATAGGTTTTTCCTTTCCTAAGGATTTTTTTTTAATCCTTTAGCTTGCGACCATTAACAATACTTTCAAGCTTCAGAAGAATCGAATTGCAATAACTACTGACTGTTTTCTTTTAGAAGTGTCGTTTATGAAGAATTTTATTCTATTGTAGAACATCCGTTAATTGCAATCTAAACAAAAATTCCACCTAATTCTTCATTGAAATCGGAGAGAATAACTCCAAACTTGTCCTTCAACTAGAGTAGGTGGTTGGGACTTTTGGATGGTGTAAACGAAAGGCCAAATTTTAGGCATAGATACTTCTTATGACGTGGCATATAAACCTGTCTAACATTGCTGTCCCACTTATCTTATGGTTCCATTGAAATCCATGTGGGTTTGTAATTAAACATCGACGTGGAGGATCTTTGTACCGGGGAAAAAACACCTTCGATACTTCCAACGTAACCTATGGGACTTAGATAACAAATGTCGGGCTTACGGGTGGATGATTCCCATGTGATTGCGATTTGATAAGTCTATTCCAGAGGTGCTCCTCTAAATTTAGTGGAAAAGCCTATGACATGTTTGAAAATGCAAGACATGAGCCATGGACTGGGATGTGTCGGAAATAATCGAATGCCATGCCATGCCACCCATGTGCCCCTCTGACCGCTGTTGGATCGTCGTCTTCCCCATTGGATTCAGCACGGCGATCAGGGCAGAGGGCGAGATCAGATCAGATTACATGATATGTGAAAGATAATATTGCCAACCCATACTTCTCCCTCTGACGATTAACTCAAGAGAATCGCGGGGCCCTCTTCAATTAGTTCATGTTGAGTTTGTGCTTCCCCAGGCGAATCTCTTTCTCCCGGTCTGATAAATCATCGTCCTGCCCAATTGTTAAATACCCTGGGAACCTTCTCCCTTTTCTCAGCGCCCCAGAAAATTAGTTCTCCTCCTCTGACATGCAATGCCCCCTAAATCATCTTGTCTTTGCTTTCAAGGGTAACAGTGTTGGTGGAGGTAGCTCCCCCACAACTTGTTTTTTTTTTCTTAATATTATTCTGCTTCTGTTTCCCTTGCCCTGTACTCCATCTGTACTAATTCCGCACATTGCGCCGTATGCAAGCCTTTGCCTTGAATGTGCCGCGAGATTTTATAAAGAGCCCTTATTCTAAACAAGCACTCTTTCTCTGGTAAGTCCGTATCAAGGCCTTGCTCTTCTCTCCTCCTTATTTGGATATAAGCCGGCCGTGTTGTTTGTCATCTTCTTCATATTGTCAATGGTGTTGTTTGGATTGTCATGATGTAACAAGTAACGCCACCGTCGCAATTGGTCTAAACTCGTTTGTCCAATGTGTAATGTGATTGTATGGCTTAGATTATCAGATGTTTACGTAAGAAGAACATGAGCCTGTATGTAAAAAAGAAGAAGAAGAAGAGCATGAGCCTCTCCAAACTTTGGAGTTTCAGGGCCGATTGCATCCAGTATTCTCTCAAGGTTTGGAGTTGCTCTTGTCAAACCATTCTTAGGGTATGTATTACGAACCTGGTTTTATGAATTAACTACTGATCTGAGAATTTTGGACGCCAGGTTTCAAACTCACACATGGGCCCCGGGGAACGCCCCAGCGATTCACAGCCATGGTAAGCATTCTTAGCTTTGATTGTTGGAGCAAAAATGTGTGTTGAATCTACTTGTTTTCAAATAAATTCACTAGGCTATACAACAACAAATTTGCAATTATATGAGGATTGGGGTTTAAGATGTGAAGCAATTTTTTAGGTCGGTGAGTGACGATTCGTTGAAGAGATTCGTGTTACACGCAAGCGAGAGCTGCATTCAGGACTTGCTTTCGGCAACTGGTGATCAGAGCAGGGGCGATGAATGGAAGATATTGGCCATGGGAGGAGGAGTGGAGATCTCCAGACGATCCAACGGACCCCTCAATATGCTTCGTGGGCGGCGTATATTGAGAGTTCCTCCCTCTCAGTTTAAGGCCGTTGCCACCGCCATGGACACTGCCAAGGTAGCAGTTGCCCTAAATTTAACTTTTCTGGGCTTTAGGCTTTCATAATGTAAGCAATTTTACTTACACAGAGGTGTTTTTGGTTTTGTTTAGCAATGGGATCCCAACTTGGCGGAGGGGAGACACATCAAGGACATAGACGAAAGCTTGAGCATTATCAGGCTTAGATTCAGCCAGAGCGCCAAGCCTCTGTTCAAGAATCGAGAGTTTATAGTCTACGAGAGACGGGAAACCATGGACGATGGCACCTTTGTATGTTAATAAAACCTCAGTCAAAATCTATTGAAATTTTAAACGGTTTCAGTATATTATTGAATTGTGATGATAACTAATTCCCTGGTTTTAATGTAGGTGGTGGGTGTGGCATCTCTTCCCAACGAAATTGCCAAAGGATTGCTTCCCAAGAGTCGGGGAAAGAAGCTGGTCAGAGGCTTGCTGCTTCAGTCTGGATGGGTTATCGAGGCTATGGAGCAGAGCAATTCCTGTATGGTTACTTATGTTGTCCAGGTAACTAATTGATTGATTAATTAATTAATTCTGTCAAGTGACGGAGACTGAATGCAACAGCTAAATTTAAACGTTCTCGTGGGGTTGTACAGATGGATCCAGCGGGCTGGTTGCCAAAGTGGGTCGTGAACAGACTCAGCATGCGCCTTGTTGTCATGGTGATTAATGACCTTTCGAAGCTCGTTGAAAAGTCGACCCCTCAAATTGAGGACGACTCGGATTTTGACCCCTCTGAATGACAGGCTGACGTCATTTTCCCGAAACGTCGTCAAGCACTGTAACGTATATATAATTTATATATACAATGCTCTGAAGACTGTATAATAGGTATTATATATTTCGGTTTCCGAACAACTTTTTTCGAGGCGAAAAAAATGGTACATACGTGGATTTCAACGTAGCTTGGGTTTCCTAAATTTTTTTATAGTTTATTTTGATTATTTTATTTGCGGAAAAGGTGATAGTGGTTGCACATCCAATCGAGTGTGGAGGGTGGTTGGCTGGCTGTCCCCCGCTGTGTTGGAGAAAAAATGCACCATTGGATGTGCATACAGCACATGCTTTCTAATCTTGTTCCACTAGCTAGTGTCTGTGGTTAAAATATCATGATTTGAAACGGATATCCGGCCCGTTAAGAGACAGACAATAATATCGGTGGCAGATAAAGTTCCACTAGGCATGTTTGTTAGGTACAAATATATACTGGAGACATTATATTTAATATTCTATGTTAAAGTTGCAGGACAGGTGGTCATTATGAGTGCACCCAGGTAATTAATAAATTTAAACTTTAAGGCAGGCAATATTTGCTTTTGATTGTGTGGGTGATTGCGATGATTGAACATGTGAGCCCAATTAAAGGACACTCATTACTTGCCTACTATTTCTGAATTGAAATGCTGATTCAAACCTTATTTAATCGGTATAAAAATCTAATTAGTTAGAGTTAATATCATCATGTCATATAATCTAACATAAGATTTAAATACTTACTGAAGAATCTAATTAGTTAGAGTTCATATCATCGTTTCATATAATCTAACATTAGATTTTGTTAGATTTAAATCCTCCTTAAGAATATAAATTAGAACCAAAGCTTAGCTTAACAAACAATTTTATTCACTTAGTTTATGATAGTTTAATTCCATATTTTAATTTTTAATTTATGTTATTTTTAATTATATTATATATATTTCAAGATCCATCTTAATCACATCACCTAAACTCATCTTTTTGATGGGTCAAACATTTATTTCGAAATATATTTTTCATTATTTATCTAGTTTATGATAGTTTAATTTCATATTTTAATTATTTAATTTGTGGTATTTTTAATTATATATATTTCAAGATCAATTTTAATCATATCATCTAAACTTATCTTTTTGATGGGTTATTTCAAACATTTTATTTGAGATATTTTTAATATTTATTGTTTTTTTTAATTGGTTATATGAGATTGGAATGGGTCCTATTCAACTTGGCATCCTTCGTCATCTTCCTTAAATGTTGAGAAATCTAATCGGTTGAGCTAATTGTTAGGTTAGGTGAGAACCATAGGCAAAAAAGCATTAGCCATATTATTCAATAATCAAGTGCTTAAATAGCACTTAGGAAGCTAACAATAGGACTTAGGAATATTAGAAAAATAATATCCCCTAACCACGCTAACAACTACGCGCTTAGCTAATTAAGCACTAACTACTAACAACTAACTACGTAGTCAAATTGACTACGATGACTAACCTACTAACCAAGATAATATCCAGGTTAAAGGTAAAAAGTAAATACTAATAGTAAAAAGTAACAAACTACTTTTTACCATGCGGTAAATTAAATCTACCTAGGTGAATCTTACAAATTACCAAATGAGGTAATAATTATAGTTATTGTAGCATAGTAACTCTAACATCCCCCCTTATTACATTATTTGGGTAATGTATATAATTGCCCCAATACAGTGAAAAAGATGTTGATTTGCTGGCTCTTGCTCTGTCACAGTGCTCTGGTTGCTTCTAAGCAAAAAGTGGGTCATTCCTCACTTTGTCTTCACATCAACGAATGTCCTTATTGTAATCTTGTCATCCAACCGGATTGCATGGGTAACCAACTGCTACAACCGCTAGGTGTACTAGAGTAGATCACTACATACGAGGTTCATTCGGTTACAATATGATTTTGCAAAAGTTTTGATAAGGTAGCTAAGGTGTCGATCGTTGCCAAAAATGCACCCTTATAAGTTTCCCCCCTTGTTGCAAAACATGTTGTAATGGAATTTCTGCAAGAAGTGTGACTAAGGTGTCGGTCGTTGCCGAAAATGCACCCTTATAAGTCTTCCTCCCTTTTTACAAAAAATTGTGTGAAGTAGGAAAGAAATGTTTATCCCCCCTTAATTGCAAAAGATATGCAACTCATGAAGCTTGTTAAGGCTTTTACAAAGATTGCCTCCTAGGCAAATTTTACACCAAAAAATCCCCCCCTTTTATTACAAGTACTTCAAACAAAAAGAGTTTGCTATTTATGAAGCCTAAAAAGAGGTACAATCACCCCTTTATTGCAAGTACTTCAAACAAAAACTTATGCTATTTATGAAGCCTAAAAAGAGGTTTTGGAAATGGTGCTTGCCTAGGGTGACAAATTTGTTTCCCTTTACAATATTGTTTTAGCCATGAGCACTTTGTGTGCTCTTTCTGAACCAGAATCAGAATCGGAATCAGACACTTCACTAGCAACATTGCCTCTTTGTCTATTTTACCTTTGTGATGTGCCTTTGCCATTTTTGTTTTGCTTGTTTTTAAACCAACACCGATTGGTGTCATGGTTGTCCTTTTTACAATTTGTGCAAAACTTCTTTTGAGGTTTCTTTCCCTTATCTTTTGAAGATGATCCTCCCTTCTGAAAGTTTCCTTTCTTCTTTCCACCCTGATTGTTCGAGTAAAGTGCATTGTTTGACACTTCATCACTTTGGAGTTGATTTGCTTCCTCCATTTGAAGCAAATTGACTAACTCCACAAAGGTGACTATTCTTTGAGATACATTAAGGGATGTTATTAACATCTTGTAGGATTCTGGAAGAGCCCTCAATATTACTGAAGTCAAGATAGTATCTTCTACTTTTGCTCCTAAAGCATTCATCTTTGACTTCAGTTCTGCCACTCTGTAGAGGAATAGTTCTATTGATTCTCCTGACTTCATATGGAGTGTATGAAGTTGTGTTTGAAGGTTTAGAATAGTCGATTGATTCTTGCCTTCAAAAATGGTACAAAGTGCATCCCATGCATCTTTACCATTTTTAGCTTCACTTATGTGAGGTTGGATCTCATCAGTAGTAGCTAGGAGAATCAACATGAGAAGACGATTGTTCTTTTTATCCCATGCTTTCTGATCTGCTCCTGTTGATGTGGGTCTTGTTTCAGTGCCATCCACTAAATCCCACATTTCCTCTACAGTAAGGATGGCTTTCATCTTAGTTTTCCATGTTGAATAGTTAGGACCTTTAAGCAATTGTGTATCATTTAGGTATTTGTTGATAGTTGCCATGATGAAGGTTCTAGAATTTGCACTAAGATGATCTTTCTTTCACTCTTAAGTGGTATTTAATGGCACCTTCCTGAAAACTCTCTTTGAAGAAAGATGATCAGTTTGAGGATATTTAAGCCAAACAAATAAGAAGTGAAAGAGAATTCACTCAAAAAGATATTTAATGGCACTTGCTTGAAAATCCTCTTGAAGAGGAATAATCAGTTTGAGGATATTGAGCCAAACAAATAAGAGTGAATTTTAGGGTTTGTATGGAGAGAATATCAAATTTTAAAATGGCTTATACTTGTGCAAATGAATTACACAAATTATTGTGAAATTTTGGGGTTTTGAGTGCTCTTGATTTTGATGACTTATAATTGCAAAGAACAAGAAATTAAATGCAATAATCAATCAAAGAGTGCCCACAAAATTTTTATCACTTAGGTGTCAGATGCAACCGAAAATGCACCTAATTTGCCAATTTGTAATAAAGGTGTCGAGTAATATCGAAAATGCACCTTTATTACTAATTTTTGCAACAAAATTTGGATTTGTGTTGTGCAAAAATTTGATATTCTATGTCTCCTCTTGTTTTTCAATTTTGCAAAGAATGTGGCATAAAACAATTGCCTTTCCTTTTTGTTTTGCAAAATTAACAAGTTTTGATTTTTAAGTGCTCCTCACTTTGTGTTACAATTTTGCAAAGAAATACAATTTCTTGTCTTCCCCCCTTTGATTTGCAAAATTAACAAAGTAGCACTCCTTTCAAGTCAAGTCGACACACGACCCGCGTTTGAAAGGCTTTCCAAAACCAGTCGACACACGACTTGGTTTTTATGGACCCAAGGTCTTCAAAAGCTCGTGGCTCAACGGTTTTGCAAAAAAATAAAATGTGCAATTTCTTTTGTTATATTCCTCCTTGGAGAAAACAAATGCACAAATTTTAGCTTTTGATTTTGCAAATTTGGTGTCTCCTTGTGTTACAATTTGGCAAAAAAGAATTCAAGTTTGATCCTTTATTGTTTGCAAAATTAACAAGGGTTTGAGAAGATTTTAGGGCTCCCTAATTTTGCAAAAAAAATAGTGCTATTCTTTGTCTTATATCCCCCTTTGTGGAGAAAACAAAAGCATGCTTTGTTTTAATTTGCAAAAAAAAGGTCCTTTCTTTTTAAATTTGCAAAATTTAAAATAAAGTTTAATCAAATATAATTTAATTAATAATAAAAATATAATTGTTTGTTAAAAATCAATTTAAATGTAAAAAAAATTGATTTAAAATAATATTATTTATAAAAAAAAAAAAAAAAAAAACTAAAAAAAAACTCCAAATTAATCACCTTTTTTTTAAATAAAGGGGTAAAAATTTATTGATAAAAATTTTGGATTATAGAGTACAACTGAGCTCCCAACCAGGACTCAAATAAACAACAAAACAAACTAAAATCACTAGACTAGATTGACACCCGAGGAAGACAACAAGAAAAAACCACATTAAGTTTGAACATCCTTGTGGATCAACTCCCACAGGCATTGAGAGTCCCCAGACGGGAGACTCTCCCAGTTATCAATAATCCAAGGATCCAATATCTTAGAAGCCCTTTTGGCCAGGTAATCAACAACCACATTCCATTCCCTTGGAATGTGCATAAAGGATATAAATTTGAACTCTTCACTCATTTTGAGAATATTGAACGACTATAGAGGCCAACTACCAATTAACTTCCTCCACCCTTTTACTGTTTAAAATATTAACCACAATTTGAGAGTTAGACTCACAGATAATCCTATGCCAGCCAAGAGAAAACCCCCTCTGCAAGGCCTCAAGAATTGCAAGAGCTTCCATAAAATTTTTGGAGTGAACACCTTTATAAATGGAAAAGAAAAAATTGACACCACCAACAGAATCTCTCCCAACACCGCCAATGCGAGCATGTCCAGGATTACCCCTAGACGATCCATCAGTATTAATTTTTAAAACTCCTCTAGGGGGTGGCCTCCACCTACCATCTCTCCTAACCTTCTTGATGAGCTGAGGAACCCTGCTAGGGCTAGAAGAGTTCACACCATCCCCAAAGAGACCAAGGGACTACTGTACCTTCTCCTCCCTAGAATCCAAAAGAGGGTCCACATCACATTTGCTATGGATGGTTTCTTGAACCATACACATGATCCTTTGCTAGATCTGTTGAACATCGAAATGATTGCCTTGAAAGATGCGATGGTTCCATTCGAGCCAAATCTTCCAGATGATGCAAGAAGGGCCCAAATTCCAAGCCACCCGGAGGAAGGGGGTCTTGGTTGGAGTTCTGCCCAGACTACTCCAAAACTCCACTAGGGACAACACATGAAAACATGGATGGTTCCAGGTGCTCCACCAATGGTGCCAAATGTCTCTGGCAAAGGAGCATTGGAAAAATAAATGAGAAGAGTCATCCTCATTCTTACCGCAAAGGAAACAAAAAGAGGGACCCTGAAATCCCCTCTTCCTCATGTTATCCCAAGTGAGGCATTTATTACGAGCTACCAGCTAGAGAAAGAAGTTACATTTCATCCAAGCAAATTTGTTCCACATATTTTTCCACCATGTGACAGGAAGACTCCCATACTTTTGCTTATCAAGAACTTGATAACCATAGGCTATCAAGTAGGTTCCCTTAGGATTAGGGTTCCAAGCCAGAATATCTTTACCCCTCAACAAAGAATAGGTCCTCCTCGTAAGAATAAGAGCAAGCACCTCTCTATTCTTTGCCTATCCCCCCTTGGGCCATTCCTACGGATCTTTCCACCTGTACATATCCATATTTTTAAAAGATTAGATTTTTCTAAAGTCCTCCACACGAGACCATCCCGCTTCCAAGAAACAAATACTTAGGGAACATAACATGGGATATTTATTCAATATAGGAGGGTGGCCATCCCAAGAATCCTCCCAAAAAAGAGCATCTAATCCCCGATTGCAAATCCAAAACAAACCATGCTTGATTAAATTAGCTCCTCTTTTTAGAGTGTCCCAAATAACTGAACCTTTCCCAACCAAGATGACTCTAGGGATATCAGCCTTAGAAATACCTCTCAAGTATTTACAATATAACATTTTAACCCAAATCTGATCTTGAGAGGTACACCATCTCCAATAAAGTTTAGCAGCCAAAGCCAACCCAAAAAGAGCTGTCTATCACAACCTAAGGCCTCCCTCTTACACCGACCTACATATAGAATCCCACCTAACAAAAATCTATTTAGATTGATCAAGATTTCTAGACCATAAAAACTATCTTGACAAAGCTTCCATGTCCTTGATGAAATGAGAGGGAGCTATTTGTACAAAACATCTATAAATGGGTAAATCTTGAACAACAGATTTTAAAAGCAACACTACTTGTAGTGGATAGCCATTTGAAAGTCCAGTGATTCACCTTACTTCTAAACTTATCAAGCATAAAATGCCAAGAAGATCTAGGTAGAGGATGAGATAAAATTGCAATACCAAGATAAATTAAGGGGGGAGTCCCAACCTAGAATCTTAGAATACGAGCAATCCTGGCTTGAATAAGAGGAGGGGTATTGAAGAAGAAAATAGAAGACTTGTCCTCATTAATCAATTGTCCAGAAGCACCAAGATATATGTCAAGAGACTGTCTAATATTGCCAGCTTCCCTGATAGTGGTAACTCCCAACAAAGTAGTATCATCAAAAAATTGAAGGTGGGAAAGAGGTGGAAAACTACTATCCCACTTCCACCCCTAAATGAGACCCTGCCTGACTTGAGACTTGAGCAATATTCTCAACCCTTTCGCCATAATGATAAAAAAATAAGGAGATAAAGGATATCCTTGCCTCAATACCCTTGAGGCCTCAAATAGCTCTGATCGATCATTATTAACAAGAACAGAGAATGAGGAAGAAGAAACACAACTCATCACCCATATAATCCATTCCTCCTCAAATCCAAAAGCAACAAGAACTTTCTAAAGAAAGGACCATCTGATTCGATCATAGGCTTTGGCCATGTCCAACTTAATGAATATAGTTTTCTCCTTAGAAATTTCCATCAAGTGAATAGATTCTGTAGCAATAACAACCCCATCCAAGATTTGTTGGCCAACAACAAACCCTCCTTTCTCCTCAGAGATGATTTTGCTCAACCATATCTTCAACCTCTCAGTAATTATTTTTTGTGACGATCTTATAAACAACATTGCAAAGAGCAATAGGCCTAAACATATCCAAGGAATTTGCTCCCTATTTTTTGGGAATAAGCACCACAAAGGTAGCATTTAGGGCCCTTAGCATATGTTTGTTCTTTTGGGACTCATGGACTACATCTAGAAGATCAAATTTGATTAAATCCCAAAACTCCTGATAAAACTGAATCAGGAATCCATCTGGACTAGGGGCTTTTCCTCTTTTCATCTTGAATACAACATTTTATAACTCCTCATGGGAAATTGGACCCATCAAGTGCTCATTCATATCTCTAGAAACAATCGATGGAATACAATTTAGAATAAGCTTTTCATTCTCATCATTTGAGAGGGAGTTCTCCTTGAAGAGAGAGGAAAAATAACTCTTAGTCTCTTTTGAAATATCCCTGAAAGAAGAGAGCAGGGCACCCCTGAGAATTTATAAGAGAGGTAATCAGGTTACCATTACGATGAGCCTTAACTAAGTTATAAAAGAAGGTTATGTTCCTATCCCCTTCCTGAAGCCAATCTACTTAAGCTTTTTGTTTCCCAAAAAATTCTTCCCTCAGTTCCCATTCAGCAAGGTATTTTGTAGCCTCAGATTACTCAACGAGAAGCTCCTCTGTGATTCCTTGATCTCTAACATTACTTGAAGCTTCTTCCACCCTACTAAGAGTTGCCAGCTTAGCCAAGGAAAGGTTTTCAAAATTTAATCTATTCCATCTCTTTAATTTATGCTTAACAAATTGTAGTCGTAAAGGAATACATAGTGGTGCCATGAGGAGGTTTGCCAGTGGTCCACCAGCCTCATATGAAATCATGAAGCTTAGGATCACGAAGCCACATAAGTTGAAACTTAAAGGAGGGATTATTTTTTAGCCCTAACTCCAGAGTAGAGAGTTGAATAGGCCAATGATCAGATCCCCTACCCTCTAGAATCACAAAACTAGCACTTATGTTATTACCCATCCAATAACTGGAGATCAAAAACCTATCTAGTCTCTCTAAGATGGAAGATTCCCCACACCTTCTATTGTGCCATGTAAATATCCCATTATCTGGATTGATGTCAACCAAATTTAGGGCCTGGATATGAGCACTGAAGACAAAAGAAAAAGGCTTGATATGGTCAACCCCATCGTATTTCTCCTCCATACAAGTGATAGAGTTGAAGTCTCCAACCAAAATCCATGGGTATAGGGGAGCCAAACTTCTCACAAAGCAAATTTTCTCCCATAAATTTACTTTACCATTGTAATCAATAAGAACATACACATTTGTAAGTAGGATGGTTTCACCAGATTCATTATCATGTCCGATAATCGAAATAGACCATCTGCTGGAAATCCAAGTAAAAGGGGATATTTTAATCGGATCCCATAAAAAAGCGATGCCACCAGCATATCCACATGCACCAATACACTGGAATTACTCCCTTCTCCACAACTTGGGAGCAATATTGAAAATACTATCAATAATCAATTTAGTCTCCTGAATAAACACCACATCCGGAGAATGTACACGAACCAAATCATGAACAAAATTTTATTTGGGGATGTTGTTCAACCCCCTTACATTCCATGAAAGGATAATTATTTTTGGGGGTTAGAAAAATGAATGTTGTTCGATTTGCCTTCATATTCTTATCTGATTTTTTTTTAAATTATTTTCTGCTGCAATCCCAACATCGTAGGAGTTTTGCAGTCCAAGGATGACTGCATCAGTGCCTGAGTAGGAGAGGGCATAACTAAATCTGTACCACTTTCCAAAATAGTTTCCATTCTAGGGCTAGATCCAACCATATCACCTATACTCAGATCCAAATCCCTTTGTTCTTCATTTAAACCCCTTAGATCTGATTCCTTAAGTTCCACCTCAGGAAGAGACATCTGATTCGGCCCTATTATATTTGCATCAAGTAGCAACATTTTAGGTATATCCATGTACTGATAAAGATTATATAATATTTCAAAATGATTGAGTAGAGCATCTAGCTGGCTATCCTTAAGGTCTTTGTTTGCCCTTCGTCCTCTGTTTTGGGATTTTACCAGAACAAAGTCTTCCTTATCCCGTTCCCCTTCCTTTATCGATGATTTTCCTTTATCCAAATTTTGTCCAGACCGAGAGGGCCCAAGATGTGAATCCACAGGCAGGAAAAACTTAGGGTATTTTCCTTGCAAGTAGCCATATTCACGATAAATCTAAAAATGAAATGGAAGAGCTTCATAGTCAAGTTTTTGAACCCATGTAGTCGATCCAAACTGTATTTCAATAGAATCTGGAATAAGATTATTTAAATCAATTTCAATACAGATACAAGCAACAAAGATTACATTTTTATCCATTGTATATTGTGATGGTCCAACCGACTTCCCAAGAAGAAGGACAATCTTATGCAAGATATCAGTTCTCCAGAATTCCAACGGGAACCATAGAAGTTGAACCCATACTGGAACCTATGACGACTGCTCTTTTTATGGGTTGAAACCCACATGCCAGGGTTTAAGAAAGAGTCCCACTTGGTTATAGAAATAAGGATCCCCATCAAATGCTTTGTTACGATCTGCAAGACAAGAGAAAACCACCATAAAATAGTTGTTTGCACTCAGCATCACCTCCACATCGCCTTCAGGATTCCAAGTCTTCCTGACCCAAGCATCCACAAAAGGGAGAGAAATTCGGATGGCCAAAAATTTGCCAATAAGTGCATGTTTGGTTAAATACTCCACATATTCCGCCATCGAGTCTATTTGAACCACTAGAACTGGCCTGGCTTCACATTGTTCCAAAAATCCATTGTTCTTTAACAAGTGGTTCCCGACATGCACTGAGAAATCTTATTCCTTCCAATCATTTTTAGATGAAAAACATCACGAGCATGCACTCTCAATGACGGAACCGATGCCATCATGACATTCCTCCAATTTTTCAGACCTCCTCCAAAAACTACTGCCATCCCCGCAGAGTATTTTTTCCTCATCAAACCCTAGTAGAGTAGTTTTTCCTCATCAAACCCTAGTAGAGCAGTTTTTTTCCATCCCTCATATCTCTTTAAAAATTTAATTAATATTCAAATTATTAAAAAAAATATTAAAATAAAATTTTAATTAAAATTAAAACAAACAAAAAAAATATGTTACTATAACCACAAAAAAGGCTCACACTTGATCTAACTTTTGCAATTGAAGAAAGATACACAAATAGACATGCATAAATTGATAACAAGAAATAACATGAATACAAGGAATCCTTTATTAATTTCAATGGATTCAAATTACAGATTCGTCCCTCTTAGGGATACCCATTTGATACATCAATTACAATAGTATCTAATCCCTATCAAGGGTAGGTGTGATCAAAATGCCCCTCAGGGTGACACGAATTGCTCTAGGGTGTCGATGACCCTCTTCTTCGCATTGAGGAAGGAATTGGATGATTTATCTCTCCTTCAAATCATATTCCCTACGATCAAGAACCAACAAGAAGCAATTAGTAACAAAGGAGGCCTCTCTTGATGAGGCTTTTGGAGGAATCTTGCATAATGAATGACATAAAATCAAGAAAGCATGTAAAACTATCAATCTATGCAAGAAATGAGAAAATTGTAATAAAGCATGTAAAAGAAGCATAGATCTATCTATGAAGCATTATAATTAAGAATTAGTAACTTGAAAAGCATGAAACTAGTCTAGATTAACAAATGCAAGGAAAGATGAAGCAAATCTACCTCTAATTCCTAAATTAAACAGTCAAATGTCTGCTAAAATATGGATTTATGCTAGATTAAGCTAAATGCATGACTAGAAATAGAAATCTAATGCTAAAATGGAGGAAAGAGAGCATAAAACTCTAGCCGTAGGTCTGAGGTGCAATGAGCACTATTAACCATGACTGACAACCGTGATTAAGATGAAAGTATCCTTTCTCTCAAAACCAGGGCCAACAACTCTCAAATCCTCTAAGGAATTGATGATCAAGGGTCGCTTGTGCCTTGGAACACTGAATTTGTGGCGCATTAGGTGGAATTGGCAATGGAAGTATGTCAATTGTCAAGCTTGCTCCTTAATCTCTTGAGATATCCATTGATTCATGCACAATTGTCTTTGATCAATTGGACAACACTTAGTTACTCCTCAAGGAGATATGAAATTGCTCTCCAATATGATAGGGCTCCGCTATGCAATTAAGCTATTTTTTAGGATGGTTGCTCTCTAAAATTGGGGTCTTAAGTAGACTTCCAAAATCGTTGCTCTAGCTTCATGGAGAATCCAAGAACAAGAATTGGCAATTGGGAGGAAGCTTTTGGATGCTTCCCAGCCCAAACCACTTTGAAAATAATTGTAATTTGGCTGTTGCAACTGATTTGACTCAGATCTGGTCACCTGAGTTTGTTACAGTGCTAACCATAGGTGTCAGCTGTAGTTAGCATGCAGGATTTTTCTAATCATAGGTGTCAGCCATGGTTAGCATGCAAGCTTTTTCTAACTGTAGGTGTCAGTCGCAGTTAGCACTGAATATGCCAAGGAGCCCAAATTGAGTGGTTAAAACCACTGCTTGGTCTTGGAAAGGTCCAAGGTCATATATATGGTCTGCAAACGTGCCCATATGAGTAGTCGCCATCGACATGACATATTTTAGGTGTCTACAAATGCCCCTTTTATGATGTGTTATGATATTGAACGTGTGAGAAAAAATAGACCTCCTAAAATGATGCCAAAGGCTATATGATGGTCATTAGTCTAATCAACATTAGATGCCCCAATAATGAAAAGAGCATGCATCATTGAATCATCACCTTCGATGAGTTGAAGGACTTAATTATGGAAATCTTAAGTCAAAATCCTAGCCTTGGTGGCAATTAGGAGACAACCTTAAGTCAAATCCTAGCATTAGCGGAAATTAGGAGATAATCTTAAGTCAAATCCTAGCCTTAACGATAATTAGGAGACAAGCTGAAGTCTAATCCTAAATTAGGAGACTAGCTGCCCAGTTTGCTTGAATTTAATCTTGATATTTTTCTTATTTGTCCCCAGCAAGGATGGTGCATGATTGTCTTTGACAATGATTCTTGAATGAATGCACTTAGCAATGATTGAGCATTTAAATGTTGATTTTGATTATGAATGTTGTTATGACTACCCCCTCAAGTGACGAGTCAATGAGGGTAATGACAATTAAATGAAGCGATGAGGTCGCTTGACCAACATGAATAATTTGAACAATTGAAGACTTTAGCACTTGAATTTTTGGCAAGGCCTAATCAGCTATGATTGCAATTGTTAATAGTAATTGTATATTTCTATCCCATGGAGCGGTCCAGCCACGAAGGCCTTCTTAAGGAATTGAAATGATAACAATGTCAATTATGTTTGTGTTGAAGCATATTGTTGATGATTCGCTAAAAATGTTAAAGGGGAATTACGATGAAAATCTCATTCCCTTGAAGCATTCCGACCATCTGGGCCTTCTTAGGGATTGAAATGAAGCATAGCACTTCCACGATGATGAATTTTCCCCAAATATCCTTATGGTAATTTACTCATCTTGTCGGATTGCATGGAGTGCAAGTCGCTGCAACCGCCAAGTGTGTAGAATAAATGACTGAATCCGAGGCACATTTGAATTTTGAATTATTTAAATTTTTTGTTAATTTTGAAAATTTTGAAATTTTGGACTTGTAGATTTGCTTAATTTTCCATTTTAAAACTCCTTATTGTGAGTAAATATTTGTGTTTATGAATTGAATGAAAAGACCAAAGATTTATACTTCTTTGGAGCGTTTGGAGATCGATACTGATAATGCCCCAGTTGATACTTAAAAATATATTTTTGTTTATTTTGATTTTATTTTTATGAGATGCACGTGGATGCAATGCTCATAGTTATGTTGATTTGATGCTATATGATGTGATGTATGGATAACATGCACTAGCTACATGATGGATGTATGACTAGATATTGTGATCTAGATATGTAGATGGACTACTATGATGTATGCATATGGATGCACTACTTACTGTTAAATGCATGTTTAATTTGATTTATTTGTATGCATCTAATTTATGATGTTATGACATGGTGAATGCAATGCATGTAATGCATTATTTACATGATGATGATCTAATGTAAATGAACTTGTATGCTTTAATCACTTAAATCATAAGGAATGAATGCAATATGGGTTTAACAATCTAATGGACGACACCACAAAATGTATAAAAATCATGAATGTAATTGAAAATCCTCACTACAAGAATTTAATCAATTAATCACCCATGTATGAGATGCAATGATATGGATTGGTATAATGCTAATGAATGAATATGTCATTTTGTATATTTCTTCTTTGCTGTAGTATATAGTCAATGGCCGTCTAAACATCATTTTTGATATTCATGTGGTATCTATCCTATATGTTTGATTGTGCTTTGTAAAATGCATTCTGATAAATGAATGACTCACATTTTTGATATCTAATGATATTTGGTGTTTTGTTGCTATTAGAGAACTTTTTAAGGTTTTCCATGAGACTCAAACACCCTAGTAGACTTCTCCAAAAATCACATACTAACTGTACAAGGCGTTTATTGGACAAGGCTTTTTTCGTGACAGACCCAACTATTTATTATCCCTGTGTGTGCATGTGAGTATTTTTAGATAGACCATAAGCATACCCCGTATGTCATTCGGGACTCTTTCAACCCATATGTGAGATAGGGTTCCTCATACGATCGTGAAGAACACAAGCTTATACTAAGAGGCGGGGGTGAACAGTATAAGACTTAACCAATTAATAATTTTAACTTTAGATAACAGTGGCATCAACACAACATTAATCAAGATAGAAAGCATCACACATTAAAGACCCATTTTTAACGTGGTTCACCCAAAATGGTTGGGCTACGTCCACAAAAACTTTTCTCTAAAAGTTATCTCAAAGTTCTTTGGGAATCCTTCCCAATTACAATGTTTATGAGCCTCGGCCCAAAGGAGATACCTTCCCCTCTACTCTGTAAATGATCCCTCAGAAGATCAACTGCCTCTACCTCTTGCCAGCACGTGGAACTTCTTTCCACTGAAGACCTCCTATCCTCAATGCTTAGCCTAAGAGACATTTGCCTTCTATAATCACATCCATAGCAGCTCAGCAACCTGTACCAAACATAGTCAGTAGGTCTAGTACAAGTCTTCCTCTGTCTGTCATATCTGTCCAACACTTGAACAAATCAATCCTCTACACACAAGCCTTCTCAAAAACTTGCCAAAACTGTCCTCAGGTTCTTCTCAAAGAACCAATGCACCTCTATCCTTAAGTTCTCTGATAGAACTATCAAACTCAGCTCATAAGTCTTCTGCTAGGACCTGTCCAAATCTGCTCAAGAAACATACACATCTTCTGCGCTCTTACAGCCGCACTTCATCTTCTCTCGGTTGTCTCTCTACACACACTCTGCATTGTCTTCGCACACTCTGCAGACTTTGATTGAATTTTACACTCTGCTCTCGGTGATCAAACTTCTCACTCCGCACTCTATCTACGAACGTCGTAACTAACAACACCGTCAACTCTTCAAAATAGCCTGCCTTTTATAATAACACTTTCAAGATCAAAACCTTAATCTTAGTTGATTGTAACCCTGATATTTAGTCGGTTGCACAACCCTAAACTTTGTCAACTGCAAACCCTAATCTTCGTTGGCTCACATTTAACTTTGTTGGCTTTAACTGCATCTATAACTCTTCTGTAGCTTTTGTCGTGAAACTACAACTTTGCAACTGTATACTTTCTTTTGGATTTTATCGCGATATCGCGACACTTCAACCTTTGTCGACTTCAAATAAGCTCTTGTCGTGATATCGCGACACTTCTGTCTTTGTCAGCATCAACTTTGCTTTTGTCACGATATCACGACACTTCTCCCTTCATCGACCTCCTTTCTGCTTTTGTCGCAAAATCGCAACACTTCTGCCTCTGTAGACTTCGTCTTCACTTTTGTTGCGATATCAGGACACTTCTGTCTTCATGACCTTCCTCTCTACTTTTGTCGCAAAATCGTGACACTTCTCCTATAGAAGACCTGCTTTTAGTTTCTGTCGCAAAATCGTGACACTTCTGCTTTCGTCTGCTTTCTTTTCTGCCTGTCGTGAAATCGTGACACTTACTGCATCTATACGCATTCTTTGTAGCCCGTCGTGAAATCGTGACGCTTTCAGCTTCTGTACGCTTTCCTTGTAACCCGTCGTGAAATCGTGATGCTATCAACTTTTCGTACGTTTTCTTTGCAACTTGTCACGAAATCGTGATGCTTTCAGCTTTCGTACGTTTTCTTTGCTCTTTGAGTCACGAAATTGTGACATGTCGTGATATTGTGACACTTTTCTAACTTGCTTTCTCTCTCCTGCTTAAGTCATGAAAATGCGACATGTCGCGATATCGCGACACTTTTCTAACTTGCTTTCTCTCTCCTACTTAAGTCGTGAAAATGCGACATGTCACAATATCGCGACACTTTTCCTCAGCTCTTTTCTGTTCTTCGAGTCACGAAAACCTGACATGTCGCGGTATCGTGACACTTTTTCTCCTTAGCGCTTTTCTTTTCTTCTGGTCACGAAAATCCGACATGTCGTGATATCGCGACAATTTTTCTCCTTAGCGCTTTTCTTTTCTTTGGGTCACGAAATCCTGACGTGTCGCTATATCGCGACACTTTTTCTCTGTGAGCTCTTTCTCTCGAACCTGTCAGCTTAGGGTTTGCAAAAGGCCTTTGAAACTGTCATCTTTGTAACCTTCATCAAAAAAAATTATTTGACATCAAATCAAATTCCTTCAAAAGCTTCTGGACATCAATGACAACTTATATACTTGAGCAAAGGCAATGTACCCAAAATTGCCAACAATCTCCCCCTTTGTCATTGATGGCAAACCTTTACTGAAAACATTTCTCAAGAGCCAAAACTGAAACCAACTGTGTTAACAACTGACCAACTTCCTTTGAAGTTTTTCTCCCCCTGACTTGAAGCTTTCCTCTTCACTTTGAAGCTCTCCCCCTTACTCATATCTCTCCCCCTTTGTCATCAATGGCAAAGGGTCACCTTTGGGGCTCGAGACTAAGAATGAGCCTCTTAGCTTGGTCCCTCCCCCACCTCCCCGATGAGGTGATTAATTCCGGGGTGGGAGTACAACTCCCAATTTCTCCCTTAGATGCTCAAACGTATCTCTTGGAAGAGGTTTGGTGAAGATATCTGCAATCTGCTCTTTAGTAGACACATACTCTAGCTTGACCTGCTTGTCTTGCACTTTCTCCCTTAGAAAGTGATACTTGATGGAAATATGCTTTGTCTTTGAGTGCATTACCGGATTTTTGGAAATACTTATGGTACTTGTATTATCACAAAGTATGGATATGGGTTGTTCATGCTTGACTTTGAAATCCTCCAAGGTGGTTTTCATCCATAAAACCTGTGTACACCTAGCCACCTTTCGCTATGTATTCAGCCTCTGCTGTAGATAAGGAAACTGACGGTTGTTTCTTACTTAGCCAAGAAACCAAACTCTTTCCCAAAAAGAATGCTCCACCACTAGTACTTTTCCTGTCATCAATATTGCCTGCCCAATCTGCATTTGTATAAGTTGTAAGGGTGAAATAATTACCTTTGGGATACCAAAGCCCAAAGTCCATAGTGCCCTTCAGATATCTGAATATCCTCTTAATTGCTATAACATGAGAATCTTTTGGAGCTTCTTGAAATCTTGCTATTAACCCAACTGCCTGCATGATATCTGGTTTGGTAGCTGTATCATATAATAAACTTCCAATCATTGATCTGTACAACTTTTGATCTGTCGCTGGAGATTCATCATCTTTACTCATCTTGCACCACTGTAATCATTGGAGTACATCTTGGTTTGTTGTCCATCATCCCAAATTTCTTCAACATTTCTTTGATATACTTCCCTTGAGAGAGAAATACACCATCTTTTGATTGAGCAATTTGAAGACCTAAAAAGAATAACAGCTCTCCAATCATAGACATCTCAAATTCCTTCGCATGGTGTTAGCAAAATCTTTGCACATCTGAGTATTATTTCCCCCAAAAATAATATCATCAACATAGACAACCATAATCAACATATCATCACCTTCATCCTTAATATACAAATTGCTATCTGCCACACCTTTCCTGAAACCTTGCTCATGAAGATACCTGTCAAGTCTTGAGTACCAAGCCCTAGGTGCTTGCTTTAACCCATACAAGGTCTTTTTTAGTTTACACACATAGTATGACTGTTCTGAAAGAGACACTCCTTCTACCTGTTCTATGTAGACTTCTTCTACCAACAGCCCATTTAGAAAAGCTGACTTTACATCCATTTGATATACCTTGAAAGATTTGAAGCTTGAAAGGGCCAAAAACATTCTGATTGCTTCAAGACGAGCAACGAGAGCAAACGTCTCTTCAAAATCAACACCTTCTACTTGAGCATAACCTTTGCGGACTAACCTAGCTTTGTTTCGACAATCTTTCCATCCTCATTGAGTTTATTTTTGAATATCCATTTTGTGCCAATGACATTCTTGTCCTTAGGTCTTGGAACCAATTCCCAAGTTTCACTTTTCTCTATTTGATTTAGCTCTTCATCCGTTGCTTTTACCCAAAACTTATCTGCACATGCTTCACTAAAATCTTTTGGCTCAATATGAGATAATAATGAAACATTTGTAGAATCATGTGAAGGAATGACTCTTCTTCTTGTTTGCCTGCTATTTGGATCACCAATGATCAAATATTTGGGATGATGTTTACGAACATATCGTGAATGAGTTTTGGGAAGCGAGTTGTTGTCTTTCCTCTTCTTCATCTGAAACCTCTCACGAATTCTTCTTGACAAATTTCATCACCGATTTCCTTGACTGGTTCTCTTATCCACTGTCTTTTCATCAATCGTTACATTTATGCTCTCTACAAATGTATGAGTTCTTTTGTTGAAGCATCTGTAGGCCTTGCTTCAGCTGGAATATCCAAGAAAGATTCCCTCATCACACCTAGGATCAAACTTACCCAAATTTTGATCTTCCCTTCCGATGAAGCACTTACTCCCAAACACTTTGAAGTATTTTATTGTAGCTGGTCTTCCTTTCCACAACTCATAAGGAGTTTTATGATGATTGACTCTAAGTTGGGCCCTGGTGATAATGTAGACTGTTGTACTAACTGCCTCTTTCCAAAAACCATCTGACTCATTTAACATAGCTCTAGCCATATTTTCAATAGTTTTGTTTTTCCTTTCAACTACTCCATTTTGTTGAGGAGTTCTTCTTCGTTGAATATTCTCTTTTGATTCCTTGTTGCTCACAGTATTCCACAAATTCATTTGAAGTGAACTCTCCTCCTCCATTTGATCTTAAGCATTTGATTCTCTTGTCAGTCTCATTTTCAATCATTTCTTTGAAAGCTTTAAATTTTTCAAAAGCTTCAGATTTTTCTTTGAAAAAAGTAACCCAAGTCATTCTAGAATAATCATCTATAAACAACATGAAGTAGCTTTCTCCCCTGAATGCTCGCGAGTTCGGTAGGGCCACATAAATCGGTATGAATAAGATCCAATGGTTTTGAAGAAGTATACCCTTTTGATTTGAAAGCTGGTTCTGGTCTATTTTCCATGTTGACAAGGACCGCAAATGATGTTATGGGGCCTTTTTATTTTGGGCAAGTCTCTAACTGCTTCCTTGTTACTAATATTGACAAGATTATCAAAGCTCAAATTCCCCAATCTTTTATGCCATAGCCCACTCTCATCTTCTTGAGTTAGAAAACACTTTTCCCTTTTTATCTCACTTAGCATGTAAAGATTGTTTGGAGTCCTTGTAGCACTTGCAATGAGTTTTCCATTTTTTTCTTTACTTATCTCACATCTATCTGAAAAGAAGGATACTATGTGCCCTTGATCACAAAGTTGACTCACACTTAGAAGATTATGTCTTAGGCCTTCTACATAAAGCACATTTTTGGTTTTGGATTTTCCATCCAAACTAAGAGTCCCTTTACCACAGATTTTAGCTGACTTTGTTATCTCCAAAACTGATTGTTCCTCTGTTTGTTTCTTTTAAGACCAAAAAATTTTCCTTTTCACCAGTCATATGTTTTGAAAAACCACTATCAAGATACCATTTTTCTACGTTGTCTTGAGCATGAAAAGTAGTTTAAACTATCATTGAATTAGATTTGATCTCGTTTCTCTTTTTAGTGAACTCAAGGCTAGATCTTTCCAAACTGCACATCCTTTCTATATGACCAAAATTCTTGCACTTGTAACACATGACATTTTTATTCATAAGAGGTGCAAAAGAGTTAACATTTTCCTTACTATGGCTATTCAAAGACTTATTGCAATGCATAGCTTTGTGATCAAATTTCTTGCAAGAAAAACAATAGCCATGGAAAGTATTATGTAACCTGTTTTGATGCCTTGGATGATTGTTCTTCTTGTGACCAACTGGAATCCACCGCTCCTCAAGATGAAGATTGATCTTGATCGAAGGCCCTGTTTCATGAATGGTGATACCATCCTTCTTTTGCTTTTCACACGGAGTATTCTTTCTAAGAGCCAACTGTTCCAACTTCACTCTAACAGACATAACCTCTTCTTCTAGTTTCTTGCAATCAGCTTCCTTTCTTTTTAGAGCCTCTGTCAGAACTTGTTCAACCTTCTTCCCTTCTTCAGCTAGAATTTTGAAGTCTATAACACTTTGAGACAATTCCGATCTTTCTATCTCTTCTTCCTGACATTGATGCTTGAGAATAGAATTCTCTTCCCTAAATTTCTCAAGCTTTCTTAAAGCCAAGAAGAATTCAACTTTGAGATCGAACTCAACCTCTTCATCTCTTTTTGAATCTGTATGTTCCTCTGATAGATCCTTCTCCAAGCTGTTAGGCTCTTTCTAGAGAGACCCGCTCTGATACCAATTGAAGAACACAAGCTTATACTGAGAGGGGGGGTGAATAGTATAAGACTTAACCAATTAATAATTTTAACTTTAGATAGCAGTGGCATCAACACAACATTAATCAAGACAGAAAGCATCACACATTGAAGACCCATTTTTAACGTGGTTCACCCAAAATGGTTGGGCTACATCCACAAAAAAATTTCTCTAAAAGTTATCTCAAAGTTCTTTGGGAATCCTTCCCAATTACAATATTTATGAGCCTCGGCCCAAAGGAGATACCTTCCCCTCTGCTCTGTAAATGATCCCTCAAAAGATCAACTGCCTCTACCTCTTTCCAGCATGTGGAACTCCTTTCCACCGAAGACCTCCTATCCTCAATGCTTAGCCTAAGAGACCTCTGCCTTCTATGATCACATCCACAACAGCTCAGAAACCTATACCAAACACAATCAGTCGGTCTAGTACAAGTCTTCCTCTATCTGTCAGATCTGTCCAACACTTGAACAAATCAATCCTCTACACACAAGCCTTCTCAAAAACTTGCCAAAACTATCCTCAAGTTCTTCTCAAAGAACCAATGCACCTCTATCCTTAAGTTCTCTGATAGAACTATCAAACTCAGCTCACAAGTCCTCTGCTAGGACCTGTCCAAATCTTCTCAAGAAACATACACATATTTTGCGCTCTTCCAGTCGCACTTCTTCTTCTCTCAGTCGTCTCTCTACACACACTCTGCACTGTCTTCGCACACTCTATGCACTTTGATCGAATTTTGCACTCTGCTCTCGATGATCGAACTTCTCACTTCGCACTCTATTTGCGAATGTCGCAACTAACAACACCGCCAACTCTTCAAAATAGCCTATCTTTTATAGTAACACTTTCAAGATCAAAACCTTAATCTTAGTTGGCTGTAACCCTGATCTTTAGTTGGCTGCACAACCCTAAAATTCATCGACTGCAAACCCTAATCTTCGTCAGCTCACATTTAAATTTGTTAGCTTCAACTGCCTCTGTAACTCTTATGTAGCTTTTTCCGCGAAACTACAACATGTCGCGATATCACGACACCTTTGCAACCATATACTTTCTTTTGGCTTTTGTCGCGATATCGTGACACTTCAGCCTTTGTCGACTTCAACTAAGCTCTTGTCGTGATATCGCGACACTTCTGTCTTTGTCAGCATCAAATTTGCTTTTGTCGCGATATCATTGCACTTCTCCCTTCATCGACCTCCTTTCTGCTTTTGTCGTGAAATCGTGACACTTCTGCCTCTGCAGACTTCGTCTTCACTTTTGTCGTGATATCGCGAAACTTTTGTCTTCATAACCTTCCTCTTTGCTTTTTTCGTGAAATCATGACACTTCTCCTATAGAAGACCTGCTTTTAGTTTCTGTCACGAAATCATGACACTTCTACTTCTGTCTACTTTCTTTTCTACCTGTCGTGAAATCACGACACTTTCTACATCCGTATGCATTCTTTGCAACCCGTCGCAAAATCGTGATGCTTTCAGATTCCGTACGCTTTCCTTGTAACCCATCGTGAAATCGCGATGCTATCAACTTTTCATACATTTTCTTTGCAACCTATCGCAAAATCGCGATGCTTTCAGCTTTCGTACGTTTTCTTTGCTCTTTGAGTCACGAAATTGCGACATGTCGCGATATCGCGACACTTTTCTAACTTGCTTTCTCTCTCCTGCTTAAGTCGTGAAAATGTGACATGTCGCAATATCACGACACTTTTCTAACTTGATTTCTCTCTCCTACTTAAGTCACGAAAATGCGACATGTCACGATATCGCGACACTTTTCCTCCTTAGCTCTTTTATGTTCTTCGGGTCATGAAAACCCGACATGTCGCGATATCGCGACACTTTTTCTCCTTAGCGCTTTTCTTTTCTTCGGGTCACGAAAACCCGACATGTCGCGATATCGCGACACTTTTTCTCCTTAGCGCTTTTCTTTTCTTCGGGTCGCGAAAACCCGACATGTCGTGATATCACGACACTTTTTCTCTGCGAGCTCTTTCTCTCGAACCTGTCAGCTTGGGGTTTGTAAAAGACCTTTGAAACTATCATGCCGTAACCTTCATCAAAACAAATTATTTGACATCAAATCAAATTCTTTCAAAAGCTTCTTGACATCAATGACAACTTATATACTTGAGCAAAGGCAATGTACCCAAAGTACCCAAAATTGCCAACGAGATCGTACCATCCTTGTTTTAGCTTTGATTAGACTTATACAACTAGACAATCCTAGGTACCTAGAGCTAGCTCATCTTGCAAATTGATCAGGGCTACCCCTCCAAATGTAGATGAGACTCTTTCAACCCATTGTTACGTTTGGGGATCACCCAATAGAACTACCCCTCCAATTGCAGGTGGGACTCTTCCAACCCATTGTTGCAATCGGTGATCACTCTATGGTTTTCAAAAGGTGGACAATCCAGGGATGCAAGTTCTCACCCTTCTTACTTGCTCATATGTAGTGATTAAAATCACTGTTATTACATGTGTTACCCTTTTTTTTAGCAAGGTATTTTTATAGTGCTTTTGATTCACTATGTCACTTTACATTTGATTTGAACTTTGTATTTTGAAATTTGCACTTTGTAACTTTGGGATTTATAGGGGAAATTCTTGTCCTTTTGCCAAAGTTCACCACTCTAGACCGACCTATTTGCAAGATAAGCAGGTCGTGAAACCCATCTCTCTAGATACCTAAGACTGCTTTTGCAGCTTTCATCATCTATTGTCTTAGCAAGATTTTATATTGTTTTTCTTAGTGATGGGATCCTGATATGTTGAAGCACTATCCCAACTAATGACCTCATCTATAACAACAAGGTAAGCTTTCTACAATATCTGAAGAACCCACTAGGTATGTTTGAATGACTGGAAAAATTAATATATTTACATATTTCTCTGCAACAGGTATCGTGTATGAATGCAATGAAATATGATAAATGCAAGGGTGCATGATTGAAACACACATGTGTGACCGTTTGTAAGATTTTGATAGACATATTACACTCTACTATGGAATGCAACGAATGAAAAATACCTAAATATAATATGATGATGTGAATGCATGTATGAAAATGCAAACTGCAAAAACAAATGTTTTTGGATTTTATGCTTTACCAATATTTTGGAATTTTATATATTTTTAAATTTTTATGAATTTTTGAGCTTTCATATTTGACCTAACGACGAGTATATATGCCTTTGGAGCTCTTTAGTTGATCAAACTCTCAACAAGAGAGCGTGGAGCCTTTTAGGATGACCAAGAAGCTATAGGAACTCTCGGGGCCTTTGGGTTGACTAAGTGATTTTAGAAATCCTTGGTGCATTTTTGGGATGACCGAGTGGCTTTAAGCAACCCTCGAAACCTTTGGGTTGACCAAGAAATTTTTAGAAATCCTTGGTGCCTTTTTTACTGACCAAAGGGCTTACAGATGCCTCTGGATATTTTTCTAACATGACCAAATCATTCGAATGAGATCTTGGAGCCTTTTGGGATGACCGAGTAGTTATAGGAACTATTGGAACCTTTGGGTTGACCAAGCGATTTTTAGAAATCCTTGGTGCCTTTTGACTGACCAAGGGGCTTACAGATGCCTTTGGAGATTTTTTTGCTACACTCTCTAAGCATAGAACACCTTAATATGGATGATGTTGAGAGGTTCAGGCTCTTCAACACCCCCTAGCGACGTTAAGCGATAGGTACCTAGACCAATATTTTTAGATATGATATAGGGTCCTAGCCAATTAGACATAAATTTTTCTCGCATATCGGGTGACAAATTTGAGTTCTGCTAGTTTTCTTTTAGCATAAGATCCCCAACTTCAAAGTCTCTCTAGTGGACTTTGATATTTTAAGCTCGTTTCAATCGCTTCTGATAGATGCGGAGATGCTCTAGGGCATTCACACGACATTCATCCAGTAACGTCAATTGGTCTATTCGAGCTTACCACACAGTGTTGTCATCAATGAACTCTTTCAATGCAACGCGCAACGTTGGAATTTCCAACTCTAAGGGCATAATGGCCTCAACGCCATATACTAGTGAAAATAGAGTCACCCTAGTGGGAGTTCGAATGCTAGTCCTATAAGCCCATAATGCAAGGGGTAGTTGTATATGCCAATCCTTGTGGTGCTCCTGCATTGTCTGTTTCAAGATGGTTACCACAATCTTGTTTGAGGTCTTAGCTTGCCCATTTGCCTATGGATATTATGGAGTTGCAAAACTATGTTTGATGCGGTACTTAGATGTTAAAGCTCGCACAATTTTGTTCTTAAAAGAAGTTTCATTATCCGAAACAATTTTGGATGGTATCCCAAAATGACTTATGATATGCTCCATTATGAACTCTGCTATGCGAGCTCCAGTGGTCGTTGTTAAGGGAATGGCTTCCACCCATTTTTTAAAATACTCAGTAGCCGTAATAATGAATGTATGTCGACCTAATGACGGAGGAGAGATCTTGCCAATTAGATCAAACCCCCACTAAGCAAATGACAAAGCCGCTTGGATGGGTTGTAAGGCCTATGATGGCAGGTGCGTAATATTAGCATGATGTTGATATTTGATGCATTTCCTGACATATACATTGTAATAATTCTCCATATTGGGCCAATAATAACCCATTTGAAGGATGCGCTTGACGATGGCCATGTCGCTAAAATGGCCACCGCATGTACCATCATGAGCTTTTAAAAATGCCCAATATGACTCTTGGGGATCAATACAATGAAGGAGGACTCCATTGTAACTTTGGTGGTACAAAATGTCTCCTACCAAGACATATTTAGTCATTTTTATTTAAATGTGCATATTGCGGCACGCAACAGTCCCTCTGGGAGAAAACCAAGTCTTAGGAAGTCTTGGATCTGTGACATCCAATTCTGATGAGCCTCAGCTTCAACTGCTAAGACAACCTATACCCCCTACATATTTACTTTTGCAAATGCAGACTGGGAAACAACCTAGTGGTGAATAGTGGTGCCACTCCCCGTAGGACTCTGGGAGGTTAAAGACCCCTAGGGTGCTTTCTTGAGAAAGTCTTCAGCTTTGTAGAACCAATCAGCTTTTGGTTCCACACTAATCATGTTGACTGATTCTTTATTATCAAAGGCTACACACTCTACTACAGGATGCGAGAGCCTCTTGACATGGATGGTAGTGAAGTCAGTAGACAAATTTTGAGGGATCAAGGATCCCAAAGATGCCATGGTGTCTATGACCCTATTTGATGAACGAGGGAGTACCTCGATGTCATACCATTCTAGTTTAGCCAGATATGTGGTAACAAGATCTTTGTAGGATTTTAGTACCAAATATCAACACTGAAATAATCCTTTCACATGGTTAATTATGAGCAAGGAATCTCCAAAGATGTTTACTCTATTGATATTCATGGCGACGACTGTATGGAGGCCCAAAAGTAGGGCTTCATATTTAGCATTATTGTTGGTGCATGGGAAATCTAGTTTGAATGACAAGGGCATTGGAGCTCCTTATGACGTGAAAAACACTATCCTTATGCCAGCTCCTTGCTCGCACCTCGAACCATCAAAGAACAGAGTCATATCAACATTGTTCTCTGGTTCTTCGGGTTCGGGAGCTTCGGATACTACAAACACTACATCATTCAAAATCTTGATTATTAGATGCCTATTGTTGGACAATGGCACCTCAGCTAACTGATCTGCTATGACTTGTCCCTTAATGGACTTCTGGCTTATGAATTCTAGATCAAATTTTGTCAATAGCATGATCCACTTTGCAGTACGTGTATTATGATATGTCTTGCTCATCATATACTGTAAAGGATTTTTTTTTGATATCACATATGTCGTGTGACTTAACATGTAGTGCCACAATTTGTTGGTAGCGAACACTATTGCTAAACATAGTTTTTCCACATGCATATCCTAGCTCGTAACTCACCAAGGTTCGGCTAATGTAATATATGGCTTGCTCTTTACCTTGTATGTTATTTTGGGCCAACATGGTCCCTAACGCAAAGTATGTTGTCGATATATATAGCAAAAAAGTCTCCTTTGGCCTTGGTGGAGCTAATATTGGCGACGTCACCAGGTATTGCTTTATCTCAGCGAAGGCTGCCTTGCAGTCCTCGTACCAGTTGAATGGGACAACCTTATATAGCAGTCGATTCATGGATCGATATTTATCCAATAGTTGGACGATAAATCACTTTATCGAGGCTACCTTTCCTTGAAGGCTCCTTAATTCCTTAATATTGGTGGGAGGATGCATTTCCAAAATGGCCTTGACCTTCATTGGGTCTACTTCGATGCCTCTCTTGGAGACTATGAACCCTAGCATTTTTTCTAGAAGTTACGCCAAATACGCACTTCTTAGGATTTAGCCTGACATTGTGCTCTATCAGACAATCGAAGACTTTATCAAGATCTCTGCATGCTCTTCTCATAGCAATGACTTGGCTAGCAAATCATCGATATAATCTTCTAGAATTTTGTGCATATAGTCATGAAAAATGTATGTCATGACCCATTGGTATGTGGCACCAATGTTTTTGAGACCAAATGGCATAAATTTGTAGCAAAATATTCGCCATGACATTATAAAAATGGTTTTGTGTTGGTCTGCGAGCTTAATTTGAATTTGATTATAACCAGAAAAATAGTCCATTAAGGAGAGCATTTCGTGACCGATAGTAGAGTCTACTAGAGCATCGATATTGGGCAACATAAATGAATCTTTGGGTGTTACCTTATTGAGATCTCTAAAATTCATACAAATATAGATCCTTCCATCTGGTTTTCCTACAGGCACCATATTGGATACCCATTCTGGATAGTCGATGGAAATGACAAATTCTACATCCAATAATTTTTGCAATTCGTATTTCACCATTAAGGCTACTGTTGGATGAATATTTCTGAGCTTCTGCTTAACGGGCTTCTTGGATGGGTCTAGCAAAAGGTTATGAGCAACCAAATTCGGGTCTAGACTGGGCATATCTTTGTATGTCCAAGCAAAAAGGTCAGGTTTCTCTTTTAGCAGAGGGATGATGCTAGCGCGCTCATCTGGAGTGATACTCATTCCAAATTTAACCTTCATTGGATTGGTGGGGTCATTATCGATATCCACTTCGAAGGTTTCCTCTATTGACATATGGGATCCCTCCTCAAGTTGATGAGGCGTAGGGATAAAATGGATGTCATCATCTGGATTTATATGTTCTTCATTGGAAGCATGTTCAGTGTGTTAGACATCATAAGCACAATCTGGTCCAAAATGAAATGGTTGCAGCATCTCTTCATTCGGGAAGAAGTCTTCAGGATCTATTGGTGAATCAACGTGATCCCAATCGATAACATCCATGTTCATATGCAATGGTTTGGATGGATTTGCTAGATTATGGTGCGAAGTGGTCAAATTAATGGAGACCATGTTGATGGAATGTAATTTATCTCTAGGACCACACAGACTGAACTCTACATCATCTATGTAGCTTCCATACCCAAGATCTGGCTCGGATGGTACAGGGACGAATGGGTCCTCCCTGTGGGATGCCCGAACAACTTGATACTCTCTATGTAATGACTGCAAAATGGGATCTCTCATCTCAAGTAGCTCGGCATAAGTAGGCATATGGGAAAATAGTCTTTGATATTCCTCTTCCAGATTTATTCTTTCCCTAAGGCGGTGCTAGATATTAATCTCTCGACACAAACCCGTAGCTATAACAGGTGGCAAACCTCGAGGTCAATTCTGATTATGTAGGTGATGAGGCCTCAAATATGCCATCTCCAATGAATCCTCATTATCGCTGTATAGATATAATCCTTCACTTCCCCCATATGTAAGGGGTGCTCTGCCAGATGTGGTCCCATGTATCTGATTCTATGATCGCTATCATCACTATCTGGATAAATTGGATAAACCAATCGTATATACGACATCGATACAAAAATTGGCTTTGCTTCCTCTTCAAAGTGATCAGTGTTAAGAGGTACTTCTTCCATAACATACTCCGACTCCACAGGCAATAGATGTAGCAGATATACTAGCCTTGGATCGATCATCTCAACCTCATCGCTATGATTGCTACTATGAGCAGACCACTCTATCATGTCCACAAATATTGGGAGATTAGATGGATGAGGCCTTAAGTAGGCCTACTCTGTCTCGTCTTCATAATTTCTATCGACCATTAAATGCTCTTGTATCTCATCTAATTGCTCTCTAGACAGCAAATAGCATAGAAATGCTGGAACCACGAAGGCTCGATCAATTTTCTCTTTAGATTGATCATTATTTGAGGACTCACCATCTGCATCAAAATTTGGTCCACTTATTTTGAAGGTGGACTCCTCTCCATCTTCACTACACATATCTCCTAACTTAAGATCGCCTAGAATGGCGGGGTTATGCCCCTGCATGCCAGTATCATCGATTGTGATACAGTTTCGATGACCTAGGTTGCCTCTGGGGTTTTACTCCAAGAAATATTCATGTTAAAGCTCTGATCTCTCAATGGTGATGATTGACACCATTGGGTTGTTGCCTCGAAGACTATAAATGTTAGGATGATATGGATTAAAATCCACGTCGTCCCCAAAACTCAGGTATAATCGATCCAATGATGCAATGAGTAAATCATCATGTCCCTGAATCTGTAATCCCAATCCAAACCAATCAGTTGCCAACTGATAACGTAGTTCAATAGGGGTTCTTCGTACTTGTTTGAAAAGACCAAGGCCATATCCATGCCAATCATAAAGCTCAAAATGTGCATGGTGTACTCTGGGTTGGACAAGTACCGAATGCTCATCGTGAACTGTTCGTCATCATCCACCTCCATGGGTGCCTGTATTGGAACTTGATCCAACCCAGCATATATGAAGTATGTTTGCTTGTGTGGCTCACCAAACATCACTACGGATCCAAATGGGTATTGATGGGCTATCTACTGGCCCATGTCTCGTGTAGTCTCTAAAATAGGACCAAAGGTCACATTTTGCACAAGATACTCACCCAGACCTGTACTAGCTAGGTGAATAGTCACCCGCAGTGCGGATGATCCTACTGATGATGCTGGAGAAGCAGGTTGAGGTGCCTCCTTGACTTGATCTTGGGCTTCCTCCACCTCCATGGGAGTGGCAGCCTCAACGACGATTGGTTCAGGCACGTTCTTTGCTTCTTTCCTGCCCAATTTTACCTTTAATTTCTCGTCGTCCTGATGCATTACTAATGCACTTGGTCTCAGAGAAGTTGTAGTGGTATGTTCAGATATGTTTGATATAGATACCATGTTAGCGTACTGGTATTTTGTCTTCATTATTCTTTCTGTAGCGTACTGTTACAACTGATGTAACAATGCTGTTATTCCGTTCTGTCGGTGTGCTATTCCCGGCACTGTTGTAACCTATTTAATCCGCAGTTGAATAATGAGAATTGTTCCGAATTCTTACATGGCATCGAGCCAGTCGAAAGTTTTTGGGCGAGGTGATTATTTTTTTTTGTTCACGCCATTGCGTGATATTTAAAAAAGAAAAAGAAATCGTAGGGCTGGAACAGTGGAGAGGTGCGCAGGCTGAAGATTGCTGGAACGTGCAATCTCCCCGTTGAAGGCATGCAGGAATTTTTTTTTGGTTCGAAAAAAAGATGCAGCGCGCGTCTTTGAATTTAAAAAAAAAAATGTCAGACGTCCTGCACATCCAGTCTGTGCAGACGCTAGGCCTGCCTGCGCAGACGTGAGCTGCGTCCTCTGCACAGACCGCAGACGCCAGCTGCGTCCTATGCGCAGACATCCGGCCTGCGCAGCAGAGTGTAGACGGCGTCCTCTGCGCAGACGCGAGGCCAGCTGCGTCCTCTGCGTAGCAGAGCGCAGACGGGAAGGAGGAGGGCCCGCCGCGCGCAAACGCGCAAAGGGAGGAGGGACGGTGGACGCCCCCCGCCCGGTTGGATTTTTTTTAATTAAAAAAAAAAAAAAACAAATCGGCCCCCCCCCATCGACGGGAATTTGAATTTTAAAATTCCCGCTCCCTCCTGGGTATAAACCCCCCCCAAGCGCGCAGAGCCAGCGTGGATTGCAGCAGCGGCTGGATTGTGCAGAGGGCGGGACGTCGCGCTCAACCGCAGGCGAAATTTTTTTTTTTCGAAAAAAAAAAAAAACCGTGAAGTTTTTCGAAAAAAAGAAAAGAAAAAAGAGGGATCGTTGCGGAGGGCAGCCGGGAAGTAGCAGCAGCGTCCAAGCAAAGCTGCGGCCGCGACTTGCAGAGGAGGTGGCAGATGCAGCGGACGGGCAGGCCGAGGTTGATAAAGGAGAGGAGGTTGACTGATCCTCTCGGATCAGCCCGCTGGCTCACGTGGTCGTGAGCCATGCGGTAAGGCTCAGGGAGCCTGCAGGTCGGGGGTTCAAATCCCGCCGACTCCCTCCAAGGTATATTTTTTGTCAAACGTTTTTTAATTATTATTATTTTTAGTTAAATTTTTTAATTTTAATTTATTTTTTAATAGTTTTTAAACTTTGTAAATTAAAATTTATTTTTAATTTATTTTTTAAAGTTTTAAAAACTATATAAATTAAAATTATTTTTTTAACTTTAAATAAATAATAATTATTAAAATGCTTTGTTAAAGAAAGCCTTTTAAGGGGGGATATTTTTTCAAAAAATCAAAGGGGGATAGTGAGTAATTTTTCGAAAAATAGCAATTTGGCAAATTGTAAAAGGTGCATTTTCGGCTGTGACCGACACCTTGTGGGTTATTCTTGTGGGCATTTTTTTTGTTGTATGTTGCATATTTCATTTTTTGCACTATAACATTAAAAATTAAAATCAAAGCACTCCCTAAGTCCTCGGAATAATTAAAACCCATCCGTGCAATTTATTGCACTGCAGCGTTCGGTATTTGTGATACCTCTGGCCAGCACTTACAGGTAAAGCTATCGTGATTTGGCTACTGTATCCGCCGCCTAATATAGCTGCTACAACGACGTCTGAGCTTGTTCTCTATAAATCGTCGGGGAGAGATAAGTTAGCCATTTTTGCATTTTTTTACTCCATCCACTACCCTTTATCGCACTTGTGTTTAGGCGTAAATCCTGAAGAAGTATTCTTCATAGTGTTTAGGGGAAGTTACGCCCCACGCATGAGAAGAATCTTCTATGGTAGGTGCCATCAACAAGGCGATTCCCTTTCAGTACCGCTTATGTTCCACGTATCGTATGATCTCTAAAACTCACCTATAGTCTCCCTCACATAAGGGCGGGTGATTTTTGTTGATCTTTCTAAATACCTATAGTTTCCCTCATGTAAGGGCGGGTATTTTGTACGGTATATTGGCCTAGCAAAAGGTATATCGAAAGGGGGACCAATTGGTGATATAAGGAACCTTCACTATGGCCGTTGTTGCAAAGTTGATGACTGATCCGCATCGGTTATTGAAAGGTCCAAATTATACACCATGGAAACATAAGATGAAGGCTATTCTCCAAATGGAAGATTTGTGGGATATTGTTCTTGGAGTAGCAACTAGGCCTTCACCAACAATAGGATCCACGGGTCCTTCGACGGATCCAGATAGCTTTTGACAAGAAAGACAGTAGAGCAAAGGTGCTCATTTTGTTTGCTATTTCAGATGAAGTGCAACCTCATATAGCTGACAAAGCAAGTGGTAAAGAGGCATGGGATGCCCTTAGAACCATCTATGAGGGGAAGAATGAATCCACCATTCTTCATCTTCAACAACAACTTCATAACCTGAGTTTGAGGCAGGGTGAAACAGTTGAACTCTTTCTGTGCAGAGTGTCTGAGTTGAAAGAGAAATTGAGTTCTCTGGGAGATACTGTGGATGAAAAGATTCTCATTTCACTTGTGATGAGAGCTTTACCTTCTTCATTTGATATGTTGATAACCTCCATCCAGGTGTCTCAACGACAAATTACCTACATCGAGTTGGTCAATCTTCTTCAACAACAGGAGGCACGCCAACTTCACAAGGATGATTCTTCCAATACAGCCCTATACACCAACGAGGCGGGGTTCTAGGAAGAAAGGTAATGGGCAAAAAGGAGGCAACTTTCGGGAAAGGAGGAAATTCTCAACGAGGATACGAAAGGAAAAGGCAAACAACCTCAACGAGAAGAAGAGGTGGTGCAAGATCTGTGAGAAAGACAACCATGACACCAACAGGTGTTGGCATAAGAACAAGCAGAAAGGCCAAAACAAACCACAAAATAAAAACAAGCAACGCCGGGTGAATGTTGCTTGTTGAAGAATCTGACTCAGATTCTGAATGGGCACACAAGGTGCTCATGACTACCACAGATTCCACACAGAGGGATCCTGTTTGGTATGTCGATTCTGGAGCTAGCAAACATATGACTGGCGATAGATCATGGTTTGAATCATTTGTGGCCAAGGAGGGCAAACCTGTCACCATTGCTGATGATAAAACCTATAGGGTTTAGGGAGAGGGTACAGTTTTAGTCACTCTTCCTGATGGCAAGTGTCAGATTGACAAAGTCCTCTATGTTTTGGGATTGGCCAACAATTTGTTGTCAGTGACACAAATCCTGGACAGAAATATGGTTGACAACTTTCGTGTTGAGAATGGAAAGAAGTGTTGTACAATTACCAGGAAGGGTAAGCAGATTGCAACAGCTTCATATAAGCACGACTTATTTGCACTAGATGCTATCTCTACTCCACATGTTGCCATGATTGTCTCTACCAAGGAGGCAACTTCCCTATGGCACAAGAGATATGGGCATCTTAGTTACGGCTACTTACTTGAGCTCGGCAAGTATGAGATGGTAAAGGGTCTTCCTTCCCTTTACGCCACATTGCCGGTGTGCTACGGTCGCAGCGGGAAAGCGACATAGAGTACCATTTGAGAAGAGCTCTACAAGAGCACGAAAACCTTTGGAGTTAATTCACACCGACCTGTGCGGTCCTTTCACACCCAACAGTTGTGGAGGGAAGAGGTACTTTTAGTTATTTGTAGATGACTACTCACGAAAGATGTGGGTTTTCTTTCTCCAACTGAAATATGAAGCTTTCGCATTCTTCCAACAGTTCAAGAAATTCGTTGAGAAGGAGTCAGGAGCTTCTATTAAAACCCTCCGCTCAGATCGAGGGGGAGAGTTTACCTCTAATGAATTTTCTGCATTCCTAGATAAGCATGGGATCAAGAGACAGTTAACAACTGCCTATACTCCTTAGCAAAATAGAGTTGTTGAGAGAAGGAACCGTTCTATCATGGAAATGGTTCGTTGTATGCTCACAGGAGCTACTCTTGGGCAACAATATTGGGCAAAAGCTGTCACCACTGCAGTGTATCTGTTGAATAGGGCACCCACAAAGGCCCTAAAAGGAATGACTCCACAGGAAGCATGGAGTGGTCGAAAACCCTCCATATCTCATCTACGTATTTTCGGATGTCACGCTTTCATGCACATATCGAAAGAGAAAAGGAAGAAGCTAGATGAGAAAACACCGAGATGTATTTTTCTTGGTTATTACGAGCACTCTAAAGGATATCGGTTGATAGATCCTTTGACCAAGAAAATTCATATCGGCAGAGATGTTGTCTTTGATGAAGCTTTCACATCACGGAGCACATCTAAAGTACACCAAGATATTGTGGAAACTAAGGAAGAGAAGATTCCTTCGTCAACACAGACAGGAGGCCCTTCTGCATCTTCTTCAACTCCATCGAAGAAGAATCCTAAATGGTGTACAAATATAATCAGAGACACAAATTTATCCACTCCTCCCAATTTGAATTTGGATAGACCTCGTACACGCAGTATGGCTCAAAAGGAAAGAGAAGCCAGAGAAACTGGTGAGGTTGATGATCTTTGTCAATCTTTTGAGGAACTTTCTGTGACTCCAAGTACAGAAGTAGAGGATATGGATATTGATGATGACAGGGCATTCATGTCTACAATAGATGGTCTTGAACCTACATCAGTGCAAGATGCTCTTAGTGAGACTCAGTGGAAGGCCGCTATGGATACAGAGTATGAGTCTCTGATGAAAAATAAAACTTGGAAGCTTGTTGATCTACCGCATGGAAAGAAACCTATTGGCTGCAAATGGGTATATAAAGTCAAGTACAAGGCAGATGGAATAATTGATAAGCATAAGGCCCATCTTGTTGCAAAGCGCTATGCTCAAAAAGAAGGCATTGACTACGAGGAAACTTTTGCACCTACTGCTCGGATGACCACAATTCGGGTTATGTGTGCTATGGCAGCACAATATGGGTGGAAAGTTCACCAGATGGATGTCAAAAGTGCCTTTCTAAATGGTGATCTCCAAGAAGAAGTCTATATGACTCAGCCGTGAAAGATTTGAAGTGGAAGGCCAACAGCAGAAGGTTTGCAAATTGGTCAAATCCTTGTATGGTCTGAAACAAGCTCCTCGATCTTGGTATATAAAAATGGACAATCACCTTATGCAGCATGGATTTAAGAGATTTCCGTCAGATGCAAACCTCTATTTCAAGAAACAGGGTTCTGAGATAGTGTTGCTTATACTCTATGTGGATGATCTGCTCATTACAGGGAGTTCAAAAACTATGATCTCTACTGTCAAAAGAAAATTGTGCAAATCTTTTGAGATGATAGATCTCGGACTTCTCCATTATTGTCTTGGTCTGGAATTCAGCCAGAAGGAGCACTCCATCAAATGTTATTCCAAATCAAAATCAGGGTAATCCTCCTAATGTTGTTAATGAGCTTAATGAATTAGCAGATTTAAAGAGGATGTACCAAAATTTAAGTAATGATTTTGTTCAAATGCAAAAAATAAACACTCAAAATTCACAATCAAATCAAAATTTTACTATGTAAAGACCAAAACATTTCAACACAAAGCCTAATAATGGGGGTGTTCCAACTCCTATTGCTAACAATAGTGATGCTTCTAATAGGACAACAATTGTTAATGTATCTGAAGTTGTATTGGATAATTGGTGCAGATTACATAGTACAGGTGAACATAATGAATTTGATTGTAATGAATTTAGTTGTGTTACAAATTGCATTCAACAGGGATTAGATAAAATGGAATGGGTTCCAAATGATGATGTTGATGAAAATATTAAGGGCAAAATTTTTTCTTATTGTCTGGATATTGTTGGTTCAAGCGATTATGATGATGAAGAAGAAGAAGAAGAGGATGAAGGTATTGAATAAATCCATACACTAAAACAATATAGAAAAGGGAATCATAGTTATAATTTGAGAAGTAAAAGTAAGTCTTTCAAAACTACTTCTACTCCTAACAATGTTAGTATCCCTCCTAATGTTAACACAAATAATAATCCTGTTCCTCCATATTCTCTTGACACACCTAAAATTGCACATAAGGTACAAAATAATGAAAGGATGACTTATAACTGTTGACACTTTTTGTCACATTATACAAGGGGTAGAAGAATAGTAGATTTTTTGTATAATATTTCTTTGTTGAAAAGTTTTTCTTTTATTTTAAGTTACAGCAATTTTGACCCTCCCTATCACCCCTTTTATAAAATGAAGAAGAAAGAGCTTCGCTACCAAACAAGCCAAGGAAAATGGCTTCGCCGAAAGAAAAGAAGGAGAATGAGAAAAAGAGCTTCGGGCCCGAAACACTTCAAATCACCACTTCGGGAAAAAACCTTGCGAAGTAATTTTGCCGAAGAAAATACAAAGATAACGCTTCGCACCCGAAGCATTTTCGGCAGCCGCTTCGGGCAGAAGTCTTGCGAAGTAGCATCCAAATGAATTCGTCGAAGGAGGAGAGCATAATCCAAAATCAGCTAAGGCAAGGAAACTACTTTGGGCCCGAAGTATTTCCAACACCTACTTCAGCCCGTTTTCACCCGAAGCGATGGTGCCCGAAGCAAAATGACAATGTGTCAAAAATAGAAGAATGATTTGGGAGGATATTCTCCAAACCACAGAAAAGGAGTCGGGCCGAATCATTTTCCAGCCGAAGCAGTTTCGCCAGCAAAGGACAAAAGGCCCCATTTCAAAGATGGAATTCGCTCGGCACTCGACATCCCCGAAGTAGTTTCTACAACGAACAAATCAAGGAGAATCTACTTTGGCACAAGGCTTCAACGAATTGGAGATGTAGCAAAGCACTTTCTGGGCCCACATTCCAAGGCGAGCAACTTCCCAAGGTGATCGAAAGCCCCTTATAAATACCCCTTTCTTGCCCGATAAGTCCGCTGACCAATTTTGGCAAATGAAAGGGATGTAACAGTTCTTGAAGTAAAACTCGACGGGCGTAACGATCACTCAAGCACAACATCCAGAAGCCAAGGACACTCGGGCGGTGCATTAAATGAATATTTCCATGATTGACCCAATCACAGTTGCCAGTTTAGGCAACCGATTTGAAAACTCAGCCGCAGCAGCCATGAGGAGCCGATTTATCAGAGCCTGAGGGTGTACTCCACCGTTTTTGTAATAATGACTCAGAGGGTTGGGTCCTCTATAAAAACCCAGGCATGTAATGTAAAAAGGGGGGGAACTTTCTGCTAGAAAGCTGTTGTAACTTGATGTCTTATGTTTAATACTAAAGACTTTTGTGCTCTATTTCTCTCTTTTATGCTGTCTTCTGTGCTTAATTCTTTTGTCTTTTCTTGATCACGTACTGAGACTCTGAATCCTGAATCCGATGTGCAATCGGGGACTGAACCCCTAAAATTTGCCCTGAAGGATACATAGGAGAGGAAAAACATCTTGTCGCTTTCCTTTATGTTGCCTGGTGGATCGATATTTCTATTATTCCCTTATCTCAATCGTTGTTACTCTGAACCCTAAATTCCAACGAGAAAGAAAGGAGAACCCTACGAACCCATCCAGAGGATACATATGAAGTTTGACTTTTCGTTTCTTTCATGTTATTCTTGGTATTTCTTACTGCTATTCGAGTTGTTAGTGAGTAATCGTGCTTTTTGTTCTCTCCCACCTTAAATCATCATCTTCTAACCCTTACTCTTTTTATTTCTTTCTCTAACCCTTACCCTTTTTATTTCTTTTCCTAACCCTTACTTTGTTTATTTCTTTCCTGCACTCTTGTCTCAAACCCCCAAAAGTAGATTAGTATAGGAGCCGGCATTTCTCTGGAGATTGGCACGAGTGGCATCTCTTCCCCTCGGCCTTTCAATGTTGGTCACAGGTCCAGGGCACGCAAACCCACCGAAATTCCTTTCCTGTGCGGATTTGATGACCAACAGTTTTTGGCACACCCGGTGGGACACAAGGTCCCATATTTGAGAAAATTTCTAGCCCATCTTCACCGAAGCCAGTAGTTCTAAAAAGTTCTCGTTGAGATTCGGTCAATCTCATATTCTGAGTAGTAGTGAGAATCAATGCCCTCATTACTGAAAGACTCTTAGCATCTGGCGACTCTGTTTTAACTGAGAATCTATGAAGTCATGGAGACCAGTACCTAAACGTGGTTTTCATAACTAGGAGCCCGCATGTTTTGAGAAGGTCCAAGTTCGATGAATCTTTGGCCTGCCTTCATCTGATAAAATCACTTGGCGACTCGATTGAGCTGAAGATCCAGATTTCCTGATCGTAGGTGCCTTTCAAATCTGAAAGAAGATATCTTGGAGGAACCAAGGTTCGGTGAGCAACCTTGACCTCATAAGCGAAGAAAGAATGTTCACCTAACAACTCTGACTCAGCGGCGACAACCACGATTTCCACAGGCTGCTGTCGTAATGGCTGGGAGAAGCTTTCCTAGCTGGAACGATCCAGGCCCCCTGAATATCCAAAGATACCATGAGATTCCCAAAAGTGCCTTGAAATCATTGACAAAATACAACGACACCACAAGAACGGCCCGAGAACACCTTGAAGATGTTGTCGATTTAGTGACCCTCCATGACATTATCCATGAAGATGTCATGATCAGAATTCTTGTTCTATCTCTGGAAAGAAGGGCGCTATGGTGGTATAGATTACTCAGGCCCAAAAGCATCTGCTCATGGGATGACTTAGCGAGGGCATTGATCGAGACGTTTGATGGCTCTCAGGACCCCTTCCATGTCTTCGCATATCTCTCCACTATCAAGAGAGCACCTTCGGAGGGTATCACGGACTTAAATGTTTGATTCTGTAGAAGTTGGAAGAGAATACCACTGGAGATCCAACCGACGCCCGCCCAAGCCCATCTCTTCTATGTTCGGGCCTTCCACCAGGACGTAAGCCTCATTCTACTGTAATCAGGGGAACGAAGGTTCCCTCAAATATTTGAGGAGGCAATATGAGCGGAACAACTTCTGCTTCTATCGAGAAAGTGGCAGTGGGAAGAAACTCCGGCCAACGCAGTACTCATCATGGGGCATTCCTCACACTGAGCCGAGACCTAAGACACAGTCATTGGGAGCTCAAGAAGCAGACCTCATACTAGCTCAACAATGGAAGTATGCAAGCATGGCCCACCCAATGAACAACATGGTTGTTCATGATCTCCATCAAGAGGTGAACCGAGAAGAAAAGCAGACTCGAGTGGTAGAACCCGAGAACAAAGAGGGCACATTTTTGCACCCTTTTTGTATCCCAAGAGATGACATGCAAGTGTTCAGCCAAAGCTCATCAAGCCTATCTGATTCAGAGGATGAGCCCGAAGGGATCCTAGAGGACTACTCTTTGTCAGAGGAGCCTTGTTACCATATCAGTGGGATGGAAGAACCTGTACCTGGCATTTATTTCAAAGAATCTATAGAATTCTGGCATTGGGTCTGGTATTGGTTTTGGCTATCCCTAAGTCCAATGCCCCAAGAAGGTTTTCAAGTGGCGAACTTCTTTGCCAATAATCTGGGCACTAGCAGGAATGGACATCAGCTACATTGCTTCATGTTCGTAGCATGGACAACTTCAGGAAGGGTCCAGACAAACCTCAAGGGTATGTTAAAGTACAATCAGATCTGGTCTAGAAATTGCAGGTTTATCGGATAATTGCCCGAAGCTGAATCCATGGTGGCAACATGCCGATTATGCCGTAAAAATATTATGTAAATACTGTAAATAGTTCAGCTCTAAATAAGGTGTTGCTCAAAATCTCAGGTCGAGTTTTACTTCAGCACACTCCAAAAAAAGAAGAAGAGAAGCTCGGGAACTGGGCGTACGAAGTAGCTAATAGAAAACAGATCGCAACAGATTTTGTGATCGAGCAAGACTCAGGCTGAGGACTGAGAGGTACTTCTCTAGGGGGAATCCAAGTGAATCAGTATCAAAATAAGGACCGGTGAACCACCTTTGGTGAAGAGAACTACTTCGGGCCTGAAGCATAAAAGAAATAGCTCGCACCAAGGGTTTGCCCCGAAGCATTTCAACCCTGACCTCGACTTCACCAACCCAACGACAAAAAAGTTAGGGGCATTTAAAACATGCCTAGGGGAACGTGTCGACATCCACCTTCAAAAGCATCTAAAGCAGGCAAGTTAAATGAAAAGGTGGTGAGTACATCCTTTAAGGATTCGATTAGGAGAAAAGTTCATGCTCGGGTACAAAGTGGCAGAGGGTCACGCTTCCAAAGCGAGCCGCAATCAACACAACACACAACCCTGTGTACCACTCCACCATGCGGTGAATTGGACGAAGCGACATGAAGTTAATTATGGCAAGTGCCATAAATACTGGTGGTTGCCTTCTAAGGTTATATAACATAGGCTCCAGCAGTAACGAAGCTATTTGCCCAATAATTCATGCAAACTTCGCTACTAGTCTTCAAACTCTCCTATCTTGCGCTTCGAAGCCTCCAATCCCGAAGCCCTCCGCATTGTTTTCTCCATCACCCCTAGCACTATGGGGAAGAAGAAATTTAAGGAAAATGGGAAGGAACCAGAAGTGGCGGCCCCCGAGTAGCCATGGGCAAAGGTCCATGACAAAGGGCTGAAGAAGGTTGATGTTAGCTGTCGCCCTGAGAAACAAATCATGGGAGAAAGAGAGGATTTTGGGGATGAGCAGCCTGAAGAACCACTAGTCGACAGGTGGGATAGGATCAGAGACACCAAGCTATCAAGGAGCATAGCTGAACTCAGGAGCACCATCGAGTTCATGAAAAGCAGGCTCTCGGTAGATAACAAAAGAGCTACCGCTTACTACTCCTAGATATACTGGTATCTAACGCCCCCCACACATCACTACCTTGAGATGATTAATGCCATCGCATGAAACTATCAACCTGCCTCCAGGCAAGTGGTAGAAACCTTTGGTCACAAGCTGTTCTCCATTCTGAAGGAAGATCTCCAGGCAGCCTTTGCGCCACAGCAGGGCCCTCCTAAGGGGTATACGGTTCACAATGTTATTCTTAGCGAACAAATGGAGAGGTTCACATCCTCCAAATACATAATCAATTTTTTGTAGCAGAGCCTCAAAAATGGGCTCCCTTCAAGAAAATTTCCCAAGATGCCCCTACCCTTGGAGGCCTTCAAAAATGTCGACATCTTCTCCATCATTGCTTGGGTGGCAGGCCTATCTACTGACGCTTCGGTGCACCCGTGGCAGGTATCTTTGGCTGAGTGTATTTCCAGAGGGGAATTTTATGCCCCTGATGCTTTGAGGCCAAGCACCAACCTAGTATTTTTTGACTAGGCAGAATGGGTGGCCAGGACCCTACATACGCGGCTCACCAGCATGGAGAATGCTGGGACAAATAAGTACTTTTCGCCCTGTTCTCTTCTTGTTTGGTTATTTTTCTTTCATGTACATAGAAGTTTCCATTATGTTGCTATTACGGCAAGCGGCGAGGATGGAAATCCTCTGCCTGTATACCAGTGGACCCCTCTCCTATTAAATATGGAGTCCTATTATTCTTTTAACCAATAATTTTTAGGACCCGCAATGCACATGCTAACAGGGTCTTCCCCTCAGGTTCCCCTCCTAAGGGACAAAGTAGTACAAGAGAGGAGGAGAGACATTTTTCAGCTGACATAGGGGCTTGTAATTCACATATTCGACTTCATAGGGAAGCCTTTTCTACTGCCAGTCTATCCCCTCGAATACCAGTTCGCATTGGAGGTCGCTCGGTAGAGCGATGCAACAAACGTCATTTATGGCCATGGAAGAAAATGGGCTCACACCTGCGATTTACCTTTCAAAATGGGAGTTACCGAGGTGTTTGCCCTCAAACAAAATGTTTTCTTGGAGGAGAAACTTGCCAATTTTTGCCTAGTCCAGCTTCCTTAATAATGGCTCTATGACCCCCTAGGGGTAATGAGGGACCATCTTCAATTTAAGAACTTCCACGCTTGCCCTTATCTAGAAATCGTAGAGCAGAGGAACAATCCCAACGGGAGGGATCTGGAGTGGCACCTGGAGAAAATGGAAATGCTACCTCCCTAGCATGAGTTCTACCCGATGGAGGTTACATATGACCCAGTTCGACACCCTCTCCTGAGCCCTAACTCCACCTTCTGGAAGAAGGCAAAAGATGACTTGAAGGAGGCAATGAAAGATTGGGATGTGGCCCAACTAAGATAATGGTGGATAATTAGGGTCCACCACCAAAATATGAACTCTTACAGACTTTTGGCAACTGAAAAGGACTTCACGGTGGTCTATGAGGCCAATGCTGGGACATGGAAGCCCCTGTCCTTTGCCGGCCTCATTCTCCCAGCTATACCAGGTTCGGGCGAAAGCCCAAAAGGTAAGGAAACTACTTCGAAGCTGAAGAAAGGGAAGAAGGCCAAAGCCACACCATGTAAACCACCTCAGGTACCTATGGGAGGCCAAGGCACGAGTTTTGAGGAGTCAAAAAAACCACTGGTGAGGACAAAGAGAAAGAGGCCAGAATCAGTCCAAGTGCCTCCAAGCCATCCAAAGCAGCTTCGCACAGGTTTTTAGAGCCCTTCCACTGGACAACCTACATTGGGCCCATTCGAAGCAAACATCGAAGGCGTAGCACCACCAAGCATCAAAACCGTCCCAGTTATTAATGTCATCAATGTGGCGGAGCTCCTCCAATCCGAAGGGGACGCTGAGGCAGAAACCATGGAGGTTGAGGATGCCGAAGTAGAAGAAGAATAGGAGATGACTACACCTAAAGTCACTACAGCCGCTTTGCTAGGAGGGCACTCAAGTATGCATGCTTCACCCTATGATCAGGACTCATCTACATCCACTGTGGCCATGGCCGAATGATCCCATCAGTCTCCCCTGCAGGGCCACTCATCCCCTCACACATCGCCTGTAGCTAGTCCAGGTCCATCCCACGATCCCAGCTGGGATAAGTCCATTGATGTCACTTCACCCACTCACGCTGTCATTACCTTGATTCTTAGCAGAAGTGGAGGTATCACTTTGATGTCGAGGCCTACCACCCAATTCCTCATCTCACATGATGTGGCCTCCATTGCCAAAATGCCCGCTACACCCATCGCCAGACCTTCTGATGAAACATTCCCCATCCACTCCCTGTATTTGTTCACTCCTTCGGTTGGTGACCCAGCCTTGTTTGAATCTAAGATATCCTTGATCAAGGAATGCCCCCTCACCGAGAAGCTGCTCCAAGCCCGAAAGAATATTGACAAAATCTTGAAAGAGGCGAGAAAGAAAATAGGGTGAGCAACGGCTCAAGTTGAAAAATGTGCCGTGTTTGATTTGAAAGCTAGGAAGATGCATAAGATCAAGAAGGTCCCTAAGGTGCAGAAACCTCTGGATGAAATGACTCCAGTGGACTATGATTACCAAGAAACACCTAAAGACCTGGTGCATCTAAATGTAGACAATGAATTGGCATCCATGCATGTATGAATTGAGACCTTTAGGGCTCATGCAGTTATCACCAACCAGCGCAGGATTGAGGTTGAGGTTTCCAATGTTAAGCTAGAAGAAGATTTGGCGAGGCTCCACTCCAAGTTGGCAGAGGCCGAGGAGCAGTGCAAGGCCATGAAAAAGGAAACATGTGCCCTGAAGCTGCAAGTTCTATAGCTCCAAAATACTGAAGAAAATTAGGCGCAAAGACAAGCCTAAAATGATCTAAAGGCCAAAGAGCTGGAAGGCAGAGTTGCACAAATGCAGGCCCAATTGTACGAGAAGGAAGACCTGACGGTGTTTGATAGGAGCAGAATTAAGGAGATTCGCACCCATTTGCTCAAGAATTTTAGGTCTCGGTGTTCCAGCGCCCTCACGATACTGACCTTTGTCATCGAAGCCCAGCTCGCTATTGTAGATGGAGGGTCAATCATTGATGAAGTCACGCAAAAATCTAGACACCAGCTCAAGTTAGCCTTCGACATCCAGAATGCGAGATATCAGGACTTGCAGGTCACTGCAATGACTTAGACGGCTAGGGATTGGTCCACGGCCCAGGCCACAGTTCGCGCATTTTTCTCCAAGGTGCAAAAATCTCAGAAGGTGAGAAGGCTCTAGGACATTTTTGACAACGAGCAGCGTGCCTCGATGAATTATTTTTAGGACCTCTCCTCCTTGGGTTTCCTGAGTTTCACAGACGATGATGGGAACCTTCTGACTAAAGATGACCTCAAGCCAGTTTGGCTCTAATTTGAGGGTGATGTCTCAGAGATAGACGGATGGACGAAGCCGATCTCAAAAGGGCAGATAACAAATTTTATCTTGAGATACTGCAAGATGGTAGCACGCCTAAATGATTTATTCATCAGGGCCAAACATGCTGACATCGGGCAGATTGATCGGTTTCACGTTTTGGTTAAGGCATTACAGGATCAAGAACCATTCCAAAAGAGTGCCCGGACTCATGTCTGAAGAACGATGAAGCACATCCGTGATCGCCTCGAACCATCTCCACAGCCAGCAGCCGCGCCAGAGGAAGAAGAAGAAGAAGGAGAAGAGGAACAAGAGGAGGAACAGACCGCAGAAGCAGGGTCTAGAGAAGACCAGTAACTCTGTAGCCCAATGGATCAGGGCTAAAGGGTTCTTTTGTCGATACGAGCTTGTCACCCCACGAGCCGCCAAGAATGTTGACACTTTTTGTCACATTATACAAGGGGTAGAAGAATAGTAGATTTTTTGTAATATATTTCTTTGTTGAAATTTTTTTCTTTTATTTTAAGTTACAACAATTTTGACCCTCCCTATCACCCCTTTTATAAAATGAAGAAGAAAGAGCTTCGCTACGAAACAAGCCAAGGAAAATGGCTTCGTTAAAAGAAAAGAAGGAGAATGAGAAAAGGAGCTTCGGGCCCGAAACACTTCAAATCACCACTTCGGGCGAAAAACTTGCAAAGTAATTTTGTCGAAGAAAATACAAAGATAATGCTTCGCACCCGAAGCATTTTTGATAGCCGCTTCAGGCGGAAGTCTTGCGAAGTAGCATCCAAACGACTTCATCGAAGGAGGAGAGCATAATCCAAAATCAGCTAAGGCAAGGAAACTACTTCGGGCCCAAAGTATTTTTGACACCTACTTCGGCCCATTTTCACCCGAAGCAGTGGTGTCCGAAGCAAAATGATAATGTGTCAAAAATAGAATAATGCTTCAGGAGGATATTCCTTGAACCACAGAAAAGAAGGAGTCGGGCCGAAACATTTTCCAATCGAAGCAGTTTCGCTAGAAAAGGACAAAAGGCCCCATTTCAAAGATGAAATTCACTCGGCACTCGACATCCCTAAAGTAGTTTCTGTGAAGCATTATTTTGTGAAGAATAAATCAAGGAGAATCTACTTCGGCCCAAGGCTTCGGTGAGGTGATGTAGTGAAGCACTTTCTGGGCCCACATTCCAAGGCAAGCAGCTTCCCAAGGTGATCGAAAGCCCCTTATAAATACCCCTTTCTTGTCCAATAAGTCCACTGACCAATTTTGGCAAATGAAAGGGACGTAACAGTTCTTGAAGTAAAACCCGACGGGCGTAATGATCACTCAAGCACAGCATCTAGAAGCCAGGGACACTCGAGCGGCACATTAAATGAATATTTCCATGATTGACCCAGTCACAGTTGCCAGTTTTGGCAACCGATTTGAAAACTCAGCCGCAGCAGCCATGAGGAGCCAATTTATCAGAGCCCGAGGATGTACTCCACCATTTTTGTAATAATGACTCAGAGGGTCGGGTTCTCTATAAAAACCTAGGCATGTAATGTAAAAAGGGGGGGAACTTTCTTCTAGAAAGCTGTTGTAACTTGATGTCCTACGTTTAATACTAAAGACTTTTGTGCTCTATTTCTCTCTTTTATGCTGCGTTCTGTGCTTAATTCTTTTGTCTTTTCTCGTTCGCGTACTGAGACTCTGAATCCTAAATCCGGTGTGCGATCGGGGACTGAACCCTTGAAATTTGCCTTGAAGGATACATAGGAGAGGAAAAATGTCTTGTCGCTTTCCTTTATGCTGCCTGGTGGATCGAGATTTCTGTTATTCCCTTATCTCAATCGTTGTTACTCTGAACCCCGAATTCCAATGAGAAAGAAAGGGGAACCCTGCGAACCCATCCAAAGGATACATAGGAAGTTTGGCATTTCGTTTCTTTCATGTTAATCTTGGTATTTCTTGCTGCTATTCAAGTTGTTAGCAAGTAATCGTGCTTCCTATTCTCTCCCACCTTAAATCATCATCTTCTAACTCTTACTCTTTTTATTTCTTTCTCTAACCCTTACCCTTTTTATTTCTTTTCCTAACCCTTACTCTGTTTATTTCTTTCCTACACTCTTGTCTCAAACCCCCAAAAGTAGATTAGTATAGGAGCCGACCTTTCTTTGGAGATTGGCACGAGGGGCATCTCTTCCCCTCGGCCTTTCAATGATGGTCGCAGGTCCAGGGCGTGCAAACCCACCGAAAGTCCTTTCCTGTGTGGATTTGATGACCAAAAATAACATTATTGAAGATCTTAAGAAAAATATAGCCAATATCAATCTGTTTAAAGTTGCACAGTTACCTAATTAGCAATAATTATTAATGGAGATTTTTGAAAATTAAAATACCAAAGAAGTTAGGAAATTTACTGAAGTAAAATATGTTGCACAGAAGGAAAAAGAGGAGGCTTCTCATTTTATTTTAACTGTTAAAATTACAGGTAGGAAGTTGCATAATTGCATGGTGGATTCAGGAGCTTCAGGTAATGTGATGCCTTTCACAGTTTGTCAAAAGTTATGTTTTAAACCGACATATTCAAATAAAATTGCTATGCAGTTAGATAAAATAGAAATAAAAGTCATAGGCATGCTTAAGAATGTACACATACAGTTGTCATCAAAACCTAGAGTGCAACATTATATAGATATTCACATTGTTGATATTCCTGACAAGTACAGTTTGATATTGAGTAGGGATTGTAGCAAGCATTTGAATGGGTACTTTTCTACATATTTTGCATATTTATGGTTGCCTTGGAAAGGTGCAACTAATTAAAAGGAGCCTAGGTTAAAGAATATGATTACAAATTATGATAAATAATTTAATGAGATTCTTTATAATGATATTGAATTAGGCATATACACACTTGATATTGATTTGATAACAAAAAATTTGGTGTCACCAAAAATGGTTGTAGATGATTTTGAAGAAGATTTTCTTGAATATCTTGAAGATTATGAGGAATATGCAATAGAATTTCATCCCATGAGTTTAGATGATCATGTTTATGGTTTGAAAAGACATGAAAAATTATTATTTTCTCATGATCCTATTGATGAGATTTATGTTTCACTTGATGTGTAGGTTATTGAAAATTCTACCTCAAATGAAGATATTGAAATTCCTATGCAATCAAAAAATGAGGTAGTTTATGAAAATGAAGGGCTACAAGATGAAAATGATAGAGCTCATGAAGAAAAGGAATAAATTGCAATGACTCATCAAATTTTGGTAAATAATACTCATGGTGTTTCGATCATGGATGACAAGGTAGAATCTTCACTTTTGTTATTGATGGAAATTCTAGGTAATAAGTTGTATGATGTTCCTTTGAATATTTATGTTGTCGATAATGAAATATCGAGTGTTATTGATAAGGAATTGAATATAACTCCTAAAGTTTTTGTAGTAGATGCAATGAAAGAAAAGGATTTGATTCTGAAATTGTTTCAAATAAGTTCTTACTTGCAAAATTTCCTATTTGAAACAATTAGTCTAATTCTAATCCAGGAATTGAATTATGACATTTACATTATAAGGATTAGACAAGAAGGAATTAAGAATTAGTCATTGTTTTGTTTATTTGCTGGATTGGCACTTCACTATGAGTTTTCTAAGGAAGTTAAAGTGAGAGTCTTTATTTAGTTTATATCACTGTGGTTGGATTTATATGAAATTTGGTATGCATATCATAAGGGAGATTGTTTGTTCTATGATGGTAATATTTGGGATCTAGGGAGAGAATAGTCTTGATTGCTACAGAGATACATATCATGTACATAGATTTTGGGTATATTTGTATATATTTTGTTGTTCATCATTTGTGTTGTCTGTGTTGTGCATGTTATTCAATTTTGTGAAAAGTTTTGGATGTGTTTGGTTGTTATGTTGCAATACATTGGCTTTACCAAATTTTAGATTTTTGTGATGATTTTTATTTTGGATGAATTTTCAGTGAGGTTTTCAAGGATTAAGGTAGTTGTTACTGAGACACTTATCATTTGATGGTTTTTTTTGGTATTCGGTCCTGGGCCGTATAGGATGAAATTACCTGTTTTGAAAACCTGTAAAACCTGGAGAAAAAGAAAAGTGAGATGTTAGTCTATATCTCCATGAATGTGAACTAAGATAAGGAAATTTGAAATATTAAAATCATATTGTAAAAACTTCATGGGTACTACAAACACATTAAGGAATATCTTTTGAAATTCTAGAAGTATGAAGTTGTTAGTTTTGCAAATTAAGGTGAAAAATTTTATATACTCTTTTAGCCTTACCTGATCTCTAACCCAAGTGGCAGGTGGATTTGTTGCAAAGTACCATATTACCGGATAAAAGAGAGCGAAAAAAGAGAGAAAAGGAGAAAAATATAAAACAAATGATGAAAAAATGAGAGAAAAAGAAAAAGAAGAAAGAAAAAATGAAATGATGAATACAACAGAAAATAAAGTCAAATCTATCACCATGAACTAGATAATCTTCACTGGAACTATAGATGCTTAGTTGATAGTGAAGATATGTCTAGAATAAAGGAAATGCAACATCCAATTAATATTTGGGAGTTTTAGATAATCTCTACCAAGGCTATAGATGCTCGGCAGGCAATAGAGCAATGTCTGAAGAGAATCAGGTGGAGGCATTTCTTCAAAGAAAAATTGTTCATAACCTAAAATGCAACATTAACAATGGAATGCTGAATGTTTTCAAAATATATAGAATGAATCACTTTGCACACATCTAGCTGATGTAGATGATTTTGATGGTTCATGTTGAATTGGTCTATTCTCATTCTCTGGATATCATTGACGCTTATAATTCTAAAATTTGTGTTTTTGTTATTTTCAGAGTTTGGTTTTTAAATCCAAAATGTCCAGGGATATTTACCAGCAGAGTCACCATTTTTTGTGACTCCTTCATGACGACCCCAAAATTGGGGACCCACTTGAAATTTGAGAATTTGTTCCAAATCGATGCTTGCACTTATTGTTCACCATTACCACCATTGGAATATCAAGAATTTTCATCCTCATACAAATGGTTGTATAGCATGGTTCAATGTCAAAATTCACCTCATGATGCAAATATTTTTGAGTTGTGCTTGTAGGGTCATCTTGTAGTCAAGTGATTAAAGTTGTTAGTTTATATGTTGTTCTCATGTTATGTTAGTTATGTGAAAAGGGTTTTGTTTAGGTTGTGTTTTAATTCTTTATGTTGTAATTCTTTTAGATTTGTTATGTTATTTTTGTTATATTGTTATAAAGTAAAGTGTTGTTTTAGTTTGTATAGTGTAGTTGATGTTAGTGTTGTTTTAAAGTCATTTTTATATTTATTTTACTTGTGATTGTTCTTTTATTTATTTTTATGTATTTTTTGTTATTTTTAGCATTAAATTGCTTTGTGTTTAAAGTTGCTTTATGTTTAAAGATAGAATATTTTTGTAAAATGTTTTAAATTAGCATTAAGTTATTTTGTGTTTAAAATAGAATGTTTTTATTAAATGTTTTAAATTAGCATTAAGTTGCTTTATGTTTAAAATAGAATGTTTATTATGTAGTGTTTCATCTATGTTTTATTTCACTATGTATATTTTATTTAATGTTTTGATTATATTACAAGGTAATATTTTAAAATGTTGATGAAATTGTTTTGTCATTGCTTTTTGTAGATTTTGGGTGTATTTGGCACCGGGGTTTTGCTTAGTGGCGAATTTCGCAATTTAGCACGAATATTCGGATTTCCAAAATGTCAATTTTGCGAATTTTGGGACCATAGAGGTCGGCCCGTTCGCCCAAAAATTTTGGGATCTAATTTTTTTAGGGTAAATTCGCCCCATTGTCATAAGGTTTACCACCCAATTTTTGCCCTAAATTTATTAAAAATAAGAAATATCCCGCCCAAATCACCCCTTGTACCCCATTATATATAGCTAACCCTGACAACGACTCCCATACAATTACAACATTTTTTTGGATAGCGAGCGATACAAAGTAGAATACTGACAAAACTAGAAGGCGACTTCTAGAAGGCGACTGGTAGAAGGTGACTAGAATAAGGCGACTGGCATAAGGTGACTAGTCGAAGGCGACTGGTAGAAGGCGACTGGCAGAAGGTGACTGCGAAGGCGACTAGCAGAAGGTGACTAGCATAAGGTGATTGGTAGAAGGCGACTGGTAGAAGGCGACTGGAAAAGGCGACTAGTAGAAGGCGACTGAAAGAAGGTGACTAGCAAAAGGTGACTAGCAGAAGGTGACTAAGCATAAGGTGACACAAAGGTGATAGAAGGTGATTGATAGAAGGTGACTAGCATAGGCGTGCATAAGGGTGACGCATAAGGTGATTGGCATAAGGCGACTAGCATAAGACAAAAGGCGACTAGCAGAAGATGACTAGCATAAGGCGACTGGCATAAGGTGACTCAATTTATCGGTATGCTTCTTTTACCATTAAATTTCATTTAAAATTTTATTAATGGACACTCAATAAGGAGGTTTATTCTGCCTATGAACGATATTCATGGGATAGATTCTGTTGTCTCTAGCAGTAGTTCTCTTTTATACCAGTTATTTTCATATTTAAAAATGATGTTCTTTGTTCATGTTATTCTTCTATTCATACAGGTAAAATGTCAACTACAGGTAGTGGAAAGAAGGGAGGCCAGTCTTCCAATAAAAGGAGTATCCTCAAATACTTTCATAATATTTCAAAACCCAGTCAACCATCAACATCTGCACAAACTGAAGGTATGAACAACTTTACTCCCTAGTTAATTTTTTTACTTTGTTAATTTTAAATATAATGTCTTCATTCATAAAGAAGTGTGTTTTTTGGTTGATGGCTTTGTCCACTTTTATCTGTAGAAAACACTAGTATGCTTTTAAATGCCATAGTGATAATGAATCTACTATTGACACTAGTATTATCTCTATAGAAAACATTGTTAACCCTGGTATTCCTCCACTTCCACATATCCACGTTAATGAACAGTCCACAGATGAAGATAATCTCAATCAAATCGAACAACAACATGAAGAGATTCCTGAATCTAACATGCCAAGTAGAAAAGAAACTGATAGTTCTTATGCAGTCCCTACTTCTAGAGAATCTTCATCTAAAAAAATAAACGTGCAAGGTTATCTAGGTGGACAATTAACAGATCATTTCAGCCTGATTGGATATCAAAATTTCCATTTATTGAGCCAGTGCTTCCAGAGAATAGTAGTGATGATATAACAGAATTAAGATGCGTAATTTGTAGTTGGAAACACGGAAAGGAGCATAGATTGCAACTTAAGAAAGATATAATAGAAAAACATTGTGGAAAGGTTTATATCAAAACAAAAGAAGGTGATCGAGCAACACAAAAAACTTATAGGTGGAAGGATGCATCAGAGTGTGCACATATGAGATATGCGCAAGAATATGATAAAGAAATGAAACAAAAGCAAACATTGGTTGAGAAAGGTGCAACAATTCAAGCCCAATTTCGAAAAATGAATAAGTTAACTTTAGCTTCAAAAAGTTTGCAGTTTGTTGTTGTATTTTCTATTCTTAAGAAGGGTAGACCTATGTCTGATTTCATGGATTATAAATCTCTATTTCGACTAGCTGATGTACAGAACTTACCCAACGCTCATTGGTCAGATCGAAGTGGTTGGGAAATGGCAAAATGTCTGTCATTGGTTGAGCAGGATGACCTCAGAGAGAAAGTAAAAAAGGCAAAATTCATTTCACTTTCAATTGATGAGGTGACTGTAGTTGACAATACATCTTGGATTTGCATGCATGTTTACACATTGGAAAATCATTCAAGGCAACCTCATTTACTTGGAATACGCAAAATGGTGGAAAATTGTAATGCAGAAAACATTTACAATGTTGTTGTAACTAGTTTAAAAGAAGAAGCAGGAATGAATGAAATTGAAATAGCCACTAAGTTAATATGTGTAGGAGCTGATGGTGTTGCTACAATGCAAGGACACAGGAATGGTCTTTGTGTTAGACTACAAACATCGGTTGCCCCATATTTGATCCCTATTCATTGCATGGCTCATAGAATGAATCTTGCATACAAAATTGTGGATACATTTACAAATGTTGCGAGAGTGGAAGAGCTTGTCCATGAAATTCATGAATATTTTTCACGTAGTCCAAAAATATTTTCAGAGTTTCAACAGTTTGCACTAGGAGTTACCGAAGGTAAAAAATTGTTGAAAGATGTGGATACTAGGTGGATTTCGATGTATCTACCGACATTAAGAGTTTTCAAAGAATATCAATCCTTGATAGGGTTTATGTATGCAAATCGTAGGGTGGTTGATAAGGCTAAAGATTTACTTTTTTGAATGAGTGACTTTGAAACTCTTCTCACATTGTGTGGAATTCTTCCAATGTTGGAAAAAATGAATACTTTGATCAAAATTGCACAAGAAAGATCGATTTATATTGTGGATTTCATCAGGGCGAGAATACAAATTTGCATGCATATTGATATGATGTATGCATCTGGTCAAAATTTTATGGATCCCTTGTTTGAGAGTTGGAGAGCATTAACAAATGTGAATGGTCCTCAGAGCTTTCTGAAGTTCAATATAAATGATCATCTGTGTATTAATGTCCGTGGAAATGAAATACCTTTATATTGTTATGGTGTGCGACTGGATATAGCTACAAATGAAGTTGAGCAAATGCCCATAACCTACAACAGATTTCATGTAGTTGTAGACGATACAAAACTTAAACTAAAACAAATAGCAGAATCATTGACAAAAGAAATAAGAGACCATTTTCAAAGAGATGAATTGCTAGAGGCTATGGGTGTGGTAAATCCGATGTTTTGGGATCCTTGTAATGAATACCAGATTATAAATTCTTTGTTTCTCAAATACATGGGCAGCCTTGCTGGCCATTTTAGTAAAAGTGTTGTAGTCAATGGCATTGAAATCAATGGCATTCTCAACAGAGATCTTTTGACAAAACAATCAAACTATTTTGGAACAACAATGTCTGCTCAAGTTTCACAGCTCTCTAACCGTCATGAAGCAGGTTCTATTTCACGTTTGTGGAGAATATTACAACCAAGTACTATCTTACAACATACTATGAGTGAATATTTTCATTTATATGAATTATGTCAAACGATGATTTTGGGATCCGTGGAAGATGAAAGGGTGTTCAGTGCACTATCATATATAAAATCTAAAGTTCGAAATAGGTTGGACAAAAATTTGGAGAATTGTTTGAGAGTATATGTGTCGGCCTATGAGGTGGAGGAGTTTCCTTACGAAAGAGCATTGTCACATTGGAATTCTTTGGCAGAGAGAAGAGGTGTAACGAATATTGATAATGATGAGGATGATGGTAACATTGGTCAAATTGTGACGACAAAATTTTTGGGAATGAGTGCAGAACATTTTGTACAATCTGAAAAGAGTTTGTTCCAGCTTCCAGCATTATGATGCAAGGATGCATTCATTTGATTTTATTTCACATATTATCATTTGATTTGATTTCACATATCAGAATGAGAGGATGCTATCATTTGATTTGATTTCACATATCAGAATGAAAGGATGTTTTCATTTGATTTAATTTGAGTTCACATGTTATTATTTGATTTGATTTCACATATTATCATTTGATTTGATTTCACATATCAGAATGAAAGGATGCTATCATTTGATTTGATTTCACATATCAGAATGAAAGGATGCTATCATTTGTTTTGATTTCACATATCATAATGAAAGGATATTTTCATTTGATTTGATTTGAGTTCACATATTATTATTTGATTTGATTTCACATATTATCATTTGATTTGATTTCACATATCAGAATGAAAGGATGCCATTGGATACTCTATATAGCATAGCCCTCTGATTTAATTATGTATTATTTGATTAAAAATATTTTGATTTAATTATGTATTATTTGATTACACATATTCTTTGATTACACATGATTTTTTTATTGGATTATAGAAATGTGTTACTGGATATTTTGTATATCATTTTTCATTAGCCTTGTTATTGAACTATTAGTTAAAAGTTTATGTTTTTCTTGTAGTATTTGTTATTCGTGAAAGTAATTGTCTATGTTGCATTTTTTGACATTTCAAATTAATTCATATAACATAAAAGACATACTTCAATATTACTTAATATATCAACACAAACAATCAAAACATAACAACATTCAAAACAAAGTTTTCAAGAGATAACACATATCAAACATTATTTCTTCCACTTCAAATAAAGAACAACAAACTTTTACATCATCATAAATAATCAAAACATAGTCTCTTTCATTGAATTCAATATTTAAAGAAGATACCATTCATTCACAATTTACAATACATATCAAACATTATTTCTTCCACTTCAAATTACTTAATACATCAACACATAATCATAACATAACAACATTCAAAACAAAATTTCCAATAGATAACACATTTTTCGGAAATAGTCTCATTCATTGTTTCAATTCTCAAAAAGGATACCATTCATTTGCAATTTACAAAACATATCAAACATTATGTTTTTCAGTTCAAATTACTTAATACATCAACACATATAATCCTAACATAACAACATTCAAAACAAAATTTTCAATAGATAACACATTTTTCGAAAATAGTCTCATTCATTGTTTCAATTCTCAAAAAGGATACCATTCATTTGCAATTTACAAAACATATCAAACATTATTTCTTCCACTTCAAATTACTTAATACATCAACACATATAATCCTAACATAACAACATTGAAAACAAAATTTTCAATAGATAACACATTTTTCGAAAATAGTCTCATTCATTGATTTCAATTCTCAAAAAGGATATCAAACATATCAAACAAAACATATCAAACATTATTTATTCCACTTCAAATTAAAACATAACAATAATTAAAAACAAAATTTCAAAATGATAATATGAATTTTTTAGAAATTGCCTCTATCATTGATTTCAATTTTCAAAAAAATACCAGTCTTAAATAATTTATAAAAATATAAAGATATATTGAGTTTTTGTTTCACTTCAAATCCAACACAACAAAGTTCTATTCTTTTTCAATGTTTCCTGAAGGTCCACCCACATCTACCTCAATATCCTTTTCTTCTAATGCCCCAACCCTAACCAAACTTTCTGCTGTAGTGTTGATCCCCGATAACAAGGCACTCTCTTCCTTCGTTGGATCTTCTTTGAAAGGTGCATTCAACTCCTTCTCATTTTCTTTCAGTTTAGCCTCGACATCCAGGCCCCCATCTCTGATAATCTTCTTCAAGAAATTATTTTCTCTAACCGTCTGTTGTAACCTCTTCTTCAATTCAATAGCATTATTAATGCTAATTTTGGCAGTCTTGATCAAAACTTTCATGGCACTGACTTGTTGCTTTAGGTGCTGGAAATTAGACTACAAAACAGAAATAAAAAAAGGTAAATATTTATAAACAAAACATATTTAACAAAAACAATATTTTTTAGTTAGATGTAGAACTTACATCAGTTGTAAGTCGTGTTGTTTCTGCAACCGCTACTTTGTTTTGATCAAGTGCCCATTCATTGAAATATGCTTGGGCTTCTGCATTGAGGTTTTCCAAATGATTCAAAACAATGGCCAAAATTTCATCTCTGTATGTAGACTCGGCCTCCATAGTGCCAGATTCAACTTTATGTAGCAAGGCATCGAGCTTTTGGGGCTCATTCTCCATCTTGAAAAACAACTCTTTTCTTTTTGAAAAATTCTTATATCGGCCATTGATGGCTTTAATCAAAACCTTGGCCCGATATTCCCATTCTTTCAATTTATCAATATCCGAAAGAAGAGTATTATGAACTACAACTTTACATGCATCGACTAATAACACATTTTCAAAAAAGTTTAGGATATCATCTTCTGTAATAGTACGAGCGATGACTTGCTGTGTGGCGGAGGGGGAAACTTCGATGGCATCTACATTGACATCCTCTTCTCCATCAATGCCCTCTTCATCCTCAAGAATATCACTTGCCTTTAAAGGGTAATTTTTAGGATTCATACCCTGATAAAGAAAGTCACAATCTAGAGTTCCCGAGGGCATTTGAGATGCACTCTCAACATTTGAAAAATTCTCCAAGGTTAATATCGGTACAACAGAAATATTAGATGATGACACATTTTGTGTCTCTGTAGCACTTCTTGCATGATGATGTGGCGGTGTGAGGAACATTTTACCACGCATGCGTGATTGGTTCCTCATAGGTGGAACCTGATGTGGATGGACCGAAACTTGCTTTGAGTGGACAGACAGTGGAACCTGTTGTGGCTGTGGTTGTGGCTGTGGCTGTGGTTGTGGCTATGGTCATGGCTGGTCAGATGGTGGAGCCATATTTTTTTTAGCCTTTTGAATCTAGCAGGTCCCTCTGTTAAATTTCACACAAAAACATAAAATAAATCTTTTGTAAATAACAATAGCATTAAAAAATATTTATTTAAAATATACATACCTGACTCAGACTCTACAGCCATTGATGTTTCAACCATTTGCCCTTTGTCTGAAAAATACGTAAAACACATTAAAAAAACATAATTTTACGTCAAAAAAATAAATCATTTAAAAAAGCATTTTTGAACAATGAAGAGTAAGGTTACCTTGTGGGTTGGAGGTAACCTCTTCTACGTCGACTGTAATTGTTTCTCCAGTAAAAGGTGTTGCAGGTGTATGCTGAATCCGACCATCATGAGACCTCACACGTTTGTTGGGAGTTATTGGTGATGACTGTGATTGCGTGTCAGAATCAGTAGATACTTCCTGAATCCTAAATGCGGCATCCCTCTTACTTGAAGACTGAGATGCTCTTTTCTATTTTCAAAACAAAATTAGAGAATAAAAAGATAGAATAAAAAAAGAAAACAATGATATTTCAACAAATATTTTTACCTGTATCTCACTATCAGACATGCCAATAGACAACAAACTAGGGTGCAATGCAGTGGGAGGACTGCTCTGTTGAAGGTTGAAATAAGCTTCCTGAAATAAACAAAGAATAAAATTGTTGGTAGTCACTGTGTAAGCAGAAGATTGAATTTTATGGGCACTCAAAAGGTCGTGCTTCAGGCGGTTGGAAATGTGCGTGCACCAGTCAAATTTACCACCATCAATACAACGAAGCAATAAAGAAAGTGCCCAAAAAGGCATTTATGTAGGTCGCCCCTGCAGAATAAGCCTTGCCTAAAAAAATTCAATGCAAGCATATAGAAATTTGTCTCCAACATTCGAAATGTTTAAGCCCCTTTTGGACTTAGAAGAATTAACTGAAAAAAAGAGAACATTATTAGAAAACAAAAAATAAAACAAGGAGAACATTTTTAGAGAAATGAAAGTACAACAGAACAATATTTAATGTTAAATAAAAAATAAATTTTCAAATAATACCTTTCAGATTGTCAGGATGAACAGAGTAAAGGGTTCCCAGGGTCGATTTATCATCGTCGGTTAAGGCGTACTAGTTGTTCACCAGTACAACATCCAAAAATGGTAGCCCTGTTAGTCATTGCACATCGAAGGGTTTAACCAAAAAACAATTTCCTTGTTATCCACATGCATCAAAATAGTGGACACGTCATGGTTGTAACAAGAAATGATCCATTGCATCAACTGAACGTTAATGTTCAACTGAGGCATCTTCAACACACCAGCAAGTCCAACGGTGTAAATCCATTGGGAATCTCTATCAGGAGTGTTGAAAATGCTCTTGATATTGGGGCAGAAGATGTACTTGAAATGCACTTTTGATGGAAGAGGAGAGGAACAACTAGCCATCTCTGAAAAGAAGCAGGAAAACACTGGCAAAACCTTCTAAAAATGCTTCTAAAATGCTCTAAAACGCCAAAATGCTCTCAAAATGCTGCCAAAACCCTCTAAAAATGTTGCCAAAACGCTCTCAAAATGCTGCCAAAATGCTCTAAAAACACTGCCAAAACGCTCTGAAATTGCTTGGAAACCGTTATGGAAAATGCCCTAAAAATGCTGGAAAAAGGTTTAAAATTGCTCTGGAAAATGTTGCAAATGACCCTGCAAATGACCCTACAATTGAATTTATAGATTTTCGCATGGCAGGAGTTAACGCATGAACAGGACACGTGGCATCATCTTATTGATGGGTTATGGCGGTCGCCTTTTGCCACTCGCCATCTATCGGTCGCCTTGTGCCACTCGCCATCTATTAGTCGCCTTGTGCCACTCGCCATCTGCCAGTCACCTTCTACCAGTTGCCTTCTACCAGTCGCTTGATGCCAGTCACCTTCTGTCAATCGCCTGCTGCCATCTGCCTTCTACCAGTCATCTTTTTCCAGTTGCCTTCTGTCAGTCACCTTCTACCAGTCGCCTTATGCCAGTTGCCTTCTGCCAGTCACCTTCTACTAGCTGCCTTCTGCCAGTCGCCTTCTACTAGTCACCTTCTACCAGTCACCTTATTCTTGTCACCTTCTACCAGTCACCTTATGCCAGTTGCCTTCTGCAAGTCACCTTCTACCAGTCACCTTATGTCAGTCACCTTCTGCCAGTCGCCTTCTTCCAGTTGCCTTCGACTACTCTCCTTATGATAATTTTAGTGGGAAAAAAAGAAAAAATCGCCATGTTTTGAAAAAATTTCTTCAAAATTTTGAAAAATTCGCCCCAAAGTTTATACAGTTTTCACGTTGATTCACCCCGATTTGATAAATTATTTTTTGGTACTACCCCTTATGCATAACCATGTTTGGCACGAATGTCAAAATAGATCCCACGATCGAGGGTTATGCATGTGTTTTGTAATGCGAACATTCTAGACATGAACGCAGGAAAATGATCATCAAATGATTGTAGGAGAATGGACACTATAGACAAAATGATGAATTGCTATCTTATATAGTGAAAGAGATGATTTGGTGGTGGTTCATTGAGGAGGGCATATTGCATACATATGGAGGATTTGAAAATATTATTCTTCTTGGCGAGTGAATCTGACGACACATGCAACAAGTTATGTTGGGTTTGCATACATAAACATATGATAATCACATACTTTCATGATGTTGTTGTATATGTTCAAAATATTGGATGAGAACAATGTTGAAGAAAGAGTACGAAGTGGAAGAAATGCCACTGATGCATGAGGAGTTAGAGGTCAGACAAGTTGAAGAAAAAATACCAAGAGGTTGAAGGAGCGAAGCAGAAGATTGATTTGCAGAAGGCTACATTTGCAGAGGAAATACAAAGACTTTGGATTTATTGTAAGATTCATTATATTATATCAAATTCAATTTTTGTTAGAAGCAAGCACAACAGTGGTGTTTTTAATGTATAAGTTGATTGATATGAAGTTTTAATTTCAAATTCCACAGAAGATTGCATCAGATTTGTGTAAGATTGTGTGAAATCTGATCTGCACAAGTTTGGTTTTAAAAGTTTGTGTTTTTGTGTTGTAGCAAGTTTGTTCGAGGGTTTTATTTTAAATTTATTACTTTACCTAAGTCTTTTCAAATTTATTTGAAATATTTAGATTTAAATTAAAGCCTAGTTATTTTATGAAAGATTTAAATTTCATAACTAGGTTAGACGGGAAATATATCACCTGAATATTTATTTCTATAAATAATTTGGGTGAATTTAAAAATCATAGTGAACTTTGATTTTTAAATCTCATAAATTTAAAAGTTCATTGTTGTCTTTATAAAATTCTGATCTACAAAGATACAGAGTTACAGAAAGATTATAAAATTTATTACAATCAAATATTTAAGCTCATAAATATTTGATAAATAAATTTCAGAGAAAAGGACTGTCATAGATAATTGATTTTAATAGTATAAAATTGAAAATCTAAAGTTTGAGATTTATTTGTGATAATAAAAGATTTGTTGAAACTTTTTAAATCTCAAATCATAAGTCCAAAGGTTACTATTGAAGGAATTAAATTTATTTAATTCAAATATTTAATCTCATAAATATTTGAATAAATAAATATTGGATTTAAAGATTATATGAATTATAGATTTCATATTTTTTTTTTTTGAAAAAAATGAAAACTTGTATTAATACAAAGACCAGATACAAGCGGGAGAGAACACATCCCGACCCAGAGCCAAGAGCAACACAACAAGGGCAGCGCACAAAGGCAACACTAGCAGCCACAGGGCAAAGAGAACAAACGGCGCGAAAAGGCGACATGTCGCGAAAACGCGACATGTCGCGAAATCGCGACAGGCAAACCCGTCACGGCCGCATCGGCGCCAACAGTCGCGATAACGCGACATGTCGCGAAATCGCGACATGTCACGAAATCGCGACAGGAAGGGCCCTCGACAGCCACCCGCAGAAGGCGTCGCGAAAACGCGACGAAAAAACTAAACAACAGTCATGCCGCAAAAGGGTCGCGATATCGCGACAAAAAACCAACCAGTCGCTTAAGAGCCAAACATGCCGCGAAATCGCGACAAAAAAGCCAAGCTGCATCCAATTAACCAACCTGTTGCGAAAACGCGACACAATACCACCTTTGAACAACATCTTCAAGAGAGGCACAATATCGCTAGCAAAGCCCAACAAGAGCCACGACAGCGCTACATGTCGCGATATCGCGCAAGAAATACGCCAGAGGCCAGGAAGGCACAACCTGTCGCGAAATCGCGACAAAAACCAACTCGTTGCCGCGACAGCGCAACAGGTCGCGATATCGCGACAATTTTCCACCCAGCCGCCTAAGTGCCAAACGTGTCGCGAAATCGCGACAGGAATACCTTGCAGCTTCCAATTCTCAAACTTGTCACGAAAACGCGACGAAATATTAACTTTGCTTTTCAACTTCATGAAGGGAACGAAAGCGCGGCAAGAACTCCACACGGACCACGAAAGCGGGACCTGTCGCGATATCGCGACATGTCGCGATATCGCGACAGAAACCCACCGGAGGCCGCGGTGGCTCAACCTGTCGCGATATCGCGACAGCAACCAGCCAGAGGCCGCGACAGCACTACATGTCGCGATATCGCGACAAAAAAGAGCCTTAGCAAAAAAAACTTTGCACATTATTTCAAAAATTGTTCAAGGCCTTGTCTGATCTCTGCATCCTCCACAGACATATTGCTATGCAGATGCATCCCAACCTCTCTCTCAGCACCCATCTTAGCAAGGAAATCAGCCGCTTTATTGAGAGATCTACTAGCATAAACAGGTATCACATCCTCTACTTCCTTCCAAAGCTCTATAATTTGGGAAACCAAAATCCATGACCTCCAAGCTTTTAAGGCAAAGTTCCTCATGCAATCAAGAGCACCAACCAGGATTTGGGAATCAGACTCAATGATTATCTTTCTATGACCATGCTTGACGGCCCAGATGGAGGCAGATTTAATAGCAAAGGCCTCAGCTTCATTGTTTGTGGCATATCCCAGACCTTGCAATTCCCAATAGAGCACAGTCCCAGCATGATCACGGCAGATAACTCCACTACCAGCATTGCCCGGATTACCTTTTGCAGCTCCATCAGTATTGATTTTGACCCGGCCTTACGGGGAGGTTTCCAACAACTTCTTACTGTCTCTCAAGATCGGCAACTCTCCCTTTCAAAGGCTTAGAAGGTGGCTGATTTTCCTCCTCGGCATAGATGGCAACGGTTTCCACAACTTTGCTCCGGATGACTCGCCATATCCCATCCACCGAAGAGAAGGTTTCACGAAAAATACGAGCATTTCTTTCCCGCCACACCTGCCACCAAATAAAAAGGAAACTGAGCTCCCAGCCAGTACGAAGAGCTTTAGATATAAATCTACCTCTCTTCCAGCTTTCCCATAAATTGGTCCGAGACAAGTCTCCAAGAGCCTGAAGTTTAAAGTGGGAGAACCAACGATGCCAAATCTGCTGTGTGAAAGGACAATCAAACAGAAGATGATCCGCAGTTTCCTCATTCCTATAACACAAAACACACTGGGAAGGGCCAATGATGCCTCTAATTCTGAGGTTGTCAAAGGTCAAGATACCATTATGCATCAGCTGCCAAGCAAAGAAGTTCACTTTCGGCCAGCCCTTGGGATGCCATATCTTCCTCCATTCTTGAACTGGAAAAGAGTGTGGGGGGGGCTCAGGAAGGATCGAATCATAGCCCTCCTTCACAGAATAAACCCCAAGGTTCCCAAAGCCCCAGGCAAGCTCATCCTCCTCATCTCTCCCAGTAAGAAACCTTTCTGCCAAAAGTTTTCCAGAGTTGGAGCCCGCTCCGGGAGGGATTGGAATAGGCCATTCACCCGGCCGCTTAAACTTTTGAACCTTATACTCCCCCAATTGGCTGGTATTGAAGTAGCTCTCAATATTAATCCAACCCTTATCTTCAAGAGCTGATTTTAACGGATGCAAATCGGGAAACACAGGCAAGGATAGGAGGATCCTGATCCCAAGAATCGAGTCCAAAGCCGGGCCTTCTCCCCTCTCCCAACTTTCCAGAACAATTGATCTTTGATAATGCGAGATCCAAGCTTGAGCGCATGCCACACAAGAGATCCATTACCCTCCAAAGGATAGCGGCCCAAGTCGTTGGGATGAACAAGACCCAAGTATTTACTAGAAAGGATTACAGCTGCGAGAGGGACGTAGGTGGGAAATCCACCTCCAATACAATTTACCAGCCAGGGCCCGATTGTTAAACTTGGAGCTTCTTAAACCCAGCCCACCTTTTTCCTTGGGCTGGGTGACCTTATCCCAACCAACCAAGGCCCATTTCCTCTCTCCTTTGGCACCTTCCCAGAGAAAACTTCTAGCCGCTTTGTCCAGCTCTTTCCAAATTGAAGGAGGGGCGGCCAGAATAGAGAATTTGTAAATAGGCATGGCCTGAATAACAGACTTCAGGAAAGTTAGTCGGCCCCCATAGCTTAACCATCTATGAGACCAGTGATTCATTCTCTCTTTGATGCCATCCAAAAGGTCCTTCCAGAAATCAGCTTTCGGTTTTTGAAATGCGAGAGGAACCCCCGAGATAAACAACGGGAAGGGAGGTCCTAGTGAAACCCGGGATCTCCATAACTCTCTCTTGTGACCTTTGATCAAGGTTAAAGAAGACCACTTTTGATTTTGTTTCATTGATGACTTGATTAGAAGCCCGGAGGTAGACGTTAAGAGAATCTTTGATTCCTCTTGCTTCCCTGAGGCTGGCAACTCCCACCAAACCCGTATCATCCACAAACTGTAAATGAGTCAAAACTTCAGCCCCGATTTTAATTCCTGTTATCTCGTCCTTGACATCTTCTTCTCGGGGAGGAGTCTGCCTAAACCTTCAGCCAAGATGAGAAAGAGATAAGGAGAGCAAGGATCTCCTTGGCGGAGACCCCGAGAGGCTCCAAAAGGTGGCGAGGGAAGTCCCTTAATTAAAACGGAGTAGGATGGCGTTGAGATACGGCTCATGACCCAGGCAATCTAGTCCTGAGAAAAACCAAAGGCTGCCAACATCTTGACCAAGAAGCCCCACTCTACTCTATCATAAGCCTTAGACATATCCAGTTTGATGAACATTCCCTTGTTACATGAATTATGCATAGAATGGATAGCCTCCTGAGCCAAGATCACTCCATCCAAGATCTGTCTTCCTTCAACAAAACCCCCTTGCTCAGGGGAGATTATATTATGAAGAAGGGGTTTTAGTCTTTCAGCCATAATTTTAGTGATAATTTTGTAAATCACATTACATAATGCAATAGGTCTGAAATCGGAAATGTGAGCCCCCCCCTCTCCTTTAGGAATTAAGGTGATAAAGGTGTGATTTAGAGCCTTGAGCATTCTTTTGTTAGTTCGGGATTCCTCAATGACAACCAACACATCCTCCTCCAAGATATCCCAGAAGGCTCTAAAAAGCTCAATAGGGAAACCGTCCGGACCAGGCGATTTTCCTGTGCACATCCCAAAGACCACCTTCTTGAGTTCATCACGATCAATGGGCTTAAGAAGGGCCTGATTCTCTTCATGAGAAATAATAGAGGGAATGCCCTCAATGACTTCATTTTGGGCTTCCACATCATCTTGCATACTTTCCTTGAAGAGGTTTGAGAAGTACTCCATAGAGAGGGAGTGCATATCAGGGAGAGTGTCAAAAGAGTTTCCATTCTCATCTTGAAGGAATTCCATGTTATTCAATTGCCTTCTAGCACAGGCAGAGCGATGGAAAAATTTAGTATTTCTGTCTCCTTCTAATAGCCAAGTATTTCTTGCTCTCTGTCTCCAGTAGATCTCTTCTTGATTATCAATGTCCTCAACCGCTTTGCGTAAAGCGTCATCCTCGAATTTAAGATGCTCAGAAATAATTCCTTCTACTGAATTGTTTTTGCACCTCATTCCATCCGGCCAACAAGGGAGCCCGTTGGAGCTGGAAATCAGATTTGTTAGTTTGCTTCCCTTGTTTTAGTTTACTCTTAACAAAAAGAAGTCGTTTATGAAATTTGAACATAGCTGTTCCAAAAGGGAGACGACCTTCTTCCCACCATTGTGGAATTTTCCTTCGTAGGTCCTCTTTTTGCAACCAAAAATTTTCAAATTTAAAAGGTTTGTAATACTTCCCTGACATAGTCCCTCCCTCCAGCAAAATGGGAGAGTGATCTGAGACTGGGCCCTCCAAAATCTGGAATTTGATATTCCATCTAACATAAGCTTCCTCCGAGACCAGAAACCGGTCAAGCTTAACCCTCCTATTGTATGGCTCTCTTCTCTTATTAGTCCAGGTAAAGTTTGTACCAGGGCCTTTGATATCAACAAGGTTAAAGGCCTGGACTTGGGCAATAAACAGCCGGTCCCCTGTATCCAAAACAGGGATGCCACCTTCCTGATCCCTAGCAGATAATTTAGCATTGAAGTCCCCAGCAATAATCCAATCAAAATCTTCCCGGGAGGACCTCATGTTTTGAACGACTTTCCATTGAAACCGTCGACCATCGGTGTTACGAGCCCCATAGAAATTTGTAATTAAGACTTGTTCGATTGTAACAATATTCTTAAAAAGAGATGTGAGGACCCCTCTCCGGGCTATATGTTCTATTGCTATCCACGCCGGAGGATTCCAAAGAGTAGCAATCCCTCCCGAGGCACCTAGAGCAGCCACCGCCATATGGCCGACACCCCTCCAGATTCGGCTGACAGTTTTACTCATAAGGTCTAATGACATTTTTGTCTCCTGAATGAGCAGAAAGTCTGTTTTACTTCTCTCTAAAAGTCTTTGAACAGCAGATTGATGGGTTCTCTCTGTTTAAACCCCTCACATTCCAAGATTGAATAATCATTGGAAACCTTGGGAGCAATACGAATCAATTGTTCTCGCCAATCCTCCATTGATTAGCTTATCTCCTTGCATTGCAATTAGATCCTTATTGGATTTCCTGCCCACCCCTTGGGAATTACTATTTTTCGACCTCTTCTCCACCTGGGAAATTCCAAGAGCTGGTCTTTCTCTGAGCTTTTCTGCAATTCCCATGGTAACATCTTTAATAGCTGGCTGAACTGGGGAGTGGATTACCAGAGTCCCTGGGTTTTCTTGCTGCAAAGTCTCAGAGGAGTCAATCACCTGTTCAAGGACAGGGGTTGATGAGGGAGGAGCATGAGTAAGGATGATATTATCCTCAAGGTTCCCATCTGCTCCTTCCATAATTTGGTCTTCTTGATCCACAAGAGATTTGAAGATTTCATACCGGTTGGTTGGCTTGGGAAGAGCTTGCTCCTTGCCATTTCTCTTTTTGTTTCTTCTTCTCTTCTGCTGTTCAAAGCCATCTTTCTGGCCCTCAGAACCAGGGGGAATGACAGGTGGTTCCTTGACCGAAGTGGACTTACCTTCTCGGGGGCGATTTGACATTCCCTGTGGAGCATCCGCTTTGGTGCTCAAGATATTTGGGCAGAACCTTGCCAAATGGCCATGCAAATGATAGACTCTACATCGAAAAGGTAGGGCTTCATAGTCTAACTCTTTGTATCCGAGGAATGTCCTGCTAACTCCAGTTCCATCTCAGCTGGTAGCGGTTGACTAATATCCAGTTCTACACAAATTCTCGCATAAACAACAATATTTCCTTCAATGGTATCCTTGGAAACTCCCAAATATCTACCTAGAGAGTTGCCTATCAATTCAAGAATCTGCTCACCCCAAAACTCCATCGGGAGAGCATACAGCCGGATCCAAACCGGGACAGCCGTGGGCTCAATGCGAGGGTCGAAACCCGCTCTCCACGGTTGGACAAATAACCCTGCCGGGCCATGGCTCCTCTTCTCTGATTCAAATGCTCTGTTTCTATCCATTAGGGAAGAAAAACTAATAATAAAATACCCATTGCTTATGGGCCATAAGGAGTACTCACCGATAGGCTCCCAGTTTTGTCTCACCCGGGGAATGCAAAAAGTGCAGGGGTGGGTCGAATGCCCATGAACTTGCGGATCGGATCATGAGTAGCCCGATAGTTTATCGTGTCTTCAACCAGCTCTGGTTCGATGACTATTTTCGGTCTTGACGCAGATTGCGGGAGACATCCATTGACTCTATGCACAGGAGAACCCTTGCCCGCATTCCTGGATAGCAGATGGAAAGCACTCCGCTGAGCATCATCAGAGGAAGACGCAGGATTTTCTCGTAATATCTCCGCATAAGAGGTCTTCTTCCCCTCGAGAGAACCTGGAGGAGACCCCATTGGGCCCTCCCGGGGCACCGAAAGAGCCTAGAACAGAAACCAGCAGCAAACCCCCAAAGACCCTGGAAGAGGTTTCCGATCTGAAACCCTAGAGGCTCGGCCGTCGGCAATTCAGAAGGTTTCCCGCCAAATCGCCAGAGCTCAAAAATCGCCTAGGAAAAGTAAACTCCAATTATAGATTTCATATTATAAAGTGTAAGATTTATAATTAGAATTCAAATATTTTGAGTTCTCTATCTTGTGAAAGAAGCAAATAAATAATCAAGTTTTAAAATATTTAAAAGGCCCTAGCATAAGGTTTTCACATTTTATAATAGGGTTTTGTTTTATCTTGTATTTAAATCTGATTTCAAAAGCTTTATTCATGAGATTAATGTCAATGCTTTGAAATGCATTCAAGTTATTTTTTAATATAAGTTTAAAGCTGTTGGAAAATGACACAGTGAAAAGGGGTAAAAATTTGTTTACAACGGTAAGCTTTGGACCTTACCCTTTTACTTCCTTGGATGATAGTTGACTGGGCAGGAAGATTGACTTGGACGACAGCTGACTGGACAGATTGGACGGCATGGGCGGCAAGGCAGTTGACACCAAATTCCCTTCTATCTTTCTTCCCTATTTTATTTTATTTCCTAACTTCCCTTAATTTCTTCTAAGGTTGTTAAGCCTATAGTATTTAAGCAATGTAACCGATGATTTTCTAAGAACATTTCAATATATTTTCTTAAGTTTATTTTCTCCTATTCCCATGTGCAATATCTGGTATCAGAGTGAGGTTGAAGAGGGCCCATAGATCGAGGTCGGAGGAAGCCCGCACGTGAACCAAGGTGAGGTCGAATCGAGGCGAGGTCGAGAGGACCCGAACAGCCCCGAGCGAACCCAGGTATCACAAGTTGAGGCGAGGTCGAGAGGACCCGAGCAGGACCAAGCACACAGCACGCGAGGAGGAGAAGACTCAGAAGTAACAACCAACTGAAAGGTGCCACATGGCGAAGACATAGCAAGGCAGACACAGGCAATGTGGCAGACAGTAGACAGAGCTCGGACTACGTGGTAGAAAGAAGACAGACAATAATACAAGTGGCAAGCACAGGTGATGAGCAACGTGGCACAAGGCGAGAGGTTTGAAGGAGGCAAAAAGGGCGGTCCCGATTGCTCGAAGGCAATCGAGTAACTATTCGCCCATTGAAGGTTTTAAACACCTTCACTGTTCTCTGCGGGATAGATGTGGGACTAAAGTCCCAAAAAAAAAAAATTCCTTTGGGCGGCCGAGAATGGCATAAGGAAGGTAAGCTTCCCTTGCCTTCTCGTCGAGCCGCGTAGCTTGACTGGCTCATGGAGCCAACGCTAAATCTTTCACCCCCCTGCAGGTCATGGGTTCGAATCCCGACAATGGAGTAATAATATTTTTTTTTCAAAATTTTGAATTGATTAGGCTGTATAAGTGTTATTGTTGTTCATTTTCATCGACGGTTGTGGCCGAGTTGGCTAGGAAGCTTAGCCTAGAATATAGGAGTCGCAGGTTCGATTCCTGTGGAGTCAATTTTTGATATATTTTTTTTAAGGAATTTTTTTTATATTATATTTAAAATCACTTTATTTTATTTAATAAAATTATAAATAATGGTTTTTTTTTAAAAGGCAATTATATATTTTTTATTAAATAAAATATATAAGTTTATATATATATATATATATATATATATATATATATATATATAATAAAATAAAATAAAAAGAGGGGAAAAGAGAGAACAAAAGAACATTGCCTAAGAGGCAATTATTGTAACAAAGAAAGTTTTGTTTTTATTCAAGGAATCATAAACTGAAGAACAATGTTGTAATAAAGCCTAAGAGCTTTAATTTTTTAAAAGGCATTTATGATTAGACCCAATGGGTGTTCTCATGCCTTATGTGCAATTATAGCAAGAGAAAGTGCAGATAGGTTTGATGAAAAGGTAAGGGGTTATGGACTCAATATTGTATTTAGTCAACTCCAAAACGTTGTAATCACACATCAAAGACATCTCGACTCAGGATACAAAGCATATTTTGAAGATAATTCATTTAGAAGTCAATTTGAACAATCATAATCCATCCAAGGAGTGCAACAAGAATCAAAGTACTCACACTACAGCAATTCAGTGGAAATCCTAGAACCACCATCACCAGAAATCATACCAATAAGTATCGATGAAGAAGAAGTGGCAGATAATTTTACAAATCAAGAGGTAGAATCCCCACATCAAGAGGAGCAAGCAGTAAATGATAGGGTAGAACAAGTCATATTTGACTTAAATTTGTAAACCCTTCCTTCTTTATTCTTCTTCTTTCTTTCATTCATCAAAGTATTTTTTGTAACCGTGAAATAAAAAGTTTTCTGGTAACTATGGCTTCACACAATAGTTTAACCATCCCAGAATTTATCGGTTATGACTATGAGTACTAGTCTATAAATATGAAGACCTTACTCATAGGAAGAGGATTGTGGGACATCATAGAGGAAGGTTATACAAAACCCACAGACTGGTCCACACTCAATGCAACATACAAAAGACTCAAAATAATAGAAGAAGAGCAACTCATCTGCTCTTTCTCATCTCCAAGCTGCATTGGAGAAAAGCATATTTCCTAGAATTGTTGCTTATACAACTGCACAAGCCACATGGAAAGCATTGAGTGATGGATTTCAAGGTAGTAATCAAGTCCAGCAGGTAAGGCTTCAAACATTGAAGCAAGATTTTGAGAATCTCCGGATGAAAGATGATGAAAAAGTAGGTGATTATTGTGTTAGATTAAAAGCATTTGTAGACAAAATGAGTACATTAGGCGAAGAAATCAAGCCTGAGACAATTGTAACAAAAGTATTGAGAACACTTACACAAAAATGAAATCACATTGCCATCATAATAGAAGAATCTAAAGATCTTTTCCTTTTAACATACGATGCACTAATCGGATCGTTAATGTCACATGAAGATAGGTTTCCTGAAACTCCTTCAACAAGCTATGGAGGTGATGATAAGGCCTTCACTTCAAATAAAAATAATGCAAGAGGACGGGGAAGAGGTCAAGGCAGAGGATAACAAAGAGGTAGAGGTAGAGGCAACTACAGAGGAGGCAACTAAAACAGAGGCAACCAAAACCAAGGAGGCAATTCCAATAGAGGAGGCAACTCATACAGAGGAGGTAATCAAAAAAGAGGTGAAAATCAGAATCGAGGTGCAAATCAAGGACAAAGTGGAAATCAAGGGCGAGGAAGTGACAATTCCAAAATAGCATGTTTCAATTGTAGCAAACCAGGTCACTTCGCTCGTGATTGCTGGTCAAAATATTCACAAGGGAGCAACAATCAATATGGTAATTATGGAGAAGAAGATGATGCTTCTAATATTTTTCTGACATATGGCCAATCAAAACAGAATCTATCTAACACATGGATTCTAGATACTGGTTGTTCCAACCATATGAGTGGTAATGAACATTTATTTGCTACTCTCGATTCCACTTATAAATCCTAAATCAAATTAGGGGATGATAAAACATTGCAAGTAGAGGGAATTGGAGCCATGGAGGTTCCAACTAAAGAAGGACTAAAAAATGTGCATGACATCTACTACACTCCAAAGCTCCAACACAATTTACTAAGCGTTGGGCAAATGATGGAGAATAATTACAAACTTGTATTTGATGAAGGACAATGTATCATTAATGATAAAAATAATTGTAATCGTGTCATCACATAGGTCCCCATGACCAAGAACAAATTATTTCCTCTCAAGTTTAATGAGCCAGGAGGAGCTCAACTTGCAAATGTAGCCATAAAAAATCCAAGTGTCCTTTGGCACTTGCGATATGGTCACCTTAATTTTGCTAGCTTGAAATTGTTAACTAATCAAGCTATGGTGACATGACTTCCCAAAATCCATGATCAAAAAGAAGTCTGTGAAGGATGTGCTTTGGGAAAGCACTCAAGATCAAATTTTTTGATAGGACAAGCGTGGAGAGCCAACTATCCACTACAGTTAGTACATTTGGACATTTGTGGTCCAATGCAAACACAAAGTCTCAAAAACAGTTTTTATTTTCTCACTTTCATGGATGATTTCTCTAGAATGTGCTAGATTTACTTTCTGAAACACAAAGATGAAGTTTTTGATTGCTTCGTAGATTTTAGAAATAATGTAGAGAATCAAAATGGGAACTATGTAAAATGTCTTAGGACAGATCAAGGAGGTGAATACTCCTCAAAAGCTTTTTTGAAATATTGTAAAGATAGTGGGATCAAAAGGCAATTTACCACTGCCTATACCCCACAACAAAATGGTGTGGCAAAGAGAAAAAATTACACCATAGTTGATATGGCGAGATCAATGCTCCAGACAAAGCATCTGACTTATATGTATTGGGAAGAGGCTATAAGAACCAGTGTATATATTCTAAACATAAGTCCAACTTCTAGTTTAGATGGTGTCACTCCTTACGAGGCATGGTACGAAAAGAAACTTAATGTAAAGCATTTCAAAGTGTTTGGTTCTTTAGCATATGTACACATTCTCGACGAAAAAAGAAAGAAGCTTGATCCAAAAAGTCAAGCTTGTATATTTGTAGGATATTGTGAGTCTACAAAAGGATATAGACTCTACAATCCCAAAACTCATAAAGTTGTAATCTCTAGGGATGTAATTTTTGATGAAGGGGGAGAATGGGGTCATCAAAGAATTTTTGTTGATGATGAATCCCATGATGTAAGTTCTTCACAGGTACAATAGGTATCTCCAAAGCAAAGCAAAGGCACACCACCCCCTCCAAACCCATTCAGAAGAGCTACATCAATTACTTCAATAAATACTTTAAGTCCTTCTCAATAGAGATCAATAAGTTCTTCACCGATGGACATCGACAAAGACTCTCCATCAAGAGGCAGAAGAACATTACAACATCATCCATCCTTTCAAATGCTGGATCATAATTTCCAGAGAAGATTCACTAGAAGTCAAGCTAGTGAGATGAATTCAATTTTGCAACAACTTGAAAATTTACAATTGTATGGAGATGATGATTCCCATGATCCTATGGGAGATGTAGTTAATTATGCCTTATTGGCTAGTACACGACTAGAACCAGCTAGCTATGAGAAGGCATGTACTCAAAATATATGGCAAGAAGCCTTGAAAGAGGAAATAACCTCTATAAACAATAATGATACTTGGGAGCTAGTACAACTACCAAAAGGAAAAAAATGTGTTGGATGTAAATGGGTCTACAAGACCAAGTACAATGTTGATGGAAGCATTGAGAGGCATAAGGCGAGACTAATAGCAAAGGGTTTTACTCAAAAATTTGGCATTTACTATGAGGAAACCTTTGCTCCTGTTGCACAACAAGAGACAATCAGATCAGTTATTTCCTTAGCAGCTCATAAAGGATGGAATGTTCAACACGTGGATGTAAAGAGTGTTTTTCTAAACGGATACTTGACAGAAGAGGTGTATGTTCAACAATCTCAAGGTTTTCAAGAACAGTGTAAAGAGAACCTTGTTTACAAATTAAAGAAAGCACTTTATGGCCTCAAGCAAGTACCAAGAGCCTAGTACTCACGTATTGATGGCTATTTTAGTGAGTATGGATTCACAAGAAACAAAAGTGAACCAACTTTGTACTACCTAAAGCATGGAGTAGACATTCTCATAGTTTGTTTGTATGTGGATGATCTAACATTTATGAGTAGTAATAATAAAATGAATATGGAGTTCAAAAAATCCATGATGAAACAGTTCGAGATGAAAGATCTTGGTTTATTGTGATACTTCCTAGGCATGGAAGTGCATCAATCAAATAAAGGGATCTTCATATGTCAACACAAGTATGCTCGAGACATGATAAAGAAATTTGCCATGGAGCAGTGCAAATCAGTTGCAACTCCAACTAGACATGGGATCCAATTGAGCAAGGAAGATGGAGCATCAAAGGTTGATATGACCACTTACAGAAGCATGGTTGGGAGTCTGATGTTTCTCACCAACACTAGGCCAGATATTCAATATGATGTTTCTCTAGTTTCAAGATTTATGGCTAGTCCTTCTGAACTACATCTACAAGCAACTAAAAGGATATTAAGACATGTAAAAGGTACATTGGATTTTGGAATCCATTACCAAAAATGTAATTTTGTGAATTTAGTTGGCTTCAATGAAAATGATTGGGGCAACAACATAGATGACAAAAAATTTACATCAGGAAATTGTTTTAGTCTAGGATCAGGACTAATTACATGGAGTTCCAAGAAACAAATTGTTGTAGCATTGTCATCAACTGAGTCTGAGTATATAGCCATCACTCATGCTAGTACTCAGGCCCTATGGTTAAGAAAAGTTCTTGAAGAGATTGGAAAAATTCAAAGTGGTCCAACATGACTATATTGTGATAACATAAGTGTCATTCAGTTGGCATATAATCCAGTCCACCACAGTAGATCAAAACATTTAGATATGAAGTATCACTTCATTCGAGATATGGTGGAACAACGGATAGTTGAGCTTCAATATTGTAATACTTTGAATAATATTGCTGACATCTTCACCAAAGGTATAGCTAAAGCTCAATATATAAAGTTGAGAGACTGTATAATCAGGCCTCTCAACTTTAAGGGGGAGAATGTTGGAAAATGACACAGTGAAAAGAGGTACAAATTTGTTTACAACGATAAGCTTTGGACCTTACCCTTTTACTTCCTTGGACGACAGCTGACTGGGCAAGAATATTGACTTGGACGATAGATGACTAGACATATTGGATGGCATGGACGGTGAGGCAGTTGACACCAAATTCCCTTCTATCTTTCCTCCCTATTTTCTTTCATTTCCTAACTTTCCTTAATTTCTTCTACGGTTTTTAAGCCTATAGTATTTAAGCAATGTAACCGATGATTTTCTAAGCACATTTCAATATATTTTCTTAAGTTTATTTTCTCCTATTCCCACGTGCAATAAAAGCATTAAAGTTCATACTTTCAAATAAATTTGCATTCTCAAAATATCAATTTTCAAATGACAAATTTATTCATTTTTTGAGGAAGTAAATGAAATGCAAATGATAATTCCAAAATTTAATTACCTGATTCCCAATCCCCTTGTTATCAGTTACTTACAAACTACTAGAATTATTCAAGCACTTATTTATGCACATATGCATGACACTTAAAACATTAAATGAGAACCTTGGAGAAACGTACTTTCTTTGCAAGAGGGGATTTTTAAATCCTAGTTGTCGAGTGGTAGAACGAATAAAACGTATTCATTTATTTATAATATTAACTCAAATCTCAATTGCAATATAAATGGAGTAATACGAAACAGCAGCGGTAAATACAATAAATCAATTTGAATATATTTTGCCACTTAAGGTGGGCACAACCTCGTCGTAAAGGCAGTGACTGCGAATATCGCAAATGAAATTGGATAAAAGATGATAAATGATTTAAAACAAACAATTGGATTTATATAATCAAATGAACTCTTTCATAATATAGCCGACGTCTATATTATGTTTGGTATGTAACATGACTCCCCTCCTCGGAAAGCTTTGTCCTCAAAGCTGGAAATGTCTGGAAAATCCTTTCAGGTTCCCATGTAGCCTCTTCATCTGGTAGGCCCTGCCATTTGATGAGAAATTATTGGATGTGACGAGAGCTTCGTATGCGTGTTCTGCTTTGTAGAATTGCTTCTGGCTGGAGGTATATACGCCCTTCTGCATCGAGTATTGGTACTTCTGACTGAGATTTCACTTTTTGGCCGATCACCTTCTTGAGACACTGTCTGGCATGGTCATGGGATCTTTTGGAAGGTAGTCCCTTTGGTTCTTGGAAGACCTCTTCGTAATGTGCTACTATGTCCCGTAAATCTGGAGCAAAAATACCCAAAATTGCTCGAGATTGCTTTTCCAAACAATTAATTTGAGCTATGAATCCGTATCCAACCTTTTTTAATGTTTTCTCCATACTATGAGAGCTCACCATCTGTGATGGAGGAGTAGTAATACCTTGTAAGCAAATGACCCGTCCGTTTTCCTTCCATTCCACAAATAATTTTTTGAAATTGAAGCTGACCGTGTCTAGTGTTTCCAACCATTCAACTCCCAAAATAACATCAGAGTTCCCTAAATTCATTACAAAAAGAGATCCAAACCAGGTATAAGTTCCCATTTTAATGGAGACTTGAGATGTTCTCCCAACACATTGAGCGTTCACCCCGTTGGCTACTAGAACCTAGAATTTGTCTTTGTTGGAAGAATTAATGAATAAATTCAAAGCTTTTGTTGTTTTGATGTCGATAAAATTGTGGGTACTTCCTGAATCAATTAGCACATTTACCTTTTTCTGGCGGAGAAATACCGGTACCTTGATTGTATGGTGGGCTGTTAACCCCATGAGGGCATGCACGGAAATAGCCATTGTATCCTCTTCCTTCTCTTTGAGAACAATCAATAGTTCTTCTTGAATAGGTTCTTCCTGGTGGTATGCTTCTTCCTCTTCTCCTTCATATTGAGCACATTCAATATGAAAGTTTTGTTTTTGTGCACATGCTTGTTCTCTGGGATGGTGATTGCGACATTTATAGTAGAAGTATCTTGATGGTTGATCATTTCTACAAAAAGAGTTGTTGCCATATGAAGGATGACTATAAGTTTCATGTTGTGTATACAACTGAATTCTCTTCTCAGCTAGCTTGGCTATTCTTATGCAATCGTTCAACGAGGTTGGATTTTGAATGTCCACCTCCACCTTAATATTTTCTTTCAAACCATTGCAAAAAGCTCCTACCATTGTGTCTGGACTGAGGTGTAATGCATATGGTAGTAAACTGGTGAATTCGAAGACGAAATCACTAACTGATCTTTCTTGTTTAAGAGATAACAGTCTTACTGTGTATTTTGATGTAGCTCCATCAAATCTTTCTAAAAAATAGGTAGTGAAATTATTCCAGCAAACAGTAGCTCCTTTCTCGCGTTTAAGCCATACGAACCATTGGTAAGCCTCAGTGCCTAATTTTGATGCCACGAAAGGGACTTTATTAGAATCCCTAATTTGGTATAAGTCTAGAATGCCTTCTATTTTGGCTATCCAACCATGGGGATCATGACCCTCAAAAGTGGGCATATCAATGCGTGGAAAATTATTAGGGCCTCTCGGTTGGTGATAACCCATATCCCTATCCTGATCTTGGTTATATCGTTGTCTATGATAGCGATTCCCGTAATTATTCGGATTGCCTCTTTGCTGCTCCCAATCTTCATCCTGGTCATCATTTTCTTCATGCCTTTGTTCATGGGAATGATTTTGGGGATTAGTATTGGGATTAGGTTGGTTTTGTGCGCTCAATAGTTTAGTTAGGTTGACATTAATTTGGTGCATACCATCTAGTAAGTGTCGAGATAATTTCATCCGTAGTAATGGCCGAGTTACTTAATTCTCCTTGTGTGACATTTTTGTGAGTTGGGGGAGGGTTAGTAGCCATGGGGTCAACCAGTGGATGACTTGGATTATAACTACCAATTTTGAAAGGAGAAGGAGAATTTTTTTTTTTGTACGTTGGCTTCGATGAAGTCTTCTTGCATTGTTATTGGGTGTCTCTAAGCTTGTTAGTCGACCGTCAGGTCCTTTGGTCCATTGTTTGGTCATGCACTTTCAAAATCTTGCTTTGAAAAATTTTGGCTTCAATTTCTCCAATAATAATTTGATGAATTGTACCAAAATTTGTGTGTTTCGCTTCAACTGTCGTGCCAACTGCGATGCGGATTTGAATTTGGGTGGCCTCCTTGACAGCAACTTTCAACAATTTTTTCAATTTGGACAATTTCAGCAACTTTGACAACAATTTTTAGCAACTTTTCAAGTTTGGACAATTTTGACAATAACTAGACTGGGACTAACCGATCGAAGACGATGGACAACGATGACTGGAATGGGACTAACCAATCGAATAATATGAACAACGAGGACATAGGAGATGACAAAAAATTAGGAACGGACAAGACACGACAGCTGGACCGCAAATCGAAGCAGAAGACTCGACAAGAAACCATGACATGATAGTTGGACTACAATACAAGACTAGACAAGGGACCGCAATCAACGCAGAAGACTTGACAAGAGACCACGACACGACAGCTAGACCGTAATCGACGTAGAAGACTGGTCAAGAGGCCATAATCAACGCAGATGACTGAACAAGAGACCACGACCTGACACGAAAGAACAAAGGATTGGCTAAAAAAGAAGTTGCCAGACTACGCACGGAGGCCTCCCGACGTGTGACCGAAGTCACAACGTAGAAGGTGTGACTATTGCTTCTTAAACCCCTCCACAAGCTTGATACCGTAAATGTGGGATAAATAATAAAATCGACGTACAAAAAAATGTTTTAACTGACGTCAGCGATTTAAATTAAAGGTCGACCTTAGCTTTTGCCCGTATTATTGAATAATTTCATGATTTTTGATTGGTTGATGGTGTCCTCACGATTTAACAAAATTCGAACAGGGAACAACGATTTTCGGGATGAATGGCGACTGTTTTATGCCCTGTGAAAGTTTGTTTTTGGGAGAAATCGAGGATCTAAAAAACTAGCAAAAGAAACACAAAAAATTTTAAGATGTGTTTGGAATGGTTCACCTGCTGTGAAACCGGTTGCTGAAGACGTAATCCGGTTGTTGTAATCCGATTACGATTGGGAGAACCACTGTTTATCGAAATCCTTCGAATTTTGCCTGAGGCCTTGCTGGGATCGAAGGCAATATGATACCACTTGGAATGAATAAAACGTATTCGTTTATTTATAATATTAACTCAAATCTCAATTGCAATATAAATGGAGTAATACAAAACAACAGCGGTAAATAAAATAAATCAATTTGAATATATTTCGCCACTTAAGGTGGGCACAACCTCGTCGTAAAGGCAGTGACTGCGAATATCGCAAATGAAATTGGATAAAGAGATGATAAATGATTTAAAACAAACAATTGGATTTATATAATCAAATGAACTCTTTCATAATATAGCCGACATCTATATTATGTTTGGTATGTAACAAATGGTTTGTGACTGGACAAAATCACACCTCAACAGGACACATCTCTTTAGTCAATTTGAAATGATTGGCCAAAGGTGTACTAACAAGTTTTACATCCTGAATATTAAATCTTTTCAACACCTTCTCAATGTACTCACCCTGAGACAATGTTAATTTACAATTTTTAATATCTTTTGCTATTCTCATACTAAGAATTTTCTTTGTAGTACCCAAATCCTTCATTGCAAATTAATTTGCTAATTTTCTTTTGAGCACATTTATATCCTGCATGTTAGACCCTGCAACAAGCATATCATCTACATACAATAACAATATAATATAGTTATTATTATCTAATCTCTTAAAATAAACACAATGGTTGGAATAACATCTACTATAACCTTGTTCTATCATAAACCTGTCAAATTTTAGATACCACTGTCTTGGAGCTTGTTTTTGGCCATACAAGCTCTTTTTCTACCTATAGAATAATTCCTCCCTCCCTTTGACCTCATACCCTTGTGGCTGCTGCATATAAATATCTTCCTCTAAATCCCTATGGAGAAAATTTGTTTTTACGTCTAACTTTTCAAGATGCAAATATTCTACAACCACTAGGCTTAAAATAGTTCTAATTTAAGTTATTTTAACAACAAGAGAAAATATCTCATCAAAATATATACCTTTATTTTGTGCAAACCCCTTTACAATAAGTCTAGCCTTATACCTCTTTTTACCTCCATCTTCTTCCTTTACCTTGTAAACCTATTTATTTTGCAATGCTCTTTTTTTCTACAGGAAACCAAACCAAATCTCAAGTCTGGTTATGTACCAAAGAGTCCATCTCCTCTTCCATGCCTTGTTCCCACTTATTTTTGGTTTCTACCTACATTGCTTCTTCATATGTTTTTGGTTCACCAGAATCAATCAATAATACATGATGCAATGAAGGAGAGTAACGTTTAGGGGGTCTACTTAACCCGATAGATCTTCTAACAACACTTGCAAGATTTTAAGGTGTTTGTTACTGGTCTTGTTGAATATTTTAATTTTTAGCACCTTTAGAGTTTCATTTTCTATGATTTCATCAAGCACTGTGTATTCTATGTTTACCTTTTCCTATTTCTTTCTCTGCAAATGATATTTATGCATGACCTTCTCATTGAATACCACATCTCTACTCCTAATGATTTTGTGATTTTCATAATACCAAAAGCGATAACCAAAATTATTAACTCCATATCCAATGAAAGTACACTTCTTGGACTTTACTTCAATTTTTGTTCTATTTTTTTTATCAATATGAACAAATGCTTCATAACCAAAGGTCTTCAAAAATGATTAGCTAACAGGTTTACCAGTCCATGCCTCTTTTGGAATACCACCATCCAATTAACTTGAAGGTCCAATGTTTATTACGTAAATAGTAGTATCCATAACATCTACCCAAAATTGTAAGGGCAATCATGTACGTAATCTTATACACCTAGCATGTTCCATGATTGTCATGTTCATCCTTTTTGACACACCATTTTCTTGTGGTTTTCTTGGAACCATCTTCACTCTATGAATCTCATGGTATGAACAGTAACTATCAAACTCCTTGTTGCAATATTCTCATCCATTATATAATATGAGACACTTCAACTTATTTTCTATCTCATTCTCAACCAAAGCTTTCCATTTCTTAAAAATATCAAAGACATTAAATTTTCTTCGAATACAATAAACCTAATTTTTTCTAGTTGCATCATCAATAAAAGTAACATAATAATAAGATCCACCAAGATATGATACCTGAGCTGGTCCCCATACGCATATATGCACAAAATCTAAATTTTCACTCTTTTTTTCCTTCCCAACTCTGATAAATTTGACTCTTTTCTATTTTTCATAAATACAGTGCTCATAAAAGTCCAAATCAACCTGCTTCAAACCTAGCAACAAATTTCTTGAGTGGAGAATCTGCATCCCCTTCTCACTCATGTACCCAAGCCTATGATGCCACAAATATGTATCCACTCCTATAGAAGCTAGAGCAATAGAAAGATCAGTATTACTAGTACATACATACAATGTACCTACCTTCTTTCCTTTTTCTAATATTAGTGATCCTTTAGTAACCTTCCACGATTTTTTTGAGAATGTAACTATATAACCTTTGCTATCCAACTACCTTGTTGAAATTATATTTCTTCTCAAATAAGGAATATGCATTACCTCTTTGAGAAACTATTGGTTTCCATTTGGTAATTTTATCTGTATCTTACCCATTACAACAATTTTACATGGTCGGTCATCACCCAAATAAACTTGTCCAAAATCACCTTGAACATAGTCTAGAAACTTTTTCCTATGGGGTGTGGCATGATATGAAGCCCCTGAGTCTAGCACCCAACAATCATTAATATTATCTAATTAAAGTATTAAAGCATCTTGCAGCACATCACCTACTACATTTGCTTCCTTATTATTTCCCCCTTTTTTTTTAGACCAACATTCTCTTTTTAGGTGTTCTTTCTTCCCACAATGCCAACATTCCAACTACTTCCCTTTGGATTTAGATCTACCTTTCTTTGACTTTCCATTATTTCCTAGAATATTTTCTCTCTCCCTTTGTCTTCCCTCATTCTCCATAGTCAAAGCATTACCTGATATCTCCCCTGTGCTTTTCCATCGCATTTTCTTGCTAAGGATAATTTCAATAACATCATCAAACTTTAAAGTGTTTGAACTAGAGATAAAATTACTTACAACCATGACCAAGCCATTCTAAATTTCTAGCAATGAACATAAGATCAAAAGAGCCCTAACCTTATTATCTAATTTTACTCCTACATGACTTAACTAATTTGTGACCATGTTAAACTCATTTAAATGATCAGTAACAGACCCACCTTCTGAAATATGCATATTAAATAAATGGTTCATAAGAAATACCTTGTTTGAAGTTGAGGGTTTTTCATATAGTTTAGCCAATGCCTTCATTAGATCGTTCATTGTCTTTTTCTTTGAAATTTTGAAGGCCATCGATGCTACCAGGCATAATCATATTGTTTCTAATACCTTTCTATCAAGAACTTCACATTCTTCATCTGACAATTTAATCGGATTTTTTGCTATTTCCCTTAATGGTAGGTAAATATCCTTATGATATAGATAGTCCTCCATTTGCATCTTCCATAGTTGGTAATTTTTGTTGTTAAACTTCTCAACCCTAAACTTGCCTTCTTCTAGAATTGCTCCCACTAGAACCTAGAAACCCTCCTTTCAAGTGAGTTTATCAACCTCACTTTGATACCAATTGTTAGAAATAATAATGCGAGCAATAAATATAAAATGCGGAAATATAACGTAGAAGAACATAATATAAAGGAGACATAGATATACGTGGTTCACCCAATATGAGCTACATCCATGAATAAAATAACCAAACCTTTATTCATTTTGACCAACAAAATGAAGGGATGCACTAGTAGGGGGCGTTGCCTCCCCTACACCCCCCCTTCATGGAGTGGGTCCAAGTGTGGCTAAAAACAAGACCTCCAAATTAGAGAGAATCAAACTTTACAACGAATAGTAAACTCCACCTTATTGGTTCTTGTTATAAAATTCCAAAGAGTTAAGGTCTTTAGTAACTTTAGACCTATTAGCCTTAGTAATATCATCTACAAGTTTTTGACAAAAAAATTGGTTAACAAGATCGAATTATTTCTTCCCATAATTATTGATCCAGATCATAGTGGATTTGTGGCAATAAGGTAGATTCTAGATGGAATAATTTTATTTTATGAACTCATTCATTATGTGTATAAGAGTTGGAGAGCTAGGCTTTTTTCATGCTCGATATGAACAAAGCGTATGATAGGTTTTCATGAAGTTTCCTCCTAAAAGTGCTAAACAAATTTGGGTTTCATAAAATATGGATAAGTCGAGTAATGCTTGTATCTCTTCAACCTTATTCTTAATTATCATCAATTTTTCAATTATGAGATACTTTAAAATTTGTAGAGGCCTACACTAGGGTGGCCCCCTTTCACCCTTCCTCTTTATCATTATGGCTAAAGCATTGGGTAGATCTATAAAGCAAAACCAACCATAGTAGGTATAAATCCAGCTCTTTTAGTGGATCTATTATCCCACTAGCAGGTTATTGATGACTCCTCTTATAGCCACCTTGGCTTCCATTTCACAAGCAAAGAAGATTAAGAAAAAATTGACATCCTTTGAAAGGCCTATGGGCTATAATATCGACTATTTATAAAGTTTAATCTTCTTCCTTAACACCCTCCATAAGGCGAAGAGTGGTCTCCCAGATTTTGGGTTGTGGGGTGGTTGAATTCCCATCTACCTACCTTGGGATACCCTTTTTAAGGGGAGGTTGAAAGAGAAATTTTAGGACCCAATTATCAAAAGGATGTAAAAAAATTGGCTAGCTGGAAGGGGGCTCTTCTCAGCTAGGTTTGCAAAGCCCAACTGGTAAAATCCACCCTTCAAAGCATTCCTCTATTCTTTCTCTCACTTTTCAAATCCTCGACTAAAGTTATTCAAAGAAGTGAACTCATCTAGAAGTCCTTTCTTTGTTCTAGAAATGAGGAGAAAGAAAGTTTCACTTGGTTTCTTGGAAATAAGTATGAACTAGAAGAGAATTCAATGGCCTTGGCCTTAGAAGAGTTAAGAGCATGAACATCACCTTATTATCCAAGCAAGAGTGGAAGTTATTCAAGAATGATATTTTTTAATGGGTTTGCATTCTATCAGCCAAAAATATTTCTCAGAATAGAGACTTTCTTGTTGATTTACCCCCCTCTATAGGATCAACTTTTTGGCTTGGTATCACTAAGATTCATCATATCATTTCAAAGGACCACAAATGGAAGCTAGAAAATGACAAAAATATTGACTTTTGGAAAGACACTTAGGTTGGTGATCCTCCTCTAGCTCACATTACTAAGGCTACAATTGTGAAACCCATAACTCGGGCCATATTTGGAGCTAAAGTTGTAGACTTCATTCAAGTAAGTAATGGGGTGAAGTCCTAACGGAATCTCAACTTCCCAAATCTAAACTAGGAGGAAAGAAAGGCTATGGACTATCTCAATCACATTCTAAGCTTATTGGTCAGTAGATATTTTAACATTGAAGATTCTATTCTATGGAAGGGGGAGAAGGATGACTCCTTTTTGGTGAAGTCTGCTTACTTCCTTTCTAAAGTTGAATCTATGGATCCGTTTCCTTTCAAAAAGATCCGATATAAATTCCTTACTCCTAAAGTCAACCTTTGTCTGTGGTTTACTATCCAAAATAAGATTCTCACTATGAAGAACCTCCAAAAAATCAGTTTGACCATCCCTAATAGGTGCCACCTTTGTAGATGTGATGTTGAATCTACTAACCATATTTTCTTCCTTTGTCCCTTTTTGCTTGAGGTCCTCTATCTCCTTCTGAATACCTTGGGGATTTTTTGGGTTGTCTCAAACTAGTTTTTTGATTCCTTTGATCAATGGTCTCCTTCCTTTGCTAGTCTAAGGTTGCGTATATTTTGGCATTTTAGTCTCCCTCACCTAGTCTAGGGTATCTCAAAGTAGAGAAACAATAGGGTGTTTAGGGGAGTTTTTAGAGAAGTTGCTTGTGTTTGGGCTAAATTCTTACCAATGATTATTGAGAATGTGTTTGTCCTATATCTGGATGATCCCAGTGGCCTAGAGGCTGAATCCCTCCTTGAAGTTTATCTTGGTTTCCAACAAGATAGAAAAGGAACTGATCATAACCTGAGGAATACCAGAGCTTTAACCAAGTGGATATCATCCCCTTGAATGGATCAAATTTAACTTCAATGGTTCCTTTAAAGAAAAATTGATAAAGTTGGTGTAAGAGGTGTGTTTCAAAATAACAATAGAGATATCATTTTAGCCCTTGCTAAAAATCTTAGGTCTTAGATCTACCACTTTGCAAAAGCCAAAGCATTCTTCCAAGGGGTGGTGCTTCTCCCTTCAATTGGTTGCAGGAAAATTATTATTGAAGATGACTCATTAAATGTTGTCAATATGATCATTGGATTGCAAGTCCCTAGATAGAATATTGCTAATATGGTCGAGGGAGTTTTTGAGTGTAAATTTTACCCAATTATGAAATTACAATCTCCCTTAGGGTTTGGATCTCCAAAACCCTCTCTTTCAAAGAAGTTAAACAAACAACTTCTCCAAGGTCTCTGCTATATTAGCATTTGCATATGTGTATTAGTAATCTCAATAAAAATGTATCAATTTAATGCTTGGAACACCTTAGTGATTGCAAGTAATTGTAAACAAGGGGCAATGTTGGTTTATTTTACCATGCTACTTTAATGATTGTTCATGAAACCAAAATAAAGCAAATGTGAGTTGGTCCTCATATGACCACGAGGTAGTGTCTTAATTCCTTTTATCTTGAGGATTTTAAAGTAGATTTATCTTCCTTATCAAGTGAGTTTTAAACAAGTTTTATCTTGCATAAATTCTACTTTAAGCATTGAAAGTAAAGATTAAATCTATTTATGAATGTGAAATCCTCAATGATGAATAGGGTCTTCAAATGTAGCTTCTAATCATGGAGATTAAGCAAGCCTTTAATGTGATTGAGAAATTATCCATCTTTAGTGAAATTAATTTTCACAAAGAAATGATAATTCCTTGCCTTAAAATGTAGGCTCATAAATGTCCTTTTAATGTAATTTATAAAACTCCCCCTCTTCCATGAAATCAGAATTTTCATGAAGAAAGGTGCATTTATTGCTCCCAAGATGCCAATTTGTGAAATGCCATAAAACATAACCCCTTCAATGAAATTGAAATTTTCATGAAGGAAATGTCATCATAGGCTCATACATGAAATCTGAAACTGAAAAAATGAAATTTGGCTTCAAAATGGAAATTTTGCAATTTTGAAATTTAAAAATCTGCATTAAAACAACTTCGGATAATTTTTAAAAATATGAAATGACTCCAAAGTAAAAATGTCTAAGTGCGTAATGGAAATATGAGTTGTAATCTACACAACCATGCAATTATTTTTGGATTTTGAAATTTTTTACTTTTTATTTTAATGTCCAAAAATTTAAAAAAAATTAAAAATTTTGAAAAATAAAATTTGAAAAACTGAAAATTGAAAACAGAAAATGCAAAATACACAACAATCAGTTTGATGTCATTCTATTCCGACAAAACCGAAGATATGAGACATTCCATGCATGCAACCTAGCCTATTAGACCTGCAAAACAAGCACAATCAAAATAGACTAAGTGCTGGCTCCTAGGGTTCAAAATAAATTTCAGATTCAAGCATTCACATGAAGCAACCAAGAAACTTGCATTAACTTCATCTACAAGCCTAAAATCTGAAAGGGGAAAAATAGACAGTTGAATCTAGCATGCAAGAAAAATCTCCTCCTTTCTTGCCCATAAGATACAAATTTCTGAAATTTTCTGTATTAAAAATTTGTCATTTTACAATAACATAAATTTTTGGTTTTCCCAAACCAGTCCATGAAAGAAAAACAGCCCAAACAGGTCCAGAATGGCCCTCTTACCTTCAACTCTGCAAATCTACGGGTTTCCGTGTTTAAATGCCATATTTATTATTTTTGATGCAAACTTTTCATTTTCCAAAACACCCTTTCGATTCTATTTTCCTTTGGGTTTTCGTTTCTTCTGTTTTGGTTTGGTTTTCGCTTTCCCTCATTTTGCCTAAATTGAAACATCCTCGAGATGTTTGCCTTCTCTTTGGGTAACGCCTTTTTTATTTATTTAACATGCATGGACATTATCATTTTAAATTCCATAACGCCTTCCACATAAGGTTATTTGATCCCCAATTGTGGCATCTTTTATTAATTTCATAACACAAACTTATGACACATAGGACTCGTGCCATTATTTGAAGTTATTTTACCTTATCATAAACTTGATAATGGTAGAACTCTTCCTCTATGATTTCCATGTTGTCGTAGTGACATTAGCCATGTTGTACATGCATAGTTCTCCTCCGTCGTCCACCATGTCGTTGGACACCATGGTGTCTCAACTAACGGTCAATGCGAGTGCTACTTTGCTGCTAAACAACGTTTGTCCACTGTTAAACATATGTCTAACCACCTCGAGGTTATTTTGATACGCTCGGTCAAACTCTGGTTGTGATCCTCGTTGGCCTGCCAGGTTGATTTCTGTAATTTAAATGTTGTTGCCCAAGTGTAAGTCGAACTCTGCTGACTCTATGAGCGTTTCATTTTCCATTGTCGAGAACCATTTGTCATAACTTGTCGTGGAGTCTAGTTTAAACCCTCTCTCTTCTGCCGTGATGGGTGTTCTCTAATCGTGCTGGCAATAAATCATTAGACGTTGTGTCTATGATATCCTTCACGTCTGTCCAAACCTGGGTTCTCCTAATGCATGCTGCATCTAATCTATTTCTCTTGCCATGTCGCATAAATCGTTGTCAATTCTATTCTCATGGTATTTTTCATTCGCTTCAACGTGGCATATCTCTCGTTGTGTTCATATAAACAATATGAGCTCGGACCCAGTTTGATTCCCGAGGTTTGAATGTTGTTTCGTGTTAATGAAGTGTCATCCCTGAGCTCAGTTAATTCACCCCATTCGCGGTCGTCTTCGCTCGACCTTCCAGTCCTCTTCCCTCTATCAGTGCCGCAGAGGCTATGGTTGTTCGTTGAGTGGCTAGCTAGCACCACAGCTCACCATCCTGATCAATTACCGTAATTCGCATGAAATGTTCCTACACTGACTACCACAGGTGCTATCCACCACGTTCGTCTGCAAAGCCGTCTGTTCCCTGACCGTCCCACGTGGCAACATCCTTATTGGCGTCCACATTTTGTCGTCTGCCAACATGCATTGTAGTAGGTTTATTGTTGTACGTTTCTTAACATGATCTAGTGTAATATCATCATCGTGGAATCCTATAGATTCCACCTTCTGTGATGTACCTCCTCGTAATATGAGTGGCTATGTCCATTGCCCCGAGTGTTCCTTACGTGTGCCAAGTCATCCAAAAAACTCTACGCGAAACCTTCACCGATATACGTTTCTTCTCACTCAACAAGTCCTTAGTGACCTATTTCAATGTTTGAAAGGGTTGTCGCATTCACGTTCCGACTGACCTGCAAAACATACATAAAAATATATTAAACCTTATACTTTATAATTTTTTATCGTCATACACCGGTGTTAAAGCGGTCGGCCTATGTTGTCTTGGGCCTTCATATCGTCGTCTTAATTTCTTTGGCTACCAGGGCTACTGCATTTGCATTCGACTTTCCATGACAATGACGTCCATTCGCTCGACGTGAAGCTCCAAGGCTATCTGCCTATTGTCATTGAGGACACCTCCACCTAGACGTTATACATCCGGCTATTTCCTTTGTCCTACGTCCTTCACCATGGTACCCGGAGACTTAAATCTAATACGCTTCCAGCATGCGTTACCACGTCATCTAATACCTCTCGTTGGTTGTGTTCTGCATTGAAAATCATCGAGAAATCCTCTATGGCGCTCGAAGCTATCATGATATCCTCCTTCACCGCTGACGTCGCTGCCACGACGATGCTTGACCCCTGTGCCTACTGTTGTTGTGACGTGACTTCGAAACATCACTGTATTGTTGTGCATCATCGAGGAGTCCCCATCTGCCTGATCATATTGCCACGTAGGCGCTCGTATCTCCACTAAGTTTTTTGTGTAACCTCTGTGTGTTACTAGATGTAGCTTTCGGCTATTAGACGACTATTGATGTTTTTTCGGCCATGAATGACGGCATCGTCGAGTTCCCAGTCCAATGCCTTTGGCCTTCGGACCTGCCATAACCTGCATAAAACAAATCACACCTATTAGATTTTCAAATAAAACCATAATATGCGATCAAATCTAAAGTTATGACATATAAACAATGTGTTTCATTTTGATTTTCTTTCTACTACATATAGATGAAAAGAATTTTATATTATATATCCTTTATATTACTTTGTTATATATACATATACATGAAATATGTATATATAATAAAGTATTAATCATTTACTTTTTATTACTTTTAAATAATATATAAAGTAAGAAATGTGAAGCATTTTTTTTTTTTAATATTTTATTTATTATTTGTTTTAGTTTATTATTATAATTATATATAAAACTTATATAATTATAATAATGTTTTTCTTTATCTTTATTTGATTTTCACTTTATTTAAGGAGACATCTTTAAATGGTTAATTATTGAAAATGAAATAACATAGAAAAATTAAGTTAACCATTTAAGACTTCCAACACCAGAAAGGAATTTCTTAACTCAAACTTGTCAAGCCAACCCCGATGACCAAATATTTAAGACCCACGTAAAATAATCACCACCCATGGTGAGTTTTGGAAACTAATGCAAGCACATGGGTAAGGACCTATGCAGAAAGATGCTCAAGAACAAAGAAAACTCCGAAAGTCAATTTTAAAAAGGTGGGTCCCCAATTCTTGGGGCTACTTGTGGAGCAGCCACAAAAGGAGCTAATTGGATTCTCTAAGGTATGGAAAGTATTCAAGTGAGACATACATATAGGGAAGGTAACAAGACGACTGACTTCCTTGTCAACCTAGGGTTGCTCCAATCTGGGCTATCCATTTGGAGGGATAATCTCCCACACGTCCTAATCTAGATCGATGAATGATGATCAACCTATAAGTGTCCCTGATGGCTTTGCATAGGCTGTTTTTCTTTGTGCTGGATGGCCAGTTGTTTCCTTACTCTCCCAATTTTTGTTTTCTGATTGGTTTTAAGAGTTGTAGGTAGTATATTTTTCTCTTTGGTTTCTTATGAAAGTCATTCTACAAGTTGTTTTCTATCCTGTTTTTAATTGATTGAGCAGGTCCAATGTGGCATCTTTTTGCCACCCATATAACGAGTTGGATGGATTCTCTTCTTGGAAAAAAGTGGTGATGTTCTAGGTGGTTCTCAAATTGGGATTTTTGGTAGGTTTGTGTCATGGGTTGGTTGGCACTAATATGCTTTTAGATACTTTGGGATATTGAGGAGCTAAAGGTTGTCTTAGACTGGGACCAATGGGAGGTCATAATTTTTAATCTGCATAAAATGTTTGAAGGTGGTGAGAATCTATTATGCCCCCTTTCCCGATTGTTTCATCCTTATTCTTTTGTAGCCATGGGCTATAGTTGGTGTCTCCTAGTTGGGCGGTTATTTTTTGGGTCTCTTTTCATGTCCTCTTCTCTTGTGGTTGTTTGGTTTAGTTTTAGTTAATGGTAGGGCCCTGTGTTGGGGTAGCAACCTATTGTTTTATTTTTATCTCTTTTGGTTGTAGCAGTTTTCCCTTTGTAAAAGGTTTGGGGATCCTTTCGAAACCCCTGTTTTAACTAATAAAAAAACTCTTGAGGAAACTTAAGTTTGAATATCATCCAAAATAAATAAATAAATACATGCATAATTACTAAGTTTTCTTAATATCATTGTGTGGTCATGGGTAGGACTATTTTATTTCCATATAATCAATTTTAAAATAAACTATGTTTTTCACATATCCATTAAAGCTACATATGTCTACATATATTATAAAAATAACTTCTTATTTTAAGAAAAGGAAATTTATATTAATGAGAGAGCAAAACAAGTTTATCTAGTAGAGTTTATAGTTTGGAAGGGCATCAATATTTTCAAGAGTTTTAGATTTTTCATAAGCACTAAAAATATTAGAGACGCCAAAAAATCCACAAGCATCAAAACATTAGAGGCACCAAAAACACAAAAATCATCAAAAATACAAAGGAGCTAGAGTTTGGATTTGTTGAAACATACCATAATCTAAAATGCAAGAATATATCACTCAGACAAATGGCCTCATAATCAAAAGTTTGGTGTGCGAGTTTTTGAAAACTTTGGTGCTCAAGTATTATCAAAAACCCCAACACTCGTAACATTTAAATAACTCTAACACTTGAGATAGTAAGAAAATTCTAGCGCTTGGGACTCTAGTACTCATAATAAATTTTGGAACTTATACTAAAGAGTCAAATACAAGAGCATCCAATTTTTTTGAAGTGCTAGAAAAAATAAAGGAGCCAAGGTCTTAAGTATTTTTAGAATTTGTATATATTTTGTTTATTTCATGTTCTTGTTCTCCACTCCTCTGCTGAGCTCTTTCTCTTATGATTCTAAGAATTAAATGCTCTCGTGTTATAGAATTGTTGGTGAGTGCATCTAATTTTTTGTTAAATTTCCTTCAAATGTGAAAACATTGGACATGAGTAAATTGTTGGACCATAGGATGCACACTCTTCACAACCAAGCCATTATATAGGTCCTTGTTTAGTGGTATGGTCTACAACTGAAAGATGCTACATTGGAGTCTCTCCAACAACTCCAGCACCAATTTCCTCATTTATAACTTCGAGGACAAATATTTTTTAAGGGGAAGGACATGTTAGGTCCTCATCCTAACATTATTTTTAATTCTTATTTGATTATGTAATGACCCATTTACAATGTGGGGATCCTCTTTATAATGTTATTTGTAAAACTTTGTAATGGTATGTGGTAAGGCACCTAGATAAGTGGGACCGTTTTCATGTAACCATTTTCAAGAATGTAACCAATGTTTAGTAGAAGATTCTAGCTCGAGTGGCATTTTGCATGTAAGCCAACTCTTGATCTTAGGGTTAGGGTTACATAAATTTTTTCTTTAAAATACATGAATCCATGTATGAATGCATCTTTTTGCAAATTAAGGAGATATTGAAGGAGGTTGCACCCTCGAAGAGGCTTGCAATTATGTGTCTATTGTGAGAGTGTTTAATTTTTTATTTACTTTTCACATTGTGATATTCTGTTATTGTATGAATCTCAACTTGTTTTAAGTATTTTATGTGAGTGAGGTTATAGTAGGTTCCTAACATGTTACCACTACAAAAGGTATCGACATTTTGAAAAAGAATGTAGAGTAAAATATTCAAATCAAGAAAAAAGGATTTCAAGGGTTTGGTCCCAAAATAAATTTTAGGGATGCCCTCTATGGTAGATAGTCCCAGCCTAATGCTAACATTAATCTTAAGGCTTCTCTTAGACCTCTAACAATACCTAATATTGATCCCATAAAAAAATATTTGGGATGTCTAAGAGCAGTTGATGGAATCCCAATAGTTAAGATAAAAATGGGTAACATTTAGCGTAACATTGAAGATCTGGAAATAAGAGGAATAATTTTCCATTTCTTGGATTTTTGTTTAAGCCTATCTGCTTTCAAAGTGTGGGTTGCAAAATACTAGAAAACAAAAGGTGAGACAAAAATATTTGTTTATCCCAATGGTTATTTTCTTGTTATTTTTGCTAATGATGAAAACATGGAGAAAATATTTCAAGGGGATCCTTGTTAGCGTAACTATGTTTATTACATTATTAGTATGGTTGTTAACATAGTTACAACCACTACTATTAAGCGCCTTGGTAGTTCCGTAACCTCCGAAACTATTCTAAGCGCTCATTGTATTATTTAAACAATGCTTGTTTAATGGTAATTGTTCGCTATTTTCTACATGGTATCAGAGCAGGAGGAAGGTATTTTTTTACTGGGCATGATTTTTGAAACTCGTCTAGACCTGTGACTCGGGCACGCTTCCCGAGGTCGATTGGACCTGACTGGGCAACCAAGGGACTCAGTCGCATCTCCCGAAGCCGAAGGACACTCGACAGATGCTGGATCTGACTGGACGTGGGCACGGATCCCGAGGTCAATCTGGACTGGTTCTGACTCGGGCACATTTCTCGAGGTCAGACCGACGTTGGACTGAAGTGACCTGACAGACCCTGGATCTGGCACGGAGCCCGAGGTGGCTGACTTGGGCATAATTCGAGGTAAACTGACACGTGGCGATGACCTGGACTGACACGTGGCACCACCTGGACTGGACTGACGTGGACCTGACTGGACTGACGTGGACACGTGGCGGATAGGCCACGCGCCACCCGGACCTTGCTGCGACACGTGGCCACAGCAAAAGTTGACGCCACTAAGCGACTGCCCAAAGGCAGTCACTTAACGAGGGGCGCGCCTCACCTTTTATTCAGGTGAGGCAAACGCCGCCTCCTGAATGTGGGACTAAAAGTCCCACATTCAAAAGTTTTCCCGCGGAGGCGGGAAAGCCTTCAATAGAAGGCAGGCCCCCTTCAAATATCCGTCGGGCTAGCTAGCCCGACTGGAGAGGGGGCGCGAAGGAAAGCCTCCGTCGGGAGTTCAAACCCCACCGAGGACGCCCGCGCCTAGGTAAATATTTTTTTTGTTATTTTTCTATTTTTTTTAGTATTTTTTTTATTAATATATTAATATTGTTAGTTTTTTTTTAACTAACAGTATTTTTATTATTAATTAAATTCTTTACTAAAATTATTTAGAAATTTACATTAAAAATTAGAATATTTGCCAAAGCAAAGGGGCTATTTTTTTTCTTCTTCTAAAAGGCACCATTTTTTTTCAAACTTGAAGAAAAAAAGAGGGGGGGATGATGAGTAATTTTTTTTGAAAAGGCAATTTTTTGGCATTATTGTAAAGGTGCATTTTCGGCAGCGCCCGACACCTAGTGGTTTATTTCTGTGGGCACTTTTATGTTGTATGTTGCATGCTTCATTTTTTTGCACTACTTCATTAAAAGTTAACAATCAAATTCACTCCCTAAGTCCCCAGAATCATTAAAACCCATCCGTGCAATTTATTGCACTGCAACGTTTGGTATTTGTGATACCTCTGGCCAGCACTTACAGGTAAAGCTGTCGTGATTGCGCTACTGTATCCACCGCCTAATATAGCTGCCACAACGACGTCTGAGCTTGTTCTCTATAAATCGTCGGGGAGAGATAAGTTTGCCATTTTTTTTGCTATTATTTTACTCCATCTACTACCCTAATCGTTCTTGTGTTTAGGCGTAAATCCTGACGAGAGTTCTGACATCCACAATGTTTAGGGGAAGTTACGCCCCACGCATGAGGATTGATGACTTTCTATGGTAGGTGCCATCAACAAGACGATTCCCTTTCAGTACCGCCTAAGTACCACGTATCATATAATCTTTAAAATTACCTACAGTCTCCCTCACGTAAGGGCGGGTAATTTTTTTGATTTTTCAAAATACCTATAGTCTCCCTCACGTAAGGGCGGGTATTTTGTATGGTATAACGGCCTGGCATTAAGGTATATAGAAAGGGCGACCAATTGGTGATATAAGGAACCTTCACAATGGCCTCTGCTACAAAGTTAATGACTGATGCTCATCAGTTATTGAAAGGTCATAATTATACACCATGGAAAAACAAAATGAAGGCAGTCCTAATCATGGAAGATTTATGGGATGTTGTTTCTGGAGCAACAACGAGACCTTCACCAGCATCTGGATCCACAGCTCCTATCGCTGATCAGATAGCATTTGATAAGAAAGACAGTCGAGCAAAAGTGCTCATTTTGTTTGCTGTTTCAGATGAAGTTCAACCTCATATAGCTGACAAAGCGAGTGGTAAAGAGGCCTGGGATGCCCTTCAAACCATTTATGAGGGAAAGAATGATTCCACCATTCTTCATCTTCAAAAACAACTTCACAATCTGAGTTTGAGACAGGGTGAGACAGTTGAACTCTTTCTTTGCAGAGTTTCTGAATTGAAAGGCAAATTGAATTCTTTGGGAGATACAGTGGACGACAAGCTTCTCACTTCCATCGTGATGAGAGCTTTGCCTGATTCCTTTGATACGTTGATCACCTCCATTCAGGTGTCACAACGACAAATTACCTTTATTGAGTTGGTCAATTTGCTTCAACAACATGAGGCACGCCAACTTCATAGGGATGATTCTTCTAATACAACCCTATACTCCAATAGACAGGGTTCTAAGAAGAAAGGTAATTTTTAGAAAGGAGGCAATTCTCAACAGGATTCAAAAGGAAAAGGGAAACAACCTCAACAAAAGAAGAGGTATTGCAAAATTTGTGATAAAGACAACCATGACACCAACAGGTGTTGGCATAAGAATAAGCAAAAAGGCCAGACCAAACCACAAAACAAGAACAAGCAACCCAAGGTGAATGTTGTTGTTGAAGAATCTGACTCAGATTCTGAATGGGCACACAAGGTGCTCATGACTACCACAACCTCCAAGGAGAAGGATCCTGTATGGTATGTCGATTCTGGCGCTAGTAAGCACATGACTGGCGACAAATCATGGTTTGAATCATTTGTGGCCAAAGAGGGCAGACCTGTCACTATTGTTGATGACAAAACCTACAAGGTTCAGGGAGAAGGTATAGTTTCAGTCACTCTTCCTGATGGCAAGTGTCAGATTGACAAAGTCCTCTATGTTCCAGGACTGGCTAACAATTTGTTGTCAGTCACACAAATCCTGGATAAAGATATGGTTGTCAACTTTCGTGTTGAGAATGGCAAGAAGTGTTGTTCTATTACCAGGAAGGGTAAGCAGATTGCAACAACTTCATATAAGCATGGCTTATTTGCCCTAGATGCTATCTCTACTCCCCATGTTGCCATGACAGTCTCTACCAAGGAGGCCACTTCCCTCTGGCACAAGAGATATGGGCATCTTAGTTCTGGCTACTTACTTGAGCTTAGTAAGTATGAGATGGTAAAGGGTCTTCCTTCCCTTTCTTCCACATTGCCAGTGTGCTCTACCGCTTGGTAGGAAAGCAGCATAGAGTACCTTTTGAGAAGAGCTCAACACGAGCACAAAAACCTCTGGAGTTAATTCACACCGATCTGTGCGGTCCTTTCACACCCAACAGTTGTGGGGGGAAGAGGTATTTTCAGTTATTTGTAGATGACTACTCAAGAAAGATGTGGGTTTTCTTTCTTCGACTGAAATCTGAGGCTTTTGATTTCTTCCAGCAATTCAAGAAATCTGTTGAGAAGGAGTCAGGGACTTCTATAAAAACCCTCCGCTCAGATCGAGGGGGGGAGTTTACCTCTAAAGAATTTTCAACATTCTTATCTGAGCATGGAATCACGAGACAGTTAACAACTGCCTATACTCCTCAGCAAAATGGAGTTGCTGAGAGAAGGAACCGTTCTATTATGGAAATGGTTCGTTGTATGCTCACAGGAGCTACTCTTGGGCAACAATATTGGGCAGAAGCTGTCACCACTGCAGTATATCTATTGAATAGGGCACCCACAAAGGCCCTAAAAGGAATGACTCCATAGGAAGCATGGAGTGGTCGAAAACCCTCCATATCTCATCTTCGTATTTTTGGATGTCAAGCTTTCATGCACATACCAAAAGAGAAAAGGAAGAAGCTAGATGAGAAGACATTGAGATGCATTTTTCTTGGCTATGATGAGCACTCTAAAGGTTATCGTTTGATAGATCCTTTGACCAAGAAAATTCATATCAGTAGAGATGTTGTTTTTGATGAAGCTTTCACATCACAAAACACATCTAAGGTATACCTAGATCTTGTGGAATCTAAGGAAGAGAAGTTCCCTTTGTCAACACAGACAGGAGGTCCTTCCACATCTTCTTCAACACCAAAAATGAAGAATCCAAAATGGTATACAAGCACAATCAGGGACGCAAAGTTATCCACTCCACCAGATTTGACTTTGGATAGACCTCATACTCGCAGTATGGCTCAAAGGGAAAAAGCAGCCATAGAGACTAGTGAGGTTGATGATCTTTGTCAATATTTTGAGGAACTTTCTGTAACTCCACATAAGGAAACAGAGGATATGGATATAGATGATGACAGGGTGTTTTTGTCTTCAATGAATGAACATGAACCTGCCTCTGTACAAGATGCTCTTAGCAAACCACAATGGAAGGATGCTATGGATGTTGAGTACAAGTCTCTGAAAAAGAACAAAACTTGGGAGCTTGTCGATCTGCCACAAGGAAAGAAGCCCATTGGCTGCAAATGGGTGTACAAAGTCAAGTATAAGGCAGATGGGACAATTGATAAGCATAAGGCCCGTCTTGTTGCAAAGGGCTATGCTCAAAAGGAAGGCATTGACTATGAGGAAACTTTTGCACCTACTGCTCGGATGACCACAATTCGAGTCATTTGTGCTATGGCAAGCACAAGTATGGGTGGAAAGTTCACCAAATGGATGTCAAGAGTGCTTTTCTAAATGGTGATCTCCAAGAAGAAGTATACATGACTCAACCTGAAGGATTTGTAGCGGAAGGCCAAAAGCAGAAAGTGTGCAAATTGGTCAAATCCTTATATGGCTTGAAACAAGCTCCTCGAGCTTGGTATATAAAAATGGATAATCACCTCCTGCAACATGGGTTTAAGAGATGTCCGTCAGATGCAAACCTCTATTTTAAGAAACAAGGTTCTGAAATAGTGTTGCTTGTACTCTATGTTGATGATCTGCTCATTACAGGGAGTTCAAAAACTATGATCTCCACTGTCAAAAGAGACTTGAGTCAATATTTTGAGATGTCAGATCTCGGACTTCTCCATTATTGTCTTGGTCCGGAAGTAAGCCGGAAGGAGCACTACATCAAAGTGTCTCAGAAAAAATATGCCAAGACACTGTTGGAAAAATATCGCATGATCGATTGCAAGCCAATGGCAACTCCGATGGAGACAGGAATTCAGTTATCGCGATATGATGATTCACCTCAGGTAGATGGTACTCTCTATCGACAGTTGATTGGGAGTCTCATATATCTGACCAATACTAGGCCAGATATCGTATTTGTTGTCAACTATCTTTCGAGGTTCATGCAAGAGCCTAAGACCACTCATTGGAAAGCAGCAAAGCGTGTTCTTCACTATGTCCGTGGTACTATGGAATATGGCCTAGAATACAAGAAGAATAACAAATTCTTCTTGCAAGGATACACGGACTCCGACTATGCCGGGTCATATGATGATCGCAAGTCAACTTCAGGATATATTTTTCATCTTGGATCCGGTCCTGTCTCTTGGCACAGCAAGAAGCAACAGGTGGTTGCTATCTCATCTACAGAGGTAGAATATCGTGCCGCACGTGAAGCTGTGTGCGAAGTGATATGGTTACGTCGCATTCTGACAAGTATGGGTCATCCATCAAAATCTCCAATACACTTGTTCTACGACAACCAGGGTGTTTTGAACCTTGTTAAGAATCCAGTGCATCATGAGAAAACCAAGCACATTGATACACAATGCCACTTCATTCGAGACGAAGTTCCAAGGCACCGAATTCAGCTTCAGTACATTCCCACCGATGCTCAAGTTGCAGACATTTTCACTAAGGCACTTGCACGTGTCAAATTTGAATTGTTTCGTAGCTCACTTTGTATTGCCAAATGATGTAATCAGGGGGGATGTTAGTATAGCTAGTAGTTATCCAATTATAGTTTAATATTGTTAATTTGTTACAACCTATTCTATTTGACGCATAGATGGTTCTGTAACCTACGGGCTAATCTAAGGCTACCTATGTATTATTTATACAGTTCAATACAATGGCTCTGATGTTTGCATTCCTACAATCCTTGATTCTTTGGAATGGTGAGGCTTTTCATGAATCCTTGGCACACTGAATTTAAATTCAAATAAGATATGCCTTCTACATGACCTATGTGGGTTAGACTCTTTGACCTCCTATTCAAATTTTGGAATTCGATTGTATTTTCTACAATAAAAAATTCTCTTGGAACTTTCATGATGATTGTTGATTGTACACACAAATTTGAAAATATTTTTTATGATCAAATTCGTGTCTTAATGGATTCGATAAACCTCTTACATAAAATATCTCATTACAATTTGGGGAGGATACTTGGGAGCAGGTGGTGGACTATGAGAGCATTCCTTTCTATTGCAAAAATTTCCATGAATATGGTCATTTGGCTAGTGTCTGTCCAAATAAGATTTTAGATCAAAATAAATAGGACACAAACTTAGCAGGTTTCCAAATGCCTATGAAGAAAACTAAAAAATAGTTATGAAGGATCAAGCGATGTTGTCAACTAATATGTTTAGAATTATTTCTACAAATAATCTCCTGGGTGAGGAATATGACATAATGAAGACATAATTCTTACAAATGTGATTTAAATATGCAGGGAAGGACTTCGAGATAAACCAACAAATTAAATGCTTTCAATAGAAAAATAAAGGAGAAAACATAGACAAGAAGAACAATATTTTAAATGTTGAAACTTCGAATAATTAAGACCCCAAGATAGACTTTGTTGAACCTTCCAATAATGCTTTAATTTTATATGTGCATACTTTAGGTCTAGAAGCTATCCTAGATTTATTTGGAATAAGACAAGAAATAGGTTTAAAAAATGATGGATACTAACCGAAAGGTAGATCACAAGACTAATCAACATCATATGGTAAAAGAAGGTGAAAATATTGTAGAGGAAGGTAAGATTAATGCCCTTACCAACATATTTAGCCTTGTTATTAATGAAGATCATCACTTGGAATATTAGAGGACTCAAAGGGAGTCTTTCAAAACAAAATAAAATTAGAAGAATGATTTAGACAAATCAACATCTGGTTTTACTTCAAAAAATGAATATGTCAATAAATAAATTGGAGTCAATTGCAAGTAAAATTTAGTTGGCTAGAAAAGTGGTTTCCCTCAGCTTCCATGGGTATTCTAGTGGCATTGCTTGCCTATGGGACCCAAAATAGATCATTATTCACCATATGGTTGGTAGTTGGGGTCTCTTGGTTGTGGCTACAAAAAGTAGATATTCTAACCTAATTATGTTATGTTTAATTGTTTAAGCTCTTATTACTTTGGAGAAAAAGCAAAGATAATGGAAGGAAATAACTTAGGTTATCTCCCATTTTCTTGAAGCTTGGGTATTTATTGAAGGATAATTCAATACCATCCTATATTTGGATGACAAGAGGGGGGAAATTAGGAATATAGATGGGAGCACAAACCTCATGAGTGAATATATTGTAAACCTTCACCTTATGGACATCCAACCAAATAATGGCCTCATGAATTGGTCTAACAGAAGGTAAGGCTTAGCTATATGATGGAGAGATTGGATAGGTTCTTGTTCTCTAACAATATTTTATTCCATGGACACATTCCTAAGGCAAAAACTCTTAACAATGTGGGTTTGGATCATTGGGCAGTCATGGTTGAAATGTGAAAAACTAATATCAGTTTCTTGCCCTTTCAATTTTACCTAATGTGTCTTAGATATAGTTCCTTTGAGTGTAGAAATGGTGGAAGGAAGGTAAACTAAGTTATTAAGATGTTTTGTTTTGCAAAAATATTAGAATACATCAAATCCAAAATTAAGATTTGGAATTGGTAGGAGTTTGGAGACACTAGGCAAAAGAAACAAGAAGTGATTGCTTGGATTGAAGAGTTGAATGAAAAAATACATTTAGATGGACTCATTGAGATTAAAAGTATAGATGAAATTAGACTCACAATGCAACTGGAGGAATGGTAAAAAAGAGAAGAGCTCTTATGAAAGCAAAAATCTATGATCCAATGGCTCAAAGAAGGAGATGAAAACACAAATTTCTTCCACAAATTTCTTCTATCCCATAGATCGCACAACTTTGTTTCTTCCTTGAAATAAGATTCTAGAGACTCTATCCACATTTGAGATGGCATGAATTCTATTGTGGTCAACTACATTTCCAAACTATTCACTATTACATCTCTTGACTCGGATTCTCAACTAATATTTCTTCAAGTGATCCCTACTCTTATTACTTTTAAGGAGAACTCTATTTTGAATGCTCTAGTTACTATCAATGAGCTTCAAAAAGTGGTTTTTAAAATACAAAAATGAAATACCCCAGTGCCTAATGGATTTCCCATCAAATTTTACCAAGAATTATGGGATATTCTTCATGATAATTTATTAGAGGTGGTGGAAGAAACCAAGAATGCCAAAGAAATTTTAAATGTAACTAATAAAACTCATATAGCTCTAGCCCTAAAGTCTCAATATGTAGAATATATCTCAACTTTTAGACCAATAGCTTTATATAATGTTATTCTCAAAATCATTACCAAGATCTTGGCGGGCTGAAACCACTTTCACATAAGATTATTTCTCTTGAACAAGGAGGTTATGTGGAAGTGTGATAGATTGTGGATGAGATAGTTCTTGCTCAAGAAGTTGTCCATTCCATGGAAGCATAGAAATATCCTTCTATGTTCATCCTTTTAGACTTATCCAAATATTATGCTAGAGTGTATTAGCACTTCCTTGTCAAAGTAATGGGGTAATTTGTCTTCTCTCAAGATTTGACAGATTAGATTATAGGACGTATCTCTTCAATGTCCTACTTAGTTCTTATCAGTGGCTACCCTTCATAGCTTCTAGAGGTATGAGGCAAGGTGACCCCCTCTTACCTTATTTATTCATCATTCTTGTTGAATGCTTGGGTAGGACTATGACAAAAAATATCAAAAAAATAACCCTTAAGGGAGTTACCATTGCTCATTTTGTTGATGACTCTACTCTCTTAGGTAAAACTATGATTAAGGAAGCCTCTAGAATTAAACAAATCATTAGTTGTTTCTCTAATTCTACGGGGTAATTGATCAATGAATATAAATCAAAAGTCATTTCTTTCACTGCTCTCCTAGAAAGGAATCAATGGTTCAGGATGAATTAATAAATAGCAAGGCCTCCATTCCGATCACTTATTTAGGTATTCCTATCAATATCTAGAGATAGAAAAAAAAGACTAGAATTGGTTGTTAGACAGAGTAAAGGGGAAAATTTAAAAGTGGACCAATAAGTGGATTTCATTTGGGGCAAAACTAACTTGGTAAAATTAGTCCTTAAAGCTATACCTATTTATGTTTCTATTATGTTGAATATCCCAAAGGTAGTTCTTTGATAATTGGATTAAATCAATAATTGATTCCTCTAGAGTGGTACTAAGGAGAAAATAAAATGGACCTCGGTGAAATGGGATACTTTATGCACCTTCCCAAGCATAAAGAGGGGTTAGGATTATGATATACTATAATAACAATAAGGCTTTAACTACAAAGTTGTATTGGAGGATTTTGAATAACCCCAATACTCTATGAGCCAAAAATATTCATGCTAAATGTGATGAAAACAAAAGTCTTGAATATATTATTTACTATCAATTGCCTACCAAAGGTTCTTCCATTTTGGTGGTTCTTAGGACTGGTGAGTATTTTATAAATAAAAATTTATTTTGGATCATTCATAATGGTCAATAGGTAAATATTTGGATAGATTCTTGGGACAATCACCAACCTTTGATAACTCGGTTCCCTAATTGGAGGCCCTATATGGAGGAGCTACACCAAGCTAACTAGATAAAGGTAGCTAATTATTATCGATACCAAACTAGTAATTTAGAGGTTGGTAGATTTTAGATTCCTATTGAGGACTAGTCTATTCAACTTATAGAAAGGCAAAGGGAAAGATATCAAGTGCACCCTTCATATGATATCTCTTTCTTGGTCCCATGATAAGGATTGTTTTGGATGGAACAACACTACTAAGTGTGAGTATACAACTTCTCAAGTTTATTTGACCTTATGACACAATATTCCCTACCATTAATATGAAATATTTATACAATTGTGGGCTCATGATATCTAACCTAAGGTAAGGTTTTTTATTTAATTTTTATGGCATCGAAGGGTGCGCACTGGTGAGAAACTTATGAAACGTGGCTTTCATGGCCCATTTAGATGTGAAATGTGTGAAATGAATGTGGAAAATCTTAGTCATATTTTTATTGAGTGTCCCTTATACACTGAGTTGTAGAGGAGAATGGCTATATTACTCGATTGAAAATGGTCCAATTTTTCTACTCTTGAACAATTGTGGAGGGATTGGCCTAAACAAGAGGTTGATGATCATTTTGTTAGGTAGTTAGTTTGTATAGGAAAAATAATCCTACCTTATATGGAAGGAAATAAAAAACTAGATTTTCAAATAGGAAAGGAAGGGTATTCACTATATTTGGTAAAAGACCATTTCCAATTTAGCTCAATAGGTCCAACAACTCCTTAATCACCCCAAGATTCCCACCAATGATGCAATCAAGTAACGTAAATATTGAATATTCACTCTACTATTGGAAACCAACTTAAAAGGAATGTGAGTAATTGAAATATGGATATAACAAGGAATTGGAAACCTCCTCCTAAGGATTTTATAAAAGTCAATATGGATGGAGCCTCTAGGAGGAGACCTAGAAAAGTTAGTGTGAGATGAATTGGTAGACTTTCAGATGGTTCCTTGGTTTCCACTTTTGATGAGAATTTGGGTATCATTTCCAATAACCTTATCGAGGGCTATAGTATCCTTAGAGGCCTTCAAGAGGTTGCTAAGTTTGGATGGAAAAAGGTGTTGGTTGAATCTAACTCCCAAGTCATGATCAATCTATTGAAGACTCCTACGAATCATAAGGCTAATTAGAGAATAAAAAGAATTGTTGAGAATATTAAATTAATCGAGATGAACTTTTTGAAAGTTGAATACAATCATGTGGTCAGAGAACAAAATAGGATTACTAATGCTTTAGCTAATTAGACATTGGACAAAGTTGATCTTACTTGTTATAACCACCCTCCTAGATGGTGGGCTTCACAAATTAGGGATGCTCTTCTATATATCCTTTCTCTAAATGGTTCTAGTACTAGAGTTTGCTAAAATTTATGCTCCTAAGGGTACCAAGCATAGAATTATTTTTTCTGATCAATAAATATAATGAGGGTGCTACTAGCGCTAGTCATGGTGAAAGCAGGCTAGAGAAATCCGTATGACTATTGTAATATGCATGATCCTTGAGTAATTGGTTTTTTGTCAACCTTTATGGTTGGTACATGCACAACTTGTTGGATAATTTACTTTGGGCTAGGCACACTCTTTGAGTATGCTAAAGGGAGCAGGACAAGTGTGAACCCTGGCCAATTTTGGTAGAATAGATACCCCTGCCTCCTTGGGACTTACCCAAAAGTGGCACCTCGAAAGGGTTGTTTCCCATAAAAAAAAAAAGTTCCATACATATATTCCCCTAAATGAACACTTTTTGTGTGTTGTTAACTTCACAACCACCATGCAAAGACATATATAAAAACAAAAGAGACCAATATTGATGTTATCTTCAACTATTTTTGAATAGATTGAATTATAAAAAGGTTGCAACTTTGCTACTTATTATTTGTAAATATAAATATATTTATTTATTTATATTTTAAAGTAGGGTTTAGAAAGGGTTTACCTTTCCCTTTTACATTGATTTAGTCATATTGAACTATTTGGTGTCGTTGAGATTTGAACCTTGGTATGGGCTACATCAACTATTTGTCCCAACTGTTGAACCAAGGACCCATTGGAATTTTTTGTAAAAAAATTATAATATGTAGTATTTAAGCATTAGTTTATGCAATTTAAAATTAAGTTTCATAGAAAACCATGTGTTTATTAGAAAGCACAAGCAATTTTTTAAAAAGTAGACAACTCTAATTTGACAATCAATTAGAGTCCATAATCAATGCATAAATGAATAAATTCCCACTCCATAATTATCATAATATATTCTAAAATAGATTGAAATAAATAATATATATACTTCATAGAATCTACAAGGAAAATAAAAAATTAAATACTAATAATAGAGTTAATTAATAATGGGAAAAATATACTTTCTTACTTTCTAACTTTTTAACTTGAGAATATAGATCAATACCTTTTATAAACTTAATTTTATAGTGCTTTCAGTAAAAATATAGACAATAAAAGTTATACGATGAAACACAAAAATCAAATGGCATTAACTCAACTAGATAAATTCCTCAACTTTCTAGGAGACCCAAGTTCAAATTTTACTAAGCAATACATGCATAATTGCCAAGTTGTAATATCATATGGTCATGATACAATATAGGTGGGATCTGTTTCAATCTAACATAACTATATTTAAAAAATGAAACATAAAAATAATTCATATGAAAAACGATAAAAAGCAACCAAAAAGCATTTTAAATCTATATGCGCTTGAAGGTCATTTATTTGATGCAAAACATAAGTTATAATTAATTTATGTAAATAATATTTTAAGGGACTAGCTTCTATATTACTTCTACTTATATTACAAAGAACATGTGACCATGGGTTTTCAAAGTGCTTAAATATAAATTTATTTATTGGAAAGTTTAAGGAATTATGGAGCAATCATAAAAAGGTTGCAATCGTAAGAGCACAAATCAAGTTCAAGTCCTTGCATTGTGATGAAAACACTTATGATATGGTGACCTACAAAATGACATTATGATTCCTTGGAATAGATGTAATACAGGTGAATTTGGTTTGACGCCCATATAATTGAATCTATGAAATAATTAAATGAAAATATAATATGGGAGAATCTAGCAATACGTTATTTTGTATGTGTATGTGTTTGAATGGTGAACGCATCATGTTATTGAAATTAGATGTTGTAGATTGCATATACTATGTGTGCAGGTTTTGCAGGAGAAGAGTGTTCTTACTATCCAAATAGAAAATGTCATTCTAATGGAAGGACCATCATCATTCAAGTGGAAATGCATATTGTCATTCAAATTTGAAAGTACTATCCAAGTGAGAGTGGGGGTGTTGTTCAAGTGGTCAACTAGTTGTCATTCAATTGAACTATCACTTAACCAATCTATCATTCAAAAAAATGTTTATCATTTGAGTAAGTGTCATTCAAGTGGTGAATGAGGTGTCATTTGGGTGAAGAAGTACCATTAAATTAGGGATTGAGTACTATTTAATTGAAGACTTAAGTGTCATATAAATAAAGGCTTTAATATCATTCAAGATAAGAACCATACTATCTTTTGATGAGCCTTGAAAGTGCTCATTTTTTGTACCACTTTCCTTATAAATAGTGGCGTTTATTTTTTTAGATATATATGCTTATGAGAATTTTATACGTGTTTAACAGTATATTTTACATGTTATTTAATATTTTGTTTCTAAGTGTGTTTTGTGTAGATTTCGTAGAAATTGTTGTGTTTTAGCATGTTTTTGTCAAGGTCCCACTTGGACCTGGCACCTTCGATTTCATGAAGGTAAAACATTTGTAATACACCGGTGTGAAGTGCTAAGTTAGGCAATTAATTCCCTTTGAAGCACTTGACTTTCATTTGATGCTTAACCGACGGGCGTCTGCTTCTCGTTAGGTTCCTGCTTCCCATTAGGCACCTGCTTCCTGTTAGGAACCTAAATCCCATGTTGGTACTTGCATCACAACTTCTACAGATAAGGCATCTGCTTCTTGACTTCTACAGACAAGGCACCTGATTCCCATCCAAGCTAAATTCTAGCATGACTCTGTGGTTGGAAAAATAGAATGTGATTTTAGTAAGAAGCATAGATGGAATTTCAGCATTGAAACATGACCAGGTATAATGTCAAATATGACTAACTATCTATTTTCTAGCTGCAACATAAATATCTATGTAAATCGAGCAAAACCAATATCAGATGTATTTTGATAAAACATAATACACCGAATTAGTCCACATAGTTTGATATTTTGCTTTATTCTCTATATTCATGCATGCGATTGTAAAGTAAAATCAAGACTTTGATTTGTTTCTATTTTTTAACAAGGTTTGGTTGCATATCTTATAAATATGTAGGCCACCCCTAAAAACATGATCCTATATTTCCCCCGTATATTTTTTGCTACAAGTTTTAATAAATATTTCCTGAGTCATTTCTGGTTAAATCGACTAAGTGTCCGGTGAAATATTTAACATGGTCAGAACCTGTTGGAAGCATGGGCCCACTCTCAACAACATTATTCCCTTTCCTTTCCCTATTTTTTGTTTTCATTAATTTCATTTTATTTCTATAGATTAGTTTAATTTCTTGTATTTTCCCCTATTTTTAGTAAATTCCAACAATGTACAGTTTTAATTTTTTAATGTAATTTAAGCATGTTTTCATAAACGTAGGATATATTAGTGGTTTGGAAAGCAAAATCAGAACTTCAATGAACACCAATACCCCCCCAAACCATAAATCTGGGGGACTCATATCTATGGAGGAAATTATAAGCATATACTATGCAAGGTTTATCACAAGTCTACGAGCTACCTCGGGTTGATAAATTAAGTAAGGCAGTGAACTTAATGTAGAAAACTAACCAATGTTTTTGCCCAACATTTTGGCATCATTTCCAAGGAGTAGCCTATTGTAATTTCATGTTCTGAGGGAAGTATGTTAGCTATAGTTTAGGTTGCCACCTATAGAACCTCCATTCCTAAAGCTTTGCATGAGTCTGCCTAAGAATAGAGGACCGAACGATGGTTTTGTTCAAAATAAAGATGTTTCTCAAAAGTCTTATGCTTTTGTTGTACCTAATCTTGAGACTGAATCCTCTTCTCCACAATATCCACCTATGCATTGGAGAGAACACCCATTATTTGCATAGGGTCCTTCTGAAACAAATCAACATCATAGAGAAGGATCAAAGATAAGTAGAATACAGTCTGAGGAAGACTTATTAAAATTTCAATGTTGGTAAGTGGTTAGAGAAGGAACTATATCAAACACAGATTTAGTAATCCTTTTATAGGATAAGAGAAACAAACTAGAAGCCTTGAAAGCTGCTTTGAATGCAGCTGGTGTAGATACCCTGTTCACAAACAAGATGGATGATGCAGAGGAAGCATCCACTAGTTTCAATTTTCCCATAGGAGAGGTAGGGGGAGATCACAAGATGAAGCATATCTCCCCTGCCCACATTCCAACCTTTATAGGACTACCAACAAAATATCTAGATATATTTCTATTTAAATTTGACGTTTTATGTAGATCTATGGATTACACTGCTAATGCTTAAAAACTAAAATTATTTCCTTTCGCTCTTGATGATTCAGCTTTGCACCAGTTCATCAGTTTGGGGGATAAACAAATAACTACCTGGGAATAATTAAAGAGATTTTTCCTAGAACAATACTAGTATTTTGGCAGAGCACGTGATGCAAGGGAATAAGTCCTAGACATGACATAAAAGGAAGGGGAATCTATGGAAGAATATTGGGATAGGTTCAATTTTAATTTGCAAATATCACCCCATTCGAAACTAGGAGACAGGTCCTTAAGAAGCATATTCTTAAAAGGATTTACAAATGAATCCCTAGAAGATTTTAACATGGTTTCTAGAGGAGATATTTACCAACATTATATGGATGATATTAGGCGTTTGTGTCAAAAAATTTCAAGAAGAAAATGTAAGTTAATCCCTAGAAATATCAAACAATCAACCACTGTCACTAAAACATAAATAGGAAACATAATGGAAGACCTCAAGAGTGAGATGTTATAATCTCTAGCTCTTCAAATGGACACTCTTCTACTTCAGAAAATGAAGCAGGATAATGAGGTAGCATTGGCCTACTTTTATCCCAAATGTAGGGGAAAACACCCTAGAAATGAATATCCAAAAAATAAAGTTCGAGTGTGTGTTGTATGTTCAAAATATCACAAAAAAAGTTGTGTCCATAGTTATCAAAACCTAGAGAGGAACTGTTGGTCACAAATCTGCCTAAGTACAAGATTTCATCACTTGTGCCCTAGACTCGGCCAACATTGAAAGGCCGAGAGAAAGAGAAGTCTCCCGGGCCAATCTCCAGAGAGGGTTGGCTCCCAAACTAATCTAAACTTGTTTGAAGATAAGGGTGCGGGAAAGAAATGGAAAATGTAGAAAGAAAGGGAAATAACAGAAAGAGATGGAAATATGGCCGAAGCCGACAGTGTGTAATTTGGGGTAGACTAACAGTAAAAACTCCACCAAGTTTTATAACAACATATAATAAAAGGAAAGCAGTAGAATTTAACTCACACCTTTGTAGAGATAACCTCCAGATCGCATTTCAAAATCTACTCACTAACCAGCAATGTTTGAATTCAGAATGCAGAATTCAAAACTTAACAGCAAGAGCATGAGCATAAACAGAAATGACTTTAAAAACAGAAGGAAATCACACACATAAGAATGCTTGCAAATTTCAGAAGCCAAGTCTCTTCTATTGATGCAGAGAACTTAGAGAGTTTTCTTGCAAAATGTCTAACCTTCTTTTCTTTAGATATACATGAGTATTTATAGAGGTCTTCCCTCTCTCTTTTGCATCACAACATTTAAAACATAAAACAAATTTTTAAGAGGAGATCCACAAAGTATGCACTTGAAAAGAGAGAACCATCACCCTTGGAGAAATCACATTCCCTGCTTTTATGGATCAAAACTGAAAATCGAACGGAAACAAGGGACCAAATTTCTCCATTAAATGACCATTCTCGGGGCATGCTTGAAGTGTTAGGAGATCACGAACAAGAGCTTTTAATACTGGAGGCATCTTTAATTTTGGTGGCTTCGAGAACAAAGCCTTAACATGTTCTTCCATCTTGTGCACATAGGTAAACAACAACATTTAATCTTGGAGCCTCTTTGACCATGATCTCAAAATCAGTTGGAGAGCTTTTAAAACATTACTTTGTTTGATCCTTATCTTCTCCTCACGTTCTCCTATGCAATTTTGAAGGAAAATGCGGACAGAACCTTATCGGGCCTTTGTTGTTGCTTCTGTCGCGAAAATGTGACAGGTCGCGAAAATGCGACATGTCGCGATATCGTGACACTTTCACCTTACTGCTCTCTCCTGTTACCACCAGTCACGAAAATGCGACATGTCACGAAATCACGACATTTTCTCTTCCCCTTGCTTTGTTTTCATGATATGTCACGAAATCGTGACATCTTCCTTCGCCTGCCTTCTTCACTGCTCCAAGTCGCGAAAACTCACCATGTCATGAAATCATGACAATTTCTTCCTTCTCCTTTATCTTCTTGCAAGTGGCAAAAATGTAACATGTCAAAATCGCGACAGTCCGTACCATTTTGCTCTTTTCGCGCTTTCTCATCTGAAAACAAGACATGTCACGAAATCGTGACATGTTTCTCTTCTTTCTCCTTCTCTCAAAAATACATTCAAAACATTCTTTCACATGTCACGAAATCGTGACATTTCTTCTCCCTTTTCCTAAAACGTGACATGTCACGAAATCATGACATTTTCTTCAATTCAAAGATCTCCCCTCACGATATCGCGACAAGTTCTCTTGCTTGGCTTCATTTCCAAAAATGTCACGATATCGCGACATCTTTCTCCCACCTTGTGTTTATCTTCGGTCCTTTCGTGATATCGTGACAACTTTTCACTTTTCACTTTCTCACCGCAACAAGTCACAAAAATGCGACATGTCGCGATGTCATGACAACTTTGCCATTACTGCTTCCTTTTGTTGCTCCTAGCACAAAAATCCAACATGTCGCGATATCGCGACAGTTTTACTCCCTTGCTTCCTTTGGCTACTTTTAGCCGCAAAAACGTGACAGGTCACGAAAATGCGACATGTCGCGATATCGTGACATTTTCTATACTTAGCTCTTTTCTTCATCGGATGTCGCGAAACTGCGACATGTCGCGATATCGCGACATCTTTCACTTACTTTGCTTTAGCACAAAACTTGTAGAGATTTTTGTATTTTCCTTTCAAAGTGCTTGGAGGGACAAACAGAGGAGTGAGTATCTCTACAATTTGTGCATTTTTTGCATGAATAGTAACAACAAAAAAACAAAAAATGTGGCAAAAATGCCAACATTCTTGGTGGCTCTCGGGGTATACAGTTATGTTGTATGCACGAACCCCAGGCCTTTATCCATTGGGCAACAGAGTCAAGAAGCTGGAGGAGCAGAAGAAGTGAGTGTTGGTTGATGCTGGACGTCTCTACGGGCTGTTGCAACAAGCTCTTGCTGGCGCTCGGCACTCAAAAATAGGACCTTCAACAGAAATTTGTGGAAGAGCAGAACTTCCCTTATTCTTTTACTACTGCATTTTGCCTAGCTCGGTTGAGCTGGGTAATCACCAGGTGTTGTGCAAGGATCTCCATGGCAGTAGTGAGAAGCACCTAAGTTGCAAAAATGGGAATGAATGGAGTGATGACCGATAGATGTGCAGGTCATGGAACGGGAATGGTGAATGATGAAATGGTGGAAGATGGAGGAGTAGAAGTGGTAGATACAACAACTGAAGAGGGTGCTACTGTGCTACCAACTGTTGGGATTCTATGAAAATAGATAATGAAATGGGAGTGGATGGAATGGAGAAGGTGGTAGGAACTGTGGAAAAGTGCTCAAAAGACAAAGGATTAGAAGAAAGGGGAAGTGAAGAAAAGGGAACATCAGAGAGGGGAGTAGAAACAACAGTAGTGGCTTGATTATGTACAGTGGAAGAAGGAGTGGGAGAGGAAGGGAATGAAAATAAGGAAGTGGTGGAAGAAAGAAGGAGATGGAAGCCACTATCTTCTGGGAAGGAAAAGAAAAATAGAAAGAAATAAACATACCTGCGGGCTCGTGTGCAAAAGGAGCCGAAGTTGATTTATTCTGTACAAAGGAAGAACTCCAACAAGTGGTGCTTCTTTTTTTTTTTTTTTCTTTTTTTTTTTCTTTTTTTTTCTTTTTTTTATTTATGTACAAGGTAACACTGTGCTTTCACATTATGTAATTGGCCATGGAAAATTCATTTCTGGATGGAGCTCTTCCAAAGCTTCTTCCATTAAGTCAAGCTCACCAAATTCTTCAGACATCATGTGCACTGAATTTTCTAACCTGTCCATTTCATCTATTCTCTCCACATGAAATGTGGAAGGCTTCTCATTGAAAATTTTCACCTTCTTACCTTTATGGATCACCTCCAAATGAGTAAAATCCAAAGAAAGGTAACCCCCAAGTTTAGCCGTGAATTCTTGAGAGAGACACATACCAAAACATGGCTCTAGGTCCACTACTATGATCTCCTGGATCACAGTAATCTGAGGCATGGCATGCAGGGAGATGGGAACATCCTTAATTACGCCCACCATCTTTACTGAGGTACCATCTAGCTACAAAACTCCCATGCTAGTCCTTGTATACTCCATGCCTATGACATCACATACTACCTTCGGCATGACAGTAGTAGCTGCTCCTGAGTCAATGAGGCAATTATGCACCACATGTCCCTCCATTCTCAATGAAAGATAAAAAGGTGGTGGTCTATTTTTTCTGATGACTGAAGAAGTCAGAGGTTGAGCCATAACTACCTAGGTTGGAGCCTTCCCCTTACTTTGTGTGGTCTTCAGGGATTCTTGTAAGAGATTCACCTGTCCAGGTAGCTGCAAGGTGTCATACAGACTTACCTTAGCTGGTATCCTTTTGAGTTCTTCGACGATGTTGTACTCCATCGAAATTGGCTCTTTTCCTCCACTAGCAGATTCAAATCTGCTTCTATATTGTTGGGTGGCCTCCACTCACTGTTGTTTAGTCAATGATGGATACCGCAATGTCTCTCTAGCTTGTTCCTTTGTTTTCGCTTGCGGTTGGGAGGTAGAAGCCTTAGCTTGCAATCTCTCTTTTGCTTGTGGTGGAAGCAAATCCTTCGAAAAAATAGGTGGATCTTGTTGCTGGGCTGGAGGATCATGAGTCCTTGCAGGTATTTGTTGCTTTGTTGCTTGTGTAGGAGGCACTTTCAATGGCTCCATCTTAGCCGGATCTACCACCATTGGTTTCTTGCCACTGCGTGTCAAGACTGCAATGTGTTCCTCAGTATTATGATCCACCTCTCGAATCATGTTCATACGGCTCCCCATAAGAACTTGTAAATAATTTTGGTGGACCATGCAAGTGGACTCATCATGTGGGTCATTGCATGAAGAACACCAATAAGATGGCTCATGTGAAACTTCAGAGGGGCCAGCCTCTTCACTTACCAGGATCGTTGAGTTCCTCTCAGGTACTTTCTCTATAGCCTTGCTAGGAGCAAGTTGTTCTCTTGTTACCATCGAAACAAATCTTCATGGTTGATAGTTCCTTTTTGCCTCTCTCCACTCCATAGATGTCACCTTGTTAGTGAGGGCTCTCATGGTCGACTGAATTTCTTGCAAAATAGCCAATTGAGGATCTGGGCTTGAGGACACAGGCGGTGTCGGTATAGGTAGAGGTGCTGGCGGTGCAGGCAATGCTGGAAATGAAGTGGGAGCTGGTAATTGTGGAATAGTTGGAGCAGGCAATTGTGGAATAGTTGGAGCAGGGAGCTGGGGAACTGGAATGGGTGCGATCTGAGGTGCACTTGAGCTCCATGATGGAATAGGATACATGGAAGGCATAGGCTATGAAAATGAACTAGAATACAAATGCTTAGGAAGATCAGGTAAGATAGGCATTGTTACCTTTGGGGGAAGCCTACCTATGGCAATCAAGTTAGCTTCCGCCTTTTGCGCTTGTTCGAACAGCTCTGGGAATGTAGTCACGTTGGACTATCGGATAGCCAAGCCAATGTCTATGTTAAAAGCTCTGAGATAATAGAATGCAGACTTGCTCATGAGTGGGCCGAAGACCTTCAGGAACTCTCTGCCAGCTTCTGGTAAATCTGACATTGAAGTCCGCTATCTCCTCCTACAGATGCCTTTGAATTGCATTAAATTGATGCAACAAGGAAAATGGATCAGCTTGTTCATGAAAGTTTTTTATTAACAGCTCTCCTAATTGATCCCATGATGCAATAGTGCCTGGTTGCAATGATCGGTACCAATACAACAATTTCCCTCTCAGTGACAACACCAACAATTTTATCATCACGTCTTCATCCGTTATGTCATGGATGGTCGCCAAAGAGGCTACATCTTGAATATGCTCATAAGCAGTTTTACCAGTACCATCATAGGTCGGCAAAGCTTTCAAAGCAGCTTGAGGGACTGGATTTTGTGCCGATAAATTCAAGGCTCCCGAACTATTCCATGTCCATGAACTGCCTTGGTGGAGGATGTTGGGCCATTTGGACTACTGGATCTGGATGTAGCAAGCTCGTAGCAGTACTGGGAGGAGTCGGAGATGGCACAAACTGACCTGCCACCTGTGATGAGATAGCAAATGATGGGTTCACAGGACTTACCAATCTTGAGCGCTCCCTCCAGTTCTGAACATCAATCTCGAAGAATTCGACTGGATCTTTCGATTCTTTGGCACTTGATCTCGTGATCATGAAGCAAATATTTTCACCAGCTTCACGATTAGAAATTTCTAGGTACTATACAGTCACCTTCAACAGAGTCACCAGATGAACTTACAATCTCCGCTTTGAGGTCAAGACAGTTCATCAAAATCTTGATTCCTCCGGGTGTCAAAAGATGGGACTTGTGAGTCCCACCGGGCATGCCAAAAATTGTTGGCACAGGTGGGTTTATCAAGTTGGAATAATATTTGTCCCATCGATTATGGATCTTACTGAGACAGAAACAGTCTGTCCCACCGGGCGTGCCAAAAACTATTGGTCACAAATCTGCCTAAGTACAATATTTCATCACTTGTGCGCCCTAGACTCGGCCAACATTGAAAGGCCGAGAGAAAGAGAAGTCTCCCGGGCCAATCTCCAGAGAGGGTTGGCTCCCAAACTAATCTAAACTTGTTTGAAGATAAGGGTGCGGGAAAGAAATGGAAAATGCAGAAAGAAAGGGAAATAACAGAAAGAGATGGAAATATGGCCAAAGCCGAAAGTGTGTAATTTGGGGCAGACTAACAGCAAAAATTCCACCAAGTTTTATAACAGCATATAATAAAAGGAAAGCAATAGAATTTAACTCACACCTTTGTAGAGATAACCTCCAGATCGCATTTCAAAATCTACTCACTAACCAGCAATGTTTGAATTCAGAATGCAGAATTCAAAACTTAACAACAAGAGCATGAGCATAAACAGAAATGACTTTAAAAATAGAAGGAAATCACACACATAAGAATGCTTGCAAATTTCAAAAGCCAAGTCTCTTCTATTGATGCAGAGAACTTAGAGAGTTTTCTTGCAAAATGTCTAACCTTCTTTTCTTTAGATATACATGAGTATTTATAGAGGTCTTCCCTCTCTCTTTTGCATCACAACATTTAAAACATAAAACAGATTTTTAAGAGGAGATCCGCAAAGTATGCACTTGAAAAGAGAGAACCATCCCCCTTGGAGAAATCACATTCCCTACTTTTATGGATCAAAACTAAAAATCAAATGGAAACAAGGGACCAGATTTCTCCATTAAATGACCATTCTCGGGGCATGCTTGAAGTGTTAGGAGATCATGAACAAGAGCTTTTAATACTGGAGGCATCTTTAATTTTGGTGGCTTCGAAACAAGCCTCATGTTCTTCCATCTTGTGCACATAGGTAAACAACAACATTTAATCTTGGAGCCTCTTTGACCACGATCTCAAAATCAGTTGGAGAGCTTTTAAAACATTACTTTGTTTGATCCTTATCTTCTCCTCACGTTCTCCTATGCAATTTTGAAGGAAAATGCGGACAGAACCTTATCGGGCCTTTGTTGTTGCTTCTGTCACGAAAATGTGACAGGTCGCGAAAATGCGACATGTCGCGATATCGCGACACTTTCACCTTACTGCTCTCTCCTGTTGCCACCAGTCGTGAAAATGCGACATGTCACGAAATCGTGACATTTTCTCTTGCTTGGCTCTTCTTTATCTTTCACTTTCGTGAAACTGCAACATGTCGCGAAATCGTGACATTTTTCTTCACCTTGCTTTGTTTTCATGATATGTCACGAAATCGTGACATCTTCCTTCGCCTGCCTTCTTCGCTGCTCCAAGTCGCGAAAACTCACCATGTCACGAAATCGTGACAATTTCTTCCTTCTGGCTCCTTTATCTTCTTGCAAGTGGCAAAAATGTAACATGTCACGAAATCATGATAGTCCGTACCATTTTGCTCTTTTCACGCTTTCTCATCGTGAAAACAAGACATGTCGTGAAATCGTGACATGTTTCTGTCTTCTTGCTCCTTCCTGCTTTATCATCGCGAAAGTGAGACAAGTCGCGAAATCATGACACTTTTCTCCTGCCTGACTCTATTTCCAAAAATGTCACGAAATCATGACATCTTTCTCCCTTTAGCTTCTTCTCCACGACATGTCACGAAATCGTGACATCTTTCTCTATTTTGGCACTTTGCTGCTTTTGGCCGTGAAAACTTGACATGTCGCGAAATCGTGACATTTCGTACTATCTGGCTGCTTTCGCACTTTTTCCTCGTGAAAACGTGACATGTCACGAAATCGCGACATTTCTCCACGCTTTGCCCTTTCACCCCGACATGTCGTGAAATCATGACAATTTTCTATCTTCTCCTTCGTTGCCGCTTCCTGTCGTGATATCGCGACAAGTTTCTCTTGCTTGGCTTCGTTTCCAAAAATGTCACGATATCGTGACATCTTTCTCCCACCTTGTGTTTATCTTTGGCCCTTCCACGATAATGCGACATGTCGTGATATCGCGACAACTTTTCACTTTTCACTTTCTCACCGCAACAAGTCACGAAAATGCGACATGTCGCGATATCACGACATTTTCTATACTTAGCTCTTTTCTTCATCGGACGCCGCAAAACTGCAACAGGTCGCGATATCGCGACATCTTACACTTACTTTGCTTTAACACAAAACTTGTAGAGATTTTTGTATTTTCCCTTTCAAAGTGCTTGGAGGGACAAACAGAGGAGTATCTCTACAATTTGTGCATTCTATTGCATGATTAGTAACAACAAAAACAATGTGGCAAAAATGCCAACAATAACTAGAGGTAGCAAAAGCATATTTCATGGGTAATAGAAGAAACTGGAAATAGTCTCCTATGGGAAAAAACATGCCATTAGGAATGCCATCTTATGGGGGTAGCAATTTTTAGAATCAAGGTCAAGTTCAACCACCCAACATGGGTTGGTGGGAGACAACCTTGGAATTAGTATCCCCAAGGAGCAAATCCTTACAACCCTTATCCTTGGATGCAATACCAGCAACCTGGGCAGTAGTGGAGGAACTAGAATTCTTGGAATCAAAACTCTGCCTGCTCCTCCTGCTTTTAGGCCTGCTCAACTACCAGCACAACCTACAATCAATTCAAATAATAAAAAATAGCCATTTTATCAAGTGGATATGGAGATGTATCCCATGTACAATATTAAAGTAGACTATAGTCCAATAGAATTAAGGTTAGGAAAATAATTACGTGTAGAAGTCACTCCTTTAGTAGAAGAGGAGGAAAACATAGAATTAAGAAAAGAGGAATTACCTCTTATAGTAGAAGTAGAAGAAGAATCAACACCTGTAAATAACAGAGAAGAGGTTCCACCTTTCCCACAAATATTGTAGAAACCTAAAAAGTTATTTCAATTAGAATTTGATATGCTCTCTAGTCTAAAGAACTTGATAGTCACAATCCCTCTCTTTTAGGCCATTAGAGATATTACTATCTATGGCAAGGCCATAAGAGAATTGTGCCTAAAGAAACCCAGAATAAAACTTGCAAATTCAATCAGTTTGGTGGGTCAGTTGGCTGATCTCATATTAGGGAACACCTACAACTAAAATACTCAGATTCAAGAAGCCCTGTCTTAACTATACAAATAGAGGGTTGTGTTTTTTGCAATACACTAGTAGACTTGGGGGTTGCCATTAATGTCATGCCTAAAGAAACCATGCAAAAGCTTAAACTATCTAACCTGAATCCAACCAAGACTGTTGTGTAGTTGGCATACGGGTCTACAGTGCTCCTAGAAGGAATACTGGAGGATATCACAGTTGCAGTGGATGCATGAGAGTATCCAAAAGACTTCTTAGGAATACAATCCAAGTCTAGGTTGGGTGGATATCCATTAATCTTAGGTAGACCTTGGTTGGGAACAATTGATGCTTACATAAGCTGTAGAGATGGCCAAATGACCATTTTTGATGGATAAAACATAAAAAAAAAAAAATTGATCATCCATCCACCTGCACAATTTGCAGAGGTATTGGGAGAACCTTAAAATGAAAATCCAAACATTGGTGGTCTATCAATGATCCAATCTGTCATAAAACTTGATGAATTATAATATGAGAGTGATGAGGATAGGGTAATATCAAAAAATTTCCAAGGGAAACCCTCCTGTCCTCCGCCTAAGTTGCAAGTAGTGGGAGGAAAATACCATCATATTCAACAAATAGAGGTTGCACCTAGTAGAGTTTTGAACATAAATGACAAATTGGCAGTTGAACAATAAATTAAACTGAAATAAACATTGGTAAAACATCAAGATGCCTTTACTTGGGACTATTTGGACAAGAGAGAAATAGCTCCTGAAACCTATACTCATAGGATATATCTGGAAGACCATGTTATGCCAGTAAGACAACCACAAAGAAGAATGAATCCAACAATGAAGGAAATTGTCAAAATTGAATTGCAGAAAATCCTTATAGTTGGGTTCATTTATCCTACTTCAGACAGTGAATGGGTATCACCTTTGGTGGTGGTGCCCAAGAAAAATGGCAAGTGGTAAATTTGTGTGTATTACAGGTTGTTGAATAAAGCAATTAAGAAAGACCACTTCCCTTTACCCTTCATAGATCAGGTCCTTGAAATCTTATCAGGTAAGAAGTATTTTTCTTTCCTGGATGGGTTCAATGGATACAATCAGATCCAAATAGGGTAAGAAGATCAAGATAAAACCACATTTACTTGCCCTTGGGGGAGTTTTTCTTTCAGAGTTTTACCTTTTTTTATACAATGCACCTACCACATTTTAGATGGTAGTTTTGAGCATATTCTCTAACATGATTGGAGAAATTGTGAAGGTATACATGGATGATTTCACTGTATATGGTGAGACTTTTGAAAAAGCCACAAAAAATTTGGAGAAAACACTTGAGAGGTATGACGAAAATAACCTGTCCCTCAAAAATGAGAAATATTACATGCTAATGTAGGAAGGGATAGTTTTAGGACATCACATTTTTGCAGATGGGATCAAAGTGGATAGGAAGAAGATAGAAGTTATCCAAAACCTGCATACTCCCAAAACACAGAAGGATATCCATAGTTTCTTGGGATTCGTTGGTTACTATAGGAGGTTTATAGCAGACTCTAGCAAAACTACTAAAACCTTGAGCACATTGTTATCAAAGGACATAGAGTTTATCTAGATAAAGGAACATGAACAAGCATTTAACACCTTACAAGAAAAACTGATAACTGCCCCATTATTGAGAGGTCCAAATTGGACCATACCTTTTCACATATATGTTGATGCATCTAACAATGCAATAGGATCAATGCTAGAATAGAAATATGGTGATGATTTCTATGCCATCTATTATGTTAGTAAACACATCACAGGTGCTAAATTTAATTATACTATCACAAAAAAAGAGTTTCTTGTAGTTATACAAGCGCTTAACAAATTTTGTCATTATATTACAGGATATCATGAGTTTTTGTGCATACTAATCACTCTACTATCAGATACCTAACAAATAAACTTAGGATTAGTGGTAGAATTATTAGATGGTTATTACTACTACAGGAGTTTAATGTGATGATAGTAGACAAGCCAGGTAAAGACAATGCAGTAGCTAATTTCTTGTCCAAGTTGACACCTCCAGATGATGTAACTACATATGATAAATTTCCATATGAGCATTTATTTACTCTGAATGAATAGATACCATGGTACGCAAATATGGCTAATTATTTAGCCATTGGTAAAGTATCCCTTGCACTTTTACCTCATGAAAAATAAACTTTAATTGAGAAAAGTGCAAACTTCTCATGGATTGATGGGTGCCTATTTAAAATAGGGCCTGATAAGATCATGAGAAGGTGTGTTGTTGAGAATGATATAATAGAAATATTGAAGGCTTGTCATGATGAACCTTGTGGTGGCAATTTTGCAAGAAAAAGGACTACATATAAAGTATTGTAGGTTGGTTACTACTGGCCTACACTATTCAAATATGCAGCCAATCATGTGATCCAGTGTGATCACTGTCAGAGGATGGGTAGATCTACTCTAAGATATGAGATGCCACTCCAACCACATGTTCACATAGAGCCATTTGATAAATGGGGGATGGACTTCGTAGGACCTATTAATCCATAGTCAACAGGTAAGAGGTTTATCTTAGTTTGTACTAACTATGTGACCAAGTGGGTTGAAGTAAAGTCTTTGCATGATTCAAAAGAGAAGATTGTAGTAGACTTCTTGTATTCATATATTTTTACAAGGTTTTGGGTTCCAAGAGAGATAACAGTTGATCAAGGACCTCAATTTACTTCAAAAGTGATTCAAGAACTCATGCAACAATATAAAATTAGGTATAACAAAACCACTTCCTACCATCCATAGGCAAATGGACAAGTTGAGGTAACCAACTGAGAGTTGTAAAATATCCTGACGAAGACAGTGCAGCAACATAGGAAGGACTGGGACATTAGATTACCAGAAGTAGTGTGGGCCTACAGGACCACCTAGAATACTACTACTGGTTTCACACCATTCCAGTTAGTCTATGGGAAGAGTGTCCAGTTAGTCTATGGGAAGAGTGTTATGATGCCTATAGAGTTTGAAGTTAAAACACTTAGGACTATAGTAGAGTTGAATATAAATCTAGATGATGCACAACAAGAACAAATTTAGTAGTTTAATCAGTTGGATGAATACCACCTTGATGCTCTATAGAAAATAGAGATCATTTAGAAACAAAGGGTCAAGTGGTATGACCGTCACACCAGACTAAAGTAGCTCAAAGTGGGAGAATAGGCATTAATATATAACTCCCAATTCTAGTAAAGGAAAGGTAAGCTCATGCAGCATTGGATGGTGCCATATGAAGTAACTGAAGTCATCAAAAATGGAGTTGTGAGGATCAGAATAATTGATGACCAAAAACATTACATTAACAGTCAATGGTCATCGCCTGCGTCCATACCATGTGTCTAAAGAATACATGATTGAGTCCAGATTAGGCATAGGGGAGACCCTAGTTGATTTTTATTTTAAATTGAATCAGTAATATGTGGATGTAGTCCACATAGTCCCAAAAACAATTATTCTTTTAAAATTTTTCTTTTTTAGTTGTATTTTTATTTTGCAGGAACGATGCCTTGAGTGCAGCTGTTAGGTAGTGTTGTGGCTGCCCGACAACATACCCCAAAATTGGGGACCCACCTTTTTTGCATGTTTTCCAAGAAGACCGAAGTGGCCCATATGCTAAAGCTCAAAGAAAAAGCAAAACACCGCAAGGAGAAAAAGTGTCGCGATATCGCGACATGTTGCATTTTCATGGCCAAACAGGAAAAAGTGTCGCGATATCGTGACATGTTGCATTTTCGCGGCCAAAGGAGGAAAAAGTGTCACGATATCGCGACATGTTGCATTTTCACGACCAAACGAGAAAAGAAAGAACAAGAAAGAAAAGTGTCGCGATATCGCGACATGTTGCATTTTCGCGACCAAACGAGAAAAGAAAGAACAAGAAAGAAAAGTGTCGCGATATCGCGACATGTTGCATTTTCACGGAAAAAAGAGAAAAAGTGTCGCGATATCACGACATGTTGCATTGTCGCGACCAAAAGAGAAAAATTGTTGCGATATCGCGACATGTTGCATCTTCGCCGCCAAAAGAGAAAAAGTGTCACGATATCGCGACATGTTGCATCGTCGCGGCCAAAAGAGAAAAAGTGTCGTGATATCGCGACATGTTGCATTTTCGTAGCCAAAAGAGAAAAAGTGTCGCGATATCACGACATGTTGCATCGTTGCGGCCAAAATAGAAAAAGTGTCACAATATCACGACATGTTGCAGTTTCACGGCCAAAAGAGAAAAAGTGTCGTGATATCGCAACATGTTGCATTGTCGCGGTCAAAAGGGAAAATGTGTCGCGATATCGTGACATGTTGCATTTTTGCGGCCAAATGAGAAGAGAAAGAACTAGAAAGAAAAGTGTCACGATATCGTGACATGTTACATTTTCGCGGCTAAAAGCAACAAAAGAGAGCAAGGAGGCAAAAGTGTCGCGATATCGCGACATGTTCCATTTTCGCCAAGGTAACGGACCTACATAGTGACGTGGACATAAGGACAAAATCCAATGAATAAGACAAAGCGTTACATAAGGAATATTTAATGATTTGAAATCATTTAAGATGGTCGTTACACACGGAGGGAAACAGACGCAAGCCCATGTGGAGAAAATGAAATGAAGGGCCACAAAGTAGAAATGAAAAGTCTCTTGGGAATCAGAACACATGCATACAAGGGAAGGTGAAACGAATAGTTAGGGAAGGTGAAATGAACAGCTATCAAAAAATGAAACGAACCGTCATGGAAGGAGAAAACAATTTTTTCAGAAGTTTAAATACGCCATTCAAAGAGGCCAGAAGAGGTCAGAAACTGCTGCAAGCATAGTTGCATATTTGAAGGCAAGAGGGCCATTCTGGACTTGTTTGAGTCATTTTTCTTCCATCGACTGGTTTGGGAAAACCAAAAATTCTGCCATTGTAAAATGACACATTTCTAATGCAGAAGTTTTCAAAAATTTGCATCTTGTAGGCAAGAAAGAAGGAGATTATCTTTGCATGCTATGGATTTAATGTCTATTTCTTTTCTCTTTTTCAGATTTCGAGTTTGTAGATGGAGTTAATGCAAGTTTTCTTGGTTGCTTCATGTGAATGCTTGAATATGAAATTTATTTTAAACCCTAGGAACCAGCACTTAGTCTATGGGGATTGTGCTTGTTTTGAAAGTCTAATAGGTTAGGTTGCATGCATGAAAACTTCACATCTTCGGTTTTGTCGAAATAGGATAGCATCATACTGAATGCGTTTTATTTTCAGTTTCTGCATTTCATTTTCATTTTCTGCATTTTATTTTTTCTAGAAATTTTAACTTATTTTCAGGCATTAAAATAAACATTTAAAAAATTTCAATATCCAAAAAAATAATAATGAACAATCACTAAATTTTCATGGTAAAATAAACCAACATTGCCCCTTGTTTACAGTTACTTGTAATCACTAAGGTGTTCCAAGCATTTCAATTGAATATCTTTATTTGAGATTACTAATACACATATGCAAATGCTAATACAGCGGAGACCTTGGAGAAGTTGTTTGTTTAACTTCTTTGCAAGAGGGGATTTGGAACCCAAATCCTAAAGGAGAGTGTACTTTCAAAACTGGGTGAAAATACCACTCAACAGATTGGCGCTAGAAGGAGGGCCTGAATTGTTTTATTTCGGAGTGATTTAAATGCTATAGGGATTTAAATTTTGAATATTTCATGCCCTATTGATTATTATCTTTAGCTCTCTTTTAACAACACAACCTTGTAGTGTTAAAAGGAGTACATGAATCGCTATGCATTGTTCTAACGCTTTTTGATTGTTCATACAAGAATAATGTGTTTTGATTTGATTTTGAAAAATTTTGGTCTTGACTAACGAGGTTGTCTCCATGCAATTACTTTCATTTGATTTTAAGGGATACATCTCTTGGTTGATGCTAACATGATTATTAATACGTTACATGTTTGATATTTTCTAGTCAATTTCATGCTTATTTGTAAGGAATTATTTTTTGTCTAAAATGTATTTGTTGTCGGTATTATGCTCTTCACTTGCGTGTAATGCGATCTTGTGAATCATAAATCCTACAACACTAGGAGTATGTTTTTCACTTGCACATATGTGATCTGGTGAATCAGAAACTTACATTTTTAGAATATTGGTTTGTCATGGTTCCTTCTTTCATTCATGACTAACAAATTGATTTTTCTTTGAATTTCATTAATTGCAAGATTTTCTTTGTGTCGCATATTTTCTTTGAGGTATTGAGAGTTTTGTCAGGTTTTGTAGGGTAGTTTCATTTACAAGCTGGAACCACTGCATCGCATCACAACTAGGTCCAAAACAATCGAGGAAACCATATTCTAAAGCCTCTCTCACTCATAGAAATCCAAGGAATAAAACTGAGCAAATTATGGTCCCACCAGATATTCTTGTTATAGAATATCCTTCTATTTCAGGTGCATCTAGCGGGCTTGCACCGGTGGTATCATTTGCCACTAGTGTACCAATTATTAGTACCATTTCTACGGTTCTTGTAGGGTTATCATCATCAATTTTGAATCAAATGGCCCAACCTCCACCACCTCCTTGGTATGGAGCCCATAACATTCCTTTGAATATTGCAGGGGATATTCATGAGATCCCTAAGAATATAGAGAGATTTTTGCCCAAATACAAACTGGATGGCCCAAGGACCGCAGAAGAACATATTTAGGCCTATAGGGATGTGTTGAGTGGTGTTTTCACCCAATTGTGAAAGCACACTCTCCGGTAGGATCTGAGTCCCGAAATCCTCTGCTTGCAAAGAAATTATGACCGAATAATTTCTCCAAGGTTCCTGTTGTGTTAGTTCTTCACTCACCAATGATGCTTTCAATTTGAATGCTGGGAATACCTTAGGGTTGCAAGTGGATGTTAACAAGGGGCACTGTGGTTTATTTACTTTGAATTTGCAATGGACTCCAAATGAACAAATGTAAGAAATAAATCTATTTGATCTTAGGCTGTGGTGGATTTTTAGTTATTTTACTTGAATAAGAATAATTAAAATGCAGAAACTAAAATGAGGGTTTGAAAATAAAAGGAATGCAAAAGAAGATACAACTAAACTACATCCAGAATGCTGTCATCAATTCGATGAAACCGAAGATAATGAGGTTTCTACATGCAACCTAACCTACTGAATCTGCACATTCGCACAATCCTGATAAGCTAGGTGCGGGTTTCTAGGGTTTTTATAATTTTAGATTTTAAGCATTCGCATGAGGCAACCGAGAGGACTCGCATTAAACTCCATCTATAAACCTAAAATCTGAAAGGGAAAGATAAACATTAAATCATGCATGCAGAAATAACTCCTTCTTTCTCATCAATGAGATGCCAACTCTCTGTATTTCTGTATTAAATGATATGTCAGTTACATTTACAGAATGTTCCAGGTTTAAATAATCCAGAACAAATGAAGGAAATTGCTCCAAGTGCAGGCCCAGAATGGCTTGCAGCCCTTGTCTCTGCAACTCTGCTAGCAGCAATTTCCAACCCCCTGTTCAATCTGCGCTTCCGATTTTATACTTTCTGGCACGGCTCTTCGGTTCACCTACGTCGCTTCGTTTCACCTCCCAGAATGCGTCTTTTCAAATTCCTGCCTTTTCGATGCTTTTACTTCATGCTCGATGTCGAAACGTTCGAAATATTTCGTTGCATGTAACGCTTCTGCAATTCTGACACCTGTATGCCACGTGTCTCACGCTTTCTGTGCCTTCTGTAATGGTCCCATGGAAATCGCAACGTTTTCATGCATGCAGCTTGTTCCTCTGTTAACACAGCGAAAATGAAACAGGTCACGATATCGCGACGTTTCTCGGCCAACAGCCTCCTTGCCTTCTTGCTCAGCGAAAACGTGACATGTCACGAAATCGTGACACTTTCTGTTCCGTACCCTTTGCCCATTTTCTCGTGAAATCGTGACAATTTTCTTTTCGGACTGCCTTGCTACAATCTGTCACGATTTCATGACGCTTCTCCATTCTATGCCCTTGCACTCATTTCTATCATGATTTCATGACGCTTTTGTGCTTCGGACCCTTTCGCTCGATTTTGTCACGATTTCGTGACATTTCTTACACTTCATGCCTTTTACCCCAACCTGTCACGATTTCATGACGTTTTTCACTTGGCGCTGCTTTGCTGCAACCTGTCGCGATTTCGCGACGTTTTTCACTCCTGCTTTCGCAACCTGTCATGATTTCATACGTTTTTCACTTGCGCTTTCTGCAACTATCACGATTTCGCGACGTTTTTCCCTCACCTCTTTTCAACTGTCACGATTTCACGACATTTTTCATCCTTGCTTTCCTTCACGATTTCGACTTTTCCCTCTTTTGCACATGTCACGATTTCGCGACGCTTTTCTCCTTTCTCTCTCTCGTTGACCGCGATTTTGCGACATGTCACGATTTCGCTACACCTTTTCATTTGCCTTTCTCTCTCCTCTTTCGATCGCGACGGAGCAACATGTCACGATTTCGTGACACTTTTCTATTTTTCGCGATGGCGTGACTGTCATGATTTCGTGACATGTCACGATTTCATGACATGTCGCGATTTCGTGACACTTTCTATACTTGTGCATTTTTTGCCCCTTTTTCTTGAATTTTAGCATCTGGGTCATTGAGATTCCTTTTGAAAGCATGCAAAAAAGATGGGTCCCCAATTTTGGGGTGTGTTGTGGATCAGCCACAACAAATGGCGACTCTGCTGTCAAATGCTCTTGAGCATTTTAGTGAGAACCCAACCTGAAACATATACAAACTCGAAAACATGTGTTAGCACATAAGCAATATAACAAATGCCCAAAGATCAGAAGTACATGAATCATCAGAATCATCAAGTATTAGCTCAGTGTGTGCAATGAATTTCTTTCCCTATCATTTGAAATTGATCCACACTCCATTGTCAATTTTGCATGAATGCATATATGAGATTGTGAATGATTTGTGTAACCTAATGAATATGCTAGGAGATCTTGCTTTTATAAAATGCATAGTCTTTCTTCTAGTATCATGTACAAACATTCAAGATTGCCAAACCCTCTTAGGATCCACTAATTAATTGCCTTATTATATCCCAAAGTTGGTTATGAGTCCCTACTATCTTGAACCCATGTGCAAGTGAATGTGAAATCAGAACTTTGGGGAATCAGACTCCCAACCAACCGAGATGAGAGTTTAACCCTATCCTTACTATTCTGATTTAGAATTCATTACCTCACTTTGAGCAAAATAATTTAACCAATTATGGAAGAAATGGTCATGCTAGTCTAACCCTTTGGACAATCGGTGGTCTTGTTTTTTAGACAAGACATGTTGCCATGCATGGGCATACCTAACCCCACAATCCAAAACTTATCTTCATTTCTTTGGACCTTGGGGATGACTACCCATAATTTGCGGAGGACAAGTAGTACGATCCTTCCAATCCAATATAAATATGAGATGGGAAAAATTTATTTTTTACTTCTTGGACCTTAGGGATGACTACCCATCCTTGCTAGGGACATGTAGTACGATCCTTCCAATCCAAACTTTAGATGTAAATGGAAAATATTAATTTTATTGCTTAGACCTTGGGGATGACTACCCATCCTTGCTAGAGGACAAGTAGTACGATCCTTCCAATCCAAGATTTATTATGAAATGAGACATAGGAGCTTTGGGGAATCAGATTCTCAACCTAAGCGAGATGAGAATTTATGCCCTATCCTTACTACTCCATGTAGGTCAAATCAAAGCTTTGGGGAATTGGATCCTCAACCTAAGTTCGATGAGGATTTAACCCTATCCTTACTACTCTGATTTTAGGCTTTAAGCTCTATGGAAGTGGTCAAAACCACTGTTTTAAGGATCATGTTGCATAATAGGATAGACATGAAAAACTTCTTTCGCCCAACCTTTTCTTCCAAGTTAGGTTTTGATCATTTTGCTCAAGATCCTTTTTAATGTATGAGACGTGCTTGGTTCTAGATATCTCAAGACTCAGTTTCCAACCTTAGGATTTTTCTTACATTTATGTTATAACACAACCCTAAGAGGGATTGACATACTTTAATGATTTGTACCTAAGATGCATATGCAACTAAGATGGAATGTATATGTAAAGTGAGATGTAACATGAATGCATTATCTCTTGAATTGCAAATGAAATATTTGTCATGCAAAACTGACTACTTCATGCATCACAAAATCAAACGATATAACTTAAAATGTTTGTGTGACATGTGGAGCTTTTACAAGACAATTCCAATATTTCATATTCTCCTAATCTTAAGCATAAGTTGACATCTCAATTTTTTTATTATATATATATATATATATTTTTTATATTTATTTATTTATTTATTTATTTTTTATCAAAATAAACAAAACATGTCAATTGAAATCAAATCCACAACCAAAATCCTAACTAAGCTAACAATCCTAAACAGAAACAAAATCTGAAAATCCCCACCAAAACCGAAAAGAATAACATCAAAATCTCACAACCTAAGGGCTAAAATAATGCTTTAAAATCTGCCCATTAACCGGTAGCATAAAATCTCTCCCTTCTAAAGTTTTTAGCCTGAAGGTATTCTTCCCAAGAATCTCTGAAATCTGGTAGGGGCCTAACCAAAGACAATCAAACTTTTGATGATTCCCTTTTTCCTCATGTCTTTTGTCCCATAGTAATACCAAATCTGAAATTCTGAATGACTTAACTTTGGCCCTTCTATCAAACCATCTTTTGATAACTTCCTGGTGTTTATTCATGTGATTCATGGCTTCTTCTCTCTTTTCATCAAGATGCAGCAAATGACTTAACCTGGCTTCAACTTGATCATCTGTCCCCAAGTACTCTTGTATGAAATGCAAGGTCTGCAACTTCAAATTTGCAGGAAATATCGGGTCTTGCCCATAGACCAAATGATAGGGAGTATTCCCTATGGATTCTTTCACTCTGGTCCTATCTGCCCAAAGGGCAAACTTCAATTGGCTGTGCCAATCCCGAGGGTTCTTTTCCAGCAACTTCTTAATAGTGTTCAACAAATTTTTATTTGAAGATTCGGCCAAGCCATTTCCTTGAGGATAATAATTAGATGCAAACTTTAAGCTCACTTTGTTGTCATATGCCCAATCTGCAAATTGTGTAGAAATAAAAGCTTTACCATTGTCACTGACAATAGAATCGGGCATTCCAAATCTTGTTATAATATGGTCCTCAAGGAACTTTATTACAACGTCTGTGGTGGCATGTTTAGTAGGAATCGCTTCTGTCCACCTTGTACAGTAATCTGTAGCTGTCAATATGAATTTATGGGAATCAGAAGAATTTGGGTTAATAACCCCAATAAAATCTAGTCCCCACTGTGCAAATGGTCTCATTTCAACTACAGGTTGTAACGGCATGGCTGCATTTCTTTCTCTATTGGCAGCCACTTGACAGATATGACAAGATCGTACATGGGCATGTGCATCTTTGAAAATGTGTGGCCAGTAGTATCCTGCTCTCAGGATTTGATGCGCTGTAGCATTTGCCGCACCATGACCAGTTCCATGTTTCCCGTGAAATTCCTGCAACACCCTGGCAGCTTCTTCTTTGTTCAGGCACCTCAGGTAGATCCCTTCATGATTCTTCCTGTAAAGAACACCAGATTTCATCAGGATAATTGATAGACTTAAGCCTTAAAGCTCTTCCCCGGGTTGAATTCAGATTAGAAGGACACTTACCATTCAATAAAAATTGCACAATATCAACATACCAGTCATCCTTAGCAATGTATTCTGTGTTCGAGTATTGGCATGTTATTTGCGGATTATTTTCTGCGATCGCCTTCGCCAGTCCCTGTCCTCGAACTAGTTTCATAGGTTGGATTTCGAGATCAAATTCTTGGATGGTGGAAATCCATTTCCCTCTTTTCTCACCTAGTTCATTTTGTAAAAACATGGTCTTAACAGCAGAGTCAGGCACGATGGCAATAACTCTGCTGTGCACAATGTAATGCCTAAATTTTTTCACCGTTTTAAAAAGTGCGTACATTTGCTTATCAAGGATTGAATACCTTAATTGAGCATCTTTCAAGGGGGCACTTAAAAATGCTATGGGTTTTTCTGCACTATCCTCGCCTTTTTGGGTTAAGACACTCGCAAAAGAGTGTTCTGATGCAAAAGCATAAATATAGAAAGGCTTGGAGTAGTCTGGACTTATGAGGACCGGGGCCCTGGAAATGGCATCTTTGATGTTCTGGAAGGCCACTCTACTTTCCTCGTTCCATTTTACATCCACATCCTTCTTGAGCATCTTGTTCAGAGGTTTGGCTATCTCGGCAAAGCTAGAGATAAACTTCCTCACAAAATTAACTTGCCCAAAGAAAGATCTCAATTCTTTTTTACTACTCGGGAGAGGTAAGTTTTGGATAGCTTGTATCCTTTTCGGGTCGATGGATATGCCCTCTTTTGAAATGATGTGACCAAGCAATTTTCCTTCTGTTACTCCGAAAATGCACTTTTTGGGATTTAAGGAAATTCCATGTTCTCTGCATCTTTGAAGCACTTTCTTTAAATCTTTGACATGGTCCTCTCTCTTCTTCGAGAAAACTGGGATATCATCCACATACACGATGATACATTTGCCTATGAGCCCTTTGAATGCATAATCCATGGCGCGTTGAAAAGTTGCACCAGCATTTAACAGTCCGAACGGCATTCTCTTATATGCAAATGTCCCCCACTTGGTGGTGAAGGCTGTTTTCATCCTGTCATTTGGATGTATAAGAATTTGGTTGTATCCAGAATACCCATCAAGAAAGGACATCATTTCAGATCCATTTACCGTTTGTAGAATTTCATCGATTGATGGCAATGGATAATTATCTTTTTGAGAGGCTTTATTAAGATTTCAAAAATCTATGCACAACCTAATCTCTCCACTCTTTTTTCTTACTGGAACGAGGTTAGCAACCCAGGTTGAGTGCCTAACAGGAAAAATGATTTTCGCTTCCAATAATATTTTGACCTCCCTTTCGATTAAAGGCTCCAATAGCGGGTTAACAACTCGTTGTCTTTGCCTAAAAGGCTTGGAGTCTGGCTTCAAAGGGATGGTATGTGTGATAATGTCTTGGTTGTATGTCTTCAGCTCATTGTAATTCCAAGCAATGCAATCTATGTAATGCTTCAATGCCTGCATTATGTTGCTCCTTTCTTCATCTGTACATGCCTTTGCAATGTACACCTCCTTTGGATTGTCTGCACTCCCTAGATTAATTGAATCACATGCATCTTTAGGGAGTGGGACTCTTTTTCCTTTCTTGGTCTTGTATCCCATGTCGAACATTTTCTCCAATGAAACCACATCTTTAGGTATTTTGTTGGATTGACACGCGGTTTCACTCTCACTTTCTGTTTCATCTTGCCACCTTTGTTCCTCATCAATCACCTGATTTTCAAAAATACCCGAGTTCGTGACAAATTTGAAGATATGTCTGTCATTTTCAAAAACCTGGAAATTCTTTACATTATCGGGTATTGATGGACAAGGAACCAATTCAATGGAGAACTTTTTACACCTTTTTATATCAACCGGGTTTAACATGCCCGCGGCGACTGCAAGAGAGTCTGCTATTCGATTTCCTTTTCTAGAAATAAGGGCTATATTGAATGCATCAAACTCCTCAATGAGGTCCATAACCCTAGTTCTATAAAGGCTTAGTCTCCTGTCACGGCATGTATACTGTCCTTTGATCTGCTTGACTACCAGCTCAGAATCTCCCAAAACCTTCAAGCATTTAACTTGCTTGCTCAATGCTAGACGTAAACCAAAGATCAATGCTTCATATTCTGCCACATTGTTCGTGCAAGGAAATTGCAATCTGTAGGCAGCCAATAATGGTTTACCTCCTGGGCCAGTGAGCTCGACTCCAGCTCCTGCTCCCTGTCTAGATTTTGATCCATCGAACCTGAGCAACCATGTGCAATCATTTTCCTCAGAAGAGCCACCATGACATGTTTCCTCTTTAGGCTCTTCAGTAGCTTCCTCAACATCAAGTGCATAAACCCCCAGTTCTGGCTCAAAAAACTGAACTTCATTCGGCTTGTTAAATTTTGTTATGATCTCCTTAAGCCTCGGTTCATTTTCCACTCTGATTTGGTTTGCAATTCCTTTCCATGGTAGCCACATATGTGAGCAATCTATTGAAAAATAGCCATTCAGAGTTTTCATCCAATCCCTCGCAAGTAGCATTCCATATCTACTTGGGATATTAACAACCAGAATGTCGACAACCTGTTGGACCCTGGGTTCAGAATTTAATTGAATTTTGACATCATATAGGGTCCCTACCACATTTACCTCTGATCGGTCCAATTGCAGGACCTTGCATTTGGATGAAACAGGTTGCAGACCCAGAATTTGACATATCTCCGAAGGCATGAGGTTGCTCGTGGCACCCGTGTCCACCAAACAGTTATGCAAATTCTTACCCGCAATTCTCAGAGTCAATAAGAATGGCGGGACATCCCTTCTCTCCTTTCGCAAAATCAGATGGGACTCAACTCCTTTTCCCTTCCACATTGGATCAGGTGAGTTCAAAGCTTTTATCAACGCCTCCTTTTGGCCAGGCAATCTAGCCGCGTCCAAGAATGAAAGGCTAGATTTGGACTTCTTTAGATCCTCCACTATGTCATAGTTTGGTTTTTCGAATTTGACTGTCTTCTGCACGTCATTAGACATTTCTCTTCTGAGTGGAGGAGGAGGATTATTATTTGCCTTAGTATCCGGAGGAAGAATAGAATTGTTTGGAGGTGTTGATGAGGTTTTAGGGGCTTTAGATTTACTTCTCAAATGGTATCCATGATTCCCCTTTCTGAAATCTCGAAAAGCTTGCACCTCCTGTTCCAAAATTTCGTCTTCTTCTTCCTCACTCTCACCTTCTTGATGATATACAATTTCCATCACCATAATATTATCATCTTGATGTTGCGATGGACCCTCATTTGATACCAGTTCCAAATCATCAACTTGTGCCTGAAGACAATGAGTGTATCTAGCAATTTCAGGACAATTCCTCTCATTGTGTTCTTTTGTGTTGTGCAACCTGCACCCCCTTTCCCATGCCAAATCTGAAAGATTCAAAAGAGAATTGGATTGGCTAGGTCCTGCAGAAGTATCTAGTTGATTAGCAATGGGAGCGGGAACTCCCCCATTGTTTGGCTTGGTGTTCCAGTGTCTCCCTCTATTGTTAAAATTTTGATTTGAGTGAGGGGCATGGGACTCATACTTCTGCTGTTGAACCCTGTCATTGCTCAGTTTATGAACTAATTTCTTGAGCTCTTCGACTTCTGAATAAATCTCCTTCGGTGGAATCACATTGTTGTTAACCCCCGTTGGATTCGCATAATTGATGGGGTCTTGATTCAACATTTGGGTCGGGTTCTGAGGAATTTGATTCCCGTATGGATTGACACTTTGAATCGGGGTTGGATTTGGAAAAGGAACTATGGCCTGAGGATTGACTTGGCTAGTTCCTTGCATAGTCGATTGACTATTCTGCAAAAATGCGGGGACAGGTGGAATGGATGTGATTGGTTGGATTGGAATGGGTGCATACGCAGGTGCTGGTGGATACGGTTGCTGGTATGGGAAGGCGTTCATGCTTGGCACTTGAGGTGCCATGATCTGATTTGCCAAGGGAGCTTGACCATATGGAGCATACTGTCCCATCATAGGCATCTGGGTAAACCCGTAGCCTTGTGGTGTCATTTGCTGCTCGATAGTCATGGCTTCATTATAGGCTAGAGCGAGCGTGGTGACTTGAGGATTTCGTCTTGCAAACATGGCTGTCATGGGGTCCAATGCCCCAAAATATATCTGCAAAGCCACTGCGGGATCGATGGCAAAATGCCTAATTGCTCTATTATAGCACTTTTGGAATCTCTGATTAAACGTTCTGATCGGTTCCCCCTGGCCCCTTTTGCACGTAATAAACTGATTGTAAATGGTTGCGGGATCCAAGGGTGACCTAAATTGATTAACAAAGGCATTCTCCATTTGCGTCCAAGAAGTGATTGAACCAGTTGGTAAGCATATATACCATTCATATGCTATTGGATCTAAGCTCATGGGGAAAAGTCTGCAAGCCACATCTTCATATTGGACTTGCAGCCTAATTAAAACATCCCTATAGGCTTGGATATGTTCTTCTGCTGTTCTTGGGCCATCTGGTTTATATTTAGGCAAAAATATTTCAATGTTCTTGGGGATTTCATGGATATCCCCAACAATGTTCAAAGGAGTATTGTTAGCTCCATACCAAGGAGCTGCTGGAGCTTGAGCCATTTGACTCAAAATCGATGAAGACAACCCTACAATAGCAGTAGAAATATTACTGACAATAGGAACACTAGTGGCAACTGATATTACTGGCGTAGGTCCACTCGATGTTCCTGGAGAAAATAGGTCTTTTGTGACTGGTGAGCTTACGACTTGCTTGGTTTTATTCTTGGGAGTACCAGTGAGCGTAAGGTCATGAAAAATGGTTTCCCCGGTTGTTTGGGACCTGGTCGCAATACGACGCGGTGGGTCCAGCCTGCCTGATGAAACCCTCGATTATTTCAAAGAAAACCTGCAACCAAAAGAAAACAAAAGCTGCAGTTTAGCTATTTGTGAGATTTAAGAAATGATTTCAAAATTAAATCAAAAGATATTACTCATGTATGAAAATCAAAATAAAGTAAACCGATTCGGGCCCTCCTTCTAGCGCCAATCTGTTGAGTGGTGTTTTCACCCAATTGTGAAAGCACACTCTCCGGTAGGATCTGAGTCCCGAAATCCTCTGCTTGCAAAGAAATTATGACCGAATAATTTCTCCAAGGTTCCTGTTGTGTTAGTTCTTCACTCACCAATGATGCTTTCAATTTGAATGCTGGGAATACCTTAGGGTTGCAAGTGGATGTTAACAAGGGGCACTGTGGTTTATTTACTTTGAATTTGCAATGGACTCCAAATGAACAAATGTAAGAAATAAATCTATTTGATCTTAGGCTTTGGTGGATTTTCAGTTATTTACTTGAATAAGAATAATTAAAATGCAGAAACTAAAATGAGGGTTTGAAAATAAAAGGAATGCAAAAGAAGATACAACTAAACTACATCCAGAATGTTGTCATCAATTCGATGAAACCGAAGATAATGAGGTTTCTACATGCAACCTAACCTACTGAATCTGCACATTCGCACAATCCTGATAAGCTAGGTGCGGGTTTCTAGGGTTTTACTGTAATTTCAGATTTTAAGCATTCGCATGAGGCAACCGAGAGGACTCGCATTAAACTCCATCTATAAACCTAAAATCTGAAAGGGAAAGATAAACATTAAATCATGCATGCAGAAATAACTCCTTCTTTCTCATCAATGAGATGCCAACTCTCTGTATTTCTGTATTAAAATGATATATCAGTTACATTTACAGAATGTTCCAGGTTTAAATAATCTAGAACAAATGAAGGAAATTGCTCCAAGTGCAGGCCCAGAATGGCATGCAGCCCTTGTCTCTGCAACTCTGCTAGCAGCAATTTCCAACCCCTTGTTCAATCTGCGCTTCCGATTTTATATTGTCTGGCACGGCTCTTCGGTTCACCTGCGTCGCTTCGTTTCACCTCCCAGAATGCGTCTTTTCAAATTCTTGCCTTTTCGATGCTTTTACTTCATGCTCGATGCCGAAACGTTCGAAATATTTCGTTGCATGTAACGCTTCTGCAACTCTGACACCTGTATGCCACGTGTCTCACGCTTTCTATGCCTTCTGTAACGGTCCCATGGAAATCGCGACGTTTTCATGCATGCAGCTTGTTCCTCTATTAACACAACGAAAATGAAACAGGTCACGATATCACGACGTTTCTCGACCAACAGCCTCCTTGCCTTCTTGCTCAGCGAAAACGTGACATGTCACGAAATCGCGACATGTCACGAAATCGTGACGCTTTCCTGTTCTATACCCTTTGCCCGTTTTCTATCGTGAAATCGTGACAATTTTCACTTTCGGACTGCCTTGCTGCAATCTGTCGCGATTTCACGACGCTTCTCCATTCTATGCCCTTGCGCTCATTTCTGTCATGATTTCATGACGCTTTTGTGCTTCGGACCCTTTCGCTCGATTTTGTCATGATTTCATGACATTTCTTACACTTCATGCCTTTTACCTGCAACCTGTCATGATTTCGTGACGTTTTTCACTCTTTCGATTTCCTTTTCTCTTTCCAACCTATCGTGATTTCCGACATTTTTCCTTGCTTTCCTCGATTTCCGTTTTTCACTCCTTTTTCACGATTTCTGACGTTTTCCTCAGCTTTCCTCAGATTTCGCGACTTTTCCCTTTCTGTCGCGATTTCGACGCTTTTTATTCTTTTTCTTCTTCTTTGACCCACGATTTTGCGACATGTCACGATTTCGCTACGCCTTTCTGCTTCTCCTTTCTCTCTCCTCTTTCTTCCGCGACGGAGCAACATGTCGCGATTTCGTGACACTTTTCTATTTTTTGGCAGCGATGGCGTGACAGGTCGCGATTTCGCAACATGTCGTGATTTTGTGACATGTCGCGATTTCGTGACACTTTCTATACTTGTGCATTTTTGCCCCTTTTTCTTGAATTTTAGCATCTGGGTCACTGAGATTCCTTTTGAAAGCATGCAAAAAAGATGGGTCCCCAATTTTGGGGTGTGTTGTGGATCAGCCACAACAGGATGTTTTGATAAGATTGCAAGTTCAGCATGAAGATGTGGTTTGTAGACTCTTCCCCATGAGCCTAGACCAAGTGGTCTATGAATGGTATATTTTCTTACCTATTGGTTCCATTACATCATGGACACAAATGGAGGATGCTTTTGTCAATCAATTCAGGTCACCGTTAGATCCCACAATCATCTATAATCAGTTCATTACATGCAAAAGAGGCCAGGGTGAGCCAATCCAAACTTTTAATCAGAGATTTTACAAGTGCTATAATAGAGCAATTCGGCATTTTTCCATTGATCCTGCAATAGCTTTGCAAATATATTTTTGGTAATTGGATCCTATGACGACAATGTTTGCAAGGTGAAATCCTCAAGTTACCATGCTTGCTCTAGCCTACAATGAAGCTATGACCATTGAACAACAAATGACACCACAGGGTTATGGATTTTCCCAGTAGGACAATATGGTCCATATGGTCAAGCTCCTATGATGAATCAGATCATGGCACCACAAATATCAGGCATAAATTCTTTGCCTTATCAAAAACCATATTCATCAACACCCGCTTACGCACCCATTCCAATTCAACCAATCACATCCATTCCCCCCATTCCTTCATTTTTGCAAAATAGTCAACAGACTATGCAAGGAGCTAGTCCGGTTAATTCTCAGGCTATAGTTCCTTTCCCCAATCCAATTCCGATTCAAAGTTTGAATCCCTATGCAAATCAAGTGGCTCAAAATCCAACTCAAATGTTAAGTCAAGATCTCACCAATTATGCAAATCCCCCTGGAACTAGCAATAACATAGCTCAACCAAAAGAGATTTATTCAGAGGTTGAAGAGCTCAAAAATATGGTTCACAAATTGAATAATGATTTGGTTCAAAAATAGAAGTATGAATCCCATGCCCCTCACCCAAATCAAAACTCCAACAATAGAGGGAGACAATGGAATACAAAGCCAAAAAATGGGGGTGTGCCTTCCCCTATTGCTAATCAGATAGATACTTCTGTAGGACCAAGTCACTCTAGTTCCATTCTTAATCTTTCTAATTTTGCATGGGAAAAGGGGTGTAGATTGCATAATACAAAGGAGCATAATGAAAGGAATTGTCCCTAAATTGCTAGGTATACCCATTGTCTCCAAGCTCAAGTGGATGATTTGGAACTTGTGCCAAATAAGGGTCCACCCCAACATCAACAAGGAGAGGACAACATTTTGGTGGTGGAAACTCTATATCGTCAAGAGAGTGAGAATGAGGAAGGTGAAGATGAATGGGGTGAGAAACATGTTGATGAATCAGAAGATGAAGAAGAAGTATTTGAGCATCACAAATTGAACTTGGAGGATGATTACTATGATTCGTGGAAGAAATGGGAAGAATATTATCAATATAAATCTTCTAATAAACTTCTTGTGTCAATTAATATGCAGGATAACTCAATTGCTTCCTCACATGAGGATACTATAAATCCTGTACAATTTGAGAAATTTTTGGAAGAGGAATTCGAATCTCATCAAATTTTGGAACATGATAAGGATTCTACAACCATGAATCAAGAAAGAGAGTCATTTGTGTTAGATTCCTTTGAAGGAAAAGAAATTGAAAATCTTGATCCACTTACTTGTGCTACAATGATTATGCCATTTCAAAATGAGAAAATTACAAAACCTAAATCATTTGGGTTTGATATCATTGATTATCCAATTGAAAATCTCACGTTACCCAAAACAACCCAAGTGATTGATCATGGAAATGTGTTAGTTAACCCACCCCTAGATAGAAAAGACTTATGGTTTGAAAGGGATGGGCATATTTTCAATTGGGTACCTAAGTTTGGTGCCTTTGATAAACAAGTCATGGAGAAAGAACAAGTGCTACATGATGATGAATGTCATAAGAGAAAAGAGGAATTTTCAAATCCTCTTCAAGTAAGGTCAAATGAAAACATGCCAAAGGTAAAATCTCACCTTTTTGGTTTCACCGTGCAAAATTCGAATGAAGGTTTCCCTAATGAATGGTTTGATTCAAATATTATTAATGTTATGGCTTTATTGAATGAAAATGAAAGCTTATTTCTACACCATGAATCAAAGTGCGGAATGGACATCTTAAAGAATAGACATAAAGGAATTGGATATCAATCATTGTCTAATCAATTTGAAAACTTTAAACTCCACCATAAGATTATTAATGAAACTAAATCAAATTGGTATGGTGAGAGGGGCAAGTGGAAGTTTGTTTCTTTGTTTGGTTTGATCTTGTTTTTGTTGGATTCCTACAAAACTTGGCATGCATATCACGTCATACATATTTTAAAGAATTCCAATCAGGTTTGGGATCCGAGAAAATGATAATCCAAACTTTTGCACCATCTTGCATTATTTTGTACATTTGTATATACTTTTGGTTTTCATGTTTTGGTTCTGGATTTGATCTCATTTTGGTTTTAAGTTTTGTGTGTTGGTCCTTTGGACACGTTTGGTTTGTTTTGAAAAAGAAAAAGAAAAAGCGAGATGTCAACTTAGGTCCTTATGAATTTTGACTAAGACTAGGAGAATATGAAACATCATAATTGTATTGCAGAAAGCTCCACGAGTATCGCAAACACATTAAAAGAATATCGTTTGGAACTTGTGATGCATGAAGTTGTCAGTTTTACACATTATGGTAAAGTGGGTGATATATACTCCATCCGCATTTCAAAAGGAGCAATGCATTCATATCTCATGTTACATTCCACATTGCATATACATTTCATCTCAGTTGCATCTTCATTTCATATACAATTATTGAAAAGGTGTCAAATCCTCTTAGGGTTATTACATAACATATATTAAAAGGATCCTAAGGTTGGGAACTGATGCCCAAACTATCTTGAACCAAGCATTTTCTACACATATTAAAGAGGATCTTGAGAAAAATGGTCAAAACCATACTTGGAAGAAAAGGTGAGGCGAAAGGAATATTTCGTGTATGTCCTATCATGAAACATAATCCTTAAAATAGTGGTTTTTACCACTCCCATAATGCTTAAAGCCTAAAATCATAGTAGTAAGGATAGGGTTAAATCCTCATCAAACTTAGGTTGAGGATCCAATTCCCCAAAGCTCTGATTTGACCTTCATGGAGTAGTAAGGATAGGGTCTAATTCTCATCTCTCTTAGGTTGGGAATCCTATTCCCCAAAGATCCGATTTCACTTACAATTGCACATGGGTTCAAGATGGTAGTGACACATAACCAACTTTGGGATCTAGTAAATTAATTCAGTATACATATATTTGGTCCTAAGAGGGTTTGACAGTTTTAATATTTTTTTTCATGATACTAGAAGGTTTGAGCCTTTGCAAAGCAGGTTGTTATATCTCTAGCATAGTTGTCATACATCAAATCCTGCACAAATCATTCATAGCCTTGCATACGAATCATAAGTGAAACTAAAAATGGAAAGTTGAACGAGTTTCAAACGATAGGGAATGAAGCACATTGCACACACCGAGCTGATGCTTAATAATTCTAATGCTTCATGTATTTCTCATCTAGTTTTATTCTTGGAATATTTGCTGATGCTTGTATTTGAGTCTGTGTGTTTTCAGGTTGAGTTCTCACCGAAATGCTCAGGAGCATTTCCCAGTAGAGTCACCATTTTTTGTGGCTGCCCCACAACGTACCCCAAAATTGGAGACCCACCTTTTTTACATGTTTTTCAAGAAGACCGAAGTGGCCCATATGCTAAAGCTCAAAGAAAAATCAAAACACCGCAAGGATAAAAAGTGTCGCGATATCGTGACATGTTGTGTTTTCACGGCCAAACAAAAAAAAGTGTCACGATATCGCGACATGTTGCGTTTTTGCGGCCAAAGAGGAAAAAGTGTCACGATATCGCGACATGTTGCATTGTCACGACCAAAGGAGGAAAAAGTGTCGCGATATCGCGACATGTTGCATTTTCGCGACCAAACGAGAAAAGAAAGAACAAGAAATAAAAGTGTCGTGATATCGCGACATGTTGCATTTTCGTGACCAAACAAGAAAATAAAGAACAAGAAATAAAAGTGTCACGATATCGCAACATGTTGCATTTTCATGGCCAAAAGAGAAAAAGTGTCGCGATATCGTGACATGTTGCATCGTCGCGGCCAAAAGAGAAAAAGTGTCGCGATATCGTGACATGTTGCATCGTCGCGGACAAAAGAGAAAAAGTGTCGTGATATCACGACATGTTGCATCGTCACGGCCAAAAGAGAAAAAGTGTCGTGATATCACGACATGTTGCATCGTCGCGGCCAAAAAAGAAAAAGTGTCGTGATATCGCGACATGTTGCATTTTCACGACCAAAAGAGAAAAAGTGTCGCGATATCGCGACATGTTGCACTGTCACGGCAAAAAGAGAAAAAGTGTCGCGATATCGTGACATGTTGCGATTTCACGACCAAAAGAGAAAAAGTGTTGCGATATCGCGACATGTTGCATTGTCACGGCCAAAAGGGAAAAAGTGTCGCGATATCGCGACATGTTGCATTTTTGTGGCCAAATGAGAAGAGAAAGAACTAGAAAGAAAAGTGTCGCGATATCGCGACATGTTACATTTTCATGGCTAAAAGCAACAAAAGAGAGCAAGGAGGCAAAAGTGTCACGATATCGCGACATGTTCCATTTTCGCCAAGGTAAAGGACCTGCATAGTGACGTGGACATAAGGACAAAATCCAATGAATAAGACAAAGTGTTACATAAGGAATATTTAATGATTTGAAATCATTTAAGATGGTCGTTACACACGGAGGGAAATGGACGCAAGCCCATGTGGAGAAAATGAAACGAAGGGCCACAAAGTAGAAACAAAAAGTCTCTTGGGAATCAAAACACATGCATACAAGGGAAGGTGAAACGAACAGTCAGGAAAGGTGAAACGAACAACCATCGAAAAATAAAACAAACCGTCATGGAAGGAGAAATTTTTTTTTTTAGAAGTTTAAATACGCCATTCAAAGAGGCTAGAAGGGGTCAAAAATTGCTGCAAGCAGAGTTGCAGATTTGAAGGCAAGAGGGCCATTCTGGACCTGTTTGAGTCGTTTTTCTTCCATCGACTGGTTTGGGAAAACCAAAAATTCTACCATTGTAAAATGACACATTTCTAATGCAGAAGTTTTCAGAAATTTGCATCTTGTGAGCAAGAAAGAAGGAGATTCTCTTTGCATGCTATGGATTTAATGTCTATTTCTTTTCTCTTTTTCAGATTTCGAGTTTGTAGATGGAGTTAATGCAAGTTTGTTTGGTTGCTTCATGTGAATGCTTGAATCTGAAATTTATTTTAAACCCTAGGAACCAACACTTAGTCTATGGGGATTGTGCTTGTTTTGCAAGTCCAATAGGTTAGGTTGCATGCATGAAAACCTCACATCTTCGGTTTTGTCGAAATAGGATAGCATCATACTGAATGCGTTTTATTTTTAGTTTTTGCATTTCATTTTCATTTTTCTGCATTTTATTTTTTCTAGAAATTTTAACTTATTTTCAGGCATTAAAATAAACATTTAAAAATTTTCAAAATCAAAAAAAAAACAATGAACAATGGTTATGGTGAAATAAACCAACATTTCCCCTTGTTTACAGTTACTTGCAATCACTAAGGTGTTCCAAGCATTTAAATTGAATATCTTTATTTGAGATTACTAATACACATATGCAAATGCTAATACAACGGAGACCTTGGAGAAGTTGTTTGTTTAACTTCTTTGCAAGAGGGGATTTAGAACCCAAGTCCTAAAGGAGAGTGTACTTTCACAACTGGGTGAAAATACGATTCAATAGGTAGCTTGGGAAACCTAGGCCTAACAAGCATAAGATCCATGAACCTGCTTCTTTCGAGCTTTCTAGAAGAATTTTTTGCAGTAGGAGTAACTTATATCCATTTAGAAAGGGGAATACTATACTTGAATTTGTACAAGAGTGTTTGGGTTGGTCTTTATGGACAATAAAATGCTCAAATTTTGGTTCAAGGATGGATATTTATTTTGTATTTGTTCTTCAACTAGAGCACTGAAGGCCTGATCAACCTTAAACATATATAATTGGGTATGTCAAGCGAACGTTGCAATAAAGGAGGAGTGCCTATTTTCTATTTTTTTATGGGAAAGGTACCTTATTCTCATTTATATGGTACAAGGTGCCTGACTCCCATTATGTTAAGGAGATTTCTCCTGCATCCCGTCTTCTAGAAGACCGATGCTTGATTCCTGACTTCTCCAAGAAGAGGGCATCCATTTTTCGAGAAGACGACACTAAATCTTCTAAACATAAAAAAAATATAGTTTGTTTAAAGTTTTCTTTAAAATTACAACACCTGACAGTTAGCAAAAAGGTGTATGTTTTCCATGTAAGCATAGAACCTGATTGCTAATGCGTCTGCTTCCCATGAAAGCATAGCACCTGATTGCTAAGGCACCTGCTTCCCATGAAATCATAGCACCCAATTTCTAAGGTCCCTACTTCCCATGTAAGCATAGTGCCCAATTTCTAAGGTGCCTGCTTCCCATGTAAGCATATTTCTTGATTACTAAGGTGCCTGCTTCCCATGTAAGCATAGAACCCGATTGCTAAGGTCCCTACTTTCCACGTTAAAGCATAGTGCCTGATTGCTAAGGTGCCTACTCTCTATTTTTGAGGTACCTACATACCATAATTCAAAAAGAATGCACCTGATTTCCACATAGAAAAGGCACATGCTTTCCATTGTCATGGTTTTTTCTACCTTGTAAAAATAAACTTTAGCTTTGGGAAGTGGCCCGAGCCACGTCAAGACCCCACTCAAGTGCAAAGTCAAATCTATCACGAACAAAATTAAAATTTATCAACAACCAATTTCTGAGGAGGGGATGTTTGTCATCCCATGAAGATATATTTTTTCTAATATTCATTTTGAAACCTTGCAGGATGTCTTGAACGAATCATGTTGCAATTATCAAGAACCAATAATGTGGAGAAAAATTTATCGTATGGGAAATATGGCCATAATTTTCCGTTGATTTTTATCTAGTCATCATCCACCATCCAATAATAATGCACCACGGCTATCTGCATATGGTGCACCCATAGAATGAATTTAGGTACATGATTAAATTTTTTGTTTTATGTCTATATTATTTTCATACGCATGTGTTTCTATGGAAAAGTGTCGACACAACCCCATCATAGTCCTAGCCACTCGAATAATTCCACTTGGCACTTTGCTACGTGTCATGGCTTTGATTAGTAAATTTCTTATGGTTATCCCCTTTGCACAATTTGGCACATGCTCTAAGGAAATTTTACATGGATAACCATAATCGCTTTTGATTATGGTAGTTAACCACCTACGTCCAAGGAAGCAGCTAGTTTTAAAAATTGCTTACTAAATAACTATTGTATAAGGAAGGAAACTATAGAGTGTGGTAATTCAAAAAAAAATAGAGTGTGAAGCAATTGTCGATTGAATTATAAACTGAAGGGAATTTGCACTCTAAGCATAGGGGGAAATCTAGAAACCATGACTTGAAGAAGAGTGAAACTATCAACTGCTCAGGGATTTCTGTGGATGTACAAACAGTACTGTCAACTGATCATCCAGGACCAGGACGTAGTGGTAGCCAACGAGTTTGTAACATCCATGAGGGATGGGGTCATGCGTATGCAGGGACTAGAGATTATAGTCATCAAAGAGTATATCACCATGGTGATGGGCCTTCCTCTTATAGGGGAGCACATGTACAAGGAGGACAACCCGATTCCCTATTCATAGATATTATTGCACATGACATGCATTAGTTTTCCCAAGCAGCACATTCTTGAGCTTTATAGGGTGGTTTTCGAACAGATCGCATAAATTTTCACCTGTTCTAGTAGGTACTCTAAGTTGAACTCGAATCACTTTTGATTTATAAACCACATACTACATGGGGATAAGATCCATGTCCCACATTACCTTGCATGCACCCTCAAATATAAGGCCAAATAATACCAAGAAGGCACAACATCTGCCTTGGCTCACCATGGCTTGATTTCGACCTTGGTATGACATGTAGAGTCACATAGAAATGTAACGATTGAGGAGTTTGAGGCTACTAATTCAATTTTATGGGAATAAGAAGGAGTAGAGGTGTCATTACAGAATTAACAGTTAGTTGAGAGGGCGATAAAACAAGAAGAGATGACACCTACATTCTAGTTTGAGGAAAATACACGAGATGTAGGAGAAGCCTCGTTCTCTATTTTTCCCCAATTTGATGAGGAACCAGGATAGGCTTTGTCCCCCACTGGCCCTCAATTCAATGATGATTCAAGGTAGGATTCACCAAGCCCTCCTTTCATGCCAATTTCCACTAGAACTTGAAGTAGAAGGACAAAGGCATCTAGGATGGTTTCGAGCTCATCAAATTATGAAGTAGCAATCGATGAGCTGAACAAGGAAGAATAACTAACCCAAATTTTATAGGATATTTCTAGGGGTCAACTCCTCAATAGGAGGTTGCAACGGAATATTTACCATAGGATGGCCAAGCAAAGGATTTGCAACAATATTTGCAGTTATTAAGAGAGTAGGCTTCCACTTGGGAAGCCAAATTTAAGGAAGAACGAGCTCTATTTCAAAAGTCCAGGAAATAATTTGCATTGAAGATGCACGAATTGTATCAAATAATTTGGCAACTATAGAGGTAAATAGTAAGATTGTGACTGCATGGTAGAGCAGTAGACACCAAGCAGTTGGCCAAAGTAGATATAGTGGTATAGATTTATGGGGTAATAGAGGTGCCCATTAGTAACATAAAAATTGAGCAAGGAGTGGATGCTACAATGGAAGTAGAGCAGCCCTATTCAACATCTCATTCGGAAAAATAGTTAATTCAGAAAGATGAGGTTGAGATTGAATAACCTTGTAATTTATAATAATCTATAGAAAAAGTAGATGAAGACGAGAATGAGGTGGGGGCTCAAGAGCCTCAAGTTTTAGACAAGGATGAAGAGCCAAAACATTATCCAATTGACATAGGGGTCGAACAGCCTTAGGGGGGAAAGCAGTTCCAACCAAGCAACAATTTGTTGCATAGGAAGTGGCTCAGCAGCCTGCATCCACTAAAAACTAGGAAGCAGTAGCACCACTAGCATACCCTGAGATGTAGCCCAAAAAGTTGAGATCAAAGCAAAAAGCTATAAGGGCATATCAATGAAGACCTAAAACCAAAGCAAGAGTTGTAGAATTGAAGGAATTAGGCATAAAATCTGATGAGGAATGGGAGGCAGCAAAGAAATTATTTTCTACCCAATAAGAAAAAAATTAAAAGCTTAAGGAAGATATGGAAGCAGAAAAAAAGAACTAGAAAAATGCTTCTAAGAGGGAACACAAGGAAGCAAAAAAAGAGACCAAAAAGGAGGTGAAGAAGCCTACCAATAAAATTTTAGTTGTCCAACCTCATCATTTCTGGGGCATATATGGGTTGATAGGTGATCAACCTTCAAGGATGAAGGCATATTTTATGAGGATGGGATTTTTAGGCCGTGTGCCACCTGTAGAACAGACATCAAGCAGCAGAACCCCTTTGATGATAGAAATAGAGGTTAAGGCTGAAGCTGAACTTGACCCAATAGGGGTCAATTTACCCACAACCAATGTTGGTAAAAATTCCAGCATCCCATTTGGCGATGAATCTGTAGTACCTATGGGTGAAGAGTTACCCCTTCACCATGAATAATAGAAAGTGGTGGAGCCCACATTCTATAAGGATGCCATTAGTTTCACTGGCTACTATTTAAGTACTGGGAAAGGTAAAGTGGCCTAGACAAGGGAACAACCAAGAAAAAGGGCAGGGCCAAATCAACCGTTTCAATGCAACAAGCACCAAAAATAGCAAAAACAAAAGGCAACCACTCCCAAAGCACCAAAAGGGTGAAAGCCCAGAGACAAGGAAATAGCAAAGGTCGCTGAAAAGAAAAGAAAAGAAACAATCAGGGCCTATTGGAAAGTTATAAACAAAACTGGTAATTACCAGTATAAAGCGGCATAGGGACGTGCCACCCCTTGAGCATGGGGGGATGATGAGCCCTGAAAATGCCCATTTTTTATAGCACTTTCCTTATAAACAATGACACTTATTTTTGTAGATATATTTATATGAGAATTTTATACATGTTTAACAGTTTATTTTAAATGTTATTTAATATTTTGTTTCTAAGTGCGTTTTATGTAGATTTCATAGAAATTGTTGTGTTTTAGCATGTTTTAGTCAATTTCCCACTCAAACCTGGCACCTTCGATTTCATGAAGGCAAAATATTCACAATACACCAGTGTGAAGTGCTAAGTCAGGTGTTTGATTCCCTTTGAAGCATATGAATTCCATTCGACGTTTAATTGACGAGCACCTACTTCCCGTTAGGTGCCTACTTCTGGTTAGGTGCTTAACTCCAGTGTTGGCACCTACATACCAACTTATATAGACAAGGCACCTGCTTCTCGACTTCTACAGACAAGGTGCCTGATTCTCATCGAAGCCAAATTCCAGCATGACTCTATGGTCGATAAAATAGAACACGATTTTAGCAAGGAGCGTAGATGTAATTTCAATGTTGAAACCGGACTAGGGACAATTTCAAATATGACTAACCATCTATTTTCCAGCTACTATATAAATATCTATGTAAATCGAGCAAAAAAAATATCAGACATATTTTTATAAAATAGAATATGCCGAATTAGTCCACACAGTCTGATATATTGCTCGAATCCCTATATTCATGCATGTGGTTGTAAAGTAAAATCAAGACTTTTTTTATTTCTATTTTGTAATAGGGTGTGGCCACATATCTTATAAATATGCAGGCCACCCCTAAAAATGTGATCCCAAATTTTCCCTGTATATTTTATGCTGGAAGTTTTAATAAACATTTTCTGATTCATTTCTAGTTAAATCAACTAAGTATCTAGTGAATGATTTAATGCGGGTAAAACCTACTGGAAGCGTGGACCCACTCTCAACAGTGTTCTTCCATTTTCTTTCCCCTATTTTTTGTTTTCTTTAGTTTCATTTATTTTTGTAGATTAGTATAATTTCCTGTATTTTCCCCTATTTTTTGTAAATTCCAATAATGTGCAGTTTTAATTTCTAAATGTAATTTAGGCATGTTTTCATAAACGTAGGATAAATTAGTGGTATGGAAAGCAAACTCAAAATTTCAACGAACACCAAAACCCCCCCAAACCATAAATCTGAGGGACCCATCTCTGTGGAGGAAATTATAAGCATATATTGTGCAAGATTGCTCACAAGTCTACGAGCTACCCTGGGTTGACAAATTAAATAAGGCAATAAAATTAATGTAGAAAACTAACCAATGTTTTTGCCCAACATATTTCCTAAGAAGAACTAAAGTGTCTTTCAAATGGAAGTTATAGTGTTTATTCAATGAGCGATATATTTTCATACCATTTAATGATACCTTTCTTTTGAAATTATGAGTGAGTTATGAAATCCACTGCTAAAGGAGGTATTTTTTCACTAAGCCCCTCCTTGTGACTACATCACTTTGGTATTAAAGCTAAGTTTTTTTATTAAGTATACATATTATGTTGTAGGATATATGGCACAATTAGTAAGAGGAATACTACATGGTATTGTACCCGAGCCAATAGACATAACTAAAGTATTGAGAGAAAATACATCTACATTGGATGCAATTGAGACTACCCAAAGGAAAGGTGTTGATATTAAGGAAGTTAGTGGCAGTGAAGAAGAGGAGAGTAGTCACCTAGAAGCTCAAGATGAGGAACAAGGAGAAGAACCAAAGAAGTGGTTGATTTGGAAAATATCTAGTATAGGAAGGAAGCCAAAGAAGGATACTCCCAATTTTAGTGGAATTTTAAGCCCAAAAGAGTTGATTGAATAGATGATAGACATGGAGAGATTCTTTGACTATGAATCTATGGAGGATCCAAAGCGAGTAAAATTTGCATGCATAGGGCTAAAGGAACATGCTTAATTTTGGTGGGATCATGTGAAAAGGAAATGATAGAATCTAAACATGGGATAAGTTTTTATCCAAACTAAATTATAAATGTCTTCCTACTAATTATCAGATTGGATTGTTTAGAAGACTCAAAAACCTTAAGCAAAATTAGTTAAGAGTGAAAGAGTATACAAAATAATGGTATAAATTTATGATAATAGCAAGTCATATTGAAGATGATGAGGAGAAGGTGGTAAGATACATAAATGGACTAAGGTTGTTCATACAAGATGAAATTAGTATGATTTAAAAAAAATGGTTGAATAAGCATATCAACATATGCTCAAGGTGGAAGAAAATTTGGCACAAATAACAAAATAAGTCTAGATGGAAAGCATAGTCCTCAAGAGGAAGAGGATAGCTCCACAAAGAAAGAAGGTAAAAAACTCACAATGTAGGAGAAAAATTTCCACAAATAAATAGATTCCACCAAAGTACCTAAGAAAATGGTGAATCATCTAGAGGACAAGATGAGTTTGGTAGAAGAAGAACACATAGTACTTTTGGAAAGTGTTATAGGTGTTGGAAGGACATAGAACCTATGAGTGTCCTCAAGAGTAATAGATCATTAGGTAAGGAAAGGAAACCCATAACCAGAATACACAAGCATATGAAGAGAATATTGCCTCACCAAAGCACATGGAGGAATCAAACCAAAGAGAATACCTTATGATGAAAAGTATATTGTTAAAACTAGCCAAGAAGGTGCATGAACTAGAGAAAAAAAGAAACCTACTCAAGACAATTTGTAAATCATAAGATAAATGTTGTAAGGTTATTGTGGATAGTATAAGAAAAAACAACTTAGTGTCAACAAATATGGTAAAGAGACTTGGTTTGAAGAGAATTGAACATCCAAATCCTTACAAAGTGTTATGGTTATGAAATGGGCATAAAATTTTGGTAATTAAACAATGTATGGTAAATTTTTAGATTGATTCTTATAAGGATGTAATTCTATATGACATCATATCGATGGATGCATGTCATATTTTGTTGGGGAGACCATGGCAATTTGAAAGGAAAGTGGTACATGATGGTAGGATGAAAATTTATTCAATATTCAAGGATGGAAAAAGTTATGTATTAAATTCATTGAAGGACAAAAGAAAAGAGATGGGCATCAATTCTAAAGTTTTCCTAATCTCTAGAAAAATATTTATGAAGGACTTAAAGAAGAAGAAAGTGTGTTTTGCTCCCATTAACAAATCTATGACAGTTAGGGCAATTGATGAAATGGATGAAATTCCTCATGTGAAGAACACAAGCTTATACTGAGAGGAGGGGGTGAACAGTATAAGACCACTTTTAACCTTTTCTTTCAAAACAACTTTCAATTCAATATTATGCAGAATAAAGATAGCAGTAATAACAACAGTAATCAAAACAATGCACAAAACACCATCCACAAAATGACACAGCAATTTACGTGGTTCACCCAAGGTGGGCTACTCCACGGATAAAACTTTCCTCTAAAAGTTATATCAAAGTCCTCTTGGGAATCCTTCCCGATTACAATGTTTATGAGCCTCGGCTCAAAGGAGATACCTTCCCCTAATTCTCGCTTTGGTCGGTGATCCTCTAGAAGACCTCTACCTCCTCTCGCCCTTAGCAAGTGGAACTCTATCCATAGAAGACACCTGTCTTCCCTGCTCTGGCTGGAGATCTCTGTCCTCAACTCTGTCATCGCAAAGCTGGTCCTCAAATATGCACTAAACATAGTCCTTCGGTCTAGCACAAATCTGTCCTCTTCCTCTTTTCTTTTCTGTTACAGTTGCACTTGGTCGAAACCAACTTTTCACAGTCTGCGCAAACACAGTAGCACTCGATCTACTTATGCTCTTCTACGAAAACAAATAGCACAATCTTCGCAACCTCTATGCAAACACTAGCACAGTCTTCGCACTCTTTGCTCAAACACGATAGCACTGTCTTCACAACCTCTTGCAACACACATAGTCTCGCTACACTAGAACGATGCGATCGATCAGACTCCCACTTATGCACCTTTGTGATCGAACTTCTCCCCGCACTCTATCTATGCAAATCGCACTTCGAACGCACACTTCGATCGATGATCAAAACTCTTCAAGCAGCCCTCCTTTTATACTCACAATCTCAAGATTAGAACCTTGATCTTAGTCGGCTGTTTACCCTTTAATTACGTCGGTTGCAAAACCCTGTGCTGCGTCGGCCCAGATTTAACTCTATCGGCTCCACTGCCTCCATGAAGCTTCTGGCGCGAAACTTCAACATGTCACGATATCGCGACACCTTTGCTTGTCGTACACCTTCTATTGCTTGCTGTCGTGATATCGCGACACTTTTGCCTTTGTCTGCCTTGACAATGTGCTTGTCATGAAATCATGACACTTCTGACTTTTGCTGATGTCATCTTCACTCTTGTCGCGAAATCATGATGCTTTAGACTTCAAAGCCTTCTTCTCCACTTCTGTCATGAAATCGTGACACATCTGCTTCTGCTGACGTCAACTGCAACTCTATCGTGAAATCGTGACCCTTTTTGCTTCTTCAACCTTTTCTCGGTTTGCACCAGCAAAAACGGAACATGTCACGAAATCGTGACGCTTATCGCTTCTTTAACCTCTTTTGCTTCGCCAAAAGCCCACGAAATTGGAACATGTCACGAAATCGTGATGCTTTCGTTGCCTTAAGCTCTTTTTTGCCATATGCCCGCAAAATTGAAACATGTCGTGAAATCATGACGCTTTTGCCTTCGAGCTCTTCCTTCTTCAATTCATCATGAAATCATGATGCTTCTTCTGTTTAAGACTTGCTAACTATTTCTATCATGAAATCGTGACACTTTCTCCAACTGCAAGCTGCCAACTCAACTTGTCACAAAATCGTGACACTTTTTGCATCCGTACAACTTCTTTGTAACCTGTCACGAAATCGGACGCTTTTGCACAACTTCTTTGACCTATCGTGAAATCGTGACGCTTTTAGCTTCTGAACGCTTTCTTCTCCTACATGTCGCGAAATCATGATACTTTTTCGTACAACTCAATATCGCTATCTCAACTTGTCACGAAATCATGATAGTTTTGCCATAACTTTCTCTCTCCTCAAACATGTCGTGAAATCATGACAGTTTTGCTTGCTTTCTCTCTGCCTTCCAACATGTCGCGAAATCGTGACAGTTTTGCCAAAACTTTCTCTCTCCTCAAACATGTCGCGAAATCATGATAGTTTTGCCAGCACTTTCTCTCTCCTAAAACATGTCACGAAATCGCGACAGTTTTTCCAGCCGCCTGCAAACTTTTTCTAACTTATCTTTTTCTTGATCTTTTGCAACTGGGCTACTCTGATTTTCTTGGAGACTTATTGACCAGCTGAAACCTTCATCAAAACACATTCTTTGACATAAAAACAAATTGCTTCAAGAACTCCTTGACATCAATGACAACAACTACCAAGAACTCCTTGACATCAATGACAACAACTACTCTTGAGCAAAGGCAATGTACTCAAGGTACCCAAAATTGCCAACAATCTCCCCCTTTGTCATTGATGGCAAACCTTTACTAAAAACACATCTTCAAGAGCCAAAACTGAAATCAATCTCTTTGAAGTTTTGCTCCCCTGACTTGAAGCTTTCCTCTTCACTTGAAGCTCTCCCCCTTACTCATATCTCTCCCCCTTACTCAAATCTCTCCCCCTTTGTCATCAATGGCAAAGGGTCACCTTTGGGGCTTGGGACTAAGAATGAGTCTCTTAGCTTAGTCCCTCCCCCACCTCCTATTAAGGTGATTTAAAACAGGGTTGGGAGTGAAACCCCCATTAGACACTCATCATCATCAGTGTCTACAATTTCTTTGTCGGGCCTTCTCTTGAGCTCTTTGTCAATGTTTCTATTCTTGGCACTTTTCTTGTTCTTGTTCTCATCTCTTTTCTTGTCCACACCTTGATCCTTGGACCTGTTTATACCATTGTTCCTATTCTTGTACCTTGGAAGATCAGCTCTGCACTGTCTAGTTGTGTGACCTGCATTGTTGCACTTATAGCAAGTAACAATATTATTTCTTTCAGGCATAGCTGTTCTTTGAATCCGCCTGTTCTGACTAACCCAGTTCTTGATATTTGCCTTGCAAAAAATTGCTTTATGCCCAAATTGATTGCAAGAGTAACAATACCCTTGGAAGAAATTACCACTTCTGAAATTATTGTTAACCTTCTTCATTTGAGACATGCAATGTGCAGCCATGTGTCCAAACCTGTAACACGCAAAACATCTGCCATGAAATTTTCTTTTATACGACCTCTTGGGTCCTGAAAACTTTTTCTTCGCATTCTGAATTTTGTTTTCTATTTTTGCGCATCGATCACTCACGGACTCATGTTCTGAAGTACTTTCATCATCAGAACTCTCTTCCTTTTGGAATCTCTTGCTAGATTCCCCAACCTGTTCTTTGAGTGGTTTAACAAAGCCAAGACCTGTTTTATCTGTTGGATTTCTTTGTCCTTTGATGAGAGATTTAACCTTCTTGGAGCTATCCTAAAATCTGTAGAGCTTATCCTTGTACTCTTTATTTTCTTCTTTCAAAGAAGCCATTTTCTGCTCTAACTCATTATACTCAAGAATCTTAGACTCTAACTCATCCTTGAGTTCCTGTGTTTTAGCTATAGAGAAGTCAAGACTTTCTATAAGATCGTCTCTCTCCATACAACATTCATCTAACTTAATCTTGAGTCTATCATTCTTCTTTCTTTCCTTTTTCAAAACACTAAGAGCATTATTGAGTTCACATTCAAGATCCTCTATTTGATTGCACTTTGAATTATCAAGGCCTTTTTCAGATTTCTTATCACTAGAGGTGCTACCCTTTTCAAAAACCATACATGCATCTTCCTTATCATTTTCTGAAGCATCCTCATACATACTAGCAACCAATTCATTATTTGTGCAATCATCCTCAAGGTGCCCAAAATTTCCACATCTAAAACATTTCATGATAGTGAATTTATGTTTCGGTTCTTCCTCCTTTTTTGAAATGAACAACATCTCATTTTCATTATCACTGGAAGAGCTTTCACTATCACTGCTAGAACACTTACTTGCTTTGTCCAGATAGAAGCTCTTCTTGTTCTTGTGTGAATACCTCTTTCCTTGATTGCTGTGCTCATATTTATTCTTTCTGTAATACCTGTGCTTTTTAGAATCCTTGCTCTTAACATCCTGTATATCTTCATCACTTTCATTCTTGGAAACAGTACAGTCAGTAGCATAATGACCAAACTTTCCATAGTTGAAACATCTTATATTTTTCTTGCTTTTGTGCTTTCTAGAGAACTTGCCTTTCTTGTTGTAATATGCCTCTTCCTCACTAGAAGACTCATCACTCTCTTGAATCTGTTTGCCTTTTGATTTCTTGGTAGCTTTGAAAGCTGCCTCTTTCTTTACATCAACTTTCACTTGAGTTCTCAGCTCAAATGCTGCAAGAATACTATGGAGCTCATCCTTTTTCAACTTATCTAAATCTTTAGCTTCCTCAATAGCAAAAATATTTTCACTAAATCTATTAGGAAGAGATCTTAAAATCTTATCACACACATCATTTTCAGCAAGTTCAAGACCTAAGTCTTTCATGGAATTAACAACTTCATCCATACGGAGCATGTAGTCACTAATATTTTCATCATCATTCATCTTGAGCTGTTCAAACATACCTTTGAAGTGTCTCAACTTGGCCTTTCGGACATTTGCATCACCTGTATGAACAACCTGCAATTGTTTCCACATTTCACTAGCTGTCTTGCGGTGAATAACTTTGGTAAGATCAGCCTTCTGTAAACCCTTCAGGATTGCATTCATGGCTTTTGAGTTGCTGTGATGTAGGAGCCTGTCTTCTTTAGTATAAGGACCATTTGCGGGAATGGTGTACCCATCTTCAATAACTTCCCATACCTCATTACCAAGTGCCATTAGATAGACTTTCATTCTTGCACTCCACAGACCGAAATCTGATCCATCAAGAATAGGTGCTGCATTGCCACTTGAATAATCCATTGTGTTCTTTGCAAGCTTTTCCTTCAAGTTGTTAAACTTTTCGAAGGTACTAGCTTTGATACCAATTGAAGAACACAAGCTTATACTGAGAGGGGGGGTGAACAGTATAAGACCACTTTTAACCTTTTCTTTCAAAACAACTTTCAATTCAATATTATGCAGAATAAAGATAGCAGTAATAACAGCAGTAATCAAAACAATGCACAAAACACCATCCACAAAATGACACAACAATTTACGTGGTTCACCCAAGGTGGGCTACTCCACGGATAAAACTTTCCTCTAAAAGTTATATCAAAGTCCTCTGGGAATCCTTCCCGATTACAATGTTTATGAGCCTCGGCTCAAAGGAGATACCTTCCCCTAATTCTGCTTTGGCTGGTGATCCTCTAGAAGACCTCTACCTCCTCTACCCTTAGCAAGTGGAACTCTATCCATAGAAGACACCTGTCTTCCCTGCTCTGGCTGGAGATCTCTGTCCTCAACTCTGTCACCGCAAAGCTGGTCCTCAAATATGCACTAAACACAGTCCTTCGGTCTAGCACAAATCTGTCCTCTTCCTCTTTTCTTTTTTGTTACAGTTGCACTTGGTCGAAACCAACTTTTCACAGTCTACGCAAACACAGCAGCACTCGATCTACTTATGCTCTTCTACAAAAACACAGCAGCACAATCTTTGCAACCTCTATGCAAACACAACAGCACAGTCTTCGCACTCTTTGCTCAAACATGACAGCACTGTCTTCGCAACCTCTGCGCAAACACAGTAGTCGATCAGACTCCCACTTATGCACCTTTGCGATCGAACTTCTCCCCGCACTCTATCTGCACAAATCGCACTTCGAATGCACACTTCGATCGATGATTAAAAACTCTTCAAGTAGCCCTCCTTTTATACTCACAATCTCAAGATTAGAACCTTGATCTTAGTCGGTTGTTTACCCTTTAATTACGTTGGCTGCAAAACCCTGCGCTGCGTCGGCCCAAATTTAACTCTGTCGGCTCCACTGCCTCCATGAAGCTTCTGGCGTGAAACTTCAACATGTCACGATATCGTGACACCTTTTCCTACCGTACACCTTCTATTGCTTGTTGTCGCGATATCGTGACACTTTTGCTTTTGTCTGCCTTGACAATGTGCTTGTCGTGAAATCGTGACACTTTTGACTTTTGCTGACGTCATCTTCACTCCTGTCGTGAAATCATGACGCTTTAGACTTCAAAGCCTTCTTCTCCACTTCTATCATGAAATCATGACACATCTACTTCTGCTGACATCAACTGCAACTCTGTCATGAAATCGCGACCCTTCTTGCTTCTTCAACCTTTTCTCGGTTTGCACCAACGAAAACGAAACATGTCACGAAATCGTGACGCTTTCGTTGCCTTAAGCTCTTTTTCGCTAAAGCACCATGAATAGAATATGTTGCAAAATCGTAACACTTTCGCTGCCTTAAGCTCTTTTCTACCAAATGCCCGCGAAACTGGAACATGTCACGAAATCGTGACGCTTTTGCCTTCAAGCTCTTCCTTCTTCAATTCGTCATGAAATCGTGACGCTTCTTCTGTTTAAGACTTGCTAACTATTTCTATCATGAAATCGTGACACTTTCTCCAACTGCAAGCTGCCAACTCAACCTGTCACGAAATCGTGACACTTTCTACATCCGTACAACTTCTTTGAAACCTATCACGAAATCGTGACACTTTCTACATCCATGCAACTTCTTTGAAACCTGTCGCAAAATCTCAACGCTTTCAGCTTTCGAAAGCTTTCTCTACTGCCTGTCGTGAAATCATGACACTTTCTGCAACTCAACATTGCCAACTCAACTTGTCACGAAATCGTGACAATTTTGCCAGAACTTTCTCTCTCCTCAAACATGTCACGAAATCATGACAGTTTTGCCTGCTTCGTCTCTGCCTTCCAGCATGTCGTGAAATCGTGACAATTTTGCCAAAACTTTCTCTCTCCTCAAACATGTCGCAAAATCACGACAGTTTTGCCAGCACTTTCTCTCTCCTCAAACATGTCGCGAAATCGTGACAGTTTTGCCAACACTTTCTCTCTCCTAAAACATGTCGCGAAATCGCGACAGTTTTTCCAACCGCCTGCAAACTTTTTCTAACTTATCTTTTTCTTGATCTTTTGCAACTGGGCTACTCTGATTTTCTTGGAGACTTACTGACCAGCTGAAACCTTCATCAAAACACATTCTTTGACATAAAAACAAATTGCTTCAAGAACTCCTTGACATCAATGACAACAACTACCAAGAACTCCTTGACATCAATGACAACAACTACTCTTGAGCAAAGGCAATGTACTCAAGGTACCCAAAATTGCCAACATCATAAAGTAGCTAATATGTTTTGGAAATATTGAGTTGTCATTGATGTCAAAGAGAGCATGGTATTCAAGGCAAAAATATTCTTCTCAAATTGGATAATTATTCAAGGCAAGGTATATCTCAAAGCAAGGAAAATTGTTGTAAATAAAAGGATTATAATATTTAATTTAAATATTATAAAGAAGGACAAAGAGGTTTAAGAGTTACTTGGAACAAAGTTGATTGGGCCAAAGGTTTAAAATATAAGGTAAGGTTTAAATATTAATTAGAAAGAAAAGGTTTAAAAGAGAAGGCAAGGTTTAAATATTAATGAGGAGGCAAAGGTTTAAAATGGAAGGCCAAAGGTTTAAAGTTTAAAAGAGAGAAGGCCAAAGATTTAAAAATGTTAATATTATAATATTATTTAATATTATAATATAAGGTTTTAAAAACATTATGTTATAATATTTATTTTAAATATTATAACCCAAATGCGCCAACGTTCATGAAGGTTTTAATAAAGTTTTGAAAATCATTTTCATGAGCCGACTTGGATAAAACCTTTTCAAAGCATATAAATACATTGTTGATTTCCACCTTTCAAAAAATGCAAGCACTCGAAAGATAAAATATTTCTCATTGCGATTTATGCAAACAACATAGGAAAGGACAATAAAAGTTTCAAGGTGTGCAAGTACCAAACAACGACAAATCTATATGTGCGCCTGATACATCTCATCCAACTGGGGTGGCCCAACGGTTGTTGGCTTGCGTGAGCACTATTGTAGTGGAGGTTTCAAGGTTGAAACCCCCTGACATCATTTTTTTGCATGTAATGAGTTTTGGTATTAACATAGAGGATAGGGATAAAATTAATGCACAGTCCTTTTGTGCTACTTGTTGCGGTAGCGCAACTAGTTAGAGGTGCTTGTGGAAGCGCTACGTCTTGGAGGTCACAGTTTTGATTCTCAGCGGTGCATGAGGTATTTAAATTTTTTATTTTGAATTAATTTAAGTTGAGTGGGTCGTGAAAGTGCATAAGGAGTTTAAATTTTTTATTTTAAATTAAATTAGATTGAGGGGGAGTTATAAGGTGTGTTATTTTTATTTGAAAATTGTATTTTGAAATAGTGTGTGGAGGAGTTATTTTTGCATATCTAAACAAGGAGATATAAGGTGTAAATGTGATTTATTTTTAAATTGTATTGTGCATATTAAAAAGGAGTTCATAAGTGGATGATTTAAAATTTGTGCTAGAAAGTGAATATTACTAACCAGATTTTTGAAGGAACAAAAGGAATCTATTTTTGTTAAAGATAGGTTTGGGAGGCTCATCATCATTGTGGCAGATTCAGAGGTATGGAGATATAATACCTTTCTCAAGGAGGTTTTGGTTGAAAGAATTATTCTTGTTGTCATATAATTGGAGGTATAAGGAATTAATGGATGTGCATTCTTTTGCTTTAAATTGAGGATAAATGTGCAAAGATTATAAGCAAAATTATGCATTGGTTTTAAATGAAATTGGAAATATATGTGCAAAGGTTTGAGAACAAAGTTGTGTATTAATGTTAAATGAAATTTGGAATATATGTGCAAGGGTTTGAGAAAAAAATTGTGCATTAGTGTTTAATGAAATTAGGAATAAATTTGCAAGGGTTATAGACCAGATTTGTGAAGCAAATTTTTGCATTGGTTTTGATTGATTTTGGGAGTACATAAGAAGGTCAATCATCAATTTCTAGATCAGAGCTATATTTTGAATGCAGTAAATGTCAGACATGTGAAAACGATCTAGCCAGTTGCTTGACCGGACTCTTTAGGGACAGACTTAATGAATGTGAAAGAACATATTGAGTATTTGTAATGCATATCATTATTTATATGTTCATGAAGAAAAATAATTTTGGGTAGAATATATCTGAATTACTTTAGTCAAAGAAAGCACTTTTAGGAAGGGTATAAGTATTATTTGTATGCAAGATTTAGGAATATTTGAGTAGGTTCTGTGAGCAGGATTGAGGTAGATTTGAGCAGGTTTGAGCAGTGATAGTGAGCATATTTGAGCAAGTGTGATGAGTAGATTTGAGTAGGCATGGTTTAGATTTGAGTAGAGTTTAGAGCAAATTTTGGAGCATATTTGAGCAAGCCTTATGTGTAGGCTTGGAGCAGATTTGATCAAGCCTTGTGTAAAGGCTTGTAGCAGATTAGAGCAGAGAGGATTGAGTTCTCTTGTGGATAAGAGGTCCATAAACCAGAGCAAAGGGATTGGTGTCTCCTATAGATAGAGGTCCATGAACCAGAGCAGAAGGGATTGGTGTTTCCTGTAGATAGAGGTCTATGAACTTGAGCATAAGGGATTGGTGTCTCCTTTGGGTTGGTACCCATAAACATTATAATAGTGAATTGGTTCCCAAGATATTTGTGTACTATTCGGACCAGGTGGAAATATTAAATATTTACTAAATAACAAATAAATTATATAATATTTTTGCAGAGCCCAATACAAACCTAGAAAATAGAAATACCCACTAATATATATGGAGAAGATAGGGAGAAAGTCGACAGAGAGGAAATGAAGGGAAGTTGGAGGAATAAGGGGAAAGGGAGTTGGAGGGATAAGGAGGAAGAGGGAATAAAGGAGAGAATGGAGGGATAAGGGACTAGAAGAATTTAATCTAAAAAACATCTTGCCGACATAAACAATTAGCCGACAACTCTAACCTAACCTAAACACTAAATAACCACTTAACAATATTAAGTGTTCACACTTGCTACATTCTCCCCCTTAAAGTTGAGAGGTCTGACAATACAGTCTCTCAGCTTTACAAATTGAGCTTTAGCCGGTGCCTTGGTGAAGATGTCCGCAACATTCTCCAAAGTGGGGCAATAGTGAAGCTCAACAGTTTTAGTTTCCACCATATCTCTGATGAAGTGGTACTTCATATCAAAATGTTTGGATCTACTATGGTGGACAAGATTGTATGCCAACTGAATGGCACTAATGTTGTCACGGAATATCCTTGTTGGACCACTTTTTTGCTCTCCAAGTTCTTCTAATACCTTTCGTAGCCATAGAGCTTGAGTACTAGCATGAGTGACCACTATATACTCAGCTTCTATTGAAGATAGTGCTACTACTATCTGCTTCTTGGAACTCCAAGTTATTAGTCCCGATCCCAGACTAAAACAGTTCCCTGAGGTTGATTTTTTGTCATCAATGTTGCTACCCCAATCACTATCACTGAAGCCTACAAGCTTGATAGTGTTACATTTTTGGTAATGGATTCCAAAATCCCATGTACCCTATACATATCTAAGAATTCTCTTAGCTGCCTGCAAATGCAACTCAGAAGGATTAGACATAAATTGAGAGACAAGAGAAACAACATATTGTATATCAGGTCTGGTGTTGGCGAGAAACATCAAACTCCCAACCATGCTTCTAAAAGTGGTCACGTCAACTTTTGATGCTCCATCATCTTTGCTTAATTGGATCCCATGTCCAACTGGAGTTGCAACTGGTTTGCAATGCTCCATAGCAAACTTCTTAAGCATGTCCCGAACATACTTATGTTGACAAATGAAGATCCCTATATCTGACTGAGCATCAAGATCCTCCTCCACAACATTGGAAGAAAACATTTCTCTTACGTTTCCTCCAATCTTGTATCAAGTAATCAAAATTTATAAAAAACTTGTGGTGGCACTCCTTCCACTCTTCATGTGGGATCTCCTTCATCTTTGTTGCTACTTTTTCCTGCAAGTAACCGAGTGCCCTCTTTTGATGAGCTACTCCCCCTTCATCAAAAGCTTCTTCAAAAAATGACATTCCCATAATGTCACATGTATTGGTTCTCACTAACCAATCTAGCACATTTCTTTCATTATTCTTTCTATGATCTTCAAACCATATTTCATCTCCTAATACTCCTCCTAAGTATGTAATATGCATTGGAATTTCATTCATCTTTGATGTTGCTCCTCCATAACGCAAATGCTTGAGTGCCATCTTTTGTTGATTAGCTCTCCCTTCAACAAAAGTCTCTCCTCTTGTGGTTTTCAGTAAGCACTCTCTTACATCTTGATCATGATGGTCTTTAAACCATACTTTCACATTTTGATCATCTTTTACATCTTCATCACTAAACAATACTCCACATGAGTATTTACAATTAATCATCTCACATAGATGATTATACCATACAACTCTTTCAGATATTTCTACACAAAATATCACAACAAATATGGCGATCCAATGACCAATTACATATGCAACATAAAGTTGCTCCTCACACAAATGTTCTCTCAAAAAAATGGCTTTACAATATTCCTTCTCCCAAGGAATTTTAAACACATCATTTGGATCCATGCGACCCAAGTTCTTCATTACTGTCTTCGCTCCAAGAAGACTCTTCATCAAAGTTGTCTCAATGATACAATCACCTTTAAATAATGCCTTTGGAAGACATTCTCCTTTCTTTTCATACCTGCTCACAAAAAACAAATCATTAATCATAAAAATATTACTTTCACTATGATTAGATTTGGTGCTTCCCATAAAGCTGCTTTGTGGCAATTCTCCTTCATTGTATGTTGCTTCAAGAGCAACCATCAACTCTTGAGTTCTCCTCCTTTGTTCAAGTCATGTTGGTGTGTTGAAACACCATTCATCCAAGCAATCATTCATTGTTGCTTTATCAAAACAAATCTTTTTTTGCAATGTAGTCACTCCAAGTGAGTGATCTCCATCCACAATTGTCTCTTCAAGACAATTCTCAATCTCCTTTGATGATGCCTCCATTTCACCATGAAGTTCATCAATGACTATCTCTCTATTTTCTAGCTTCTCTTTGAGATAGTTTTCCTCATACAAAATAGTTTTCACTCCTGATGAGTGATCTTCACAATTGAGCATGAAACTTATAGTCTTCATCTCCTCTTCATCAACAATGTCATGGGAATCAACATCCCATACTTCTTGTGAATCAATCTCATCTTTATATTTATCATTTTCTTCCCCCCAGAGGAAAAAAATTTTATCATCTCCTTCAAGGAGATTTTTAGTTGCTCTTTCAAGAGAGCACACAACCATTCCAAGTGAATGGTCTTCAAGCCAATGGTCTTTCTTGAACATTGCTTTTCCAACATCATGCCAACAATCTTGGTTGAGGTTATTTTCATCATTATTCTCATCCATGAGAATTTTAGGTGCATTCTCCATAATACACTCTTCATTTGTCTCTGCTTTATGTGAGTGGTCTTCAACTATGCAACACTCCATGATGAGGGTTTCTCCATCATTATCTGCTTTATGCTCCTCCATGAGAATTGTAGATGCTTTGTTCATGAAGCATTCTGCAACAAATAACTGATGTGGTGTCTTCTCCATAAGACACTCTTTTTCATGTCTCCTCCATGAGACATTCTTCATCATACATCACCTCATCGAGGTGATCTGCAAGCAAGTAACACTCCAATGTGAGTGTTTCTCTTCCTTCAACTTCATATGTCTCCTCCATGAGACATTCTTCATCATACATCACCTCATCTAGGTGATCTACAAGCAAGGAACACTCCAATGTGAGTGTTTCTCTTCCTTCAACTTCAAATTTTGCTTCCACTTTTGAATGATCTTCACAACAAGATCTTTGAGCAATTGTCTCGTCATTGAGACATTCATCCTTTTTGCTATCAATGTGAATGATTTCAAAGCATTCCATTCCTGCAAACAATTCATTAGTACAATTTTTCTTTTCATCTTTTTCTCCTCCTAAAAGAAATAATTGACTATTACAATTTTCAATAACTGTAGGTGCCTCCCCCATGAAGCACAAATCTGGAATAGCAATACTTGGAGATTCAATCTCCCCCTCAATCTCAACAATGCATTTGTCAAGGGCTTCACAAATAACCTCTTCATCTGCATAACTCACAAAGCTTCTACAAGAAGCAAAACCTCTCTTGCCTCCTCTTCCTTTTGTAGCATAAATACCTCTTCTTCTCAAATTTTCCTCATAGACTTTATAAGCCTCTTCTTTCTGTAAAGAAACATCTTCAAAGAATAAGGGCTGATCTCTCTTTTTCTCATCCTCTTGTCCATGAAGAGATTTCATATCTTCGTCTTTCTTTTTTGTAATGTTACATTCCTCCATTCTTGAGAAATGGTCATCAATGGAATATCCTTTCATATTTTCAAGATGCCAACACTTTTGGGTTGAATCTTCAATCAAGGCATCATCCAGTTTGGAGTGGTCTTCACAATATGCATCATTCCCATAGAATGATATTTCCTCTATTGTTTCGTAAATGAGACTTTCCCTGTCAATGTCCATGTTTTCCAAACATGCCATTTTCTCAACTGATTTTGTTTCCTTACCAAAAACCTCATTCACACAATTTTTCTTTTCATCATCATATTCTCCATTTAAAATAGAGAATTGATATATACAAGGTTCCATGCCAACACAAGACATGTCTTCATATGAGTCTTGACAAGACTCTTCAAAATCTCCTTGAAAATGATCTAATTCAGAAGCTTCTTCAAGGAAGCAAGGCTCCTCCTTGCTTAAACAATCTTCTTGATTGTCACTCATGACTTTATGGGTGTCTACATCAAACCCATAAGCATCCTTCAACACTTGCCATGCCATTGTAGCTGATTTACAATTGGCTATGAGAGGAAAAACACTCTTTTCCATTCCTCTCCTCAAATCCATAAGGGCTAAGCAATTTTCATATTGCTTTCGTTTCATATCTTTACTGTCGTCTCCTTGTAGCTTGTTCCATGTGGGTTCCTCATATCCTTCTTCGACTATGTCCCAAAACCCTTTTGCAATCAATAAATTCTTCATCTTAATTGCCCAGAATTGATAGTCTTTACCATCAAAAACTGGCACCTTCACATATTCAAACTTGGTGTCCATTTTGTAAATGTCCAATCATCAATATTCCATCACAATATTTAACCCTTCAACGGGGTTCCAAGGGGCAGCGCCCCTAGCGTGCCACCCCCGTCATGAGATGGGGAGTCCAAAATTTTCTAGAAGCACGAAACGGGTGCTCCAGAAGGCTTCCCGTCAATTTTCTTACCTCACTTTTGATGCAAAAAATATCCCTCTTTTAAAGCCTTTTTACAAGGATTGCCTCTAGGGCAATTGTGCCAATCATTTACAAAAATTGCCTCTTAGGCAATGTTTCCTCTCTTTTTTTTAAATCAATTTTCCAAAATTTATTTTAATAAAGCCTAAAAAAAAAATTAACAATTTTCTATAGATATTTTAAATTGGTTTTTTTAAATAAAGGTTTATTTAAAAAAAACTTAATTAAAAATATAAATAAAAATTATTAAATATTTTAAAAAACTTTAATTAAAATTAATAATGAAAAACTTAAAATAAAAAAAAACCTTTTTGATTTTGTGTCGTCGCGAAATCCCCGACGGGATTCGACCTCAGGACCTCCGTGTCCTGCCTGCAGCCTCTAGCCGCTACACCACGCGGTGCCGGTGAAACCAAAGAGGATGGCCGCCGATTTATAGTCGTCGGCGTCCGAAGGTTGCAAAAAAAAATAACAAAAAAAGCTTTGTTTATTCCCCGGTGGGATTCGACCCCGGGACCTCTCCTCCGCAAGGCAAAGACTCAGCCGATTGCGCTACGCCCGTCGGCTGAAATGGAAAGGAACAGACGGTTCCTTATTCTAACGTCGGGCGAGAGTTTTTAAAAAAAAAATGTGGATTTGAAAAAAAAAATGTGGATTTGTCCCACATTCAAGAGGAAGAAGACTTTCTGGTCTTCTTATATGCGCGAGGCCGCATATGTTATCGATTGCCGTCGGGCAATCGCTCCTTGACACTATGCGTTATCCTCAGCCAATCTGCAATCGCCACGTGTCACTCTCAGACTAATCCACGTCCGCCATGTGGACAAACAAGTTTTTGCCACCGCACACGCTCTGCTTGCCACGTCAACGCCACATCAGTGCTCTGTCAGCACTTGCCACGTGTCGGCTACCGCCACCTCAGCATCCACCTCAGCACCTCAATTCGCATGTCCATGTCAGCTATCGCTCTGCCTGCCACGTGTCACCTCAAAATTCATGCAACATCAAAGTCTGTGCCCAGCTCTACCACCTCCTCGATCTGCTCGCCAGCTCCTCAGGATGCATGCCCAGCACGCTTGCCAACCAGTCACCAGCTCCTCGAGATGCGTGCCCAGAATGCTTGCCAGCCCGTGCATCCTCAAGAAACATGCCCATTCGATCTCGAGAATCGTGCCCGTCAGCTCTGATACCAAATGTACTATTTAGACCAGGTGGAAATATTAAATATTTACTAAATAACAAATAAATTATATAATATTCTCGCAGAGCCCAATACAATCCTAGAACATAGAAATACCCACTAATATATATGGAGAAGATAGGGAGAAAGTCGGCAGAGAGGAAATGAAGGGAAGTTGGAGGAATAAGGGGAAAGGGAGTTGGAGGGATAAGGAGGAAGAGGGAATAAAGGAGAGAATGGAGGGATAAGGGACTAGAAGAATTTAATCTAAAAAACATCTTGCCGACATAAACAATTAGCCGACAACTCTAACCTAACCTAAACACTAAATAACCACTTAACAATATTAAGTGTTCACACTTGCTACAATTTGTTGAGAAATCTATAAGAAATATTTCTCTGTGGATGTAGCCCACATTGGGTGAACCACGTTAAATATGTGTCTCTCATGTGTGTGATGATATATGCATTATTTCATTATTGCAATTGATAATATTGGATGATATTGTTTTGGAAAGAAAAATAAAAAGTTTTATTTTATACTGTTCACCCCCCTCTTAATATAAGCTTGTGTTCTTCAATTGGTATTAGATCGGGTTCCTTCGTGAAAGCCTAACATCTTGAAGAAATATCTTACAAGAACACACATGGCTACTGAATTGATAGAAGATGCTCCTATGGTTGAAATCAACAAGAAAGATTCAAAAAAGGAAGAGGAAGCCACAATTGATCTGGAAAAGGAACTTATTGTTGCTCTTGGAGAATTGAAAAGGGTTAGAAAGAAGAATTTAGGATTGAAGTCTAAAGTTCAAGAGGATGAGGAAACAAAGATAAAGCTTCTACAAGATCTCATAGACTTAAAAGTGAAGGTTGAAGAGACAAAAATAATTGAATAAGTTATGGTTGAGAAATTAAAGACAAAAGAATTAGAATGTGAAAATTTGGAACATGAAATTGTCTCTCTAAGAAAGGAAGTAGAAAATTCTAAGGATAAGTTGTAGTAAAATACAAGGTTAGATAAATAGAAATATGATTCAAGCTCAAAAGGAACAAAGACATAAAATAAAGCTAGTAAAAAGGATACCATGATCTATGTTGATGTATTGAAGGAGGAAGAAGACAGAGAATAATCATGGACAGAAGTCAATCACAAAAACAGAAATGAAAGAACCATGTGATCATACAATTCAAGGCATTCAAACAAGTTTAAAAATTTCTTCCATGGTTATTGTTTTTCATGTAACAAATATGGTCATAAAGTTGTACATTGCATTTTCTATGTGAAAAATAATGTTGGCATCATCAATAGAAATTATAGTTCTTTTGCACCTCTTATGAATAACAATGTCATGTGTTACAAATTTAGTAATTTTGGGCACAAAGCTATATGGTGTAAAACAATATTTCTTGAACTTCCTAAATCAAGCAAGAAAGAGGAAGGTCAAATAGTTCAAAAGGAGATGTCCTCAAAAGTTTGGAAAAAAGAAAAAGTAACAAGAAAAGGAAAAGTCCATGTTGGTACAAACTGCTCGTGTGTAAAATGAAGGAAATAAATGGTACATTGATAGTGGTTGTTCAAGCCATATGACAGGTGACAAAAGCAAATTTCTTTCTCTCAAAAAATAATGCTTCTGCCAAAATTGTTGGAAAAGGGGCTTTGAGCTTGGATAATAGAAAATCTAGGACATAAAATGTGTTATATGTTGAAGGATTGAAGCACAATCTACTAAGCATAATTCAACTATGTTATCAAGGGCACATACTCACATTTTACCCAAATGGATGTGAGATCAGGAAATCCAAGACAGGAAAGCTTATTGCAAATGTCAGTAGAACTACAAACAATCTCCACATGTTAAGTGAAATTAAGGGAGGAAAATATTTTTTATCACAAGAGGATGAGAGTTGGTTGTGGCATAGAAGAATGGGTCACCTAAACTTTGAAAACATAGTGAAAATAATCAACAAATAGGCATTCAGAGATTTGCCTAAAATAGAAAAACCCCCAAGCACGATTTATGCACAATTCCAGCATGGTAATCAAATAAGATCAAGTTTTAAATCAAAGGAGTTTTCTTCATTCAAACCCTTGGAGCTAGTTCACACCAATCTATGTGGGACTACAAGGACAAAGAGTTTACAAGGTGAGATTTGCTTCATGTTATTTATTGATGATTTCTCTAGAATGACTTGGGTAACATTCTTAAAAGAAAAATCAAAAGCATTTGAAAATTTCAAGGTATTCAAGGTACTAGTAGAAAATAAAACAGACAAAAATATCAAGTGTCCAAGATCGGATAGAGGAGAATTCACTTCAGGTGAATTTGTAGAATTTTATGAACAGTGAATCAAAATATAATACTCAACAGCATGAACTCCACAACAAAATGGAGTAGTTGAAAGGAAAAACAGAACTGTTCAGGGTATAGTCAGGGCTATGTTAAGTGAGTCTAAGATTTTTGATGCATTTTGGAAAGAGGCAATTCATACAATTATTTACATTTTTAATAGAGCTCAAATAATATTGAATCACCACAAAACCCCATATGATCTTTGGAAGGGAAGACCAACTACTGTGAAGTACTTCAAAAAATTTGGAAGCAAATGCTACATTAGACGAGAAGAGAAAATTTTGGGTAAGTTTGATTCCAGGTGTGAAGAGGGTATTTTTCTTGGTTATTCCACTAAGATCAAAGCCTATAGATGTTACAATAAAAGATCACATAAAATTGTGAAGAGTACAAATGTAAGAGTTGATGAAGAAATAGATCTAAGAGAACCAACTCAAGAAATTGTGTATCAAGAAGGATAAAGTTGCAAAGAAGAAGAAGGTGAAGAAATTTAATAAGATGAGACACAAAGAGCACCACCAAAGACACCATCCGGGTATATGCAAATTAATCATCCAAGAGAACTGATTATTGGGAATCCATATGAGAGACAAATAAGGAGGAAGATAATAGGAACAGGTGAACATGTAAAATTTTCTTTGCTATCCAAAGTTGATCCCAAGGATTTCAATGAAGCAAGTGAAGAAAAATACTAGATTAATGCAATGGAAGAAGAGTTAGACCAAATAGAAAAGAGTGGAACTTGGGAACTTGTCCCATGTCCAAAATACAAGAATGTAATTGGTACCAAATGGGTCTACAAAAATAAGTTGAATGAATATGGTCAGGTTGTTAGAAATAAAGAAAGACTTGTGTGCAAAGGCTACACACAAGTTGATGGGATTGACTTTGAAGAAACATTTGCACCCATTGCACGTCTTGAATCCATAAGAATGTTTTAGCTTTCTCAAGATTCAAAAACTTCAAGGTGTATCAAATGGATGTAAAATCAGCTTTTCTTAATGGTTACTTAGAGGAAGAGGTCTACATAGAGCAACCGAATGGTTTCAACCTGACAAATAATTCGGACTATGTATGCAAACTAAATAAAGATCTCTATGGACTAAAGCAAGCTCCTAGGGCTTGGTACTCAATATTGGATAAGTATCTCCAAGAACAGGGTTACAAAAAAGATATAGTTGATAACAATCTATACATTAAAAATGAAGAAAATAACTTGTTGGTTGTAGTGGTCTATGTGGATGTTATCATTTTTAGAGGTAGTAATGACAAGATGTGTCAAATATTTACAAAGTGTATGCAAAATGAATTTGATATGTCTATGTTTGGTGAGTTATATTTCTTTCTTGGGTTGTAAATTTCACAATCAGATAAAGGTATATTTCTCTCTCAGACCAACTATGTGAAAGAAATGTTGAAAAATTTTAGGATGGAGGATTGCAATCCTATGAGTACTCCCATGGTTACAAGATGTAAGTTAAGTAAATATGATGAGTCTCCTGAAGAAAATCAGACATTGTATAGATCCATAATTTGAGTTTTACTATATGTCACAACTACTAGACCAGATATAATGCAAGTAGACAGATTGGTGGCAATATTTCAATCTACACCAAAAGAAGCACATGTATAGCAAGCAAAGAGAATCTTTAAGTATTTGAAAGGAACTATGAGTTTTGGATTGTGGTACCGCAAATGTAATAACTTCACCCTCACTGCATATACAAATGTGGATTGGGTAGGCAATATTGATGATAGAAAAAGTACAAGTGGAGGAGCATTTTGTCTTGGATATTTTTTAGTCTCTTGGCTAAGCAATAAATAAGCATTAGTATCCTTATCCACTGCAAAAGTAGAGTAGATTGCAGTAGTTGCTTGTTGTACACAAGTTTTATATATGAAGTAGACTTTAAGTAATTTCAAGATAGAACGTGATCATCCTATCCTCGTACTTTATGATAATACAAGTGCCATTAATATCTCAAATAATCTAGTGATGCATTAAAGGACTAAGCACATTTCAATCAAATATCATTTTTTGAGAGAGCAAGTGACTGATCAGCAAGTCAAATTGGAATACATTTCTGTAAAGGAATAGATTGCTAATATTTTTACCAAGCCACTTCCAAAGGAAAATTTTGAGTATCTCAGAGGAAATTTGGGAGTAACTTCACTCCCATATCATAATTAATAACCTCAAGAAAATGAGGTGGTGAGGGGGCTATGCTAAGTGCCTTATTTTTAGCCCCAAAGAGCCCTTTAACATTGATGTCAAAGGGGGAGAGAATTCAGTGAGGGGGAGTAGCTTCTCAAGGGGAGCAGTTTGGGAATCCAGTTGCAGTAAAAAGAAATGTTTTTGTAGGGTTGCCATCAAAGACAAAGGGGGAGATTGTTAGAAATATTGAGTTTTCATTGATGTCAAAGGGATCATGGTATTCAAGGCAAAAATATTCTTCTCAAGTTGGACAATTATTCGAGGCAAGGTATATCTCAAAGCAAGGAAAAATTATTGTAAAGAAAAGGATTATAATATTTAATTTAGATATTATAAAGAAGGACAAAGAGGTTTAAGAGTTACTTGAAACAAATTTGATTGGGCTAAAGGTTTAAAAGAGAAGGTAAGGTTTAAATATTAATGATAAAGCAAAGGTTTAAAAGAGAAGGTAAGGTTTAAATATTAATGAGAATGCAAAGGTTTAAAGTTTACAAGAGAGAAGGCCAAAGATTTAAAAAGGTTAATATTATAATATTATTTAATATTATAATATAAGGTTTTAAAAATATTATGTTATAATATTTATTTTAAATATTATAACCCAAAGGCGCCAACATTCATGAAGGTTTTAAAAAAAGTTTTGAAAATCATTTTTGTGAGTCAACTTAGACAAAACCTTTTCAAAGCATATAAATACATTGTTCATTTCCACCTTTCAAAAAATGCAAGCGCTCGAAAGATAAAATATTTCTCATTGTGATTTATGCAAACGATAGAGAAAAGGATAGTAAAAGTTTCAAGGTGTGCAAGTGCCAAAAAATGATAAATTTGTATGTGCACCTGATACGTCTCATCCGACTGGGGTGGCCCAGTGGTTGCTAGCTTGTGTGAGCACTGTTGTAGTGGAGGTTTCAGGGTTGAAACCTCCTGATGCCATTTTTTTGTGTGTGTTGAGTTTTGGGATTAATGTAGAGAATAGGGATAAAATTAATGCATGCCTCTTTTGTGCTACCTATTGAGATCAGGAGCTTAGGGTTAGAAACCAAAGAGTCGAAACAATAAAAATCAAATGAGCATTAACCATTAACAATAATAATCAGGTTACAAAGTTTAAATAGGAGCTAATTAACCATACGCCTAACTTAGGGGAAAGAGAATAGGGAGAAGGAAAATAGGGAGGAAAGAAGAAAAGGAAATTGAATTTGAGTTCTCTCTCTGCCGCCCATGTCGTCCAAACTCCGCCGTCCATGAGGTAAAAGGTAAGTCCACCCTTTCACTGTGGTAAAAACATTTTTTACCTAATGTAACTTCCAACATTCTCCCCCTTAAAGTTGAGAGGACTGACTATACAGTCTCTCAGCTTTATAAATTGAGCTGTAGCTATGCCTTTGGTGAAGATATCTGCTATATTGTCCAAAGTGCTACAGTATTTAAGCTCAACTATCTTCTGATCCACCATATCTCGAATGAAGTGATACTTCATATCAAAATGTTTTGATCTTTTGTGATGGATTGGATTATATGCCAACTGAATGGCACTAATATTATCACAATTCAGAGTTGTTGGACCACTTTGTTTTTCGCCAATCTCTTCAAGGATTTTCCTCAACCAGAGGACTTGAGTACTAGCATGTGTAATGGCTATATACTCAGCTTCAATAGATGATAATGCTACAACAGATTATTTCTTGGAACTCCAAGTTATTAGTCCTCGACCTAGACTAAAACAGTTCCCTGATGTAGATTAATTGTCATCTATGTTGTTGCCCCAATCACTGTCACTAAAACCAAGTAACTTCACAGAGTTACTCTTGTGGTAATGGATTCCAAAATCCAATGTACCTTTTACATAACGTAGAATTCTTTTGGTTGCTTGAAGATGCAACTCAGATGGGCTAGCCATAAACCTTGAAACAAGAGAAACAGCGTACTGAATATCAGGTCTTGTGTTGGTAAGAAACATCAGACTCCCAACCATACTCCTGAAAGTGGTCATGTCAACCTTTGGTGATCCATCATCTTTGCTCAGCTGGATTCCATGTCCTGTTGGTGTTGTAACTGATTTGCACTGCTGCATAGCAAACTTATTGATCATGTCACTTGCATACTTATGTTGACATATGAAGATCCCTTTCTTTGATTGATGTACTTCCATGCCTAGGAAGTATCTCATTAATCCGAGATCTTTCATCTCAAACTGATTCATCATGGAGTTTTTGAACTCCATGTTCATTTTATTATTACTACCCATAAATATAAGATCATCCACATATAAACAAACTATGAGGATGTCTGTTCCATTCTTGAGGTAGTACAGAGTTGGTTCACTTTTGCTTTTAGTGAATCCAAGCTCATTAAAATAGCCATCAATGCATGAGTACCAAGCTCTTGGTGCTTGCTTGAGGCCATAAAGTGCCTTTTTCAATTTATAAACAAGGTTTTATTTTCCTTGTTCTTGGAAACCTTGAGGTTGTTGAACATACACCTCTTCTATTAAGTATCCATTTAAGAATGCACTTTTCACATCCATGTGTTGTATTGCCCAACCTTTGTGAGCAGCTAAGGAAAGAACTGTTCTAATTGTCTCTTGTCTTGCTACAGGAGCAAAGGTTTCCTCATAGTCTATTCCATATTTATGAGTAAAACCTTTTGCAACTAGTCTTGCCTTATGTCTTTCAATGCTTCCATCAGCATTGAATTTGGTCTTATAGACCCATTTACAACCAACACATTTTTTACCTTTGGGTAGCTTCACAAGCTCCCAAGTATCATTTTTGTTAATAGAGGATATTTCCTCTTTCATGGCATCTTGCCATATACTTTCTGTACATGCTTTTTCATAGCTAGATGGTTCTAGTTGTGCAGTAGCCAATAAAGCATAATTGACTACATCTCCTCTTGGTTCGTGAGATTCATCATCTCCAGACATGTGAAGATTTTCAAGTCTGGATAATATGTCATCCATCTCACTAGCTTGACTTCTAGTGTATCTTCGTTGGAAATTCCTATCCAACATTTGAGAAGATGGATGATTATGTAGTGTTCTTTTTCCTTTATTAGTCTCTTTCCTTTGAGAAGATGGATCAATATCCATAGGACTTGGAGCACTTATAGATCTCTGAAATCTTCTTGGAGAGTTTGGTGGTGCCTTCAAAGGACTTCTTCTAGGACTTGGTGTACCACTCGATGTACTCGAAGAAGATTCATTTTGAGGACTCTGTGGTGGGGTACCATTGCTATTCTTAATTTGTACCTGTGAAGAACTGGATGAATCAGATTCTACATTAGCAAATTTTTGATGACCCCATTCTCCCCCTTCATCAAAAATTACATCTCTTGAAATAATTACTTTATGGGTCTTTGGATTGTAGAGTTTGTATCCTTTTGTGGATTCATAGTACCCTACAAATATACATGCTTGACTCTTGGGATCAAGCTTCTTTCTTTTCTCTTTTGGAATATGTGCATAGGCTAAACAACCAAATATCTTGAAATGCTTTACATTTGGCTTCTTGTCGTACCATCCTTCATAAGGAGTGATACCATCTAAACTAGAAGTTGGACTTCTATTTATTATGTATGCACTGGTTCTAACAGCATCTGCCCAATATGTGTGTGTTAGATGCTTTGTTTGTAGCATAGTTCTTGCCATCTCTACAAGGGTGCGGTTCTTTCGCTCTGCCACACCGTTCTGTTGAGGAGTATAGGCAGTAGTGAACTACCTTTTAATCCCATTCTCTCTACAGTATTGCAAGAATTCATTTGAGGAGTACTCACCTCCTCTATCTATCCTTAGACATTTTACATGATATTCACTCTGCTTTTCTACATTATTTTTGAAATCTATGAAGCAATCAAATGCTTCATCTTTATGTTTCAAAAAATAAATCCAGCACATTCTGGAATAATCATCAATAAAAGTTAGAAAATATGAATTGTTTCCTAGACTTTTTGTTTGCATAGGACCACAGATGTCCGAGTGCACTAGCTGAAGAGGATAACTGGCTCTCCAGGCTTGTCTTTTAGGAAACTTTGATCTGGAGTGCTTTCCCAAAGCACAACCTTCGCATACTTTCTTGTGATCTAAAATCTTTGGTAGTCCTGTCACCATAGCTTGTGAAGTTAACATTTTCAAGCTAGCGGAATTAAGGTGACCATATCTCAAGTGCCATAGTACACTTGGATTTGAAATAGCTACATTCGCAAGTTGTGCTCCCCCTGGCTCACCAAATTTCAGAGGGAATAACCTATTTTTTGTCATAGGTACTTGTGTAATGACTCTATTACAATTGTTTTTATCAAGTATGGTACATCTACCTTCATCAAAAACAAGTTTGTAATTCCTCTCCATCATTTGCCCAACATCGAGGAGATTGTGTTGGAGCTTGGGAGTAAAATAAATGTCATTCACTTTTTTAAGGCCTTCTTTTGTTGGAACCTCCATGGCTCCAATGCCTTCTACTTGCAATGTCTTATTATCCCCTAACTTAATATGGGATTTATAATTTGAATCTAAGGTAGCAAAGAGTTCTTCTTTGCCACTCATATGATTGGAACAACCAGTATCTAGAATCCATGTATCATCTAGATTGTGATATGATTGTCCATATGAAAGAAAAATATTTGAGGGGTCTTCTTCTTCTCCATAGAAGGAACCGTATTGATGGCTTTGTCCTTGTGAAGTTTTTGACCAGCAGTCACGAGCGAAGTGTCCTGGTTTACCATAATTGAAACATGTTGTTTTGGACTTGTTGCTTCCTCGTCCTTGATTTCCATTCCGGCCTGGATTGCCGCTTTGATTTTGGTTACCTCCTCTGTTCTGATTTTGTCCTCTATTTTGATTTCCTCCTTTGTAGGAGTTTGCTCCTCTTGAGTTGTCTCGGCCTCTATCTCTCGGCCTCTATCTCTTTGTTGTCGTCCTCTGCCTCTTCCTCTTCCTTGTCCTCGCCCTGCGGCTTCATTTGAAGTGAAGGCATTGTCTTCACCTCCATAGCTTGTGGAAGGTGCCCCCTGTAACCTCTCCTCATGAGAAGTTAATGAACCTATTAAGTTATCAAACGTGAGAGTAGAAAGGTCTCTTGATTCTTCGATTATGATTGCTATGTGATTCCACTTAGGAAGAAGTGTTCTCAACACTTTCTTCACCACTATTTCAGGTTTTGTGTCATCACCCAAGGTTTGCATCATATCGATTATTGCTTTAACTCTTACATAGTAATCTTCGACTCTTTCATTGTCTCTCATTCTGAGATTTTCAAAATCTCTTTTCAATGTTTGAAGCCTGACCTGCTTCACTTTATCATTTCCTTGAAAACCTTCTTGTAAGGCCTTCCATGCATCTTTAGCAGTTGTGCTTGATGCAATCCTAGGAAAGATACTTTTAACTAATGCCGCTTGAAGTAGGGATAGGGCAGAAGAATTATTTTTTTGGGCTTCCTTTAGGGTTTTCTTGTCTGTTGCATTCAAAGTAGTCCAATCCGTTGGAGCTGTGTAGCCATCTTCGACAATATCCCATAAGCCTTTTCCAATGAGTAGTGTCCTCATCTTGATGGACCAGTACTCATAATCATCCCCATCAAATTCAGGGATGGGTAGATTGTAGTTTGATGCCATTACAAACAATAACAAAAAACTACTATTATTGTGCAATTACAAGAAAATAAAGAAAATTACAAAGATCAAGCCTTGCTTGATTTTAACTTTTCACAAAGGGCTTTATTCTGCTTGATGAGACTCTGCTATCTCCTGGTGCACAAAATTGTCTGCAACTTCTTCCTCGTCGTCACTGATTAAGATGATTTCTGGTGAATCTGGTTCAATAATTTCAATGGAATTACTATAATGAGTATATTCCGATTCTATTGGAGCAATTGGTATTGACTCAGATTGTTCAAATCTACTTCCAAAAGAATTATCTTCGAATACTGCTTCGTAGCCTAGTTCAGGATTTCGCTGATTTGCAATTACTGCATTTTGTAATTGTGAAAATACAGTGTTAAGTCCAAGCGTTCTTACATGCTCGTCAAAATTTTCTGCGTTTGTTCTTAGTAACAAACTACATAGAGCATGATAACACCCACCAGATCTGATCATCTAGATATTTTAAAGAAAATTTCCCCAAAATTTCTTTTTTACAACAATTTCCTCTTAGGAAATTTTTCTAAGTTTTTACCTGTCAAAGCGTAAAAACTTTTACATCTATTTCCTCTTAGGAAATAATTTTTCTCTAGTTCTAAGAATCAAATTTGAAAGAGAATGCTAGAGATTTTCTTTTAAAAAATTTTAATATATATAAATTTTTTTTTTTTAGTTTTAATCAAAAATTTTATAAACTATATATTTTTATAGATAAAAATTTAAAAGATTTA